>CM077159.1:77077360-77791778 GCA_039583875.1 Platanthera guangdongensis
TCTCTTCTTTGACAACATCTTCTTCTTCTTGGCAGCTTTCTGAATCATCTTCATCATCATCTTCATCATCTTCAGTGCAAGAACCCTGAGGGTTATCATATAAAGCATCCAAGCTTCTCAAGCTTTATCATCAATGACAGTCTTTTCTGTAGCAGGAGCAGAAGTTTCAAAAACTGGAGTTTCAGCAGTAGTTGAAGAAGAGACTGTACAAGCATCAGAAGTAATTGGGACAGAGCTTTCAGCTGATGCCTTATTTTCTTCTTCAATATCAACCAAGATCAGCTCATCTAGATCTGGCATAGGTGAGTCATCCATCACAAAGATTGGTGCTGAGACAGCTTCTGGAGAGGATGGAATAACTGCAGAGGTTAGAGCAGAAACTGGAAGTTCAAAACTATCACAGAGTTGCTTAGCAACTGCTGGACTAACAGGAGAAGTATAAGGCACAATAGCCAACTGTGGCTTAGTGAATGTTGCTGAAGGAGGATGCATATATACAATATCAAAAGTTGTCAGCAATTCTTGTAAATTAACTGTGGGATTGATGATAAAATCACCAACAGTTTCATCAATGTCCATATCAATATCAATAAAATCAATTAAATAAATTAAATCTGTATCTATATAATCTGTATATGCTGTTGTGGGGACTGAAATATATACTGGTGCTGGAGCTGAAGTATCTAAAGCTGTTGCTGCTGCTTCATCATCAGGCATCTCCCCCTGCCTGGTTTCAGTGGGAACTGAGGCCAGACCCTTGACTGAGGAGGGTGCAGCATTAAAGCAGAGATTTGGGTAGATATGGATTGAATAGTGGTAGCAAGAGGTGTAATGGCCTCTGCTATAAGGGATTTCAGAAGGGGAGTGATGATTGTGAGGATAAAGGATATGATAGTGGGATCCAATGAGAAAGTTGGAGATAATGGTGCATTTGGTGTGGAAGAGGGAGCAACTAGTGATGGAATTGAGGGTGGAACAGCATGTATGTGAGGAGTGGATGGTGATGAGGATGGAAGTGTGACAGCTGGCATTACAGTGTCTGAGGGTAGGATGTAAGATGGGATGGAGGATAAATGTGGGGGAAGTGGAGACTGTGGTGGTGTAGGAATGGAGGTGTGTTGAGGTGATTCAGGAGGTGTTGGTGGTGGATTTTCTGGAAGAGGGGAAGAGGTAATGTTAGTGATGTCAAGTGGTGGAGATGGAGGTGGAGTAGGAACATGAGTAGGCTGGTGTGATTGGGGTGTTGAAGAAATAATGGGAGAGGGAGTGAGTTGTTTAGCTGGAAGGGGTGCTGGAAGAGAGGGTGGAGTGGGATGAATCTCCTCAGCAGGTGTGGGAGTGGCTTTAACAGCCCTGGTGCCTTCAGAAACTGGGGTGGAAGAGGTAGCATCCTTAGGGGCCTTGGTGATTGTCCTCTCCCACCTGCCAAATAATGCACAGGTGAGCCTTTTACTAGCATTGATGAATATGTTCTGGGAGACCAGGGATTCAGCAGCCTTTTCCTTGAGGAAGATCCCTAGGATCCTTCCAAAACATACTTCCTTCTTGGTATTCTTCTTCTTTATCAAGTCAAACAGTAGTTGTACCTAGTCTATTTGCTTCTTGTTGAAAATGGCACACATGACCAGAAATTGTTGTCTGGTGATGTAGTCGTGTGCTGTATGTTTTCCGAGTAGCACTTTACCAACCAAGTCTGCTAAGAATTTATAGGGCGCAGACAAATGTTTCTTCAACAGTTTGTTAGGTTTGTTACCAGCATAACCCATCAGATTTAGCATCATAGTAAACTCCTCAGAGTCAATCTCTAATTCCTCCTCTCTAGTTGTCAAACCAAATATTTCAGTTAAAACCGCGGGGGTTAAGGAGACAGTGTTACTGGCGATTGATCCTGTCATGGTATTGTCTTCAGAAGAGGTTGAAGTATAGACCCATTCCCTGATTTCTGTTCCTGCCAACTTTATCCTGGTGGTCATCAGGTTCTTCAGATTCTGTTCTTCCAGAAGTTCCAGAATATAGAGGAAGATTGGATCTGAGTGCTGGAATGAGTCGAAGTCGACATAATATCCAGTGTCAAACTTCATAGTAGCTAGGGCTCCTGCTGGAATCGCCATGGAATCACCTGCAAGAAAGACAGAGAAAATAACGATCAAGTGCAAGGGAATAGAAAGCGCAGGATGGAGGTCGAAGAAAACCTAGATAAAAGGTTTTCCAGAATATGAATCGACAATCTCCGTTCCACGAAAGTAAAATTAGTTCTTCGAATTGAGATCGACGAAATGATTTAATAATAAATAATTCGTCGATCTCAGTCACAGAGAGTTCGTTGAACTTCGTTCGACGAGTATCTCTGAAACTTTCCCTTGTACAACCCCGTGTTCGTCGAGCAGGCCCCGCCAGGAAGATCGAGCGAACCCAGTCCCGCAACCCGCACCCAAGCAACAAGCGGACATGCTGCAAGAGGCTGGTCCGCTCCCGATCAGTTCAGTCGAGCGAGCCAGGCGAGGCGACTCCTGGCCGACAGCCCGCTCGACCCGTGATCTGCGACCCGCGATCCGCAAGTCGTTCTAATGTTCATCACGGTCGCCGGCCCGCTCCCTACCCGCGACCGGGCTGCCCCGTCCGACTCGGCGGAATTTCGGCGAGTCGCAATGCCCGGCTCGCGCTCGCCCCAGAAGGATAGGCGAGCCGCTAGGGCTAGGTCACGCCCGCCTCTCGCGTGAGGGATTAGTGGTGAGCCAACCACCTCACTCATGGATGGGGCCCAGTAGAAGCCCCCGAGGAGGAATTACATGGATGCCCTCCCTACGGGTGCGAATATCTCCTCAGAACGGCGAAGCCACGCTGTTGGCAGACCAGGCCGGACTGCGCGTAGCTGTTCAGAACAGCGGAGTTTGGCTGTTGGCAGACCCGACTAAGGGCTTCTTGGTAATTTCAGGTCAGCTCTTTTTGTTATTGACAGATCAGTTTCTAAAAACTATAAATAGGACCCAAGGGGTACCTCAGAAAGGACACTTCTTGATCTCCCTGCTCCAGCATTTAAGTGCTTTCTGAGGATACCTTAGCTCGGCTTCTGGATAAGTAGGGGAAGCGCTCTGAGATCTTCCGAATTTATGGTGGGACCTCGCTGCCGAGCCCTTGGGTCGGTGTCACCTTGTCTTCTTTGTTGTTTTGCTTGCAGGAGTGAAGTAGGCGCGAGACCACCCCTTCCCCAAGGGCGAACTCCACAGGAGATCGAGGAATCGGTTTCAACATTTTGGTGCGGTGAGTGTGGAGAGTGGTCCATGCAGAAAAGCTTCAGCGAGTTCAATGACGTGAGGACAGGGATGTGACGGGCAGAACTCGCCGCCCCCCGCCTCTCGCAACAGTGGGGATGTTGGAAGACTTCAGGAATGAGGTGCTGGGCCTCGTCAAGTGCGCACTTGGCACGCAGGCCGAGTGCTCGACTCTGGCAGCCCAGATCGCGACCGCCCCCTCTTTGGGCGAGGACGCTCCCGACAGGTGAGCTGGGAAGGAGGTGGCCGAGGAAGGCCGGGGGTGCGAGCTCCCTGGGCGCGAGCTCTTGCCCGGCTCGGCAGACCTAGGCCGGTTCGGCGAGCTGGGCTCGCGAGACTCGCCGGCTCGCCCGGTGGGGGGAGGCAGTCCTTTCAGCGATCTGGTCTCCTTAGCTCCAGTTCCAGATGGGTTCAGAGAACCCGAGATGTCCTACTACACCGGGAAGGGAGACCCGGTCCAGCATGTCCAATGGTTCGAGGATGTGGTCTCCATCCGTCAGATGTCGGACTGACTCAAATGTCGACTCTTCGCCATCACCCTCCGGGAGAAGGCAAGGGAATGGTTCCACCAGCTACCGACTAGCTCCATCTACTGCTTCGAGGGCCTATGCCGAGGGTTCATGCCGAGGTTCACTACCTCGAAGAAGAGGAAGAAGGAGTCCGAGTCTTTGTTCCACATTAAGCAGGGGGTGAACGAGACGTTGGGGAGCTATGTGGACCGATTTCAGGAGGAAGTTACTCAGGTCCAGGAGATGCCGGGCCATAGTCTGATGATGGCCTTTACCCTGGGCCTGCAGCAGGGTTTCTTCCGAATGGAGATGAAGAGAGTTCTTCCCCTCTCCTACGAGGAGTTGATGGAGAGGGCGGCGAGAGAGGTCGACGGGGAGGCGTCGAACCCGGAGTTTGCAAGGAAGCTGGCCAGGTGGGCCATAGAGGAAGAGAAGGAGTCAAGAGGAGGGAAAGGACAGGAGGAGAGAAGAGGGGAGCCTAGGAAGAGGGAGCAAAGACAGCTCTAGTGGCAGCAGCAGCCGAGGTGGGGGCATCAGGAGCCCGACCGTCGGCTGGGCTGGAGACCTGAGTGGCAGGGGAAGGGGTCACAGAGAGGGTACTACGGAAGGGGTCACTACCAGGGGAGGCAAGATCAGTTCCACCCTCCGGGCTGGAGGCAGCGCCAGAGGCCCCGACTCCCCGATCAAGAGGAGGCCATGGCCATTGCCTTGGGAGCAAGGAGGGGGATTATGAGGAAGAGGAGAAGAGAGGTCAGGGTGGAGCTGCCCTATTGCGACTTCCATCAGGAAGAGGGGTACGCCACAGCCACCTGCCCGTAGTTCCTCGAGAAGAGAGGGAATAGGGAACAGTAGCAGCAGCAGCAGCAGCAGGGTCGACAAGAAGTGTGGATTGAGGAGGTCCTGCCTCGGGCGGAGGAGGATCGTTGTGAATACCGGGTTGATATTGGAACCCGAGGGGGGATCAGAGTGATCCACGGGGGAGTAGCGGTCGAGGCTTCCCGCTAGGCAAGCCTCCACACCATGTATCGGCGAAGCGTCGCCTCCACATCCCAATCCCCACCCTCGGAGGAGAGGATCACTTTCTCCAGGAGCGATATGCCAGACCACGAGGACCCATTCTGCGATACGCTGGTCATCAAGGCAGCCATCGAGAATTTCACTGTCTCTCGGATCCTCGTGGACAACAGAAGCTCCGTCAACGTCGTCTTCAAAAAGGCGTTTGACGCGATGAAAGTGGAGGCAAAGAGGGTGCTGTCCTCAGATGGACCCTTGTTCGGGTTTTCAGGAGAAAGGAAGGAAGTAGAGGGAGGAGTTGGCCTTCATGTTACCCTGGGGGGATAGTCCAGGAACTGCAGGTTCGTCATTGTGGATGCCCCCAGCAGCTACATCGCCATATTCAGGAGGCCCCTTATCAGCGCCTTCCGCTGCATCCGCTCGTCTTTCCATCAGTGCTTAAAGTTCAACACCGAGGGGATTCAGGTCAGGGTCAGAGGGGACCCCAAGGTGGCGCGAGAGTGCTATGTCACTGCGGTGAACACCATCTCTTGGATGGAGGGAGCCGAAGAGATGGGGTGCAGGATGGAGGAGGTAGGGCAGGGAGCAGGAGAGGAGGAGCTGGAAATGAAGAACTGTGTAGAGGAGGAGGCAGGAGGAGACCTGGAGGAGGTGGCCGAAGTGAGGGCCGTGGGAGAAGAGATGGAGGTAGAGGTCCCCGTTCCGGAGGAAGGGGATGCCGAAGGATGGGGGAGCAGTCCAGGCTAGAGGCTGCAGAGGAAGTGGTGGAGCTGGAGGTGCTCACCCGGGGAGGCAGGATGGAGAAGATCCGCGTCAGTAGGGGGGCTGACCCCGGAGGACCAAGGCAGGATGTTGGATTTGAAAGTCCACCTAGTGTCAACTATCTTCACCTATGGGGGGGGGGGGGGAATAGGTGACGTGCTGTGTTTTTGCGGAATTTAAGATTGTACCTGCACAATAAAAATAAACAACACATCACACAGAATACACAAGCTATTTATAGTGGTTCCCCGATTTGGGTACATCCACTTTCCCCCTTCGACCTATCTCCCACCAAGGGACGACTCGGTCACTTCTCCAACAGGATTGAAATCCAATCCTTGCACTATCGGAAGGAACCCTTCCACACGTAGGAGTCAATACTCCCACAACACGGGTTGCACCCAACCCTTACAACTAGGAACCAAAGTTCCTTTACAACAAAAGTAAAACTAGAATGTACAAGAGATACAAACTACATTTGGAGACTAAGGTGTCCCTCTTCGTTGACGACGAGTTCTTGAAGTCCACGAAGAGTCCACAACCCTAGATCTCTCTTGGAAAGAATCTCCCCGGAACTGGCGGCGGCAAGATGGGCGGCGGCTTGGTTCACGGCATCGGCGGCGACACGGTATACGGCTGCTTTACTTTGGAGATCCAAACTTCGTAGTAAAGCTAGCTAGGTCTTCCAACGGTCACACTAGGATCAGTCGTCTCGATCGATTCGGACGGGGAAGGTTTTCCCGATCAACAAATCAAGAGACAAGAGATCTCCGGTTAGACACGTGATACACTAAGCTTGGCTAAGCTTCTATCGACCGGAGATCTGGAAGAAACCACGATCAAGACCGGCGATCAACTCTCTCAAGCGGCGACGGCGGCGGCGGAGCGGAACTCGCGATCTAGGTTACGTCGCGGCCCGTGTTTCGTCTTTTTCTCCATGTCTATTTACTGTTCAAAAATACCCGTATATATACTGTAGACAACTTCAATATTACCGTTGTGGGTCCCACAAGTAGAGACCCTAAATCCGGTTCAAAATAGTGCCAGCAGCAGAATCCGGTCCAGCTTGATCCCGAAAATTGCCCAAGTAAAAATCGGCGAGAATCGAAGGTGATTCTCGACGAATTGGCGAGAATCAGTTAGTGATTCTCGACGATTCGTTGAGAATCACTAGTGATTCTCGCCGAATCACTTGATGATTCTCGCCGAATCACTTGTTGATTCTCGACGAATATTACTTGGTCATGATTTGCTCAACGATGGGTTCAGCAAGAATCACTAGTGATTCTCGCCGAATCTTACTTGGCACCGCTTTGAGGTAGCCGGATAGAGTCGGCGAGAATCACTAGTGATTCTCGACGATTCGGCGAGAATCACTAGTGATTCTCGCCGAATCGGCGAGAATCACTTGGTGATTCTCGTCGATTTATACTTAGACGATTTTTCATCTTACGCCTCTGAGTTGCTATTTGACTCATCCGTGCTCCTTGTCTGCTCTTGCATAAACACAGCCCTGTACTTGAAAGTAAGTGCACTCCAATAGAGAGAGTACACGTAGGCCAACACACTGATCTGCTCAAAGAGGGATTACGTCGTGCAGACCCTTGTATATTGACCTACTGCGCCCTGACATTGGTGTGCACTTAGCGTGGAATAACTGCAAGCACAACTTAAGAGGTTTCATCAAATACATTGTGAATTCATCTTAGCTTGACAGGTGGCTTCCTCAAATCCATGTAATTGTGGATACAATACCCAACAATCTCCCCCTATTTGACGAAGCCAAAACCCTACTAGCTAAGATGAATAACACCAACCCGATAATATAAACAACATTCAGAATTTAAATATGCAGCACAAGAGAATATAGGCAAACAGATCAAGACTTGAGTCATTCATAAATTCAAATATATATATATATATATAATCTCAAGATTGTTCATATAATAACAATAAACGTTAATTGTTCTTAAGAGAGAATGACAGGCTATAAATTTTTGACTATTTTTCTTTGGCTAAGTCATCCTTGAGTTTTTGAGCCAAATACTTCTTTCTTTGCATCTCCATATACTCTTTGGGCTTCAGATAATATCTGGGTGGAGGAGCTTTATCTGCCGCAGTATTGGTCCCGAAAAAGATGTTCCGTTTGGCTTCATACGTCTTATGCATCTCCCACTCATACTGGCTGTATACATCGTTTCGATTGATTTCCCCTTTTTCCTGTAGCCAGAATGTGTCCAATATGATACTCTTGGATACTGCACTCCACTTTTCGTTTCTTACTTCCTCCTCCTTCAGTCTGATTCTCTTTTCAGCTTGTGTTTCCTTTGATGTCCCTTCTTACAATTTCCTCTTGTCCATGGCTTTTGCTAGGGCTCCTTGATCAAACATTGCCATCAGTTTAGCCTTGGAGGAGGCCCTAGCAGCCCTATGAACATCAGCTTCACTTACAGGAACTTCTTCAACACTGGCGCCCTCATCAACCACAGTATAATCTTCAGGAGCAGGAGCACCCTGGGTTTTTCAGGGATATTAACGCCTAACGCTTGTTGGAGCATCCACCAGCAACTGTCATAAACATATTTGTTTGACTGCTCAAAGTTGTTGATCATGACTTCCCGAAGCTCTGCCATCTTAGCTATATATTCTTTCTCCCCCTTTTTGGCTTCGATTGCAATGGAGTTTGCATAAGAATGCAGTGACTCATCAATATGCTTTGTAGTCCGGGAGAATTCAGTAACCAAGGCTTGTTGATTGGTGTTAAGAGTTACCATATTGCCATCAAATTTTTGAATGTTATTTGCTACGACATGAGCATTCTGATTTACGATTGTGAGAGTATCAGTGTTTTTTTTTAATCCCTCCATAAGAAGAGTGATAGCTTGGCCGGCCGCAGTATACTTATCTTCAAACTTCTTTTCCATCACGTCCAGTTTGTGATTTATCTCCACCATGTTCTTGAGCATGAGATTTTCAGATTTCTTAATCCTTTTCAACATTGTATTTTGAGCTTTCTCAAAAGATGCCTTAAGCTCATCCACTATACCATGAATGACATTCACGGTGTGAGTGGCTATATCATCTCGTAGTGGAAGATCCTGAGGCACTTCTTGGCCTTGCACTTCATCAGAAGCACCTGTAGAGCTGGACAGGAGCACAGCCTCTAAGGGAGGAATACTTGCAGCATCTGTAGATTTCTCGTACTCCCCCTCCACTCGTGCACCAATGTTCTCAGGAACGATCTCAGGTGCGTTCTTGTCAGATGGAGCTTCAATGATATCCTGAGTCTCCAATGCTTCCTGTCCCTCATTGCCTTCTTCTTCACCTTCATCATCCCTGAGATCATGCGCATCAGTATCATCTTCGTCAGCAGTCTCCTCTACATTAGCTTCGGCTCCTTGATCGTTCAGGTTCAGAGCCTCCTCATTCTCCAGCACAGTTTCACTTGCTTCTTGTATATCTGCCACTGCATCTCTGGCTATCTGGGAGATGTCAGATACGATATGAGCATCAGTGGGTAGAGGCTCCCCCTCACTTCCTGCAGTCACAGCGTCAGGAATTTCACTGGGGATTACTACAGAATCAGCCACAGTGCCGTCCTCAGCTGGAGATGCGTCCTGTTGTTCTACCACGGCAGCCTGCCCAATGCGCCTCTCCCATCTGTCAAAAACACTCGAGTCCATTTTCTTTAAGTAATGTATATGAACACCTTTACTCATGTCATATTTATCTCCATTCAGCTGATTGAGATACAGACTGATGATTCGGCCAAAGCTAGATGATCTCAGGGTGTCCTTTATCTTCTCAAACAGCAATGCCCCCCAGTTGAATCTTTTTCTACAGACAATTGCCACCAGGATCTTGAACATGTCCCCAGAGATGTGGTCATGAGAACCCGGTTTGCATATGAGTACCTTCCCAACGATGTCTGACAGAAGTTTCCCTTCTTCATTCATATCCTTTCGCTTTATCAACCGAGTTCCTCGAGCGAGACCACAGAATAATAGAGTCCTGGTTTTGTCTTCTTCCTCAAGATAATCCTCGTGCTCCGAGCTAGTGAGCTGCAAGTATTGGGTTAGCTTGTTTGCAGACATCTTGATCGTTGCCCCTGCAACCTTGCTCATGATGAGAGAGTCTTCATTTCAGAGTCTGGCGGTAGCGAAGAACTCCAGGACTTCCTTGTCCAAGATTTTACACGGGTGCTCCAGTACGAATGAGAGTCCAGCCTCTTCCAGCATAATAATGATGTTTCTGAATTCATCTGAGGCATGAGAGAACCCTGTTCGAACCAGCTCGCATCCAGTGACCAGCCCAGCGGTTATTCTTGGAGCCATTTCAAGCCTAGGGAGAGAATCCCTACTCTACGCTTAATCAAAAGTCAAAAGGGAAGTGACACTAGTAATAAAATCCAAGCAAGGGTGAGGATGTAGTTACCCAAAAGCGTAGACGGGAGTTAGTTGGTTGAAGATAATGGACATCAGATGAGTGCACGCGGAGAAATTCCTGGAAGGAAGAATCGGCGAGATCGGGAGATGGGATATCGACGGAAGGGAAATCTTGCGGGATGAAACGGCGAGAAACCTTCGGTGAGCTTCCTGTGAGAGATCTTCGGTGAGCGTCCTGCGGGATGTCGACGGAAGTTTTCACGATTCGGCGAGAGACCTTCGGGAAGAAGCTTCCGGGGATCTTGCAGGAAGGCGAAGGGCAATCGGCGAGAGTCCTGTGCGATATCTCTCTGACTGAAACAGGCGATCAGCAAGTTTAAAACGGACTTCCGCGAGAATGTGAAGAGTCGGCGGGAGACTGCGCGATATCGACGGGATTTAGAAGGGATTTTAACGGGTTTCCGACTTTTCCATATAAGTTAATTTAAAAATCTTCTAAATATGTAAATACTTCTTAAAGCCAATCTATTTGGGGTTTGAACCGGCTTTTCCATACATTTCTTGATGACAATCTTCGCTAGTTTTCAGTGAACTAATTTAAGCCTGTAGATGTTAGATCTCGAGTCTACCAGTGGAATTTCCGATAAGTCTTCATTGTTGTATCTATGGTTTATGTTTACCGTGTTAACATATCCTTAGATGTACACACATATAAGTGTAAGTATAAGTATAAATATATATATATGTAAATGTGGATACAATATGACTCAAGTCCTGGAACTGATCAAAAGTACCTGGGATTATGAGAGTTATCATTTAGTCCCTCAGGTAAAACATATTAGGATCTCAATGTGAGTATGCCCATGTAGATATCACATCTGTTATTCCAAACGCTTGTTAAAATTTAGTCTTGAGCCATCTACTGTCTAGTTCCCATCATATTTACGGGAACCTAGACTACCCTGCAAGAAAGAGTTACTTTACCTTAGGAACCCAATACATATTGGGTCCTAGGTTCCTGTTTGCATAAGCACTCGACTGCCTTCCTTCAGAAAACCTGTCAGGAAGACTACCTCTGCCCAGAAACTGTGGATAGGCCCTTGCCCTTGACACAGAGGGGTTGTGCCAACAGTCTATGACAAAGTGTCCCACTTTGCCACAACACCAACACGGGTGAATGTTGTATCGCCATTTCTGACCTGATCTAGTGACTGAGGTAGTCACGGTCCTAGGTCTAAACGGGATAGGGCATGATCTCCTCACAAAATTTCCTCTTCCACCGTGACACGTGGAAGGGTGGAAGGAATGCATGTTGCGAGCGTCATGAGGCCGGGGAGGTGGTGTCTTCCTTTCAGGCATCCCCCTTCCTGAGGCCCCATGAAAACTTACAGCATGACTTCTAACCTCCCTGTCCTGTGTCCTCGGGTGGTGAGAAGTGTTCTGTGAGCTGGTACATGCAGATTCACACCGAGTTGAGGCAATGGCAGTGAATACAAAGGGCTCAGAATGAGCCTTAGGTATTCTCTTATGGGTGGCCACGACGGCCCTTGCACTATGAATGTCTCCACATGAGGACAGATCACCCTTGCAGTGACCACGATTATTTCTGTGATCATACCTGAAGGCATGATGAGTTGCCTTCCTGCTTGGAGTGGGGGGTCGGAATACCGTTTCCCCATTTCTCCACGAATTGATAATTCGGGAGATCCACCCATTTTCTTGCTTTCTCTTTATAGCATCAACCTTGGAAAAGTTTGATACTATTCTTTTCTCATTCTCTAGACTTCTCTCTAGATCAGAGATTTTAGAGTCCTTGACCTTGTTGGATGCCAATTGGAGAACCAACAAGATCTTCAGCCGATCAATCTCCTGAGCTTGTTCTTCAACAAGTAGGTTGCTCTTCTGAAGGGCTCTCTTCAGAGAATCAGAATTTTCTAAAGGAAAGCAGTTCCTGTCTTCAGAAACTTCAAGTGAGACGGGGCAGGATGAAGAAGTTACCTGCTCTTCAGTGTTATTGTCATTAGAGCCAGTGACCATTGTGTCATCCTCATCAGGACTGCTTTCCTCACTGGCCTCTTCAGTCTCTGACATGGACACTGGAGCTCTGATGCTGTTCGATAGATCCTTGCCTTCATCTTCAGAGGCGAGGACCCCCACATAGGTTTCATCCTCTGGTTGACAGCAGATTCCAGCTTTCTCTGACCCCCCCATCAGCTCTGAGATCATCACCCACATAGATTTAGCCGACCCACATTTTTCCAATCTAGAGCGAGAAGCTCCAGACCAGATATCCATGATAATTTGACGAATACTCTTGTCCAAATTAAATAATGAAAGTTCCGTCTCCGACATCTCAGCAATGCACTTGGGCACTTGGATATTCTTTCCAGAGTCGGAGGTCTTCATAGGAATAAAAGGACCCTCTTCTAGGATGAAAGATACTCGAGGATCGATAGCATCTAAGTGATACGACACTCTCATCCTCCAGACGGGATAAAACTCCTTTGTGCATGTGGGGAGTCTTAGTGGCGATATCTCTTGATCCAGCTCCATGCTTCTGACACTGGTGGCAGGATTCTACTCAAGGTGAAAACCTTTTTGATGTGTAACCTCGCTCTGATACCACTTGAAAGTCCACCTAGTGTCAACTATCTTCACCTATGGGGGGGGGGGGAATAGGTGACATGCTGTGTTTTTGCGGAATTTAAGATTGTACCTGCACAATAAAAATAAACAGCACAACACACAGAATACACAAGCTATTTATAGTGGTTCCCCGATTTGGGTACATACACTTTCCCCCTTCGACCTATCTCCCACCAAGGGACGACTCGGTCACTTCTCCAACAAGATTGAAATCCAATCCTTGCACTATCGGAAGGAACCCTTCCACACGTAGGAGTCAATACTCCCACAACACGGGTTGCACCCAACCCTTACAACTAGGAACCAAAGTTCCTTTACAACAAAAGTAAAACTAGAATGTACAAGAGATACAAACTACGTTTGGAGACTAAGGTGTCCCACTTCGTTGACGACGAGTTCTTGAAGTCCACGAAGAGTCCACAACCCTAGATCTCTCTTGGAGAGAATCTCCCCGGAACCGGCGGCGGCAAGATGGGCGGCGGCTTGGTTCACGGCATCGGCGGCGACACGGTGTGCGGCTGCTTTACTTTGGAGATCCAAACTTCGTAGCAAAGCTAGCTAGGTCTTCCAACGGTCACACTAGGATCAGTCGTCTCGATCGATTCGGACGGGGAAGGTTTTCCCGATCAACAAATCAAGAGACAAGAGATCTCCGGTTAGACACGTGAGACGCTAAGCTTGGCTAAGCTTCTATCGACCGGAGATCTGGAAGAAACCACGATCAAGACCGGCGATCAACTCTCTCAAGCGGCGACGGCGGCGGCGGAGCGGAACTCGCGATCTAGGTTACGTCGCGGCCCGTGTTTCGTCTTTTTCTCCGTGTCTATTTACTGTTCAAAAATACCCGTATATATACTGTAGATAACTTCAATATGACCGTTGTGGGTCCCACAAGTAGAAACCCTAAATCCGGTTCAAAATAGTGCCAGCGGCAGAATCCGGTCCAGCTTGATCCCGAAAATTGCCCAAGTAAAAATCGGCGAGAATCGAAGGTGATTCTCGACGAATCGGCGAGAATCAGTTAGTGATTCTCGACGATTCGTGGAGAATCACTAGTGATTCTCGCCGAATCACTTGATGATTCTCGCCGAATCACTTGTTGATTCTCGATGAATATTACGTGGCCATGATATGCTCAACGATGGGTTCGGCGAGAATCACTAGTGATTCTCGTCGAATCTTACTTGACAACGCTTTGAGGTAGCCGGATAGAGTCGGCGAGAATCACTAATGATTCTCGACGATTCGGCGAGAATCACTAGTGATTCTCGCCGAATCGGCGAGAATCACTTGGTGATTCTCGTCGATTTATACTTAGACGATTTTTCGTCTTACGCCTCTGAGCTGCTCTTTGACTCATCCTTGCTCCTTGTCTGCTCTTACATAAACACAGCCCTGTACTTGAAAGTAAGTGCACTCCAATAGAGAGAGTACACGTAGGCCAACACACTGATCTGCTCAACGAGGGATTACGTCGTGCAGACCCGTGTATATTGACCTACTGCGCCCTGACATTGGTGTGCACTTAGCGTGGAATAACTGCAAGCACAACTTAAGAGTTTTCATCAAATACATTGTGAATTCATCTTAGCTTGACAGGTGGCTTCCTCAAATCCAGGTAATTGTGGATACAATACCCAACAGGATTGCATCCAGAAGAACGTGGACATCTTCGCTTGGAACACCGTGGAGATGCCGGGGGTTGATGCAGATGTGGCTTGCCACCGCCTCAACCTAGACCCGGGAACACGCCCCGTTCAGCAGAAGAAGAGGTCCATAGTGGACAAGCTGGCGGAGCCCATCAGTGGACAAGCTTGTCCACAGTGGACAAGCTGGCAAAACTCCTCGAGGCCAGCTTCGTGTCTGAGATTCGGTACCCCTGCTGGGTCTCCAACGTGGTCATGGTTAAGAAAGGAGACGACCGGTGGAGGATGTGTATCGATTTTTCCTTACTTAATAAAGCTTGTCCTAAGGACTGTTATCCTTTGCATCGGATCGACGCGCTAGTTGACTCAGCCGTCGGTTTTTCTGTAATGAGTTTTTTAGATTCTTTTTCAGGTTATCATCAAATCAGGATGCACCCCCCAGACATCAAGGATGTCTCGTTCATCACAGGGGATGGATGCTACTGCAACAAGATGATGCCCTTAGGGCTGAAGAATGCTGGGGCGACCTACCAGAAGATGATGGATACGGTCTTCAAGGAGCAGAGGTGGAGGAATTTGGAGGTGTTTGTAGACGACCTCATGATCAAAAGTCGGGATGTGGGCTCCCACCTCCGAGACCTGGAGGAGACCTTCGCCACCCTGCGCAAATACAAGATGCGATTGAATCCCCTAAAATGTGTCTTTGGGGCCAGCAGGGGAAAGTTCTTGGGGCACCTCCTCACCCCCGCGGGGGTCGAGCCGAATCCAGATAAGGTCAGGGATATCTTGGAGCTGGGGTCCCCGCGGAATGCTAAGGAGGTCCAACGGCTGACGGGGAAGCTAGCAGGGCTGAGTCACTTCCTTTCTCGGGCAGGGGAGAAGTGCTCCGCTTTCTTCAAAATGCTGAGGGGTGGTCAGAGGTTTGAATGGACCAAGGAGTGCGAGGAGGCGTTCCATGCC
This sequence comes from Platanthera guangdongensis, assembly GCA_039583875.1. Lineage (NCBI taxonomy): Eukaryota > Viridiplantae > Streptophyta > Magnoliopsida > Asparagales > Orchidaceae > Platanthera > Platanthera guangdongensis. The sequence goes on from CM077159.1 coordinate 77,092,555, forward strand.
CTCAAGGTGCAGTTGACACAGGCTCCGCTGCTCCAAGGGCCGAAGGAGGGGGAGGACCTGTTCTTATATCTCGGGGTCAAGGCGGAGGCCTTGAGCTCCGTCTTAGTTCGTGAAGAGGGGAAGAGACAACTCCCTATTTATTACGTGAGCCGGGTCCTGAGGAAGGCCGAGCTACGGTATTCGATTTTGGAGAAGCTAGCCTTCTCCCTGATCATCTCGGCCCAGAGGCTGCGACCTTACTTCCAGGCACACTCAATCCGAGTGGTGACCGACCATCCTCTCCGCAACATCTTTGAGGGGGTGGAACATTCAGGCAGGCTGGCTAAGTGGTCGGTGGAACTGAGCGAGTTCGATGTCTCCTTCATTCCGCGACTCTCGATCAAAGCTCAAGTGATGGACAACTTCTTGGCCGACTACGTGGTTGAAGTGGCGGAGGAAGAACTCACCCGCCCGGCTCCTTGGAAGGTGAGGGTGGACGGTGCCTCGAATAGGCATTCCTTAGGAGTGAGGGTGATCCTGGAAAGCCCTCAGGGGACTCGAATTGAGCAGACGGTGGTGGGGGCACTTCCCCATTACCAACAATCAGGCCGAGTACGAGGCCGTAATAGCAGGGCTTCGTCTGGCCAGGGAGCTGGGGGTTTCGGATGTGGAGGTCCTTACTGACTCCATGGTAGTCGCTTCCCAGATCAACGGGGAGTTCGAGGCAAGGGAGCCCACCCTGCGATCATACTTGGCCAAGGTGAAGGGGGGCATAGGCACTTTTCAAACCTTCACCATCCGACACGTGCCCAGGGAAGAGAATGAACAAGCCGATCAGCTAGCAAAGCATGGTCCCCAGGTGGGGGGGGGGGGTACCATCACCGACCTGTTCCGCGACTCCATCGAAGAGTGAGAGCTCATGGAAATTGATCAACTAACTTCGTGGATGGACCCGGTGGTGGCTTTCCTCTCCACGGGAGAGTATCCGGAGGGGGTAGATAAGAAGAAGCTAAGGCACAAGTCAGCGTATTATCTCCTCTAGTATGGACAACTGTACAGGAAGACCCTCTCAGGGATGCTGGCTCGCAGCGTTGCCGAGGGCGAGGTGCAAAGGATCTTGGAGGAAGTCCACTCCGAGGAATGTGGGAGTCACTCCGGGAGTCGGACACTGGAAGGAAGGATAGTCAGGCAAGGGTATTTCTGGCCCACCCTGGGCCGAGATGCCGCGGAGTTTGCGAGGAGGTGCCATAAGTGTCAGCTGTTCGCCCCCCTCCAGCTACAGCCGGCCCAGCGACTCAAAAGTATCACGGCCCCCTGGCCCTTCGCAATTTGGGGAATGGATTTGGTTGGGCCATTCCCCCAAGCCAGTGGTCACAGAAGGTTCCTCCTAGTAATGGTTGACTACTTATCCAAGTGGATGGAGGTGAAGGCGCTGGCCAAGGTAACCTCCCAGGTAATCAGGAACTTTGTTTGAGGAGAAATCGTCTGCCACCACGGATTACATCAGGCCATCGTCACGGACAACGGGCCCCAGTTCGCCAGCGCCGAATTCACCAGCTTCTGTGGGCAGCTTGGAATTGACCTCAGGTTCGCATCGGTCCATCACCCCAGGAGCAACGGGCAGGTGGAGGCCGCAAATAAGATCATCGTCAACCTCCTCAAGAAGAAGGTGGAGAATTTGAAGGGGAGCTGGGTGGAGTAGCTTCCCGCGGTTCTTTGGGCCCTAAGAACCACCCCCAACACGGCTACTGGGGAGACCCCCTTCAAACTCTCCCATGGGTGCGAGGCAGTGCTCCCCGTGGAATTTGAAGTCCGAACACCTCGAGTCGTTGCGGCCAAAGAAGGCCGAGAGGAGTGGCAAGCGGAGAACGAGGAGGAGCTGAGACTCTCCCCTGACATGGTGGAAGAGCCGAGGGACCTTTCCGCTATCCGACAGGAGGATGTGAAAAGAAGGATGGCCAAATACTTTGACAAGCATGTCAGGATCAAACAGTTCGTGGAAGGGGATTTGGTGCTGAAGAAGGTAGATGCGGCAGGGTGGTCAGCATCCGTAGGAAAGCTCAACCCCAGCTAGGAGGGACCATTTATTGTAAAGGAAGCTTTGAAGTCAGGAGGCTACCGACTCCAAAATATAGAGGGCGAGACCCTGAGTATCACCTGGAGTGGGGACGACTTAAAACGATTTTTCCCCTGAAGCATGTAAGCGATACTTTGATTATAATAAATTTCTTCAACCCTCCAGTATTGTCATAACTAGCCTGCATAGAGAAATGGAATGTGTTTTGGACCCCAAGCAGATCCCCTACCAGGCTCTCACCTAGCTGGCAGGGCCGGAAGTCACTCGGTGTCATCCTTGGTCTCGAGCAGATCCCGCTGTCAGGCTCTCACCTAGCTGACAGGGCCGGAAGTCACTCGATGGAATGTGTTTTGGACCCCGAGCAGATCCCACTTCCAGACTCTCACCTAGCTAGCAGGGCCGGAAGTCACTCGGTGTCATCCTTGGCCTCGAGCAGATCCCGCTGTCAGGCTCTCACCTAGCTGGCAGGGCCGAAAGTCACTCGATGGAATGTGTTTTGGACCCCGAGTAGATCCCGCTGCCAGGATCTCACCTAGCTGGCAGGGCCGGAAGTCACTCGGTGTCATCCTTGGCCTCGAGCAGATCCCGTTGTCAGGCTCTCACCTCGCTTACAGGGCCGGAAGTCACTCGATGGCGGTAGTTGTGGACCCCGAGCAGATCCCGCTGTCAGGCTCTCACCTATCTGGCAGGGCCGGAAGTCACTCGGTGTCATCCTTGGCCTCGAGCAGATCCTGCCGCCAGGCTCTCACCTAGTTGGCAGAGCCGGAAGCTACACGACGGCATTAATAATGGATTGGATTCGCGAAGATTAACCGAAAAGGGGGTCTGACGTAACCACCCAGCCCCCAGAATGACGACCGAAAGGAGGCAAGGACCTAGGCCGCATTACAAAGGGGTCAACCCGCAAGAAATCTGATGACTTAGGCGAGCGACGAGCCGGCTCTCCTCACCTGGTGAGGGAGTAGCCGCCACGGCGGGGCCGGGCCGCAGAGGTAGGTCACCCCTAGCGGGACGACAGATCGGGCCTCCTATGACTCCTAAGCCAAATCCATAGGCATGCGACCCCGCCGACGCAACGCAAGATGAACGACCGCGAGCACGGAAAGGGAGAATTTACATCGCGCAATAATAGCAAGTATGCATATGCGGCGGGCGGGGAAACATTTATAAGAACATTAATAGATGAAAACCGCAAATTCTAGGCGCGGATCACGCTTACATCTCAAACAACTAAAAATACACGGGGTATACACCTAACAGGCAAATGTCAAAGAAGTGAGGGCGATGTCAGATCATGGGCGGGAAGTCCTAGATGGGCTGGAAGGAATTATCCCCGGGGTCCGGCACGGGAAGGAACAGCACCGGCACCACGTCGCCTGCCGAGAGTTCCGCGGCCTTGCTCTTGAGGAGATCCACACGTCGCAGCATCTGCATTGTGTACTTCGCGGCGCTGGCGGCGTTCTCCTGCATCAGCACCTCCAACTCGTAGTCAGAATGGTGTTCGAGCGGGCAGCCCCTTTTATCTGGCGGAGGGACAGTGACAGCAGCCTCCAGCTCGCGCACCCGCGCCTCCAGCGCTGACTTGTCCTGAGCAAGGGCGACGATCTCAACACCCATCTGACTGGCCGTCGCCGCATCCTGAGAAAAGGAAAGAAAACCGTAAGGTGGATTCGTGAGAAGAAGCGGTGATTGGGAGTAAGCACGTACCAGCCCTCCCAAGTACTGTGTGACGGTCTCCTCGGCCGCATCGACCCGTTTCCTCTGGAGATCCGCGTACTCATGAGCAAGTTTTCGGGCCTCCTCCCTCTCGTCTGCCAACTTCTTGAGAGAGGTGGCGTTCCGCTCCAGCTGGGTGCAGCGTCTCCCAACCATATGGGCTAATTCCAGGCCGCGCAGTTGGGCGCGCGTGCTCTCATGCACCAGTACTCGCGTCGGCTCCTTGTCGTAGATAGCGGCATCCTCTCGCGAGTAGAGGCCGAACGAGAAATTATAGGCCTCCCCACCAATGGTGTCCTGCTCCAGCCAACTCGGCAGCAGAGTCAAGACCACTGCGCGATTTGACTCCTTGTCCCATGATAGAAGCGGGACGCCGAGCTCGTCCAGGCATTTCTCGCCATAGCCAAATTGCGATGCCCTCTCGGCACCGGCTTCGCGGCTGTTTGCATCCCGTCCGGCGGCCCGGAAGTGCCTGCCGCCCCGTCGGGGGTGTCGCTGGTCGAAGCGACCAAAGGGGGGGGGACCCTCGGCCGGTAGATCCTCTGGGGCCTTGCCTTTTCTTTGGCCACCGGCGAGTTGCTGCCCAGTAGTCTTCGCCATCTTGGGCGGGGGAGCGGGCTGTACGCCGCCCGGCCGCTTCTTAGCAGGGACCGACGTGGCGTCACGCTGAGCGGCGTCTGCGGCCTGAGCCAGGGCGAGGACCCCGAAGGCAATCCGAGCACTCTCATAGGGGGTATGGAGGGGAACGTCTCGCTCACTTGCCAAGAAGAGAGGGTAAAACCAAAGAAGAAAAGAGCAAGACAGAGCAGTGGCGAGTGTCAAAACTCCCCCAGGCGGGACGTCAGCATGGTCATCGAGGTTGCGGCGCAAGTACACGATCTCGAAGTTCTTCCCGGCGAAGAACCCACACAGGTCGGCTTCATGGCCCCCCAGACTGGGCGGGCGGTAACTCTCCTCACTTAGCTGCACCGGCGAGAAGGGGACGTTGCCAAAATCCCCCTTGACGAACAAGAACTTCTTGAGCCAGTTGTGACTCTTATTAACGGTCTCCCGCACCTTGTGGTGGGCGCTGGAGAAATAGGCGGTCCCATCCCGGTTCGCACGGAAGGAGAATAGTTTGCGGAAAACCACGAGACTGAACTCGACTCCCTCCTCCCGCAAAAAGCAGGCGAACCCTACCATAACAGCTACGGAGTTTGGGGTCATCTAGCCTAGGACGAACCCGAAGTACTTCAGCACTTGGCGCACCTCAGGCCACAGGGGAAGGCGAAGACCCACCTCAAAGTGTGCCAGGGGTATGGCGAGCTCGTCCCTGGACAGATCATTGATCTTCTCCCCTTCCCCGGGCCGTCTCGCCGAAAATCCCGGCGGGACGTGGTCGCCAAGGGCATCTAGCTACTCGCGCTCCGAGATGACGGCGTGGGGAAAGTCATGCTCTGAGAAGGTCCCGGCGCACTTGCTTCGCCCGTCCGCATCGCCGCCGCCGCCGCCCATTCCGCCGAACTGCCGCCGTTCGAGCGAGACAGATCCAGAGGGCGAACGCAAGCCGTGCCTCGCGAAGAGCAGGAAATGGGAGAGTGCTTTGAATCGGTGGGAGGATAAGAACCGGCAAGGCCTATTTATAGGGGGAAAGAAAAGGCGAGAAATTTCCCGCCGATAGGAAAGGTGCGTGTAGCAAAAATCAGGCCTGACGGTTCGACTTCCCGACCCGCAACCGCAGCGCCAAGACCGTTCAGGAGTGGGCCTCGCCCGTCCGCATCCGCGCGAGGAATAGACGGGCGAGTCTCGACCCCCACCCGACCAGGATTCTGAGCGAGTCAGGGAGACTCCTAGCAGGCGGGCTCCTCGGCCCGCTCCGGCAACGATCGGGACGGCGGGTTGAGCGAGTCCATCCCCTGACCTGCCCTCGCACGAAGGGGGAGGAGAGCGGAGGACGCGGGTACACTCGAGCCCGCCCCATGGAGAATAAAAGCAGCAACATGGTAATTTCGACATGCATCAGAAATCAAAAATCAGGCCCATAGGCGGGCAAAGAGAGTCGCAAATCGTCACAGATACAGAATAAGTCTTTGAAATAGTAGCAACCCAGCGATATCCCGCGAATAGTGGAGGAGAAAGGGTGGATCAGTACTGGATCCACTTTCATCTGCTCCGCCATTGCGTTCCGATTCGTGGTGGCACGCGAGGATAGTGATAATCGCGCACCGCCACCAGCTCCTGCTGGGCCAGGCCAACTTGTTCCGAGGCACTCCTTAGGCGCTCCTCGGCCTGCGTAATGTGCACGCCAGGCGAAGTGACCTCGCCACCTTCTGCTGCGCGCGGGGCCCCCTCCAAGGCCGCGAGCCGGGCCTCGGTGTCGGCCTTGTCTTGGTCGACCCTCTTCACGAGCTCCTGAAGCAGCAGAGTATGTTTCTGGAACAGCCGTATCACCTGCCTCTTCATCCCCACCACATCAGTCGAGTCGCCCAGGTAATCTGAAACACCCTCCACGTCAGGCGGAGGCGAGTACCCTTCGCTCATCTCAGTTTCGGAGGAAATCATGTTGTAGCCTGCAAATGGGAGGTTCAGAAGGAACGAGCGAGAATAAGGCAAGCGCTGAGTACGAGCTTACCAGGGGTTAGCACGTCGTCCATACCGATGGAAGGACGAGAGGAGCCCGGTCGGCCCTGAAAGGGTTCTCCCTCGAAGGCCGCAAGAGATTTCCCTAGTCTGGGGGGAACCGGCGAACGAGGGATATTAGGGGGTGGACGGTCCAGACCTGAGGGACTAGCAACCCTCTCAGACGACAAGGGAGGGGGGGCGATCCTCCCCCCCATCCCCCTCGTCTTCACGAGGCAGAACCTATAGGAAAAAGGGTCAGAAACGTGGCAACAAGCCGGGAGGGGGGATCACGTACCTCAGAAGCTACCTCGACACCGGCGGCCGAGCTGGAACCCAGGAAGTTATTCGCCAGGGACCACCTCACAATCTTTCCCTTTACCGGTCTAAAGAGAGGGCTGGGAGACCCGCGCGCTAGCCAGGGGGAGGCCTCGAGGGCCTCCTCCCGCGTCTTCTGGCCCGCGGCCACCAGGCGGGCTCGCACCTCTTCGCTGACCGGCATCTGCAGTCCGCTTGAAAAAAATGAGATGGTCTGGGGAGACCCCCCTGGGCTCGGTGGTATATTTATAGCCGAATAGTGGGGCCCCACCAGAAGATTCCCTGCCAGCTCAGCAGCGTACTCACCGAACACGCGAGTTGGATGGTTCTTTCCGAGCATTATCAAGCTCAAAAAGAGCGAGGATTGTGTACAACCCCGTGTTTGTCAAGCGGGCCCCGCCAGGAAGATCGAGCGAACCCAGTCCCACAACCCGCACCCAAGCAACAAGCGGACATGCGGCAAGAGGCTGGTCCGCTCCCGCTCAGTTCAGTCGAGCGAGCCAGGCGAGGCGACTCCTGGCCGACAGCCCGCTCGACCCGTGATCTGCGACCCGCGATCCGCGAGCCGTTCTAATGTTCATCACGGTCGCCGGCCCGCTCCCTACCATCGACCGGGCTGCCCCGTCCGACTCGGCGGAATTTCGGCGAGTCGCGATGCCCGGCTCGCGCTCGCCCCAGAAGGATAGACGAGCCGCTAGGGCCAGGTCGCGCCCACCTCTCGCGGGAGGGATTAGTGGCGAGCCGACCACCTCACTTATGGATGGGGCCCAGTAGAAGCCCCCGAGGAGGAATTACATGGATGCCCTCCCCACGGGTGCGAATATCTCCTCAGAACGACAGAGCCACGCTGTTGGCAGACCAGGCCGGACTGCACATAGCTGTTCAGAACAGCGGAGTTTGGCTGTTGGCAGACCCTACTAAGGGCTTCTTGCTAATTTCAGGTCAGCTCTTTTGGTTATTGGCAGTTCAGTTTCTAAAAACTATAAATAGGACCCAAGGGGTACCTCAGAAAGGACACTTCTTGATCTCCCTGCTCCAGCTTTTATGTGATTTCTGAGGATACCTTAGCTTGGCTTCTAGCTAAGGAGTGGAAGTGCTCTGAGATCATCCGGGTTTGTGGTGGGACCTCCCTACTGCGCCCTTGGGTCGGTGTCACTTTGTCTTCTTTGTTTTTTTGCTTGCAGGAGTGAAGTAGGTGCAAGACCACTCCTTCCCCAAGGGCGAACTCCACAGGAGATCGAGGAATCGGTTTCAACATCCTTAGTTCGTCGAACTACGTTCGACGAACTTTGGAAAATTCATTGAATGCAGACAGAACTTAAGTTAAGTCTTCTCCATTGATCATTCCCAGCTGATTCAGAAAGAAAGCATAATTTTTCTCATCCAGAGGTTTGGTGAATATATCAGCTTTCTGTAAATCAGTGTAGATATAGACAAGCTTAATCTTATTTTTATCTACACACTCCCTAATGAAATGATGTCTTATATCAATATTTGTTGGATCCCTAGTTGATTTGGGCTAGGTTCACTGACTTAGGATGTGACCCATCATGTATATCCAGGGTCAAAGTTGTGTCCTAGAGTCTAGGTCAAGTCCTTAGGTTCAACTTTAGATGGACCAGCTTTCAACAAGACCATCAGAGACTCCAGATTTAGAAGTTTTCAAGACTAAGTAAAGTGAGTTCGACGTTCGTCGAACTCAGCTCGACGAAAGGTGTTTTGCGCTCGACGATCGTGAGATAATTCTTAATGCTGAGCTCGACGATCCTTGTTCTCCGTTCGACGAATGTTGAGGTTATTCATCAAGCCAAATTCAGGACAAATTCAGATTTTTTCTAAGTCCAGCTTCAAGCTTTGGTCGACGAATTAGATTCTGAGCTCGATGAACTTGGACCTCAAGTTCTCAGCATCTCAGGTCGACGAATGCAGTTCTCTACTCGATGAATTCTGGATTCAGAAGATTTGTGTCGACATTTAGGGTTTGTGTCGACACTAGATATTTTGTGTCGACACCAGAAGATTTGAGTCGACACCAAGATCAATCAGTCGACACCAGCTTATGTCGACACTGAATATCAACAGATGCAGAATATTTTGACTAAGTCCAGAACTGTTCTCAGCTCGACAAATGATGAATCTCAGCTCGACAAATGAAGATTGTCTGTTCAATGAATGAAGATTGTCTGGTCGACGAACTCTCTCAAGCTCAGCTCGACGAACTCAATCTCAGCTCGACGAACTAAAGCTCAGCTCGACGAACTCAAACTCAGCTCGACGAATTGTGTTCTTCGTTCGACGAATCCGGACTAGGTCTTCTTCAGGTTTCCCGTCCCGTTTCTTGGCGATGATTCTGGAGTTATTAATGCCAGATCTTCTCGGAATGTTACCGTTAGAACGCGCATTGACTATGGACGATTACATGCCGTTTTTCCATTGGACAGTTGGGGAAATCATTGATTGTCGCTTCCTTCCAAGGCCATCTGCAATTACTGCTTAACATTCGAATTTTGAATGTTCTCAGTCAGTCAAAAAGACATTGACAAAAAAAAAAGAAAAGGATCAAGCAGTAAGAGAAAAATAGAATTACAGTACATCAAGCAATAAAGACAATCAGATAGAGACACTCAGATTGCACAGAAGAACAATCATACATAACATCAAAAGTTCTACTACAATCAGCCTGACCAGAGAACAGTTTCAAGAAGAAGAAGAACAACAAATCATTATCAAGAGTCTTCTTCTTTCAACTCTACAGGACTACTTCAAAGGACACCAAACTTCAGTCTGTCAAAGGAGTTCCTGAAACAAATTCTGCTCCAGGCACTCTAGGTCTTTGAAGACCTATCACCCTGAAGCAGTGCTCCAGCCTTCCTGATTAATTCAAGATCTCAGGGGGAGCAAAACCTGCTACAATCAATCCACAGTCTTCTCAGTTGCTGTTGAGAAAGAGAAGACACCATCTCCCTTATTTCTAATTCCTATACAGGGTTTTAATTCCCTTCAAAATTATTCTGGTTGCAAGTCTCCTTCCAAAAGACTCGAGGTTTTGGTTTTTGAGCACCTGAACAAAAGCTCATTGGTGTCAGGCACCTGATCAAAAACCTGAGTGGATTCCTACCAGGGTGGTAGAAGAGTGGATGTACCCAGGTTGGGGAACCACTATAAAATTTCTTGTGTCGTCTGGTTGCCCTTCTTTGTGTTTTGGCTGTGCTGTTCTATGATTAGTTAGTTTGTTGTGCTGATTTATTTTATTTGTTGAATTATTCACCTAGGCTTACAACAAAAGTTGTAAAAAGTTTTGTAGTGAGCACAATACTCTATTCACCCCCCTCCAGAGTATTTTAGATCTAACCTGCACTTTCAATTAGTATTAGAGGGAGGTTGGTTAACATACCACACCTTGTTGGTTGTACAGGCTAACACCTAAACCACAAAGATCCCTCTGCTGAGATCTGATTGTTTTGTGTTTGCTATTAAATTTTATTTCTTCACAAGACATGGACCAAAACAAAGATTATGCAAGAATCAGACCTCCAGTGTGCAACCTTAACAAGTTTGCCATCTGGAAGGCAAGAATCAAGCTATACATGAATTCTATTGATGAGGATATTTTTTCTGTTATTTTGATAGGTGTACCTCTAGCACCTATAGCTTCTACCAGCACTTCTACCAACATGACTGCAGTGCCCCCTCCAAAAAACAATGATGCATACAAGAAAGCCACGATGGCAGATGCTAAGGCAATGAATATCTTAGCCCAGACTATGTCAGATGACATATTCCAGAAGGTGGCTGAGTGCACCTCATCCAAGGCCATTTGGGATTCCCTCAACCAAATGGTAGCTGGCTCTACAGATGAAATAAAGGACAGAAGATCCAATCTCATATCTCTGTATGAGAACTTTAAAAAGGATGAGAATGAATCAGTGGCAGAAATGTACAACATGCTGAGCACAATCATCAATGAGCTCAAAACCCTGGATAAGGACATCACCTTGACAGAGGTGAATGATAAGATATTAATGTGCTTCCCTAGCTCTTGGGATTCCAGAATCTGGCCAATCAAAGAAGCCAGAAGCCTCAATGAGATATCAACTAAGTCTCTACTAGGCAAGTTAAAATCATATGAGCAGCTGGTCAAATCAAGAGAAGCAGCAGAACAGAAGGCAACAACTGCAGTTAGAAAGGAGCACATCATAGCCTTCAAATCATCTGAAGAAAGTGAGACATCAACTTCCAATGAAGAACTCATGAGTCTCTTTGCCAAAAGGTTCTACAAGATGGAAAGGAAAGATTTCAGAAGGAAATCATCCAGACAGGATGATAAGCCCAAGTATGACAAGACACCAACCAAGGAGGTTGTGTGTTTTGGTTGCAGAAAGCCTGGATATTACATCTCAGAATGTCCAGAAAACCAGAAGAAGGACAAGAGCAGAGAAAAGGACTCCAGGAGAAAGCACAGCAGCAGACCCTCCTCCAGCAAATATAAAAAGAAAGACAAGGGATTTGTTGCTGAGACTTGGAGTGACACTGAAGAAGAAACATCTTCTTCCAGTTCAAGTGAAGAAGAGGAAGAAGCAAGATCCAAGGAGGTGTTCCTAATGGCAATTGATGCCTCCAGGAGCAATTCTGGATCAGAAGAAGAATCTGAAGATGAAGCTGCCTCAGATTCAGAGGCAGATCAGTTATCTCTAGCTTTGACTTTAGTTCTGATTTATTTAAAGCTGAATTCAAATCTATGTGCTTAGACCTAATCAATTCAGAAAAGGAAATAAAAACTCTTAGAGAAAGATTAGGTAATCTTGAATCTATCAACTCAGAAAACATAAAGCTAACAGACCTACTAACCTTAGCTAATGAACAAATAATTAAATAAAATCTGAATTATGTGAGGCCAAACAACTTGAGCAATCTCTCAATGGGAGAAGCCTCAAGCTGATGGACATTACAAGCACAGTGAATGCCAGATTAAATGGCAAGTTGGGCTTGGGTGCTTCATCAAGTTTGCCCCCCCATAATAAAGAAAAATATTCTTACAACCCCCATCAAGTTTATCTCTGCCAAAGGAAAAGAAAAATTAATAGACAAACCTATGTCAGAAAATAACTCAAAACCCCTAGACAAGAGAAATAGAAAACAGAAAACAGTTAATAAAAACAAAGTTCAGCAAAATTTGTCGAACGCAGATCGATGAAATGTGGCCCGTTCGTCGAACCCAGATCGACGAACGTTGAATGCAAATTCTAGTAATAACAATTCGTCTAACTGCGATCGACGAACTGTGTATGGTTCGTCGAGCAGAGGTCGACGAACTTGGGGCACAGAAAATGACTACTGTCATTCTCTGAGCAGAGATCGACGATCTCAGCCCTATTCATCGAACTCTGGTCGACGAACTTATAACAATTCGTCGAACCTAGAAAGACCAAACTTAAATTATTTCTCTTACAGTAACTTTAAACCAGCTAATAAGACATTTAATCCACTAGCTGATTGGATTATTCCACCTAGGAGATACCATCCCTTAGGGTATAAATCACAACCTGCATTATCAGTTATATCCAGTTTTACTTTTCAACCAAATAAAGGACCCAAGGTAACCTGGGTCAAGAACAATTGAATTTTGTTTTTCTATGCAGGTACAAGTGAAGAGCTGTCCAAGGGTGAGTCAAACCTGGTACTTGGACAGTGGTTGCTCCAAACACATGACAGGCAGCAAGGGCAATCTATCCAATTATAAGCCCAAGCTAGGACCAAAGGTGATTTTTGGAGATTCCAACAGTGGTCAATCAGAAGGATATGGGACAGTGAAGATTGGATCAGTTACTTTCAAGAAAGTAACATATGTAAGAGGACTCAAACATAACCTTATATCCATAAGTCAATTATGTGATGAAGGTTATCAGGTACATTTTAATTCTACTTCCTGTTCTATTATTGAAAATAATAATAAAACTATTTTAATTGGACTTAGACAAGATAACATATATTTAGTAGATTTTATATCTGCCACAACTGATATCTGCTTACTGAATGTTACTAGTAATCAAAATGAGTTATGGCATAAAAGACTAGGACATGTAAATCTTAAGAATATATCTAGGTTATCTGGGGACAACCTTGTTAGAGGCTTACCTTCTGGCCCCTACAAGAAGGAAAGCCTATGCAGGGCTTGTCAATTAGGCAAGCAAACCAAAACTAGTTTTAAATCCATTAATAAAAGTGATTCACCTAGGATATTGTATTTGCTTCATGTGGATCTATTTGGACCCATTGCAGTACAAAGCCTAGGAGGGAAGTCTTATACTTTAGTGATTGTTGATGACTTCTCTAGATTCAGTTGGGTAGCCTTTCTGAGAGCTAAGTCAGATACATTCAAGGTTCTTACAGATTTTCTCAGGACCATACAGATTGAGTTCTCTACTCATGTTGCATTGATCTGAAGTGATCATGACACAGAGTTTGAGTCTCTTCTTATGCATGAGTTCTGTGAGAAGGAAGGTATCAGGCAGTGCTTCTCAGCTCCTAGAACTCCCCAACAAAATGGGGTTGCTGAAAGGAAAAATAGGAAACTCATTGAATCTGCAGGCACATTATTGGCAGATGCTTACATGCCTCTATCCTTTTCGGCAGAAGCTGTAAATGCTGCCAACTATGTCCTGAATAGAAGCCTTATACATAAACTGAAAAATAAGACCCCCTATGAATTACTTAAAGGGAAGAAACCTAAAATCACATACTTTAAAGTTTTTGGTTGCATTTGTTACATTAATACTAATAACAAAAGATACATTAGAAAGTTTGAGGCTAAGGCTGAAGAAGGGATTTTTCTAAGATACTCCCAAGTAAGCAAGGCCTATAGCGTTTTTAATAAATCCACCGTTAAAAATTGAAGAATCTATTCATGTATCTTTTGAAGAAGCTAACATGTCTTATAAGGAGAAAGAGATTTCTACCAATAGATTTTTGCAGGTTCCTCAGCTGTGTGAGTCTATGGATGGACTAAACCTTACCCAAGAGGTATCAAACAATCCTACTCCACAGGTTGCTGAAGAAAGTGAAGAAGACATTCAAGAGGAAGTGGCTGAACTTCCCTCAATAGCTAGTACCATTCCTCAAGAGGAATTAAATACAGAAGCTGTTGCTCAACAAACTCCACCAACTGATCTTGTCACACTTAGAGATCACCCCAAATCTCAAGTGATTGGAAACATTTCAGTAGGTGTACAGACAAGGCATCAACTCAACCAAGACTTGATGCATGCCCGTTTTCTCTCTCAAATTGAACCTCTCACCATCCATGAAGCTGAGCAAGATCCCCACTGGATCATTGCAATGCAAGAGGAACTAAATTAGTTTGAGAGATGTAGAGTTTGGGATTTGGTTCCGAGACCCCATAACTACCCAGTTATTGGAACCAAATGGGTCTACAGGAACAAGTTGGATGCTCAAGGAAACATTGTGAGAAACAAAGCTAGGCTTGTTGCTCAAGGCTACAGGCAAGAGGAAGGAATTGATTGTGACCAAACCTTTGCCCCTATTGCAAGGTTAGAGGCCATAAGAATATTCCTAGCCTATGCAGCTCACAGGAGATTCAAAGTCTACCAAATGGATGTCAAAAGTGCATTCTTGAATGGAGTACTTCAAGAAGAGGTTTATGTAGAACAACCTCCAGGTTTTATCTCTCCAACTCAACCCTCTTTTGTTTTTAAATTGCATAAAGCTCTCTATGGTTTAAAGCAAGCTCCAAGAGCTTGGTATGAGACATTAGCAAGCTTTCTTTAAGAGCATAAATTTACAAGAGGAACCATAGATAAAACTCTTTTCACTAGACATCATAAGGAACAAATTTTGTTAGTACAAATATATGTGGATGACATCATTTTTGGGTCTACTGATCCCAAATTGTTCAAGAGGTTTGCTGACCTTATGCATTCTAAATTTGAGATGAGTAGCATGGGTGAGCTTTCCTACTTTCTTGGTCTCCAAGTGAAGCAGCTCCCTGATGGTATCTTCTCCTCCCAAGCTAAGTATACTAAAGAGCTTATTAAGAAGTTTGAGATGGGTGATGCTTCAGGAATGAAAACCCCTATGGCTACAAATGTTGTTGTGGATTCTGATGCAGCAGGGAAACCTATAGATCAGAAACATTATAGGGCAATTGTTGGATCCTTATTATACCTAACAGCTAGCAGACCTGATATAATGTTTGCCACATGCCTTTGTGCTAGGTTCCAAGTGAACCCTAAAGAATCTCACCTTATTTTCCTAAAAAGAATTTTGAGATATATAAAGAGTTGACCTAATCTAGGACTCTGGTATCCTGCAGAGTCAGAGTTTGAGTTAACTGGATACTTAGATGCTGACTATACTGGATGTAGAGTGGACAGGAAGAGTACCTCTAGAACTTTCCAATTCCTAGGTTTGAGACTTGTCTCCTGGTTTTGTAAGAAGCAGACATCTGTGTCAACATCAACTGCAGAAGCAGAATACATGGTTGCTGGCAGCTGCTGTTCACAGATGTTATGGATACAAAATTAACTCTTAGGCAATGGTGTCAACCTAAATAATTCAACATTATTTTGTGATAATACTAGTGCTATTGCTATAGCACAGAATCCAGTTCACCATTCTAGGACTAAGAAAATTGAAATAAGACATCATTTCATTAAAGATAATGTAGACAAAAAGAAAATTAACTTAATCCATATTCCTACTGATTTACAGAGAGCAGACATTTTCACCAAGCCCTTGGATGAGAAAACCCAGCTATTCTTTATAAATCAACTAGGAATGATTAATGGAGAAGAGTTAACTTAGTTTTTGTCTGCATTCGATGAATTTTCCAGAGTTCGTCGAACGGATTTCGACGAATTAGGGAAAGTTTGAGAGATTCTCGTCGACCAGAGATCGACGAATTCTCTGTGTGGAAACAATTTTCGTCGACCGGAGATCGACGAACTTTGCTTCAGAAGATATTTCATCGAACGGAGTTCGACGAACTGTTTTCGATTCTTCTGGATGAGATCGACGAATTATTTGTCTATAATTTATTTCGTCAAGCTTAGTTCAAAGAATTGCTTCTTTTTCGTGGAACGGAGTTTGTTGATTCATATTCTGAAAATCTTATATCTAGGTTTTCTTCGACCCCCGTCCCACGCTTTCAGTTCCTTTGCTCTTGATCACCGTTTTCTCTGTGTTTTTCTTGCAGGTCATCAATGACGATTCCCACAGGAGCTTTGGTTGCAATGAAGTTTGATACTGGATTCGACATGGATTTTGAGTCTTTCCAGCATTCTGACCCTATTTTCCTCTATATCTTGGAACTCCTGGAAGAACTCAATCTAAAGGATTTCATGACCAGGCGGATTAACTCCATGGAATGAAAATCAGAGAATGGGTGTATACATCTACTGCTTCTGAGGATGATACCGTGACAGAAAATATCGGGAGTACAGCTGTTCCGTTATCTCCCGCAATTCTTTCTGAGATATTTGAATTAGTGAATGGAGAAGACAACATGGAAATGGACTCTGAAGTTTTTGGTGACATGCTGCAGCTAATGGGATTTTCAGGAAGCAGCCCTAATAAGCTGTTGGAGAAGCAACTGTCTGCCGCATATCAGTTCCTGGCGGACATTGTCGGAAAAATGCTAATGGGAAAGCACTCTGCGCACGATTACATAACCCGCTTCCAATTTCTGGTTATGTGTGCCGTGGTGAATAAGAGGCGTGTCAACTGGGGCACAATCTTCTTTGAATTGATAAAGAAAAAGAATAGCAAGAAGGAAGTCTGCTTCGGCAGAATTTTGGGAATCTTCCTCCAAGAGAAGGTTGCTGAATGCATGGTCTCCCCGACCATCTTCATAAATGCCAGCAAGCGCCTCACATGCGCTCTGTTTGGCAGGTGGGAGAGGACTATCTCCAAGCCCTCAAAGGCTTCTTCCTCTTCCATCCAAACTTCTGAGAGCACCAGGGCTGTAAAAGCTGCTCCCCACCCTGCAGAAGAGGTCCTTCCATCTCCAACATATCTTCCTGCACTTCGAACACAACTCCATCCCTCTTCCATTCCTTCTACCACACCTAAATCTCCACCACATACTCATGTACCTACTCCACCTTCATCTCCACCACTTGACATTACCAACATTCCTACTCCTCCAGCTTCACCCCATGAGACATCTATTCCTACACCTCCTCAATCTCCTCTTCCCCATCATTTGTCATCCATTCCATCTTACACCATCCCCACAGACACTATCATGCCAGATACCTCCATTCCATCTGTTATTCCATCCTCCATTTCATCTTCTTCCCCTTCCCCATTTGATCCATCTACCATCATCTCCTTGCTCACTCCCCTCACCAAATCTCTCATCCAAGAGGCCATTACACCTCTTGTGACTTCCATTCATTCTTTATCTTCCCAGATTTCTACCCTATCTGCTGCCCCCTCTTCATTCAGGGGCCTGTCTCCAGGTTCTCCTGAACCCAGGCAGGGGGAGATGCTCAGTGATGAAGTTACAGCAGATGTAGATGCAACAGCAGCAGCAGTCACAACAGCAGTTCCCTCTCCAGTAGATGCAAATTTAGATGAGGATGCAGCAATTTTGACTGATTTTGATTCTGAGATGATTGAGTTAATTCATTTTATGGACACTAACATTGATTTGGATGAGTCAGTTGAACAAATAAAAACTGTTGGTGATTTCTCTCTGAATACCACAGTTAATCTACCAGAATTACTGGAAATTTTTGATACTGTACATTTACAATTTTTTCCAGCTGATTTTACTAAGCCACTTTTGGCTATTGTACCCTACACCTCTCTAGTAAGTCCAGCAGTTGCTAAGCAACTCTGTGACAATTTTACTATCTCAGCTTCAGCTTCCATCTCATCTTCTAGTCCAGAGGTCATTCCAGAAGAAATTTCAGCCCCCAGCTTTGTTATGGATGATTCTCCCCTGCCAGATTTGGATGAGCTTATTATAGCTGATATAGAAGAGGAGAATAAGGCAGCAGCTGAAAGCTCTGTCCCCACTGGTTCTGATTCCTTTACAGTCTCCTCCTCTCTTATTGCTGATATTCCAGTTCCTGAACCTTCTGCCCCTCCTCCAGAAAAAGCTATTATTGATGATAAAGCTTTAAAAGCTTTGGATGCCTTGTATGAAATCCCTTAGGGTTCTGAGTCTGAAGAAGAAGATGATGATGACTCAGATGAAGATGCTGCAAGTAAGAAAAAGAAGATGCTAGCAAAGAAAAGGAAGGCTCCTCCTCCTCCAGCTCCCAAGCCTAATCCTAATGCTGACACTCCCTATTACATTCTGCATAATGTAACTCCATACAAGGGAATGCCTGGATGGATGTGGCTATCTAAGAACCAGCAAAAGGATAGAAAGAGAAGTAGGAGATATTCCCCTCCTCCAGTGCACAGATACAGGAAGGATCCTCCTCCTCCTCCTCCAGCAGCTGGTGCCTCTGGCTCCTCTAGCTCTCAGAGATCTGCCCCAATGCAAACATATCAGAGACAATAAGGGAGATCTTCTGGAAGCAGCCAGCAGAGGTAGCCATCCTCTTTAGGACATCAACATCAACAACATCATCAGCAGCAGAAGCAACAATCCTCTGAAGTACAAAAAGCTAAAAGTCCAAAGAGACCTCTCTCTCCTCCAATTCCTTTTGAAGATCCTGAAACTACTAATACTGCAAAAATGGCCAGATTCCAGGAATTAATTGGCTTATCTCTGATTAATAAAGCCAAGGCTGAAGGCAAAGATACATCAGGATTAACAACAATGTCAAAGTATAGAAAAGAAGAGCTGAAAAGGTTTGATAAAGGAAACAAGCTATTCAATGTTGATAACTATATGAAACTTCATCCAGAAGCAGTTGTCCCCAGAGCAACATCATTGAATATTATTGGGGCAGCTGATATGACTATGACAAAGGCTCAGGCTTTAGATCCCAAGAGAGAAATCATATTTAAGAAGCCATGAGAGAAACCATCAGAAGACAAGTCCAAGCAGAAGAAGCCAAAGAAGTAATTTTCTTGTTGTTTCAATTTCTCTCTATTTTTGTTTTTCAAACTACGCTATCTGTTTAAAACAAAGCTGTGTATATATATATCTGCTGCATGTGTTGGTAATTCTCTGCCAGATATATTTCTTTTCCTGCTTTGTTTTTCTGTTTGTTTCTATTTTGAGTCTTTGTTAGTGACCTCACCCAAATAGGGGGAGATTGTTGGATCCTTAGTTGATTTGGGCTAGGTTCGCTGACTTAGGATGTGACTCATCATGTATAGCCAAGGTCAAAGTTGTGTCCTAGAGTCTAAGTCAAGTCCTTAGGTTCAACTTCAGATGGACCAGCTTTCAACAAGACCATCAGAGACTCGAGATTTAGAAGTTTTCAAGACTACGTAAAGTGAGTTCGACGTTCGTCGAACTCAGCTCGACGAAAGGTGTTCTGCGCTCGACGATCGTGAGACAATTCTTAGTGCTGAGCTCGACAATCCTTGTTCTCAGTTCGACGAATGTTGAGGTTCTTCATCAAGCCAAATTCAGGACAACTTCAGAATTTTTCTAAGCCCAGCTTCAAGCTTTGGTTGACGAGTTAGATTCTGAGCTCGACGAACTTGGACCTCAAGTTCTCAGCTTCTCAAGTTGACGAATGCAGTTCTCTACTTGACGAATTCTGGATTCAGAAGATTTGTGTCGACATTTAGGGTTTGTGCCGACACCAGACATTTTGTGTCGACACCAGAAGATTTGAGTCGACACAAAGATCAATCAGTCGACACCAGCTTATGTCGACACTGAATATCAGCAGATGCAGAATATTTTGACTAAGTCCAGGACTGTTCTTAACTCGACGAATGATGAATCTCAGCTCGACGAATGAAGATTGTCTGTTCAACGAATGAAGATTGTCTGGTTGACGAACTCTCTCAAGCTCAGCTCGACGAACGCAAGCTCAACTCGAAGAACTCAAACTCAGCTCGACGAATTGCATTCATCGTTCGACGAATCCAGACTAGGTCTTCTTCAGGTTTCCCGTCCCATTTCTTGGCGATGATTCCAGAGTTATTAATGCCAGATCTTCTCGAAATGTTACCGTTAGAACGCGTATTGACTATGGACAATTACATGCCGTTTTTCCATGGGACAGTTGGGGAAATCATTGATTGTCGCTTCATTCCAAGGCCGTATGCAATTACTGCTTAACATTCGAATTTTGAATGTTCTCAGTCAGTCAAAAAGACATTGACAAAAAAAAAGAAAAAGATCAAGCAGTAAGAGAAAAATAGAATTACAGTACAGCAAGCAATACAAACAATCAGATAGAGACACTCAGATTGCACAGAAGAATAATCATACATAACATCAAAAGTTCTACTGCAATCAGCATAACCAGAGAACAGTTTCAAGAGGAAGAAGAACAACCAATCATTATCAAGAGTCTTCTTCTTTTAACTCTACATGACTACTTCAAAGGACAACAAACATCAATCTGTCAAAGGAGTTCCTGAAACAAATTCTGGTCCAGGCACTCTAGGTCTTTGAAGACCTATCACCCTGAAGCAGTGCTCCAGCCTTCCTGATTAATTCAAGATCTCAGGGGGTGCAAAACCTGCTACAATCAATCCACAATCTTCTCAGTTGCTGTTGAGAAAGAGAAGACACCATCTCCCTTATTTCCAATTCTTGTACAGGGTTTTAATTCCCTTCAAAATTATTCTGGTTGTAAGTCTCCTTCCAAAAGACTTGAGGTTTTGGTTTTTGAGCACCTGAACAAAAGCTCATTGGTGTTAGGCACCTGATCAAAAACCTGAGTGGATTCCTACCAGGGTGGTAGAAGAGTGGATGTACGCAGGTTGGGGAACCACTATAAAATTTCTTGCGTCATCTGGTTGCCCTTCTTTGTGTTTTGACTGTGCTATTCTGTGATTAGTTAGATTGCTGTGCTGATTTATTTTATTTGTTGAATTGTTCACTTAGGCTTACAACAAAAGTTGTAAAAAGTTTTGTAGTGAGCACAATACTCTATTCACCCCCCTCTAGAGTATTTCAGATCTAACATGCACTTTCAATATGCTTAGTCCTACTATGGTGAACTGGATTTTGTGCTATGGCTATAACACTAGTATTATCACAAAAAAGGGTTGAATTATTTATTTTGAACACATAATCTAGAAGCTGATTATGTATCCAAAGCATCTATGAACAACAGCTGCTTGCTGCAATATATTCTGCTTCAGCAGTTGAAGTTGACACATATGTTTGCTTTTTACAGAATCATGATACTAATCTCATACCCAAGAACTGGCAAGTTCCTGAAGTACTTTTTCTGTCTACCCTGCATCTAGCAAAATCAACATCAAAGTATCCAGTTAACTCAAATTCTGATTTAGCAGGATACCAAAGGCCTAGATCAGGATAACTCTTTATATACCTTAAAATCCATTTTAAGAAAATAAGATGAGATTCTTTAGGGTTCACTTGGAACCTAGCACAAAGATATGTAACAAATATAATATCTGGACTACTTGCTGTGAGGTATAATAGGGACCCAACAATGCCCCTATAAAATTTCTGATCTACAAGTTTTCCTGGTATATCAGAGTCCACAATAGCATTGTTTGCCATAAGAGTTTTCTTAGCTGAGGCATCAGCCATCCCAAACTTCTTTAGAAGTTCTCTAGTATATTTTTCTTGAGTGATGAAGATGCCATCAGGGAGTTGTTTCACTTGGAGACCAAGGAAATATGAAAGCTCTCCCATGCTACTCATTTTAAATTTAGAATGCATGAGGTCAGAAAACCTCTTACACAATTTTGAATCTGTAGAGCCAAATATGATGTCATCTACATAGATTTGTACTAACAAAATTTGGTCCTTATGATGTCTAGTGAAAAGGGTTTTATCTACAGTTCCTCTTGTAAATTTATGCTCTAATAAGAAACTTGCCAAGGTCTCATACCAAGCTCTTGGAGCTTGCTTTAGACCATAAAGAGCCTTATTTAATCTAAAAACATAAGAGGGAAGAGTTGGAGAAACAAAACCTGGAGGTTGTTCTACATAAACCTCTTCTTGTAGAACTCCATTTAATAAGGCACTTTTCACATCCATTTGAAAGACTTTGAACCTTTTGAATGCAGCATAGACATGGAAGATCCTTATAGCTTCCAACCTTGCAACTGGTGCAAAGATTTGATCATAGTCAATGCCTTCCTCTTGCCTCTATCCTTGAGCAACAAGCCTAGCCTTGTTCCTCACAATAACTCCTTGAGCTTCAAGCTTATTCCTGAAAACCCATTTGGTTCCAATAACTGGGTAGTTTTGGGGTCTTGGAACCAAATCACAAACTCTACATCTCTCAAATTGGTTTAATTCCTCTTGCATTGTAAGGATCCAGTGGGGATCTTGTTCAGCATCATGAATGGTTGGAGGTTCAACCTGAGATAGAAACAGGCATGCATCAAGTCTTGGTTGAGTTGATGTCTTGTCTGTACACCTGCTGATATATCTCCAATTACTTGAGATCTGGGGTGATCCCTAAGTGTGATAAAATTAGTGGGTGGAGTTGGTTGTGCAGCAACATTTTGAATAAATTCCTCTTGTGGAATTATATTTGCTGCTGTTGGTTAAGTCTCATGTTTTTCAGCTTCATCTTCTTCATTGTCTTCAATGACTTATGGAGAGGGATGAGTGGGAATCTCTTGGGTGAGGTTTAGTCCATCCAAAGTCTCCACAAGTGGGGTACCTGCAAGTTGCTAATGGTAGAAACTTCTTTCTCCTTGCAGTACATGTTAGTCTCATCAAATGACACATGAATAGACTCTTCAACTTTTAAGGTTGATTTATTGAATACCCTATAAGGCTTGCTTACTTGGGAGTATCCTAGAAAAACTCTCACTTCAGCCTTAGCTTCAAATTTTCTAATGTATTTCTTATTGTTATTGTGTATATAACATGTACAACCAAATACTTCAAAATAGTTAATTTTAGGTTTCTTCCCTTTGAGCAATTCATAGGGAGTCATATTCTTTAGTTTGTGAATTAAGCTTCTATTCAGGACATAGTTTGATGTGCTTACAGCCTCTGCACAAAAGGTTAGTGGCATGTATGCATCAACAAGAAATGTGCCTGCAGCTTTAATGAGTGTTCTATTTTTCCTTTCAACTACCCCATTTTGTTGGGGTGTTCTAGGAGCTGAGAAGCAATGCCTGATACCTTCCTTCTCACAGAACTCATGCATAAGAAGAGACTCAAACTCTGTGCCATGATCACTTCTGATCAATGCAACATGAGTAGAGAACTCAATCTGTATGGTCCTGAGAAAATCTGTAAGAACCTTGAATGTATCTGACTTTGTTCTCAGAAAGAATACCCAACTGAACATAGAGAAGTCATCCACAATAACCAAGGTGTAGGATTTCCCTCCTAGGCTTTGTACTGTAATGGGTCCAAAAAGATCCAAGTGTAGCAGGTACAAGATCCTAGGTGAATCACTCTTATTAATTGATTTGAAACTAGTTTTAGTTTGCTTGCCTAGTTGACAAGCCCTGCAGAGACCTTCCTTCTTGTAAGGAGTAGAAGGTAGACCTCTAACAAGGTTGTCTTTAGATAACCTAGCTATATTTTTAAGGTTTACATGACCTAATCTTTTATGCCACAACTCATTTTGGTTACTAGTGATATTGAGTAAACAAACATCAGTTTTGGCAGAAATAAAATCTACTAGATATATGTTACCTTGTCTAGTTCCAATTAAAACAGTTTTGTTTTCATTATTAATAATAGAACATGAGGTAGAGTTAAAGTGTACCTGATAACCTTCATCACATAATTGGCTTATGGATATTAGGTTATGTTTGAGTCCTCTTACATATATTACTCTCTTGAAAGTAACTGTTCCAACCTTTACTTCTCTATATCCTTCAGACTGGCCACTATTTGAATCACCAAAGATCACCTTTGGTCCTAGCTTGGACTTGTAATTAGATAGATTTTCCTTGCTGCCTGTCATATTCTTGGAGCAACCACTGTCCAAGTACCAGGTCTGACTCACCCTTGGACAGCTCTTCACCTGTAATGAAAAACAAAAATTAATTATTCTTGACCCAGGTTACCTTGGGTCCTTTATTTTGTTGAAATGAAAAGCTGGATATAACTGATAAAGTAGGTTGAGATTTTTAACCTAAGGGGTGATATCTCCTAGGTGGAATAACCCAATCAGCTACTAGAGTGAATGGTTTATTAGCCGGCTTAGAATTTCTGTAAAAGAAATGATTTATGTTTGGTCCTTCTGGGAGATCGTCGATCTCTGATCAGAGAATGACAATAGTCATTTTCTGCGCCCCATGTTCGTTGACCTCTGCTTGACAAACCATACAAAGTTCATCGATCGCAGTTAGACTAATTGTTATTTCTGAAGTTTGCGTTCAGTGTTCGTCGATCTAGGTTCGACGAACGGGCCACATTTTGTCGATCTGAGTTCGACAAATACTTCTAAACCTTGTTTTTATTAGTTGTTTCTGATTTCTATTGCTCTTGTCTATGAGTGTTGGATTGTTCTCAGACATTGGTTTGTTCATTATCTTCCCTTTTCCCTTGGCAGAAACAAATTTAATGGGTGTTGCAAAGATATTTTTCTTAATTATAGGGGGCAAACCTGATGATGCACCCAAGCCCAGCTTGCCATTTAATCTGGCATTTACTGTGCTTGTTATGTCCATCAGCTTGAGACTTCTTCCATTGAGAGATTGCTCATGTTGTTTAGCCTCACATAAATCAGATTTTAATTTAATTATCTGCTCATTTGCTAAAGTTAGTTGATCTTTTAGTTTAAGATTTTCTGAGTTAACAGATTCAAGATTTCCTAGCTTTTCTCTAAGGGTTTTTATTTCTTTCTCTGAACTAAATAAATCTAAACACATAGTATTGAATTCAATTTTAATTGATTCAGAATTAAAATTAAAACTTAAAAGAATCTGATCTGCCTCTGACTCTGAGGCTGCCTCATCTTCAGATTCACTTTCTGATCCTGAACTGCTCCTGGAGGCATCAATTGCCATAAGGCAGACCTCCTTGTTTCTTGCTTCTTCCTCTTCTTCACTAGAGCTGGAGGAGGATGATTCTTCTTCAGTATCACTCCATGTTTCAGCAACAAAGCCTTTGTCTCTCTTTTTGTACTTGCTGGAGGAGGGTCTGCTGCTGTGTTTTCTCCTGGAGTCTTTTTCTCTGCTTTTCTTATTCTTCTGGTTTTCTGGAAATTCAAAGATGTAATGTCCAGGCTTTCTACATCCAAAACACACAACCTCCTTAGTTGGTGTCTTGTCAAATTTGGGCTTATCATCCTGTCTGGATGATTTTCTTCTGAAGTCCTTTCTAGTCATCTTATAAAATCTTTTTGCAAAGAGCCTCATTAGTTCTTCATTGGATGTTGAGATCTCACCTTCCTCTGATTCCTTGAAAGCTATATTGTGATCTTTTCTCACTGGAGTTGTTGACTTCTGTTCAGCTGCTTCTCTTAATTTAATCAACTGCTCATAAGACTTTAGTTTACCTAGCAGAGATTCAGTTGATATCTCATTTAAGCTTCTGGCTTCTTTGATAGGCCAGATTCTTGAGTCCCAAGAGCTAGGGAATCACATCAAGATTTTGTCATTCACCTCTATAAGGGTGATATTTTTATCCAAGGTTTTAAGCTCATTGATGATTGAGCTCAACCTATTGCACATTTCAGCAACTGATTCAGCCTCATCTTTCTTAAAATTCTCATACATGGATATGAGATTTGATCTCCTGTCTTTCCTTTCATCAGCTGAGGCAGCTACCATTTGGTTGAGGGAGTCCCAAATGGCCTTGGCTGAGGTGCACTCAGCCACCTTCTGAAATATGTCATCAGACATTGTCTGTGCCAAGATGTTCATGGCTTTTACATCAGCCATCTTGGATTTCCTGTAAGCATCATTATTATCTGGAAGAGGTACTGCAGTCATGTTTGTAGAGGTGCTTGGAGAAGCTGCAGTTGCTGGAGGTACTCCTGTTAAGATAGAAGCAAAAATATCTTCATCAATAGAATTTATATATAACTTGATTCTTGTCTTCCAGATTCCAAACTTTTGCAAGTTACAAACTGGAGGTCTGGTGCTTGCATAATCTTTGTTCTGTGCCATGGCTGTGGTTCTACTTTAAAATGTGAACTAAGTGATATGTAGATCTAACACAGGATCTTTGGTTCAAGGATTAACTTGTGCAACCAAAGTAACCTTACTCTGATACCAATTGAAAGTGAGGGTTAGGTCTACAATACTCTAGAGGGGGGGGGGAGGAGTGAATAGAGTATATTAAAAATTTTTTAGTTCCCCAATAAAAGTGCTGTTACAGCTTTTGCTGTAAACTGAAAAGGTGCAGTGATAGAAAATTATAAATCAGATAAAAGTCTACCAATCACAGCCACACAGCAAGAAACAAAAAGAAAAGATAAGCAACCAGACGACATAAGAAATTTATAGTGGTTCCCCCTCAACTGTGTACATCCACTCTTCTACCACCCTTGGTAGGAATCCACTCATGTTTTTGATCAAGTGCCTGACACCAATGGGTTTTGATCTGGTCCCCAAAAACCAACTCAAGTCTTTTGGTAAGGAGACTTGCAACCATGAATCACTTTTGAAGGGAGATGACAACCCTTTTTACATGTGGGGGTGAGAGAGTGATTTTGTCTTCTCTGTCACCAATCAGAGAGAAGACTTATGTGGAATGATATCAGCAAACAGCTCCCCCTGAGATGTAGAATGGTTCAGGGAAGATCTGGAGCTTTGTTGTAGGGTGATAGGTCTTCAATCAGAATTCTGGACAAGCAGTGATGTAGGATCATCTTGACTGATTTGATATCTGTTGTCCTTGGAGAAGTCCTGGAGAGAATGTTGAAGAAGAAGACTCTTGATATATTATAGTTGTTCTTCTTCTTCTGAATATCACTGCCTATCACTGTAAGCTTTTCTATAATCTTCTTGTGTGAAGCTTTTCTGTTACTTTATGAGAACTCTAGCAGTCAGTTTTTGTGACCCTGATTTTCTGACTGAGTATTGTTATTGTGCTTCTCTCTATGTGTCTTGTTGCAGATTCTAAAATCTTCTTTTCTTCTGTCTCTCTTCAAAAATTTGAATCCTCTGTAATTAATGCTGACGGCCTGAGAATAATCGGCATTGATGTATTTCCCAACTGTCTTGTGGAAAATCAGCAAGTAATATTCCTGAAGAGGACTGTAATTAATACTTCCTCTAACGGATACATTCAGAGAATGTAGAGCATTAATTACTCAGGAATTTCTGCATTAGAATGATGACAGAATGCCGGAAATGGCTAAGTCTGGAATCATCGAACGATTAACAGAATTCGTCGAGCTGAGTTACCAGTTCGTCGAACTAAGATTCTGTATTCGTCGACCAGACAACTTCTGTTCGTCGAGCAGATAACAGAACTTGTATAATTCAGAACCTTTGCCTTTTTTGTCTGAAGTTTGTCGAGCTGATAATTGAATTCGTCGACTGGAGATCAACAACAGTTCTGGACATAGTCAAATATTCTTTGTTGACTGATCTTCTGTGTGTCGACATGAAAACTTCTGGTGTCGATAGAGGTGGGTGTCGACTGATTAATCTGGGTGTCTACACAAATCTTCTGGTGTCGACATAAGTTTTCTGGTGTCGACATAAGTTGGTGTCGACACATGCCCTAAGTGTCGACACAAATCCTCTGATTCCAGAATTCGTCGAGTAGAGTACTGAGTTCGTCGACCTGAGAAGTTGACTTCGTTGACCTGAGAAGTTGACTACGTCGACCTGAGAAGTTGTGAACTTGAGGTCCAAGTTCGTCGAGCTCAGAATCTTGTTAGTCGACCAAAGCCCGAAATTGGACTTAGAAAAATCTGGAGTTACCCTGACTTTAGTTTGTTGGAGTGTCCCAATTTTCGTCGAATAGAGAATGAAGATTGTCGAGCTCAGCTCAGAGAAATATCTCAAGATCATCGAGCTGAGAGAGCCTTTCTCGAACTGAGTTCAACGAACGTCGAACTCATTTTAATTAGTCTTGAAATCTTCTAAGTCTTGAGTCTCTAATGGTCTTGTTGATAGCTGGTCCATCTGATATTGACTCTAAGAACTTGGCCTAGACTCTAGGACACAAATTTGAACCTGGCTATATATGTTGGGTCACATCCTAAGTTAGTGAACCTAGCCCAAATCAACTAGGGATCCAAAAACGTCAATTACTCGAGTAGTTTCCTTTCTCTTCCCGGGTTTACAGAAAATTTTCTTCTCAAATTTTTCTAAGTTAAATACTCGAGTAGTACTATATAGTACTCGAGTAGTTTTATCTTCTATCTCGAGTAGTTGAATTCTGACTCTCGTGTAGTTCTCACTTACTCGAGTAGTCTAAGTCATGTACTCGAGTAGTTCATCTACTACTCGAGTAGTCCTGTGTTTATACTCGTGTAATCCAGAATTTCATTCCAGAAAATTTCTCTAAGTGAATTACTCGAGTAGTCATCTACATATACTCGAGTAGTTCTATTTGTCTCGAGTAGTTCAACTTCTATACTCGAGTAATCATGTTTTCTAGTTCTAGAAATTTTTTAAGTCTTTGTCTCGAGTAGTTTCTTATATACTCGAGTAGTTCATTCTTATATACTCGAGTAGTATTTTTTATACTCGAGTAATCTACTCCACCTCTCGTGTAAGTACTCAAGTACTCGGGTATGTTATTCTTGTTACTCGAGTAGCTGATTCTGTTTCTTCTTATTTACTCGAGTAGTTGATTCCATGTACTCGAATAATCATCTCATTCCCTCTCGAGTAGTTTTTCTTATATACTCGAGTATTCATCTTCTACCTACTCGAGTAGTGCTGCATGTACTCGAGTAATCTTTTATATCTCGAGTATTTTACTTGACTTTTTTTTCAAAAATTCATTAAGTCCAGAATAACGGTCTTATTCATGAACTTTGATGTGATTGGTCTACGTGTCTCTCATAATGACTCAATTATGGCTAATCTTCTCCTCTCCTATAAAAGGTCTTGTCTAAACCGACAAACCCTAACAATCATAATTTCTAAGAAGAATATTTTTTAAGAAGTTTTGCAGTCGTACTCTAATTTTCTTTGTCTCCTCTCTCTCTCCAAGAAACAAAAACCGCCGCCGTCGCCATCGCAGATTCCCGACCGTCTAGGGTTTCATCTTTTGAGGATTCAGATCAAGAAGGCTTTCTAGATCGAGATTCGCTCAACTCTTTATTTTCTGATTCGATCGATCGTGTGAAGCCAAGAAGTTTTAGATCCAATCTTACCGAGATTTCTCTTCATCATCCTGATAAAGCCGCAAAGCCTAGAAGAAGAAATTTTTGGTCGACAGTTGCAGATCTTAAAAAGAAAATTACTGTGTGTATTTCTATACAATTTATTTCATTCTTCTAGGAGAAATTTCTCCGAGTGTAGGAGCTTTTTGTCTCCGAGTTTGTAGGAAGTTTTACCTTCCGAGTGTAGATCCGTTTTGTGGATCGATATTGTAGGAACGTTGTTCCAAGGGTAGGATTGATTTTCAATTCGAGATAGTGAGTAGCCGAGTCTAGTGTATTGCTAGATCGGTGAGGGAAAGTGGATGTACCCGAGGTTGGGGAATCACTATAAATCCTACCTCGTATGTGTTTTATTGGTAGATAGATCTGTGCATTTGATTGTAATTTTTATTCCGCAAAAAGACGCATAATTCACCTATTCACCCCCCTCTAGGTGATTTAGGTAGTCAACTATAAACTTTCATACATAATATTTACTTTCATATGTTTAGGTTGGATCACTTGGTATGTATTTAGTAAATTTCAAGTATTCAGGATAGAATTGTAGTCCTTGTATGGGTGGAGATATATTGGGTGCACCTGGATGGGTGGAGTCATGATATGGTCACCCTTAGGGCCAAATTCTGAGAAGTTTATGTAACATGGGTTTGGGGTTGTGCTCGGGGTCGACGATGTTTCTTCTCTCGGGAAGTACATAAATTCACATAGGGTTAGTAAAGAGGCAACTTGGGAAAGTGTTTGGTAAATAATAGATACTCATAAAAGTAAGTGTCTTGCAAAAGGGAACTTTGGGCTTCAGCCCATCGTAGTTCCTAGTGCCCTCGAGAGCCCTTCATAGGGAATGCCCTGGGCAGTCTAAGGTTAACGTAAACTGTAAGAATAATAGACTAAAAGAGTAACCTTAATAATAACCGTCACATACACTCACCCCGTCGTTTCAGGAGGACAGTCGGTGTAGGATCACCAGCGGTGGGCTCGTTGTTCGATAAGATGGTTTAATTCTTAAGAGCCGATAGCTCGGAAGCTCTTATACCATGTGTACATGTGCATTAAATAGAGGGTCCTCGATATTTGACGGTTGTTCACATTGAGGTCGATACGTTGACTCGACGTGTGTAAGTATTTACTTAGCCAAGAAAAGACTGGTGGTTGCCAGCATTAGTACAAGAGACTCCGTAGCACCTGACCATTGGTGTACCGAGTAGTACGCAAGGTCTAGGATAGGTAGTGTGAATGCCGACATAGGAGTGGGGAGGCCCAACCTACTGCCTCTGTTTACTACTACGTGAGGTACCTGAGAGTTTAGCTAACTCCAAATGGGGGAACTAAAGGTCTACGCGCATAGAGTCGTGTGCGTGTGTTGCACATGCATGAATCATGACAAAACATATCACAACACACATACCTGCATATAACCTGTGACCCCATCATATAATCTAGTATGGGATAGCTTATATGATGAGAGCTATGCAAAATGACCCCTTAACTTATAGGTCTGTATGTGCATTCTTATTAGCTAAGGTTACTTTTCTGTAATGATATAAACTGCTCTACTTATACTTTATATCTTGCTCTTACTACACTTCTACATTTATATGTTATTCATATACTTGTCATTTCTATGATAGATACTTTTAGCTTAAGATAGTTATGGCTAATGTCACCTGCTTTTGTTACTCTCCACTTTTTGTACTTTCCTTTCCTTCCTTCCTTCTCGCGCGGTGCCTAGGTGTCGCAGGAGAGGGGAGGGGATCAAGACTTAGTTTTTAGCTAACGACCTGATAGGTATAATACCAGGGACACCAGTCTAGAGAAAGGGTGCAGTTTCAGGAGAACCAGCCCAATCAGAGGACGGTGTAGGAGGAGGTGAACCAGCCTAGTCCAGGAGTGGCAGCAGCACCATCAGTCAGGGGATTAGTGAGTTCTTAGTAGTTTTACTTCCGCGAGAGTTTTGTTGTGAGGTCTTTTTGTACTGGGCAGGAGACCATTTTTCTTCATCTTTAGCTTTATTTCTTGTACGGACTTATATTATTATTGCATTGTGGTCATGGACTTATTATCGTTTATACAAATGATTATGAATGTTTAACTTCTTTTATTCTATGGAATATGGTTGAGAAATTGCCGGCGGGATCGATGATTTGTGGTGACGGCCTCCTGATGCACTGGCGGTAAGATTACCATTCACGACCAAGTAATAAAAGGGAGGAGTAGCTTCCCCATGTATCGATCTCATGCGGAGTGCAATAGGGAGCATGGATTTAGCTTTCAGAGAAATGAATGAAAGTGCTAAGTAAAAATGAGGGGTTTGGTTTTGGGTTTCCTACACTAAGCAGCAATAATCTAGTGTGGGTCACCATCACTGCGTCGCCCGGGTGAATTACTCCAAAGAGTAATAGCAGAGACGAACAAACTATCGAGGGTCGTAAACACCTCTTCGCAACGTGCGCTTCTAGTAGTCGCTAGAATGGCTCAAACACAACTTTCTCTAACAAATATGAAGCTCATCAACACACATCATGATCAAGAAATCACCACACAAAACCATAGCAAGACCTTGAGCAAAACATGGTTATTAAACCTCAAGCATACTAGCACAAGTTCAGGTTAAAGCAAATCCAAGAAAAGAGGGGGTGAAACACAACCAAGCACTTGAAGGCTCTCCAAGATTTACGGCCAGAAGCGAGGGTTGTCTAGCCTTGCCCTAGCTCGATCTTTGGAAGGTATCTGGGATCCCAAAGGGCTGTCACTTCCTTCTTCACATCCGTCTTCTTCGTGTTGTGGTTGCTGATTCGGATCAGAGAGAAATACTTCACAAGTTCTCCAACTAAGAACTCAAACAGTTGCTTGGAGGTCGGCAATGTCGATGTCGGTCAAAGACAGAGCTCTAGCAAACTCTTTGGAGGAGAATGGGTGGTCGAATCAACCCTCCAAGGAGGAGAGAGACAATGAAGGCTGGAGGGACGAGTTCTCGCTCAAAGGGGAGGAAATGGCGGAGGAAAATGGAGATATCCCAGTCTAGAAGAAATCTGCGGCTTAAATAGTAAAAGTCAGAAAAAATGGTCACGCATGGTCTGGCGCACGACCGTGCATGAACCGTGCGATATTAATATCCAGAAAAATGCCTGAGGAAGAAGAAGTGTTGACCCGTGCGTTTACTTCGTGCACAGGCGATCCGCCCGTGCTTGAAGTAATTCGCACGGGTAACGACAGAGAGCTGAAATTGCAGGCAACCGGGTGTAATCAGGCATCTTACGCACGCACATGTGCTTTCGCCCATGCGTTAAGAAGATGCATGACCAACCACAGAACAGAGTAAAACCAGAAGGCTACAAGAAAACCGTGCATTTCCTTCGCGCACGGTTTTGAAGGAACCGTGCGTGAAGCAATAACACAGGCTGGTCAATCTTCCAAAAATAATTTGTAGAAAATGCACGACGGAAACAAACCGTGCGCCAAGAAATTGCACGACCGTGCATTTTCCACAATTCAGAATTCTGAAGTGGGGGAAAACAGACCACCTGCACACAATAAAAACTCACAAAGGAGGACCCTCCAGCAAACAAAAAATGGGATAAAACTACTGGAACGAGCCCTGGGGAGCACCAAGTGCATACCCCAGCAATTGAATGCGCAATTGTGCACCCACGAGCTAGAAAAGTGCACTAAACGTGAAACGCAGTAGGAATGAAATATCAATGAAAACAACCAAAAAGTGAAGTGCAAATTCATGAAATACAGCCCAGATGAGTCCGCAAAGCCCTATATAAACGGGACTCATCACACCCCCAGACGTACCTATTTGTGCTTCCCGAGCAAAGAAGATCCTTGCAGACTAAAAAAAGAACTAACAAACACAGTAATTATGATCCAGAGTACCATGCGAAGTCGCACGCTCGCGGGCGTAAAAATATAGTAGAGAAAATTTCTAAGCATACCAAATAATTTATACTTTTCAGCCTGCATAACAAAAATTCTATGACTACTCAAAAATATAATCACGGTGAATCCTCCGGTCACGCGTAGGGAGAAAATAGACTAACCGCTAAGGAGATTATTGCCAAAGATCGGGATTCGGGACAACCTCCAAAGGAATCCACCAATGTTGGTGACCATATGCTTGACCGTTCGCACTCTCTCCACGACACTAGTTTGCTCTAAGTGTGAGTCCATAGGACTTCGGGTAGTAATGGGGCTTGGGTTAAGGCGAGGTAATCAAGGATAAAAATGAATGCTACGCACAAAACCCAACTGAGCTAGCACAAAAAGAGTCTATTCGCTACCCACAAAACAAGCGGGTACACCACACCCCAGACTTAATTTTTAAAATACGGGTGTGCGTACCACCTACTCCAAAAAATATATCAACTCAAATCAGATTTTCAGTTATACTTTTCCTTTCTCTTTTTCTTTCTTTTTAAATTTTTCTTTTTATACATTTTCTTCTTAATTCTTCCTTTTCTTTACACAATTCCAGCAAATAAATTCATGGGAGCACAATCACAAATTTCACAAAGAACAACACCGCATCAACACCCCATCCTGAAATTAGAAAACAGTAAAGCTAGACTTGGATGTGCGACTAAGGTTGATTACTAGGGTTTGGTGAAATAAAAGTGGAGCTAAATCAAAGGAGGGGTAGGCAAAACGGGGCTAGCGAGGATAAGATGTTAGGAAAGGGTACAAAGCTCAACCTGGCCAAAATGATGGCCTACATCATGCTCACGCTTAACTAACCATGCACCAATGCTTCTAGAGTAGCTTGGGGCAAGTGTTTAGCCAACGAGAAAGACTATCCATCCTCCCGACTCGAGTAATACGAATCTAACGACTGTCTACACATATCCCTAAGCTACCGTCGGATTCACACCGGATTTAGCAATTTTTGAGTATAATAAAAAGAATTTACGCAATTAGAAAAATATAAAACTAAAAGCATGCAGAAAAATTAATTCTAGTCTAATTTCTACACGAGACGGGAGCACTCAACTAGGAGCACAGCAAGGTCAACATTTTACCCCGTCTCATAATCTTATGTTAGCAAGGTAATTTTCCTAAATCTAATGAAAGAAACAAGTTTGACTCGCCGTATGCAAAATGTTAAGTACTCACTCATGTGGGTGCAACGATGTATAATGCAATGAACTAAACAAATTAATTAAAAACAGCTACTGGTATGCAAATGAAGTGCACGTGCAAAGGTAACATCGACAAGCTCTCCCCTAGACTTAAGCTAAGAAGCACCACAAAATATGTTGAAGTTAAAATCAAAATGAGATAAGGGGAGAAGTTACCCAATGCTGAGCAGATGAGCATACCAGAAGATTGGCTTTAAACTTGATCAATAAGCCCACAACCCAGACAAAATCACCTGCAAGAAGCACATCTCCAACCATGCAAATTATATGCATGCATACTCAAAAAGCTAAACAAAACAAATTAAATGCAGCTAAATTGGGTTGTCTCCCAGAAGCCCTTTTCTTTACTGTCCTTATGGTGGACCAAATACCTGTATTAACAGTTTTATACAATGTTCAGGTAGCAAAAGTTTAATACTTACATTTAACAGTCATTTCACGGGCATTACATTCCCCCACATCCTCAACACTCTTCCCCTACTCACGGGGATTCTTCTCCGTGTCGCTAGGAAGAGTGCCACGGGTGCGCACAGAAAATACGTGGGCCAATTGTCCCAATTGTGTTTCCAAATTCCTCATGGAAGCAGTGTGAGTAGCCATATTCGACCGCGCCATTTCAACAAACTTTTCCATCATCTCCTCTAACGCGCTCTTGCATGTCCCTTGCAAATTCTGATTATAACCCGGCTGAGATGATCGCGGCTGGCTACCAGAAGCCCGAGCGTCGAATTGATGCTGGCCCCCTGCCATCTTTGATCGGGCGCATTTTGGTTCCATGAGAAATTAGGATGGTTTCTCGCGTTAGGGTTATAAGTATTATTGTAAAGCACAACACGATTTTGATTATTTATAAAATTATCATTTTCTTCACAAGACATACCTGCCTGGTCAGTAAACTGCTCACTCGCAAGGCACTCATAAGCGTGGTGGCCAGAGATACCACAACCCTGGCACGATATGCTCATAACAGGGGTAGGCGGTGGGGTCGATCGGGTCAACATCATCTTCCCATCCAAGGCAGGATGGCTCGATTCGGCGTGCAGACCCACCACATTTACATCAAACAAATTTCTCGCCCCTCTAGGAGCATTCCTGCCTGCTGTCTAGTACGTTCTGTGGGAGGCCGTGTCTTTAAGGAGTCTCAACGCTTCCTCATGAGATAAGTTCATGATCGTGCAACCCGCCGCCACATCGATCATTGCCCTGAAATTTGGCTCAATGGCGAAATAAAATATCTCCACCAAATTCCAAGGTTCACAGCTGTGTTGAGAACAACGGCGCTGCAGGTCGACAAATCTCTCCCATGCCTCAAAAAGAGTTTCTTGATCCAGCTGTCTGAACGTGGCTATTTCCCTGTAAGCATTAACAATTTTATCAACATGATAAAACTTAGCCAAAAACCTGAAAGATAAAGCTTCCCAGGTGGCAGCAGTGCCAGGCGCGATCGTATGCAGCCATGTCTTGGCCCTATCCCTTAGTGAAAAAGGGAACAACTTTAGTTTCACAACTTCATCCGCAATGCACGCATAGCAGAAAGTACCGCATATCTCAAAAAACTCAGCCAAATGTAACTGAGGATCCTCGCTCGGCAGACCCGAGGACTGTGTATTGTTCCTAATTATATTCAAAATCGCAGGCTTGATCTCAAAATGATTATTGGCTATGGTTGGCCCGAACCCTAGATAAACACTCGCCACTGTAGGGGTAGTGAAATCCCGCATTGTCCTAATGCGAGGCTGGGCCACATCCTGGTTCTCAACGATTCGTTCCCCTTGGCCATTTCCCAAATGGCCCAAGTCATCCATCCTTCCCTCAGCTGCAGCAGCATGCAAGCGAGCTCTCCTTGCTCGTGCAGTCTCAGGATCAACACCCAAATCTTCGCCCCTTCCACCAGGGTTCAGATGTGTCATACAACACTCACAAAAAGAAAACACTAAAAACACAAAATCACACTCAAACTTTTCCCAAAAGAAACAAAATCCACGCAATAGTTGCACTCCCCGGCAACGACGCCAAAAACATGATGCGCTGGCGGTAAGATTACCGTTCACGACCAAGTAATAAAAGGGAGGTGTAGCTTCCCCAAGTATCGATCTCACATGGAGTGCAAGTAGGGAGCATGGATTCAGCTTTCAGAGAAATGAATGAAAGTGCTAAGTAAAACGAGGGGTTTGATTTTGGGTTTCCTACACTAAGCGGCAATAATCTAGTGCGGGTCGCCGTCACCGCGTCGCCCGGGTGAATTACTCCAAAGAGTAATAGCGGAGACGAACAAACTATCGAGGGTCATAAACACCTCTTCGCAATGCGCGCTTCTGGCAGTCGCTAGAACGGCTCAAACACAACTTTCACTAACAAATATGAAGCTCATAAACACACATCATGATCAAGAAATCACCACAAAAAATCATAGCGAGACCTAGAACAAAACATGGTTATTAAACCTCAAGAATACTAGCACAAGTTCAGGTTAAAGCAAATCCAAGAAAAGAGGGGGTGAAACACAACCAAGCACTCTAAGGCTCTCCAAGATTCACGGCCGGAAGCGAAGGTTGTCGAGCCTCGTCCTAGCTCGGTCTTTGGAAGGTATCCGGGATCCCGAAGGGCTGTCACTTCCTTCTTCACACCCGTCTTCTTTGTGTTGTGGTCGCTTATTCAGATCAGAGCGAAATAATTCACAAGTTCTGTAACTAAGAACTCAAACAGTAGCTTGGAAGTTGGCAATGGTGATGGCGGTCGGAGACAAAGATTTAGCAAGCTCTTTGGAGGAGAATGGGTGGCCGGATGAACCCTCCATGGAGGAGAGAGAAAATGATGGTTGGAGGGACGAGTTCCCGCTCAAAGGGGCGGAAATGGCGGAGGAAAATGGAGATATCCCGGTCTAGAAGAAATTTGCGGCTTAAATAGTAAAAGTCCGAAAAAATGGTCGCGCACGGTATGGCGCACGACCGTGCGTGAACCATGTGATATTAATATCCAGAAAAATGCCTGAGGAAGAAGAAGCGTTGACCCGTGCGTTTCCTTCGCACACGGGCGATCCCCCCGTGCGTTAAGTAATTCACACGGGTAATGACAGAGTGTTGAAATTGCAGGCAACCAGGTGTAATCGTGCGTCTTATGCGTGCACTGGTGTTTCCGCCCATGCATGAAGAAGACACACGACCAACCACAGAACAAAGTAAAACCAGAAGGCTACAGGAAAACCGTACATTTCCTTCGCGCATGGTTCCAAAGAAACCGTGCGTGAAGCAATCACATGGGCTGGTCAATCTTCCAAAAATAATCTGTAGAAAACGCACGACGGAAACAAACCGTGAGCCAAGAAAACGCACGACCGTGTGTTTTCCACAATTCAGAATTCTGAAGTGGGTAAAGCTGACCACCTGCACACAATAAAAACTCACAAAGGAAGACCCTCCAGCAAACAACAAAATGCGATAAAAACTTCTGGAACGAGCCCTGGCGAGCACCAAGTGCATACCCCTAGTAATCGAATGCGCAATTGCGCACCCACGGGCTAGAAAAGTGCACTAAACGTGAAACACGGTAGGAACGAAATATCAATGAAAACAACCGAAAAGTGAAGTGCAAAGTCATGAAAACCAGCCCAGATGAGTTCGCAAAGCCCTAATAAACGGGACTCATCACCTCCCCGGGAGTTGGTGTCACCGCAAAGTGGCAATTCTGGGCATAAAACCCAGTCAAAAAAGGGTTCTTACAACTGGTATCAGAGGTAACCTCAACCTGAAGAAAAGAAATCCACGAAACCTAGGACAACCCGCTCGAGTTTAGTTTGGGGACAAACTAAGCAGTGGAAGCTATGGTGTGCCCATATAGGGAATCACATAAAGTTGTCCATTCTTAACTTGATTTAAGTCAACCACTGTATAAGTGAGCCTTCCTTTTTGAGTTTATAATGAATTATTGTTTTCGAATAGGAAACACCGACAGTTCAAAATAATGTTCCACCCCTGCCAGTTCCTACTCTGTTCAAGCAAATGGAGATGGGACAGACACTGACAACCATCTTGGAGGCTTTTAAGTCACAGCAGGCTTCGACTCCTCAACCAAATCCCGAGGCAAATTGGCTGAGTGACTTTTGAGGCCTTTCCCCTACATCATATATGGGGATGGAGTCAGCTATACGGATAGAGGAATGGCTGGACATCATCCACGAGAGGTTGGCTGAGATACGATGCCCGTTAGATATGGTTGTATCCTTAGCAGTTTCATGCTTGGAGTCCCACGCAAAGAGATGGTGGAAGTCTCTTCTAGACACTGCTTATTCTGGAATGTAGGACGCAAACATCTCATGGGACGAGTTCAAGATGGCATTCTTGGACCAATTTGTGCAACAGACTACGTGGGATGAGCTAGAGGACAGGTTCCTGCAGCTGATGCAGGGCAGCAGGTCAGGTTTTGAGTACTACAGGGAGTTTACTCATTTAGCTCGCTTCACAGATGCATACCAGCTAGATGATGTCGGCTATGCGAAGAGGTTCTACGAGGGCCTTCGGGATGACCTGAGGCAGGTGATGAGTCTGATATTTATAGGGATTTTTGGACTTATCTGGGCTGGTTTTCTAACTCGTGCACTGCATTTCAACAAGATATCAGTTATATTTGCATCGTTCAATCATGCACCATTTTGTGCACTGTTTTGGCCCGAGGTTGTGCAATTGCACATTCTGTTTTTGGGGGTATGCACAAGGTGCTCCCCGTGGCTCTTTCCTGCTATTTTGTTTGCAGTATTTGTTGCTGGGAGCTTGTGCTCAAGTGTTGTTTTTGTTGTGCAGGTGGTGCATTTTTCCCCAAGGCAGGAAATCTGTCTTAAGGAAAACGCACGGTCGTGCATTTCTTTCACGCACGGTTTGCGCTGGATCGTGCATTTTAGTCAGCTGGAAGAATGTCGAGCCGAGCTCGATGAATTTCTTCGAGCTGAGTTCGACGATCGTCAGGCACGGTTGACGCATGGTTACTTCGAAACCGTGCGCGAAGGAAACACACGGTTTTCCTGTAGCTTTATTTTTTGTGCCTTTTGTGGTTAATCGTGCGCTTTGTTCACACACAGGCGACAGCGCCCGTGCGTGAATAAAACACACGGTTTTTCTATATGTCCCTGTTTTCCAACTCTCTGTCGCTACCCGTGCGATGTCCTTCACGCACGGGCGGAACTTCCCGTGCGCGAAGGAAAACACACGGGTCAACTCATCTCCTTCCTCGTGTCTATTCTGAAAGTTAATATCGCACGGTTTGCGCACGGCCGTGGGCCAAACTGTGCGTGACCATTTTTTTCTGACTTTTCTATTTAAGTTGCAAATTTCCTCTTTCCAAGGATCCGGCTCCGCTTCCCGCGGCATTTCTGCTCCTCCGAGGCCCGAGCGGGAAAACTCGCCCCGAGCTGCCATTTTCTCTCTCCTCCTTGGAGAGTTGATTCGACCACCATTTCTCCTCAGAAAGCTTGCAATAGTTGCGTCTCCGGCCACCTTCAGTTTCTCTAACCTCCAAGCTACCATTCGAGCTCATTGTTGCAGCACTTGCGGAGTTCTTTGGTCAGAACTAGCCCAGCGATCAAACACGAAGAAGACAGGTTATAGGGAGGAGGTGACAATCCTTCTAGATCATGGACGACTTCCGAAGACCGAGCTCGGACATGGATTGACAACCCTTGAATCCGGCCGTGAATCTCAGAAAGCCTTCGTGTGCTCGGTTGTATTTCTCCACCTCTTCTTGTGGTTACTTCATTCTGAACTTGTGATAGTGGGATTATTGCTTGAGAACAATGTTTTGCTTAAGGTTTGAGCATGTCGATATGTTGTTATGTCTTAATCATTGCTTGTGTTGTTAAGCTTCAGTTTTTCCTGTGGTTTTGTGATCGAGCTATTCTAGCGCTTGCTAAGAGCGTGCATTGCGAAGAGGTGATTGCGACCCTCGCTATTTCGTCCATCGTCCATACTACTCTCCATAGTAATCCACACAAGCGACACGGGGATGGCGACCCGCATTAGTTTTCTTAGCATTAATCTTAGGAAACCAAAACTAAACCCCCTTTGCCACGTTAACACTTACAATCACTTTTACCATAGCAAAACCACACTCCCTACTTGCACTCCTCGAGAGATCGATATCCGGGGATTAAACTCCTCACTTTTATTACTTGACAGCGATCGACACACTTGCCGAGAGCGCATCAAGTTTTTGGCGCCATTTCCGGGGAGTGCAACTGTTGTGTGCATTTTTCTTTTGGAAAAATTTGTAAGTGTTTGACGCTTTGATAGATTTTTCTTGTTGTATGACAGATCCTAACCCTGGTAATAGGGGTGAAAATTTAGGAGCTGATCTTGAGACCGCACGAGCGAGGAGAGCTCGCGTGCGTGTTGCTGCTACTGAAGTTAGAACGGAAGACTTGGGCCAAGTAGGAAATGGCCAAGGTGATAGAGTTGTTGAGGGTCAGGCGGTGGTCCAACCTCGCGTTAGGACGATGCATGATTTCACTACCCTAACTGCGGGAAGTGTTTATCCAGGCTTCAGACCAGCCATTTCCAACAACCATTTTGAGATAAAAGCCCGTGATT
Organism: Platanthera guangdongensis; assembly: GCA_039583875.1. Taxonomy (NCBI): domain Eukaryota; kingdom Viridiplantae; phylum Streptophyta; class Magnoliopsida; order Asparagales; family Orchidaceae; genus Platanthera; species Platanthera guangdongensis. Next base: position 77,133,314 of record CM077159.1, read on the forward strand.
CTGAATATGATCAAAAATAATATGTAGTATTCTGGTTTGCTGAGTGAGGACCCGCAGCTCCATCTGGCGGAGTTCTCAAAGATTTGCGAAACCTTCCGATATGTTGGAATTTCTGATGAGGTAGTTAAGCTGAAGATATTCCCATTTTCGCTGAGGGACAGGGCTAAGCCCTGGTTTCACACAATTTCCCCTCGGACCGCTACCACATGGGAGGCTCTGTCCTCTAAGTTTTTGGCCAAGTTCCACCCAGTGGACAAAATTGTTAATGCCCGAAGGAAAATTGCTACGTTCCAGTAGTTGGACCAAGAGATGTTGTCTGAGGCGTGGGAGTGTTTCGCTGACCTGCAGCGCCATTGTCCCCAACACGGCTGCGAGCTATGGAATCTTGTAGAAATATTCTATTTTGGTGTCGAACCGAACTACCGGGCTATGATCGACGCAGCGCCGACGACACAATTTTGAACCTTTATCCTGAAGAGGCTTTGTGTCTTCTTCGAGACACGGCCTCCCATAGCACATACTGGACTGCGGGAGGAAATGCCCCTAGGGGGCCGAAACATCTGTTTGATGTGAATGCGGTGATGCAGCAAGCCGAATCAAGCCACCCTATGATGGATGGAAGAAGGATGCTGACCAAATCGACTACTCCTCCGGCTCCAGTTGGGGGCATATCATGCCAGGGATGTGGAAATCCCGTCCACCACGCTTTTGAATTCCTAACTGGAGTGTCATTTGCGGAACTAGCAGGTATAACCTTTGATGAAAGTGTTAATTTTATAAACAGTCAAAACCGCGTTGCGCCCTATAATAATGCGTATAACCCAAACACGAGAAATCATCCGAATTTCTCGTGGAATCAAAATGCCCCAGGTCAAAGATGGAAAGGAGGCCAGCATCAATTTGATGCTCGAGCCTCCAATATCCAACCGTGATCGCCGCAGCTAGGTTATAATCAGAGCGGGCAAGGGGCACGCAGGAGTGCTCTAGAAGAAATGATGGAAACGTTTGTTGAGAGGGCCCAATCTAAAATGGCCACTCAAACTGCTTCTATGAGGAACTTAGAGACACAACTGAGGAAACTTGCCTATGTGTTCTCTGAGTGTACTCACGACGCGCTCCCCAGCGAAATGGAAAAGAATCCCTGTGAGCAAGGGAAGAGTGCTGGGGAGGTAGAGGAGTGCAGTATTAATGAAGTGGCTGTCAAGTGTGAGATTAATGAAATTGAGACGGTATCTCTTTGTGAATCATGTTCGTCGTGCAACATTCTTGCTCTGCAAGATGTTGAGAAGGTTAATTTAAATGTCGAAACTAATATCCAGAAATCGCTTGTGCTAGCTGATGGGTCGGTGGTTAAAACTACAGGGTGATCAAAGAGGTGGAGGTGAAACTTAACGGGGCTGTGGTCGTTACCGACTTCCAAGTGTTGGGACCCATAGGAAATAATTCAAAGCCTATTCTTGGGGTTCCATTACCGAAAGCCAGTAAAGCGACGCTGTGCTTTAACGCATGCGGCATCACCTTGGATTCCAAGTCTGATTTGCCGCTATCGCCGTCACTTCCCACTCTAATGCCGGGTGAATCTAAAAAACTGTTAGAATTAAATGTTTTATTATCTGATGATTTATCTAGAGCTGATGAGACAGATATTGTGTTGAATAATCAAGACCGGGTTGTGCAAGTAAAAGACGTGCTGATGATTGCTAACGGAGAAGCGAAGGAGGAATTGTTTGACATGAAACATGTTGCTGAAGAAAAGGAACAGAGGCTGTGCACGGCTATTGGGAGCGTGAAGGAAACATATTTTAAAACTTTGATTAAGCTTAATGAATGTTGTAAAACTGTTAAACAGGTGACTTGGGCTGATCTTTCACCCGTCGTGGGTGAGGAAAGGATGCCCCCCGATGAGAAAGATAGTCCTGTTGTTGATTTGGTTGGAGTCGATATACCATCCTGGCGATCCCCATCTGTTAATTTGAAAAGAAAAGAACGTCTTATATGCAAGACATCAGATTTTGCCCGCAGACGCAAGAAGGATGAGGTTAGGGTAGGGGAGACTCGTCTTTCCTGGGCCCTAAAGCCTTCACCTCGCCCTCATCTCGCGTGACTGGGGGGATCTATCACAAGTCAACATTCATCTGAAGAGTGAAGGATCTTCGGGGTGTTGAAATTTGTGAAGTGAAAGTTGGTAAATGGAGCACTTGGACCTATCCGTGCGGACTACGCGGACAAGGTTGGTGGATTGCTATGTCGGCAGGGATGTTGCAAATGGTTTGCTCTGTAGCGCCCTGGGCAATCTGTTCACGCGGACTACACATACAACAGTGGTGGTTAGCCAGGCCGGCATGTGCTCAGCAGGCAGTTGGATCCCAAGAAGTAACCGGGCGGATAAAAACTCTATCCGCAGAGTCCGGCAAGAAGCGGGCTGAAGAATTGGAGCTCGAAAGACCGGCTTGGCAGAAGCCTTGGTCTTGCTCTGGTGAAGCGGCAAGTGGAAGCCACGGAGACCGCCTGTCAGTGCGGACTAATACTGGAGCTCGCAAAGACAGGCAGATTGGATCCAGTGTCTGCCAGTAAGTGCGGAATTGCCCTTTTGGCCAGTGGTGTGGACTTGGTTGGCTTTGAACCAAGTCCATGTTTGGCTCAGTCTGGGGAGATCGCGTAGTGGAGCACGAACTTCTTCTCAGTACGCCAAGCTCAAAAGAAGTGTTGTGTGCCTTGGTTGCGAGTTTGGGATAAACGGACTGAAGATTGTGTCTGCATCTGCGTGCGGGCTAGAGCTAGAGTCCGCTGAGTCCAACAGCTGCCTTACTGGCGTGGTTGTGGACTTGGGATATGCGGACTGGAGCAGTCCGCGGGATATGCGGACTAGAAGTGTCTGCTATGTAAGCAGACTGAAACAGTGTCCGCTGAGTCTGGTAGGATTCTTGATGACAAGGCAATGGACTCAGGGTATGCAGACTGGAGTTATTTGCAGGGATATGCAGACTAGAGCTGTCCACAGTATGTGCAGATTGGATCAGCGTGTATGCTAAGTACGGATGTTGCCTTGGTGGCAAAGACGCAGGCTCGGGATGAGCGGACTGAAGAGCTGTGTCCGCTGAGTCCGGCAGGTGCCATGATGGCGAGGCTGTTGGCTCGGGATAAGCGGGCTGGAGCTGTGTCCGCGGATTTATGGACAATGTTACTGCGGAGTTCGGCTGTGGTGGTCTTGTCTTGGCCCTTGGCGACAAGGCGGACTGGCTATTGTGTCCGGCCTTGGAGAAGCAATGGCGGATTGACTATCCTGCATAAGTAGCGGCGGGCTGGAGTGTGTTCGCGGGTCTTGCGGATACACATGTCTTACTGTAGGATGTGGCGGTAATCCTATCGGCTAGGGTGGTGACCACACTCATCATCGTGCCTATAAATAGGACCCATGTCACATCAGGAACAGGAACCTGAGAGGAACCTGAGAGTAACCTGAGAAACTGAGTGAACATTAAGTAGGGCTTGGTCAATTGCTGTGGTCTGGGTTTTCCTGTCCGTGCGGGTTGAGTAGAGATAACTGTTTGTTGTGTGCAGGTCGGGCGACTAGAATTGAGGAGCCAAGAGTGTGGATTTGACTTCGGTCAGGTTCAGTGAAGTTTGTGGTCTCTGCGGTCTCAGCAAATCGCTTCTGCGGCTTGCCAGTTCTTTCTCTGCTTCAGCATTTCCAAGTCCAATAACCTGTCCGCTAGACTCAGGCGGGTAGGCGGTCTGTTCTTCAGTTCAGCAACAGTCAGCGAATAACGGTGTGTCCGCGCAACCTCGCATTCTCGGCAGACTTCATGTTCTATTCGGCTTGTAGCAACAGCAGTTCGGGCGGCTTCGACAACTACGGCGGACAGGGCGGTCTCGGCGGTCTCCTGTGCTATCTGCTTGGCTTGGTTTTGTTCTTTATGTTTCCTTGTGTACTGGCGAAATCATGTCTCTCCACGTATACCTCTTCTTATAAAGACGTTTATAAATATAAGATCTGCTTCTTCTTCAATTTGCATTTGGTGTTAAGATTGCTCTTTGGGCTTCCGCTTGATCAAGGTGTGATCTCGGTAGTGCTGAGAATATTAATTTGGCGTAAGGCTATCGTGTTGACCACTTTGAGAAAATTCAACACGGGGCCCCCTTTATTTCCGTTTCTTGTTTTATTTATCTTCATGTTGTGTGTAACTTTGGACTTTTTCATGCATTCTGAACTCTTGCTTTTGAACATTATCTATATAACTGCTAATATAGATAAAGAAAAGGGCTTATGGGAGACGACCCAATGCTACTGCTTGCTTTAAATTTGTGCAATTTAGTTGTTGTGCTTAATTGTGCATAACGTTTTATGGTTGGAGATATTTTATTTTGCAGGTGGAATTTGTTTGGGCCGTGGGTTTATTGCTGAAGTTTAACGCCAACCTTCTGGTATGCTCATTAGCTGAGCATGGGCAACCTCTCCCCCAACTTTCATTTCTTTAATTTTATTGCGAATCATGGATATATTGATTAGTATAAGTCTGGTGGGGGAAAGTTTCGCGAGTCACCTCTGCACATGCACTTGCATACCACAAGAGTATTTTCATTTTCAGTTTTTATTTTATCATGACAGCTGTTGAAGCCAAAAATTGACCTCTGTGGAGTTCGGGGGTCCCAAAAGAGGGGTGACCTCACACTTACTACACTCAGGAGAATGTCATAGGCCAAAAGATCGAGAATCTAGGAACAGACCCTCGGCTCTAGCACGGAGGTCCCACCTCACACTCAGAAGACCTTTGAAGTCTCCCCTCCCTAGCCAATGCCGAGCTAGGTGCCTTGGAGGAAGAAAGCAAAGAGATTTTTGTGGCTAAGATGCAATGCTCTCCAAGGCACCCTCAAGGGTCTATTTATAGTTTTCCAAATCCCATGGACCAAAAGGTCAGCAATACCCCTACGACAAATAGGCCTCGGGCAAATAGAAAACATCCACACTGGGGGGGGGGGGGGGCAAAGAGGTAAATCCGCCAATGGGGGTATAATGGTAAAAGCATGCCCCCTACTCCACCGGGCACCCGAGGGGAACGGGTAAACCCCACAAAGGAACCTAAAGCCGGGGGCGAGACCAAGCAGGCCGCCTGGACGAGACCATGTTGCCGACCGTCTCGCCCGTCGGGCAGGCTGCCCAGGCCGCCCAGGCGAGACCAGACCACCGGCCGTCTCGCCCGTCGGGCAGGCCGCCCGGGCGAGACCAGGCCGCCGGCCGTCTCGCCCGCCGGGTATGCCACCCTGGCGAGACTAGGCCGCCGACCGGTCTCGCCCACCGGGCATGCCGCCGAGGCGAGACCAGCGGTCTCGCCCGCTGGGCAGGCCGCCCGGGCGAGACCAGGCCACCGGCCATCTCGCCCGCCCGGCCGGCCACCCAGGCGAGATCGGGCCACCGGCCGTCTCGCCCGCCAGGCAGGCCGCCCGAGCGAGACCAGGCCATCGGCCGTCTCTCTACCCCTACCTCGCACTTTGCAAGCTGGGGTGGTTGCTGACCAACGTGCCGTACCCGCCCCCTAAAAAGAGAAGGGAAGGGGGAGGAGAATTTGTCCTCCCCCTATTAGTATATTCCAAGGGCTAGGCATAAATTAGCCATCAAGAGTGCAAACCACTCCAAAAGCTTAAAAATACAAAGCTGGTCTTGCGCCTGCCAAGGGGACCCTACTCTGCGAATACGGGGTTGTACACGATCCCTGCTCTTTTCGAGATAGGCACATGCTCGGAAAGAAACATCCAACCCAACGTATTCACTGAGTGGCCTTCTTAGAGCCGAAAAATCTTGGCCTCCCGGGGGGTCAATTTGTCCAGCCAGCTAATGGGATCCTGGGTGACGAGACGGCCTCGAGATATAAAACACTTGGCCTCCCCGAGGGGTCAACCTATCAAGCCAGCTAATGGGAGCTTGAGTGATGAGACGGCCTCGGGGTAAAAAACACTTGGCCTCCCCAAGGGGTCAACCTGTCAAGCCAGCTAATGGGAGCCTGGGTGACGAGACGGCCTCGGGGTAAAAACACTTAGCCTCCCCGAGGGGTCAACATGTCAAGCCAGCCAATGGGATCCTGGGTGACGAGATGTCCTCGGGGTAAAAAATACTTGGCCTCCTCGAGGGGTCAACCTGTCAAGCCAGCTAATGGGAGCCTGGGTGACGATACGGCCTCGGGGTAAAAAACACTTGGCCTCCCAAGGGGTCAACCTGTCAAGCCAGCTAATGGGAGCCTGGGTGACGAGACGACCTCGGGGTAAAAAACACTTGACCTCCCCGAGGGGTCAACCTGTCAAGCTAGCTAATGGGAGACCGTGTGACGAGACGGCTTCGGGGGAAGGTCTATTCATCCCTCTAAGAGATCAACCTACCCTGCCAGCTACTGAGAGTCTGACAGCAGAATTATCTCGAGTTGGAAATTACTCACCCCCTACCCCCCCGAGAGATCAACCTGCCCTGCAAGCTAGTGAGAGCCTGACAGCGGAATCATCTCGAGGCGAGACCTACTCTCCCTCCGAGAGATCAACCTGCCATGCTAGCTAGTGAGAGCCTGGCAGCAGAATCCATCTCGAGGTGAGACCTACTCCCCCCTATGAGAGATCAACCTGCCCTGCTAGCTAGTGAGAGCCTGACAACGAAATCTATCTCAAGGTGAGACCTACTCACCCCCCCGAGAGATCAACCTGCCCTGCCAGTTAGTGAAAACCTGACAGCAGAATCATCTCACGGCGAGATCTACACTCCCTCCAAGAGATCAACCTGCCCTGCCAGCTAGTGAGAGCCTGGCAGTGGAATCTATCTCGAGGTGAGACCTACTCACCCTCCGAGTGATCAACCTGCCATCCTAGCTAGCCTTGCCACGAAATCTATCTTAAGGTGAGACCTACTCACCCTCCGAAAGATCAACCTGCCCTGCCAGCTAGTTAGAGCCTGACAGTAGAATCTATCTCGAGGTGAGACCTACTCCCACCTCCGAGAGATCAACCTGCCCTGATAGCTAGTGAGAGCCTGACAGCGGAATCTATCTCAAGGTGAGACCTACCCACCGTCCGAGAGATCAACCTGCCCTGCCATCTAGTGAGAGCCTGACAGCAGAATCTATCTTGAGGTGAGACCTACTCCCCTCTCCGAGAGATCAACCTGCTATGCTAGCTAGTAAGAGTCTGATAGAGGAATCATCTCGAGGTGAGACCTCCACACCCTTCGAGAGATCAACCTGTCCTACCAGCTAGTGAGAGCCTTGCAACGGAATCTATCTCGAGGTGATACCTACCCCACCCTCCGAGAGATCAACCTGACCTACCAGCTAGTGAGAGCCTGGCAGCGGAATCTATCTCGAGGTGACACCTACCCCACCCTCCGAGAGATCAACCTGCCCTGCCAGCTAGTGAGAGCCTGACAGCGGAATCTATCTCGAGGTGAGAACTACCCCACCCTCCGAGAGATCAACCTGCCCTGCCATCTAGTGAGAGCCTGGAAGCGGAATCTATCTCGAGGTGAGACCTACTCCACCCTCCGAGAGATCAACCTGCCCTGCCAGCTAGTGAGAGCCAGCGGGAACGCCTCGAGGTGAGACCTACCCCACCCTCTGAGAGATCAACCTTCCCTGCCAGCTAGTGAGAGTCTGGCAGCAGAATCTATCTCGAGGTGAGACCTACCCCACCCTCCGAGAGATCAACCTGCCCTGCCAGCTGAGCATGGGTAACCTCTCCCCCAACTTTCATTTCTTTAATTTTATTGTGAATCATGGATATATTGTTTAGTATAAGTCTAGTGGGGGAAAGTTTCGCGAGTCACCTCTGCACATGCACTTGCATAACACAAGAGTATTTTCATTTTCAGTTTTTATTTTATCATGACAGCTGTTGAAGCCAAAAATTGACCTCTGTGGAGTTTGGGGGTCCCAAAAGAGGGGTGACCTCACACTTACTACACTCAGGAGAACGTCATAGGCCAAAAGATCGAGAATCTAGGAACAGACTCTCGGTTCTAGCGCGGAGGTCCCACCTCACACTCGGAAGACCTTTGAAGTCTCCCCTCCCTAGCCAATGCTGAGCTAGGTGCCTTGGAGGAAGAAAGCAAAGAGATTTTTATGGCTAAGATGCAATGCAATCCAAGGCACCCTCAAAGGTCTATTTATAGTTTTCCAAATCACATGGACCAAAAGGTCAGCAATACCCCTACGACAAATAGGCCTCGGTATAATAGAAAACATCCACACTGGGGGCAAAGAGGTAAATCTGCCAATGGGGGTATAATGGTAAAAGCATGCCCCCTACTCCACCGGGCACCCGAGTGGAACAGGTAAACCGCAAAGGAACCTAAAGCCGGGGGCGAGACCAAGCAGGCCGCCTGGGCGAGACCATGCAGCCGGCCGTCTCGCCTGCCAGGCAGGCCGCCCAGGCGAGACTAGACCGCCAACCGTCTCGCCCATCGGGTAGGCTGCCCGGGAGAGACCAGGCCGCCGACCGTCTCGCCCGCCGGGTAGGCCACCCTGGCGAGACCAGGCCGCCGGCCGGTCTCGCCCGTCGGGCATGCCGCCGGGGCGAGACCAGGCCGCCGGTCGGTCTTGCCCGCTGGGCAGGCCGCCCGGGCGAGACCAGGCCACCGGCCATCTCGCCCGCCAGGCCGGCCGCCCAGACGAGATCGGGCCACCGGCCGTCTCGCCCGCCAAGCAGGCCGCCCGGGCGAGACCAGGCCGCCGGCCGTCTTGCTACCCCTACCGCGCACTTTGCAAGCTAGGGTGGGTGCCGACCAACGTGCCGTACCCGCCCCACTAAAAAGAGAAGGGAAGGGGGAGGAGAATTTTTCCTCCCCCTATTAGTATATTCCAAGGGCTAGGCATAAATTATTCACCAAGAGTGCAAACCACTCCAAAAGCTTAAAAATACAAAGATGGTCTTGCGCCTGCCAAGGGGACCCTACTCTGCGAATATGAGGTTGTACACGATCCCTGCTCTTTTCGAGATAGACACATGCTCGGAAAGAAACATCCAACCCAACGTATTCGCTGAGTGGCCTTCTTAGAGCCGAAAAATCTTGGCCTCCCGCGGGGGTCAATTTGTCCAGCCAGCTAATGGGAGCCTGGGTGACGAGACGACCTCGGGGTATAAAACACCTGGCCTCCCCGAGGGGTCAACCTATCAAACCAGATAATGGGAGCTTAGGTGATGAGAAGGTCTCGGGGTAAAAAACACTTGGCCTCCCCAAGGGGTCAACCTGTCAAGCCAGCTAATGGGAGCCTGGGTGACGAGATGGCCACGGGGTAAAAACACTTAGCTTCCCCGAGGGGTCAACCTGTCAAGCCAGCCAATGGGATCCTGGTTGACGAGATGTCCTCGCGGTAAAAAATACTTGGCCTCCTCGAGAGGTCAACCTGTCAAGCCAGTAATGGGAGCCTGGGTGACGAGACGGCCTCGGGGTAAAAAACACTTGGCCTCCCCAAGAGGTCAACCTGTCAAGCCAGCTAATGGGAGCCTGGGTGACGAGACAGCCTCGGGGTAAAAAACACTTGACCTCCCCGACGGGTCAACCTATCAAGCCAGCTAATGGGAGCCTGGGTGACTAGACGGCTTCGGGGGAAGGTCTATTCATCCCTCCAAGAGATCAACCTGCCCTACCAGCTAGTGAGAGCCTGACAGCGGAATTATCTCGAGTTGGAAATTACTCACCCCCTACCCCCCCGAGAGATCAACCTACCCTGCAAGCTAGTGAGAGCCTCACAACGGAATCATCTCAATGCGAGACCTACTCTCCCTCCAAGAGATCAACCTGCCCTTCCAGCTAGTGAGAGCCTGGCAGCAGAATCCATCTCGAGGTGAGACCTACTCCCCCCTTTGAGAGATCAACCTGCCCTGCCAGCTAGTGAGAGCCTGGCAGCGAAATCTATCTCAAGGTGAAACCTACTCACCCCCCGAGAGATCAACCTGCCCTGCCAGCTAATGAGAACCTGATAGCGGAATCATCTCACGGTGAGATCTACTCTCCCTCCAAGAGATCAACCTGCCCTGCCAGCTAGTGAGAGCCTGGCAGCGGAATCTATCTCGAGGTGAGACCTACTCACCCTCCGAGTGATCAACCTGCCCTCCCAGCTAGCCTTGCCACGCAATCTATCTCGATCCGAGACCTACTCACCCTCCGAAAGATCAACCTGCCCCGCCAGCTAGTGAGAGCCTGACAGCGGAATCTCTCTCGAGGTGAGACCTACTCCCCCCTCCGAGAGATCAACCTGCCCTACCAGCTAGTGAGATCCTGGCAGCGGAATCTATCTCGAGGAGAGACCTACCCACCCTCCGAGAGATCAACCTGCCCTGCCAGCTAGTGAGGGTCTGACAGCAGAATATATCTCGAGGTGATACCTACTCCCCCCTCCGAGAGATCAACCTGCCCTGCCAGCTAGTGAGAGCTTGGCAGAGGAATCATCTCGAGGTGAGACCTCCACACCCTTCGAGAGATCAACCTGCCCTGCCATCTAGTGAGAGCCTTGCAACGGAATTTATCTCGAGGTGAGACCTACCCCACCCTCCGAGAGATCAACCTGACCTGCCAGCTAGTGAGAGCCTGGTAGAGGAATCTATCTCGAGGTGACACCTACCCCACCCTATGAGAGATCACCCTACCCTGCCAGCTAGTGAGAGCCTGAAAGCAGAATCTATCTCGAGGTGAGACCTACCCCACCCTCCGAGAGATCAACCTGCCCTGCCATCTAGTGAGAGCCTGGAAGCGGAATCTATCTCGAGGTGAGACCTACCCCACCCTCCAAGTGATCAACCTGCCCTGCCAGCTAGTGAGAGCTAGCGGGACCGCCTCGAGGTGAGACCTACCCCACCCTCTGAGAGATCAACCTTCCCTGCCAGCTAGTGAGAGTCTGGCAGCGGAATCTATCTCGAGGTGAGACCTACCCCACCCTCCGAGAGATCAACCTGCCCTGCCAGCTAGTGAGAGCCTGGTAGCGAAATTTATCTCGAGGTGAGACCTACCCTACCCTCCTAGAGATTAACATGCCCTGCGAGCTAGTGAGAGCCTGACAACGGAATCTATTTCGAGATGAAACATACCCCACCCTCCGAGAGATCAACTTGCCCTGCCAGCTAGTGAGAGCCTGACAGCAGAATCTATCTCGATGTGAGACCTACCCCACCCTCCGAGATATCAACCTGCCCTGCCAGCTAGTGAGAGCCTAGAAGCGGAATCTATCTCGAGGCGAGACATACCCCACCCTCCGAGAGATCAAACTGCCCTGCCAGCTAGTGAGAGCTTGACAACAGAATCTATCTCGAGGTGAGACCTACTCCATCCTCCGGGAGATCAACCTGACCTGCTAGCTAGTGAGATCCTGGCAGCGGAATCTATCTCAAGGTGAGATCTAACCCACCCTCCGAGAGATCAACCTGCCCTGCTAGCTAGTAAGAGCCTAGCAGCAGAATCTATCTAGAAGTGAGACCTACCCCACCCTCCGAGAGATCAACCTGACTTGCCAGCTAGTGAGAGCCTGACAGCAGAATCTATCTCGAGGTGAGACCTACCCAACCCTCCGAGATATCAACTTTCCCTGGCAGCTAGTGAGATCCTGACAGCGAAATATATCTCGAGGTGAGACCTACCCCACCCTCCGAGAGATCAACCTGCCCTGCCAGCTAGTGAGAGTCTGGCAGCGGAATCTATCTCGAGGTGAGACCTACCCCACCCCCGAGAGATCAACCTACCGTGCCAGCCAGGGAGAACCAGCGGGACCTCCTCGAGGTGAGACCTACCCCACCCTCCTTGAGATCAACCTGCCCTACCGGTTAGTGAGATCCTGGCAGCGGAATCTATCTCGAGGTGAGACCTACCCCACCCTCCGAGAGGTCAACCTGCCCCACCAGCTAGTGAGAGCCTGACAGCGGAATCTATCTCGAGGTGAGACCTACCCCACCCTCCGAGAGATCAACATGCCCTGCCAGCTTGTGAGAGCCTGACAGCGGAATCTATCTCGAGGTGAAACCTACCCCACCCTCTGAGAGATCAACCTGCCCTTATAGCTAGTGAGAGCCTGACAGCGGAATCTATCTCGAGGTGAGACCTACCCCACCCTCCGATAGATCAACCTGCCCTGCCAACTAGTGAGAGCCTGACAGCGGATTCTATCTCGAGGTGAGACCTACCCCACCCTCCGATAGATCAACTTGCCCAGCCAGCTTGTGAGAGCCTCGCAGCGGAATCTATCTCGAGGCAAGACCTACCCCACCCTCCGAGAGATCAACCTACCATGCCATCTATTGAGAGCCTGACAACAAAATCTATCTCGAGGTGAGACCTACCCCACCCTCCGAGTGATCAACCTGCCCTTTCAGCTAGTGAGAGCCTGGCAGCAGAATCTATCTCGAGGTGAGACCTACCCCACACTCCGAGAGATCAACCTGCCCTGCCAGCTAGTGAGAGACTGGTAGCGGAATCTATCTCGAGGTGAGACCTACCCCACCCTCTAAGAGATCAACCTACCCTGCCAGCTAGTGAGAGCCTGACAGCGGAATCTATCTCGAGGTAAGACCTACCACACCCTCCGAGATATCAACATGCCCTGCCAGCTAGTGAGAGGCTGACAGCAAAATCTATCTCGAGGTGAGACCTACCCCACCCTCCGAGAGATCAACCCACCCTGCCAGCTAGTGAGAGCCTGGCAGTGGAATTTATCTCAAGGTGAGACCTACCCAACCCTCCGAGAGATCAACCCGCCCTGCCAGCTAGTGAGAGCCTGGCAACGGAATCTATCTCGAGGTGAGACCTACCCCACCCTCCGAGAGATCAACCCGCCCTGCCAGCTACTGAGAGCCTGGCAGCGCAATCTATCTCGAGGTGAGACCTACCCCATACTCTAAGAGATCAACCTGCCATGCCAGCTAATGAGAGCCTTGCAGCGGAATCTATCTCGAGGTTAGACCTACCCCACCCTCCGAGATATCAACATGCCCTGCCAGCTAGTGAGAGCCTGGCAGCGGAATCTATCTCGAGGTGAGACCTACCCCAACCTCCGAGAGATCAACCCACCCTACCGGCTAGTGAGAGCCTGACAGCAGAATCTATCTCAAGGTGAGACCTACCCCACCCTCTAAGAGATCAACCCGCCCTGCCAACTAGTGAGAGCCTGGCAGCGAAATCTATGTCGAGGTGAGACCTACCCCACCCTCCGAGAGATCAACCCGCCCTGCCAGCTACTGAGAGTCTGGCAGCGGAATCTATCTCGAGGTGAGACCTACCCCACCCTCTGAGAGATCAACCTGCCCTGCCAGCTAGTGAGAGCCTGGCAACGGAATCTATCTTGAGGTGAGATCTTTCATGGATCATAAATATTTTTCGGCGGTTCCTGTCATTAATCATAGTTGATACAATGCAAGCAAAATTCATTACAAAGAGGTGATTCACTTCTTTAATACCTCCTTCTTCCCTTGTGAATCATCGGATCCCTCCCCGGGTGCCCACATCAACCTTGTCCTCACATCACTCATCTGCCGCCCAAGGTTGGACTTCTTCAATCCGCACCGGATCTTGCGCTTGTTGAGGCTGATGAGGCTATGGTGTCGGAGCTCTTGTCCTTCTCAGCTCTAGAAATTCGGGGCAAGTAGCTGTCATATGGCCTTCCACCTGGTGGAACTCATAGTAGGGTAACTTTACTCTAACTCTTCTCCTTCCCTGGAGGTGCCTCCTCTCCCTTTGACCAATCTCCATCGCTTGCTGTGGTGGGGGTAGGAGCTGCCTATAGGATTGCCTTTGGAAGTTGAACCTCCCCTGACCTCCGTGAAAATCCCCCCACCTTGGATGTGACATCTTCCTGGTCCATGAATGGGTCCTCCCTATTGCCTCCAACCTGGCTCCGGACCTTCGTGTGGTCCCTCGAGCCCCTGAGCTCTCTGCTCCTCTCTCCTTCTCCCCTCTTGATGCCTTGAGCCACCTTGCTCCTTTTACTCTGCCTATGTCAATCTTGCCAACTTCTTGACAAACGCAGGGTTGGCCGCCTCAGTGGCTATCTCCTCTACCGCCCTTTCCATCAGCTCCTAGAAGGAAAGGAGGGCCTTTCGGGTCAGGCTCATCTTAAAGAACCACTCACGCAACCCTACCATGAACGCCATCTAGAGGGCATACCCCGGCATTTCCTGGATATCCAGGATCTCCTCCTGGAATCTATGAATGTAACGGGCCAGCAACTCCTCGGCCCACTGCGTTATCAGGAACATGGACTCAGGACTCTTCTTCCTCTTCTTGGAGGTGGAGAAGCAAAGCTAAAAGCTCCGGCTCAAGTCCTCAAACCCATAGATCGATCTCCGAGGGAGTTGGTGGAACCAGTCCCTTGTCTTATCCTTAAACGTGATCACGAAGAGATGACACTTGAAGGCATCCATTATCGGCCTGATGGAGACGACATCCTAAAACCAGTGCAGGTGCTGGACGGGGTCATCTTTCTCGGTATAGTAAGCTATGTCAGGCTCTCGGAACCCCTCGGGAACGGGAGCTGAGATGACAAGCTCGTTGAAAGGTGACCCCATGATGGGTGGTCTCGCCACCTCTACTCGCGCGACCTGCTCGCTTGGAAGGCTGGCACTCGCTGGGCTGGAGAACAACTCCCGGCCGGTGAGGTCTCGCTCGGTCCCATCTCCCATCCTCTCCTTCCCGGGCCTTCTTCCTGGCACACTTCCTTCTCCCCCTGCTGGGGTCACTTCGCCTAGACCCCTGGGAGTCGGCTCGTCGAGTGGGGTGGAGCTAGCTCCTCGGGGGCTGGGGTGGAGTTTCCATCTTGAGGAGCAATACTTCGCAGCATCTCCATGATACGTTGGATGGATGCCATGAACTCTTGCCTCCCCACAAAGGGTCCTGTGGTGGGGAGCTCGCCGAGATCGTCACTTCCTCCCTAACCTCCAGCCATGACGTTCTCCTAAGATCTTCTGTGCTGGTCACTCCCCATGCTCACCGCACCAAAAGTGTTGAAGCCAAAAATTGACCTATGTGGATTTCGGGGTCCCAAAAGAGGGATGACCTCACACTTACTACACTCAGGAGAATGTCAGAGGCCAAAAGATCGAGAAGCTAGGAACAGACTCTCGGCTCTAGCGCGGAGGTCCCACCTCACACACGGAAGACCTTTGAAGTCTCCCCCTCCCTAGTCAATGCTGAGCTAGGTGCATTGGAGGAAGAAAGCGTAGGTATTTTTGTGGCTAAGATGCAATGCTCTCCAAGGCACCCTCAAGGGTCTATTTATAGTTTTCCAAATCCCATAGACCAAAAGGTCAGCAAAACCCCTACGACAAATATGCCTTGGGCTAATAGAAAACATGCACAAAAGGGGGCAAAGAGGTAAATCCGCCATTGGGGGTATAATGGTAAAAGAATGCCCGCTACTCCACCGGGCACCCGAGGCGAACGGGTAAACCTCGCGAAGGAACCTAAAGCCGGGGGCGAGAACAGGCAGACCGCCCGGGCGAGACCCGGACACCGGCCATCTCGCCCGCCGAGCAGGGCGCCCGGGCGAGACCAGGCCGCCGGCCGTCTCGCGCGCCGGGCAGGCCGCCCGGGCGAGACGAGGCCGCCGGCCGTCTCTCCCGCCGGGCAGGCCACCCGGGCGAGACCAGGCCGCTGGCCGGTCTCGCCCGCCGGGCAGGCCGCCTGGGCTAGACCAGGCCGCCCGGGCGAGACCAGGCCGCCGGCCGGTCTCGCCCGCCAGGCAGGCCGCCAGAGCGAGACCAGGCCACCGACCGTCTTGCCTGCCAGGCATGCAGCCCGAGCGAGAACGGGCCGCCGGCCTTGTCGCGCTCTAGGCAGGCCGCCCGGGCGAGACCAGGCCTCCGACCGTCTCGCTGCCCCTACCTCACACTTAACAAGCTGGGGCGGGTGCCGACCAACGTGCCGCACCCGCCCCCCCTAAAAAATAGAAAGGAAGGGGGAGGAGAATTTTTCCTCCCCTATTAGTATATTCCAAGGGCTAGGTCTAAATTGGCCAACAAGAGTGCAAACCACTTCAAAAGCTTAAAAATACAAAGCTAGTCTTGCGCCTGCCGAGGGGACCCTACTCTGCGAATACGGGGTTGTACAACAACATTGTGCACCTACACCGCATGAGCGCGCACTTAAGCTCGCGCTCAGCTCAAGTTTAATTTATTTATTTTGTGTTAGCTTTAATATAGTGGTGTTGACATAAGATTTTAGGATAGGGTAGTGTGAAACTCGTGTATTGCTCCTAATTGAGCGCTAATGATGTGTAGAAATAGTATAGATTTAATTTTTCTTTATGCTCGTAAATTTATGCTTTTCTGCATGTGTAAATAATGTTTGTAGTACTCAAAACTGTGGAATCTAGAGTAATTGAATGGTAGTGTAGGAATGTGTGTAGCCGCCACTAGCCTCGTATTACTCAAGTCGGGAGGAAGGATCATCTTTATCGGTGGCTAAGAACTTACCCCAAGCTACTCTCAAAGCTTTGGTGCATGGTTAGTCAAGCGCGAGTGTGATGTAGGCCATCATTTTGGCCCGGTTGAGCCTTGTACCCAGTCCTAATTACATGATCCTTGTTAGCCTATTTTGAGCTTTCCCCTCCCGTTGATTCAGCCCCACTTCGTGATCACCAAAGCATAAAAGCCTATCCCAGTAGCATGCCC
Source organism: Platanthera guangdongensis (assembly GCA_039583875.1). Classification (NCBI taxonomy): domain Eukaryota; kingdom Viridiplantae; phylum Streptophyta; class Magnoliopsida; order Asparagales; family Orchidaceae; genus Platanthera; species Platanthera guangdongensis. The sequence continues at coordinate 77,149,937 of CM077159.1, forward strand.
CTAGCTCGAGCTATTAGTATATCACTTCTTGCATTTGGTGATGTTGCTGATGTGTTGTTTTGTGTTTGTGAGGTGCAGATTTCATGATTATGTGGCTGACTGTGATATAAAAGTTTTTGAAAAAGAAAAGAAAAGGAGAAAAAGAAAGCAGTTTGATATGAAAGAAGAAAAAGTTTAAATGAAAATTCCATTTGAGATTTTGTGTTGGTAGGCGGTGCACGCACCGTTTGTCAAGTCCAAGTCTTGTGGTGTGGAGCACCTGTATGTATTGCTTGGCGAGAGGATTTTTTGTATGAGCTCATTTGGGTTATGCGTAGCCATTGTTTACATTTTGCATCCTTACCTACGTATACGCCTAAGCCCCATTATCTTCCTATAGTTCTGCGGATTCGCGCTCGAGTCAAACTAGTGCTATGGAGAGAATGTGAATGGGCAAGCATATGGTCCCCGACATTGGTGGATTCCTTTGGAGGTTGTCCCGAGCCCCGGTCTTTGGCAATGCTCAACTTAGTGGCCTACCTACTTTCTTCCTACGCATGACCGAATGATTCTCCAGAATTCTATTTTTGAGTAATTACAATACTTAATTACACTTGTCGAAATCTATAAAATTCATAGCATAATTAAAAAGTTTATCTATTATATTTTCTGTAACCATGAGTATTTGATTTCTAGCTTTACCTTATTTTTGAAATCTCTATGCCATCTAACTATTTTCTAGTGCACGGAGGGATGATTGCTCGGGATGAGCAAATGTTTAAGTCTGGTGGTGTGATGAGTCCGATATTAATAGGGTTTTTCGGACTCATCTGGGCTGGTTTTCTCAATCGTGCGCTGCATTTCAACCGGATATCGGTTATATTTGCATCGTTCGGTCATGAACCATTTTGTGCACTATTTTTGTCCCGAGGGTGTGCAATTGCACATTCTGTTTTTTGGGGTATGCACATGGTGCTCCACGTGGCTCTTTCATGCTGTTTTCTTTGTAGTATTTGTTGTTGGGAGCTTGTGCTCCAGTTTTGGTTTTGTTGTGCAGGTGGTGCGTTTTTCCCAAAGGCAGGAAATCTGTCTTACGGACGGTCGTGTGTTTCTTTTACACACGGTTTGCGCTGGATCGTGCGTTTTAGTCAGCTGGAAGAATGTCGAGCCGAGCTCGACGAATTTCGTCGAGCTGAGTTCGACGATCCTCACGCATAGTTGACGCACGGTTTCTTCGAAACCGTGCGCGAAGGAAACACACGGTTTTCCTGTAGCTTTATTTTTTGTGCCTTATGTGGTTAATCGTGCGCTTTGTTCACGCACGGGCAGCATCGAGCCGTGTGCGAATATTTTGCAAGGTTTTTCTGTATATCCCTATTTTCCAACTCTTTGTCGCTACCCGTTCGATGTCCTTCATGCACGGGCGGAACTGCCCGTGCGTGAAGGAAAACACATAGGTCAACGCATCTCCTTCCTCGTGTCTATTCTAAAAGTTAATATCACACAGTTTGCGCACGGCCGTGCGCCAAACCATGCGTGACCATTTTTTCTTACTTTTCTATTTTAGTTTCAGATTTCCTCTTTCCACGGATCTGGCTCTGCTTCCCCCGCCATTTCCGCTCCTCCGAGCAGGAAAACTCGCCCCCAGCCGCCATTTTCTCTCTCCTACTTGGAGAGTTGATCCGGCCACCATTTCTCCTCAGAAAGCTTGCAATAGTTGCGTCTCCGACCACCTTCATCTTCTTCGACCTCCAAGCTACCATCCGAGCACATTTTTGCTGCACTTGCGGAGTTCTTCGGTCAGAAGTAGCCCAGCGATCAAACACGAAGAAGACGGGTTATAGGGAGGAGGTGACAGCCCTTCTGGATCCCGGATGACATCCGAAGACCGAGCTCGGACAAGGATTGACAACCCTTGAATCAAGCCATGAATCTCGGAAATCCTTCGTGCGCTCGGTTGTATTTCTCCACCTCTTCTTGTGGTTACTTCATTCTGAACTTGTGATAGTTGGATTGTTGCTTGAGAATAATGTTTTGCTTAAGGTTTCAACATGTCGATATGTTGTTGTCTTAATCATTGCTTGTGTTGTTAAGCTTCAGTTTTTCTTGTGGTTGTTGTGATCAAGCCGTTCTAGTGCTTGCTAAGAGCGTGCATTGCGATGAGGTGATTACGACCCTCACTGTTTCGTCTATCGTCCATACTACTCTCCGTAATAATCCACCCAAGCGACGCGGTGACGGCGACCCGCATTAGTTTTTTTAGCATTAAGCTTAGGAAACCAAAACTAAACCCCCTTTGCCACGTTAACACTTGCAGTCACTTTTCCAATAGCAAAATCACACTCCCTACTTGCACTCCTCGAGAGATCGATATCCGTGGATTAAACTCCTCACTTTTATTACTTGACAGCGATCGGAACACTTGCCGAGAGTGCATCAGCAGGCACTTATATTTGTCTCCGACGGAAGCCTGGCCCGGATCCTGGAGATGGCTAAGAGGTTAGAGGAATACCGGCTCACAGTTCGAGACTGGGAAAAAAGACCGGCAGAAGACACAGTTATTAGCGGCAGGAGGGAACAGTAGAGGGATCAGAGAAATGGGGGTCAATCCCTCCTGAGGCATAGAGAGGCGGAGAGGGAGACGGAGATACTGAACCCCTAGCCTTTACAAATACATGAGAATTTGAGGCCAGAGGATGGAGCACCTCCCCCGCCAGTGTGTTATCACTGCCACCAGCATGGACATATTTGAATCAATTGCCCCATAAGACATGCACCACTACCGGTACCACAGGCTGCCCCACCTGTGCAGCAATTCAGGGGCTAGGGACGTGGTCGAGGACGTGGGTTTCAAGGCGGCGACCATAGGCCGGACAGAGAGTAGATGTACACCCTGGATCTTGCTCAACTCCGAAACCCGATAGGGTTATAGTAGGAACAATTATGGTATATAACAAACCTGGCCATACTTTATTCGACATGAGGGCGACACATAATTTTGTTGCGGAGAATTTTGTCAAGGACTTGGACCAGGTCCAACATTTCACGGGGGTCACTAGGCGGGTGCGTCTTCCCAGTGGGACAAAGATCCTATTCACTGCAAAATGCCTCCTAGAGGTGACCATCGACAGATTTACATTCGAGGCCCCGACGATGATCCTGAAATTGCCGGACTTTGATCTCGTCTTTGGAATGATATGGCTCACTTGGAACCATGCTCAGATTGATTTCCCAAAAAGGAAGGTCATGTTGAGATACAACGACTCTTACGAAGCCTTCCAAGGTACTATCCCAGCCTCTCGACGCTTACTTTCTTCTATCCAGTCCATCAAGGCCCATCAGCAAGGGGATGAGGTTTATCAGGTGTTCTTCGAGATGATCGAGGAAAAGGATTCTATCTCCAACATTCCAGTGGTGTGGGACTTCATCGATGTCTTTCTAGAGAAGCTATTCGGGCTGCAACCGCATCTTGAGAGGGACATTCAAATTCAGCTAGTGCCGGGGGCTAAACCGGTGTCTAGTGCTCCTTATCGGATGGCCCTAAAGGAGTTAATGGAGTTTAGAAGCCAGTTACAGGAGCTAGGTGAAGCTGGGATTGTCAGACCGAGTTCCTCTCCTTGGGGAGCCCCAATGTTACTGTGAAAAAGAAGGACAGGACCCTCAGACAATGCATCGATTACCGAGCATTGAACCGACTGACGGTCTGGAATACATACCCGCTGCCAAAAATTGATGAGCTGTTTGACCAACTGGAGGGAGCCTACTGGTTCTCAAAGTTGGACTTAATGTCGGGGTATTATCTACTGCAGATTCAGGAGGAGGATATCCCAAAGACAACCTTCAGCAGCCGATATGGACTGTACGAGTTCACCTTAATGCCCTTTGAGCTCACGAATTCCCCTTCAACATTCATGAGTCTGATGAACCGGATGTTTGAGCCATACTTCGACATCTTTGTCATTGTGTTCATCGATGATGTCCTCATCTACTCGAGGACGGAGGAGGGGCATGCTCGACACCTGACACTGACATTGGAGAAGCTTAGGGAGTATAGTCTGTATGTGAAGTTCAGTAAGTGTCAGTTCTGGCTGAAGGAGGTAGCCTTCTTAGGCCACATTATCAGCAAGCAGGGTTGTTAGTGGACCCAGTGAAGATCCAAGCACTACGAGATTGGATGCCATTGAAGGCGACATCAGACATACACACCTTTATATGACTCACTGGATATTACCGGAAGTTTATGGAGGGATTTTCTCGGATTGCCCTCCCACTTACTTCATTGACGAAGAAGGATATCCCCTTTGTGTGGACACCACATTGCAAGGCAGCCTTATAGGATCTAAAGGGTTGGCTTACGTCGGCTCCTATCCTTGCCCTTCCCTCTTGGAAGGAACGGTTCTAGGTGTACACAGAAGCATCATACCATGGGATAGGTGTCATTCAGAAGCATAACGGGCACGTTATAGCATATGATTCCCACCAGATGTAGAAGCATGAGCAGAAATATCCAGTGCATGATCTGGATATGGGAGCGGTCATATTCGCTCTGAAGACTTGGCAACATTACCTCTATGGTGTCCACTACGACATATTCTCAGATCACAATAATCTGAAGTGCGTGGCCACGCAGAAGGAGCTGAATATCCTGTTGGGTTTTTTGGGATGGCACAACACTTGTGCACGCAGCGGAAAAAGAACAAGAAAAACCCAAATGAGTTCGGATCTAGCAATATTCATGAATCAAGAAGTAAAGAATACTGTAATAAAAATACCTTTGAGGGATAGAGTCAGAACTCAATCTAGATGCTCCATAAAAATCAGGCCGGCCACACACCGGCTAGAGTCTTGAGCGCAGAAAGTATATCCGCGCCTCTATAATAATCCATATGATCGGGAGAGCCCACAACAACTTGTTACACAAGTGCTAGGTCGGGAGAGGACACTCAACGTATCCACAGACTGCTAGATCTATTGTAGGAGAGGCGACGACGACACTTACCGGGATCAGGATTAGAATCAGCGACAGGATTGGTGGAACATTTCCATCAGGTTTCTAGGTTTTCGTCTTATCGCATAGTATCGGCTCGTGTGCTGAAAGAAAAGAACCATCCCCTGATAACTGATGATTTGCTTTGCTAACAAGTAATAACTCCATGCGGATTCATTCTACACTCTAGTATAAACTATGTAGATGAGCATAAGCTAGATTGAAATAAATTTCAGGCAAGTGCACCTATAAATCATAGTATAGGTGAAATCTACATCTCGTTTCGTATTCCACAGGGCCATTTCAAATACTCGTACTCACCCTCACTCTATTATCGTACCAAAAATTAAAATTGATTTTTAATCTAAAATTAACCTAACTATGACTATTTGGATAATTAAACATTGGGGAATTCAAGATGATAAAAAGCCGAAAGTTATGAGCAATTACATGAAATACTCATTCATTAACTCAATTTTACGTAATCATGAAATAATAAGACTATCAAATTTGTTGTAATGTAAAGGGTAAACATCTATCGAATTCTCTCTCGAGCAATTCAAGATCTAGATCTAAGTTAGTATACTTTCTATTGAACAATTTACAATACTCAAGTCTGCATACATTCATGAAATCTTATCTATAAAATACCATGAATCCATTTATTTGTATTCAAGTATCCAAACAACATATCTCTCGATCATGAAATTTGAATTACAAAAAGATTTAACACCAAAATATGAACATGTAACTATCATTACAAATTTCCAATTTCTCAATCTAGAGATTTGCAATTCATGTAAAATAAATAAGCAATTCATAATTAGGAGAAATCTCTTTGGTTGCAAGCCTACATACGAACAAATTACCACAAATTCAATGAAAACAAGGTAATACATGATTAACAAATTATTCCAAATTAAAGTCATGCAAAATAAAAGATAAGTAAAGTTGAATCACCAAGGGATAGGAAAGTTCAAAAGGGATTAATGAAAGATTAAATGCATACAAAAATACCCTTCAAATCCTCCTTCTCTTGGATGCTGCACTTCGTACTCCAGAAGTTCTCCCCAACAAAAACTGATACAAAAGCCCCCTCTCATTTTCTACAGGATTTTTATAGTCTCCTAGCAAACAAAGTGGAACACGGGTACCAACACGGCCGTGTGTTAGGCCGTGTTGACGGTTCTAGAGCAGTTCCCCATGAACAGGCGTGTTTGGTAGTGGGCCGTGTCAGATGACACAGGTACTGACACGGCTGTGTTGTTCTTCATGTTCTCTAGACAAGGGTTGGTCGGTAGTCGTGTTCAAATTTGACACGGGTAGGCACACGGGCATGTTCCTACCCATGTGAGTCTTTGTCTCCTGCGTCCAATTTCTTCAGTTCCAGGGCTCATAGGACACGGGTATTGACATGGCCGTGTGTCTACCCGTGTGCGCCAAATTTTTGTCATGTCATCAGCCATGTTGACTCCGTGAACTCCTCTGTTTGCTCCAAGACTTTTAGTTCCATTGGTTGACATTACCTGCATTAGAAAAATGAAAGGATAAATATATAGATTAATACAAGGAGTAACCAAAAATCCTAACTGTGCTCTCTTATTCATGATAAGACAATTTCTCAACTAATCTTGCGAAATTACTACACAAAGAGGCGGAAAATAGTGTACATGATTACAATTATGTTAACAAAAAGCCTATCATAATCGCACTCATCAAATACCCCCAGACTTAGATGTTTGCTTATCCCTAAGCAAACTAATTCAAACACTTATGTTACTAATAAATAATATTATCTCCGCACACTGGTTGCTATGAATTTAAATGGGACTTTGATGATGTAATCGTACAAGAAATAGTTTAGCAGACATTTCTAAGTACAAATTTATCTTAAAATTCCTCCAATATATCTTTTAACTATCTTTCACTCTTTCCTAGAAATCAAGGTATAGTCATCTATGACAAATGTGAGGATAAAATAACAATCTCAATAAAATACGTATTAGTATTTCAAAACTTATAAGTACCCATATTGATAGTCATGAGCTCACCCTTTTTACACCCTCTCCACGGTACTAGTTAGACTTAGTGAGGTCGGATCCTTAGGACTTTGTATTATGGTGTAGCCTTTTTGGCTTATGATGGAAGATTATAGGTGAGCTAATCAAAGATAGATTTAATGGATTATGTTTTCTTTTCTTTCACACCTAAATCTCGATTGAGTCTTTTGTTGGAAAATACCTTAACATACGTTAGTGTTATAAAAACACCCCCAGACTTTTCAATTAGTATACTTCCCACATTTTTGAAGGATACTCTAAATATTTATTCTTCTTAACCAAGAGGCCATAGTAGGGATCATTCCGAGTGGGTGCAAGTATACACGCACTCAGACCACGTATCACTATGTCTTTTTTTTCTCTCCTTTTTTTGGTTCATAGTAGGGATCATTCCGAGTGGGTGCAAAAATACACGCACTCAGGCCACATATCACTACGAACAAACTCATTCCATGAAGAGCTCAATGATAGGTGTGCTAATAGGTAAGGATTTGGCCTTGGTGACTTTTAGTGGTAGAGTTTCAAAATGATAGGGATTAGGTCCAAATTGGGTGTGCAAGGGTATAATATTTAAGGTTTTGGGTTTGCAAGGCTCAAGCTATCCAAAAGGAGGCCTAAGTCATTTCCGCCCTCACTAGTTAACTTATGCAACATTTTTAAGGATCGCTAGAGGTAAGTGGTAGACATCAATAGAGAGTATCTTTCATTTTAATTCCCTAATACCAAATTATAGAAATGTTACACTCATTGACTCACATTACTATAGATAATTATATTTTCTAAAATATAGTGATTGATAGTTAATAATATAGAAGATTAATCTTAACAATAAATCATATGGAGAAAATTAAGCTAATGTATTTCTATACTTAATTACGAATCAACAAAGTTGAAACCTCTATGGGTCTACATTAATTCATTTTAATCAGCGTGCGAAGTTAAATTAAATAGTGATAATCCCAACTGAATGAATAATGAGAGCTTAAAAGAGTAACAAAAGTCAAAAAAAAAATTTCTTAGGGGGTATAACTAACTTGAGTGTTATGATAGCAAAATTATTATCAATTGTAACTATGTCCATCACAACAATTATAACATGGAAGAACGAACATCCACCCCCAGACTGAGAATTTGCAATGTCCTCATTGCAATATAAAATGCTGAAAAAGTAATTTCACTAAGAATAATAAAAAGGAACCGCTATCATCAAAATAGAAGAGTACATGAAGGAACTAGGAGCGGACATGAAATCATATATAATATCTGAAATACATTAAAAGAAATAAAGAAATAATACAATAGACAGATACATGTCAAAAGTAAGGCGGCTGGGCGTCTGGGAAGTGTGGATGGCCAGGGGCTGCCGACGCTCTAGGAGCGATCCCCAAGTGGTCCCGGATCTAAATTAGGAGGTCCTCCATCCACGTCTGCGCCGCCTCGATATGCTGTAAGAGCGGCGAGAGCTCGGTGTTGAAGAACTGCCGAAACTCCCGTGAATACCACGAATGAGGTGGAGGGGGAGCAGTAGAAGACTCTCCCTGATCATAAGTGGAATGGGGCGGAGGCACCAGAGGCACATCGAGGTCAGGATCCACCTCGTCGTCACTGTCATCCTGCGCGTGAGGTCCACGCCTCGCAATAGAATATGTGACGCCTCCCCGGCCCTGACGGGCGGTGATGAGACGAAGGGATCGAAGGCTGGCCATCGTGATGGGCACGGTCTTCGCGTCCACTGTCATCGGGGGGAGGGCTGATAAGATGCCCATGTTCTTAACCAGGCGAGTGATGTAGGGTGCTACACAAATAGACCCTATGCGGGGGGGGGGGGGGGGTGTCGGCCTGGTGGAGGATGAACTGGGCGAGTAGGAAGCCTAGGTGAAGAGGATAACGTGACGACATGCTATAGAGACACAACAAGTCCTACCAACTGACAACACCGGAGCTTTCGCCCCGGCCGCTCAAAGTATGGCTCAGGAGATGGTGAATGTAATGGAGGGCAGGGGAATACAACTGGGATTCCTTTCACCTCTTGGCCTCATATGGACTAAGGGCAAAAGAGAGCCGAGCCCAGATACCGCCGGCAAGATCGCGAGAGGGGAGGTTGAAATGAAGGTCGGAGTAAGCGGCACTAAAGAGGAAAGTCGCCTCATACACCCCTAGGTATTGGGTGAACTGGAGTAGGGTAAGTGTGTAAAAGGTGCCCCCTACTCGAAAGGAGATGATTCCCTCGTGCTCGCGATCAGAATCAATCATATTAGGCCTAATATTTAAGTAAAATGAGGACAGGAACTCGAGTGTGAGTTCCTTGAAGCCTAACTCTTTTATCGCAAAGAATTGCTCCCAACCCAATACAGAAATTAATTCCCGGACATCCCCCACTAAGTTTATTTCTTCTAATACACTCCAATCAATGGTGCAGATGTCTTGAAATTTCTTTGATTGGAGGCGGTTGTAACGGGCAAAATGCGCAGGATCGGTGAAGACTAGCGGCACAGCAGTGTCGTGCCGCTCCGTAGATAGAGCCTGGAGCTCCAGTCGACGACGACGACCGCCTTGGCCTCTTCCGGAAGACATTATCTATGGAGAAGAGTAAAAGATTTTTGTTATATTTAGTTGAAAATGAAAATGGTAGAGTAAGAACGTGGAGAAAAGAGCGAAGAGGGGGGAGAAGTAGAGTAAAATCATAAATAAAAAATGGTTTCCACTGAGGGAAGATTGAGTAGAGGTGGCAAATCCACGAATTTTGGAGGCAAAGAACACTCAAACCGAGCTCTGGTCTTGGAAGAAACGGGAGGATTGGCTGTAATCAGGAGATCAAAAGGAAGGAGAAGACACAACCCCTATATATAGTAAGCGAACACGGGTGCACACACGGCCGTGTGCGTAACTGTGTTGAGGAATCTCTGCCTCATGAAATACAGGCTATGGGGGGCCGTGCGATCAAACTGACAGGAAACAGCGCGACAGGAAGACACGGTCCACCACACGGTCGTGTGTGGACCCGTGTCTGATCTGGCACAGCGCATTAAAAACACACGGGTTGGTAAGTGACACGCGACACGGGCATGTACCATCCGACACGGGCATGTCGACACAGTGGTCTCGACGATCGTCGAGCGAAGAGATGAAAAATGACACGGCCAGACACACGGGTTGGTGTGAACCCGTGTTGTGCTCGGGTTGAAATCGTCCTATTCCAGATTTAAGTGACATGGCTAGGCCTGAGGCTGTGTCGAGCACACGACCACCCATACGGGCATGTGGTGACCCGTGTGCACCTCTAAAATTCGAATTTTTCCTTAGTTGAAATTAATTACAGATTTTTTTTTTCTTTCTTATAACTTACATTTTTTCTTATAACTATACTTATACTAAAAATTTTAGAACTTATGAACATTACTATATTTTTCTTAATCCTAATGTAACCGGAGGCAGGTCTCTTGACGAGCGAAGTCTTTAGGGAGCTAACCATAATAAGGCTTCAGTCGGTGTCCATTAACCTTAAAATCTCCCTTCTCAGGGTGAGTAAGTTCGATGGTGCCGTAGGGACAGACTTCTTTAACCTTGAAGGGTCCGGACCACTTAGACCTTAACTTCCCTGGGAATAAACGAAGACGGGAATTAAAAAGGAGGACTTGGTCACCTTTCTGAAATGTCTTGGGTTTGCGAAGGTGACGGTCATGAAATAGCTTGGTCTTCTCCTTATAAATCTGGGAGTTCTCATAGGCCATGGTTCTCCACTCATCTAACTCATTAAGTTGAAGTTTATGTTTCTCCCCTATAGAATTAGTATCAAAATTCAAAGAGCGTATCGCCCAATACGACTTGTGTTCTAATTCTATAGGCAGGTGACAAGAATTGTCATAGACTAATCTAAAGGGGGTGGTCCCTATAGGTGTTTTGAAGGCGGTCCTATATGCCCACAAACAATCGTTAAGGTTTTTAGACCACTGCTTCCTATTCCCTTCTATAGATTTTCCTAGGATCCTCTTAAGCTCTCTATTGGAAACTTCAACTTGACCACTAGATTGCGGATGATAAGGAGTGGCTATCCTATGTGTAACTCCATACTTTTCCAATACTTTATCTAGCTGCAAATTACAGAAATGTGAACCCCTATCGCTAATAAGTGCATGTGGTGTGCCAAATCGTGCAAATAAGGATTTTAAAAATCGGACTACTACCCTACTATCATTAGTAGGCAAAGCTTGTGCTTCAACCCACTTCAATACATAATCCACAGCTATTAAAATATATTTATTCCCAAAAGAAACTGGAAATGGTCCCATAAAATCAATCCCCCACACATCGAATACTTCACATTCAAGAATATATTTTTGTGGCATTTCATGTAATTTAGAAATATTACCTGCTTTCTGACAAGAATCACATGAAAGCACATACCTTTGGGCATCCCTGAATAGAAGGAGCCAATAAAAACCAAAATCAAGAACCTTTTTTGCCGAGCGATTTGCTCCATAGTGACCACCGGCAGGGCCTGAATGACACTGCACCAAAATTTTCCAACCTTCCTCCACTGATACACACCTTCGTATAACGAAATCTGCACATATCCGAAAAAGAAAGGGGTCCTCCCAAAAGTAATATTTCAAATCAGAGAAAAAATTCTTTTTCTGTTGGTATGAAAATTCTTTTGGAAGAACCTTAGCTACAAGATAGTTTGCATAATCCGCAAACCATGGATAATCAAGATGTATATTTGTAGATATGACATATAGTGATTCCTCAGGAAATATATCAGAGATTTCCGATTCATATAACATTGATCGTAGTGGATTTTCTAAACGTGAAAGATGGTCTGCCGCTAAGTTTTCTGCTCCTCATTTATCCCTAATTTCTAAATATAATTCTTGTAATAAGAGAACCCAACGGATTAAACGAGGCTTGTCTTCCGCCTTGGCTAATAAATATCTTCGGGCAGAGTGATCAGTATATAGGATGAAAGTGTTTGTTTCGGCGTTGTCCTACAATAGCCCCTACCGCAAAACTACTAGTGTCACACATGATCTCAAATGGTTGATTAAAATCGGGTGCGATCATAATGGGAGAATTAATTAATCTCTCTTTTAAAAACTCAAAGGCATGTAGATACTCTTGTTCAAAAATGAAAGGTGTGTCTTTTTCTAACAGCCTGGTAAGTGGTTCAGCTATTTTATAGAAGTCTTTAATAAACCGGCGGTAAAATCACGCATGTCCTAAGAAACTTCTCACTGCCTTGACGGAGGTTGGCCGTGGTAACTTTTCGATGGTCTCAATTTTCGCTCTATCTACTTGGATTCCTTGGCTTGAGATTTTATGGCCAAGCACTAACCCTTCCTTGACCATGAAATGGCACTTCTCCCAACTAAGCGCTAGGTTAGACTCCTCACACCTCCTAAGAACTTTCTCTAAATTATCCAAACATAGATTAAACGATTCGCTAAAAGCAGAAAAATCATCCATAAATACTTTCATGATATCCTCAACATATTCATTAAAGATGGCTAGCATGCACCTTTGAAAAGTTGCGAGTGCATTACATAACCCGAAAGGAATACGTCTATAGGCAAATGTACTGAATGGGCAAGTAAATATTGTTTTCTCCGGGTCTTCTGGTGCTATAGGAATTTGGAAGTATCCAGAAAGTCCATCTAGAAAACAATAATAGGAATGTCCTGACAAACGTTCTAATATTTGGTCAATGAAAGGCAGAGGGAAATGGTCTTTCCTAGTGGCATCATTTAATTTCCTATAGTCAATACAGACACACCAACCTGTTACCGTTCGCGTAGGAATTAACTCATTCTTATCGTTAGCTACCACTGTTAGACCACCCTTCTTAGGAACGACTTGGACAGGACTAACCCATGAACTATCCAAAATAGGGTATATAATACTACCATCTAACAACTTAACAATCTCCGCCTTGACTACCTCTTTCATATTCGGGTTTAGCCTACGTTGCGGTTGAATAGAAGATTTATAGTTTTCTTCCAAAAGGATTTCGTGAGTGCAAAAACTAAGATTAATACCCTTTATATCAGATATTTGTCATGCTATTGCACCTTTACATTTCTTCAATACAGTTATTAATTTATCTTTTTCAGTATTAGACAGATTAGAGGAAATAATAACTGGAAAAGAAGAATTAGTTACTAAGAATGCATACTGAATTTGATCTGGTAATTTTTTAAGTTCTACTATTGGTGGATTCTTAGTATTATTCTTAAGAGCTTCATGATCTCCTTAAATAATCAAACTATATTCAGTCGTTCTATTCATTGCCACACTATTATCTAGAAAAAATAAATGTTCAACAATATCTTTAGTTTTTTTCTTCTTCTAGATAGCAGTTTGTAATACAAATTTCTAAAGGATCTTTACAATAAAAATTAGAATTTATAGAAGGCATAACATTATCAATACCATGAGAAAAATAGCAATAATCATCATTATCTAAAGATTGTTTCATAGTATTGCCAATTTGAAAAGTGATTTCATCTTCTCCTACTCGCAAAACTAATTTACCATTAAAAACATCAATAAGCGCTCTAGAAGTGGCTAAAAATGGACGACCTAATATAAGTGGTAATTCAATATTTTCATCCATATCTAGAATAACAAAATCAACAGGAAATATAAACTTATCTAACTTAACCAATACATCCTCCACTATTCCTCTAGGATACTTAACCGATCGATCTGCTAGTTGAATACTCATTCTAGTTGGGCTAAGTTCTCCTAGACCTAGTTTCAAATATAGTTTATAAGGCATTAAATTTATACTTGCTCCTAAATCCGCTAAAGCTTTTTTTAATTGCAAATCTCCGATTAAACATGGAATTGAAAATGAACCGGGATCCTTAATTTTTTGTGGTAGTTTATTTTGCAAAATAGCAGAACATTATTCACTTAGTGTTACTAAAGATAATTCCTCTATTTTCCTTTTATTAGAAATTAAATCCTTAAGAAATTTTGCATACTTAGGCATTTGAATAATTTCAGAAAAATGTAAATTGACATGTAATTGTTTAAACATAGATAGAAATTTACCATACTGCGCATCCATGCGATCCTTGCTAAGCTTTGCTGGGTATGCATGGTACTGCTGGTTGATACTCCATCAGTTGCACATTCATCTCACTTGGTCCTTCGCCGCTAGACTCCACTAGGGGCGCTTCCTTCGTAATCCTTAGGTCTTGTAACTCCTTTCCGTTCCTTAATTGAATGGCTTTTGCATGCTCCCTAGGATTTGTCTCAGTATTTCCAGGAAGCATTCCTTGTTGTCTTTCAGAAACCATCCTTGCAAGCTGTCCAATCTGATTCTCCAAATTCCGAATCGAGCCCTCTTGATTCCGGAAGGCTACATCGGTAGTTTGCATGAACTTGGTGAGCACATCTTCCAATGTAGGCTTCCTTGGTTCCTGTCGTTGTTGTTATCCAAACATGGGTTGCTTCCCTTGATTGCCTTGTCCTCCCTAAGAGAAATTGGGGTGGTTCCTCCATCCAGGATTGTATGTAGAACTATATGGGTTGTTCGCTTGATTGAAAGGAGGTCTAATATTGTTACCCATATAGTCAACATGCTCTTGTACTGAAGGTTCACAACTAGGCATTCCACTATATGGAGGGTCACATTATTGAGGTGCCATGGAGGGTGATGCTAAGGCAAGGTTGTCCATCTTTTGGTGAAGCTTCTCCACTTGAATGACTAAGGCGGTGACAACATCCACTTCATAAATTCCTGTGGGCTTGCTAGGCTTTTGTCTCACGGTAGTCCATGGATAGTTGTTCATCGCCATGCCTTCTATCAACTGTTGAGCCGCTTCAGGTGTCTTGTTATTCAAAGTGCCTCCACTAGCTGCATCAATCATCTGTTTAGTGGCCGGTTTGAGACCATTGTAGAAGGTCTGAATCTGAAGCCATGAAGGTAGAGCATGGTGGGGACATCTCCTCAAAAGGTCCTTGAATCGTTCCTATGTGTCGTACAATGATTCAGATTCCAATTGCATGAACGTAGAGATGTCATTCCTTAGCTTTGCAGTTTTCGCCAGTGGGAAATACTTCATTAAAAACTTCTCAACCATCATATCCCAAGTAGTAATCGACCCTCTAGGTAATGAGTTCAACCACTGCTTCGCCTTATGCCTTAACAAGAATGGAAACAATCGCAATCGAATGGCATCATTTGAAACACCATTGATCTTGAATGTATCACATATCTCCAGGAATCCGGCCAAGTGGGTGTTAGGATCTTCATCTTGCAGGCCATCATACTAGACATACTGTTGAACCATCTGTATGATACTAGGCTTCAATTCGAAGTTATTGGTGGCTATTGGCGGTCTAAAGATAGTTGACCCAGTTCCTTGGAGGTTAGGTCTAGCAAAGTCAGACATAGTTTGCTCATTATGGTTGGCCGTGGTATCAAAATTTTCCAGATGATTCTCTCATTGGTTAACTATTTCTTCTTCTACTAGTTCGTTTGAAATATCTGTGGTATTAACTCACACATCCCTTTGGTTGGTGTTATGGATAATTCGCTCTGGGTAAGGATGAAATGGTGCTAGCCCAGAATTTCTGCCCCTAGTCATAGACTAACAGACTACAAAACAGAGATTAAGTTATATAATTATTCCATAACTAATTTACAATTATACATTAATAAACAAAAAAATGTTAGATTAATAAAGTTTAGACTTTCAAAATAATGAAATCGATTCCCCGGCAACGGCGCCAAAAACTTGATGATTTGCTTTGCTAACAAGTAATAACTGTTGAAGTATTAGACCGGGCGGCCTTGCGGTCTTGTCTGGCGGTTTGTTGACCGAGCGGTCTGGCGGTCTCTCTCAGGCGCTTGGAGACCGGGCGGTCTATCGGTCTCCCATTGCGGCTTGTTCTTATCCTGCTGGAGTTGCCGAGCGGTTAACCCATCTGTCTAACCGCACGGCCTGTGCGATCTCCTTTATTTCTAGCCGCTCAGCCCTGTACAAGTTTAGTCCCATATTGTTTGTTTATACTCTCTTATATCTCCTCCATTCTATAAAAGGGAGGTCATACCTTTGTAAATGATATCTTTTTTGGATAATAAAATTTCAATTATTCAAAATTCTATCCGTTTGTTGTTGCTTGTTCGCTACTTTTAACAATAACTCGATGCGGATTCATTCTACACTCTAGTATAAAATATGTAGATGGGCATAAGCTAGATTGAAATAACTTTCAGGTAAGTGCACCTATCAATCATAGTATAGGAGAAATCTACATCTCGTATCGTATTCCACAGGGCCATTTCAAATACTCGTACTCACCCTCACTCTATTATCATACCAACAATTAAAATTGATTTTTAATCTAAAATTAACCTAACTATGACTATTTGGATAATTAAACATTGGGGAATTCAAGATGATAAAAACCTGAAAGTTATGAGCAATTACATGAAATACTCATTCATTAACTCAATTTTACTTAATCATGAAATAATAAGACTCAAATTTGTTGTAATGTAAAGGGTAAACATCTATCGAATTCTCTCTCGAGCAATTCAAGATCTAGACCTAAGTTAGTAAACTTTCTCTCGAACAATTTACAATACTCAAGTCTGCATTAGTGGAAACACCCTATCTACTACATACATTCATGAAATATTATCTCTAAAATACCATGAATCCATTTATTCGTATTTCAAGTATCCAAACAACATATCTCTCGATCATGAAATTTGAATTTCAAAAAGATTTAACACCAAAATATGAACATGTAACTATCATTAAAAATTTCCAATTTCTCAATCTAGAGATATGCAATTCATGTAAAACAAATAAGCAATTCATAATTAGGAGAATTCTCTTTGGTTGCAAGCCTACATACGAACAAATTACCACAAATTCAATGAAAATAAGGCGATACATGATTAACAAGTTGTTCCAAATTAAAGTCATGCAAAATAAAAGATAACTAAAGTTGAATCACCAAGAGATAAGAAAGATCAAAAGGGATTAATGAAAGATTAAATGCATACAAAAATACCCATCAAATCCTCCTTCTCTTGGATTCTCCACTTCGTACTCCAGAAGTTCTCCCCAACGAAAACTGATCCAAAAGTCCCCTCTCATTTTTCTATAGGATTTTTATAGTCTCCTAGCAAACCAAGTCGAACACGGGTACCAACACGGCCGTGTGTCAGGCAGTGTTGACTGTTCTAGAGCAGTTCCCCACGAACAGGCGTGTATGGTAGTGGGTCGTGTCAGATGACACGGGTACTGACACGGCCGTGTTGTTCTTCATATTCTCCAGACACGGGTTGGTCGGCAGTCGTGTTCATATTTGACATGGGTAGGCATACGGGCGTGTTCCTACCTGTGTGAGTCTCTGTCTCCTGCGTCTAATTTCTTCAATTCTAGGGCTCATAGGACATGGGTATTGACATGGCCGTGTGTCTACCCATGTGCGCCAAATTATTGTCCTGTCATCAGCCATGTTGACTCCGTGAACTCCTCTGTTTGCTCCAAGACTTTTAGTTCCATTGGTTGGCATTACCTGCATTAGAAAAATGAAGGGATAAATATATAACTTAATACAAGGAGTAACCAGAAATCCTAACTGTGCTCTCCTATTCATGATAAGACAGTTTCTCAACTAATCTTGCGAAATTACTACACAAAGAGGCAGAAAATAGTGGACATGATTACAATTATGATAGCAAAAAGCCTATCATAATCGCACTCATCAATAACCCTAAAATATCCTATTTATATCCTAGGAGATAGATTCAGCAAGTCATCATTTGACTCAGCACGAGCATTCATCGAACTCGGTCCGACGAATAATTCGTCGAACTCATCTTGACGAACTCGGCGCCAAAGGCCAGAACATCGAACGGATTCATCAAACTCAGCTCAATGAAATCTGCGCCAAAGTCATGAACATTGAACTTGATTCATTGAACATAGTTCGACGAAATCTGTGCTAAAGGCCAGAACATCGAACTTCATTTGTCGAACTCAACTCGACGAAATCTGCGCCAAAGGCCAGCATTCATCGAACAACGTTGAGTGGACTCAACACACTCAACGCTTAAGTGCGACAGTCAACGCACTCAACACATTTAGCCTGATGGAGTTGAGGGATCTAAACACACTCAATGTCTAATGCCTTAAAATCTTTCAACCTTGATGGCGTTGAGTGAACTTAACACACTCAATGCCTTCCGCCCCATGACATTGAGTGAGCTTAACACACTTAACGCCAAATGCCTTAGAATATTTTAAGCCCCTTTTCAATATCCTTCAACTCATCATATGAGCTAAATAGTATAGATCTGATGAAGATTTTTATATAGTTTTAAAAATAAATCCAAGCTAAAATCTCAAATAGGCAAGCATACCAATCAAAATATAGTATAGGAAATGTCTTATTAGACCCAGGGCCTGTTGAGTACTTCTACTCACGTAAATTAATATTATTTTCTCTAATAAGAATCATAGAGAATAATTAAAATAAAAGAGAAATTTCTATGGAATGCAAATTAATACTTTACATAGAATCCCTTTGGATAAAAATAGACTTTCTTGAAATGATAAAAGCACATGCTCCTAATCACTTACTTCGATTGTGGAGGTTCCAAGAATACAAAAGAGTCTCTCTCAGGCTCATGCTTTTGACTAATCTTAGGTTGATTGATTAAGACCCCTCGGCCAGTCGAAACCCCTAAACTTGCTTTAAGAGGTGAACCCCACTATTGGATTTGATTCCAATCCGACGGATTTATATTATCCTCTATCGAGGAGTGTATTCAACTCCTTTTATCTTTGAGCGATCTACTCGTATCCGCAACCTCTCGGTCATTTAAGATACGGATCTAGAATCGAAGAACATATACGCGAAATATGAATTCGACATAAAAATAATCAAAGATAAATCGATAGCAAGCAAAAATATAAAGCTTGACAATTTTGAGAAAAATAAAGAATGTTTATTTCATTCCAAAATTCATCGTGATCAAGTGCTAAATAAAGTTTAGCTACTTAACATGATGAAGTAACTACAATAAAATAAGTACAATAACATGATAGAAAAAGTTCTTGAATTGAATTACAAAAAGTATACTAAGCTATGGAAAGGAAAAGTACAAGAAAGAAATGCAAGAAAATAGTAAACTAAGCTACAAATTTCTCCTAACATTGACTCCTAATCTTCCTCCTAAGCTCCTACAGATTTCTGGAATTTATAGATTTTTCTATGGCAGGTCACGCCCCAACGTCACACCCCTAGGTCACGCCCCTAGGTCATGCCCGTGACTAGGGGGTGTGTCAGGTTGGGAATAGTCCTCTTGAAAGCCCAGGATCATTGTGAGAAAATCGCAAAAATCGGATGTTTTGCTGGTCACGCCCCTAGGTCACGCCCGTAACCTAGGGCGTATCTATACTTTAGCTAGAAACGACGGGAACAGGAAATGGAGGGAATTAAACTTTGGATGTTGCGGGAAGTCACGCCCCTAGGTCATGCCCGTGGCCTAGGGTGTGTTAACTCTGTTTCTAGAAATGGCGGGAAGGAGAAATGGCGGAAGTTAATCTGGCGGTTACTGAACGGGTCACTCCCATAGGTCATGCTCGTGACCTATGGCGTGTAGGCTTAAACGCTCTGCAATGGTATCTGCTAATTGATTACCAAGCAATGCCGTGGATTTACGCCTATGGTGCACGCCCGTGACCAATAGGTCTCGGCTGTGTCCAGGGCGTGTAACCCAAAACCGGCGTGGCGTTTTGTGCTGGAGCTCTTGCTGGCATCACACCCCATATAGGCTGGTCACGCCTATGTCACGCCCGTGGCATGGGGGCATGTAACTTTAATTGACGTGGACTGGCGGCGGATCAGCACCTGGAGGCCACGTCCCGTGACTATGGTTACGCCCCCCTGTCACGCCCGTGATAGGGGCGTGTACTTGGGAAAAGTTCAACTTTTCTCCAGATTTTCTCCGGATCAATCCTGTCAGCTCCAAATTGCTATTAGCAGTCCAGATTGACCTGTAATAAGAAAATAAAGGAATTAATATGAAAATTAATAAAAACTAAATAGAAACCTAACTTTTTATTAAATAAAAACTATATAAGAACTACTATTAATAATAACTTATCAAATACCC
The DNA here is from genome assembly GCA_039583875.1 of Platanthera guangdongensis. NCBI lineage: Eukaryota > Viridiplantae > Streptophyta > Magnoliopsida > Asparagales > Orchidaceae > Platanthera > Platanthera guangdongensis. The sequence continues at coordinate 77,170,110 of CM077159.1, forward strand.
TCATACTTAAGTTGTTGTTATTTCAGAGCAAAATTATGAGAAGTACTTATAAGAAATTAATATAAATTTTTAAGTAAACTAAAAATTTTTTAAATCAAAAGAAAGTTAAAAGTAAAATTTAGTGATTTAAAATTAAGTCCTAAAATATGAAATTAAAATGCGAAGAGCCAAATATATTTAGTAAAAGTTTCTCATATAAATTAATTAGACTTCAAAATTGAGTAGTTAGCAAACAAATTTAAATTTAGAATTATTAACACTTTTTTAACAAAAAAGAAACGTACAAGAAAATTTAAACTACTACTTATGCTCTCTTAGAATTTTAATTTAATTATAAAGCAATTATATTGGCTATTGAGTTTGGAAAAAGGAAATTGAAGTGGTTTTGGATTGTGGGTGATGAATTTTATACTCTCACCCCACATAAATATTTTTTGATATTCGCATATGTTTACCAAGAAAATGATTATCTCATTTTCCATAACATATGAACAAATATTTTTTCTCTCTTCAAATAACAATATTGATTAGGAGTAATCAATTTTATCTTCTTACTCCTTCTATTGTTTGGGTTGCATGTGTGTACCAAAGAATACTTGATTCCCATGACATATGATCTAACAAAATAAAAGTAAAAATTGCATATGTGTACAAAGGGATAATGAATTTTATCCTCTTATCCCCACGACATATGATCTAATAAGAAAAATTTAAAACAAGGGAAGGCTAAACGAAATTTAGATTAAATTAAAACAATTAGTGAGCAACTATAGTAAATTAAAATTTCCTAAGAATCATTAATCATAAGTGATTATAATTTGAAATCTAGAAATTATTTTACTAAGCACTATAAAATTGAAACTAATTTGAATTAGAGAGACAAAGTGCTAAATAAATTACTCTAAACAAATTTAATTCATAAAGTATTTCTCAAAATTAAATCACCTAAAAATTAAATCTAACTGTCAATGATAAAATAAAAAATTAGAAAATCAAAAAATATAAAAATTCTTATAAATTGCCTCAAAATCATTTTTCGAAAATCACAAAATATTAAGTAGGGATTTATTATATTTTTGATTTTTTTAAAAAATAAAATTCTAATTTTTTTATTCTTGGACTTCCCGAGGGCTACCCAGTGACGGGTTCGTAAGGTACTAGGCAGTTTTGTGGGATGAAAGCCCAACACGGCCCTTTCCAAGAAGTTAATTTTCGATTTTCTATATTTTTGTATTTTTGATAATAAAAAGAAAACAATTTTTTTAAAATTTTTAAAGGTTTTCTCATTTTTTGGATTTTTAAATAAAGACAATAAATGAGAATCCCCCCATACTTAAAAATAAACATTGTCCCCAATGTTTATAAGCCATGTAGGAGGGAGAAAGAAAAAGAAAATGCATTGAAATTTAAATTGCAAGAAAATAAAGATAAGCAAGGGGTGTCTCCCAAGAGCGTTTTTATTTTTCCCATCTTTAAGTTAGACGGTGTTGGTTAGGAAAAAGGAAATAAAAATTCAAGTGTAAGGGCAACTCCCTTAATTCCCCTTTGGGTGAATACGCCGAAGACACTTGTCCAGCTACTCCTCCGCTTTATTTTTGATTCTCCTTCTTGCAATTGACTTGATAATGTAAATTCGAATTACCTATCCATACCTGAGGTGATTTGAATCATTGTAGATGAGCGACAAATGGATCGGGGACAACATTTGATTACAACGGCTCATCTTCAAACAGAAAGTTGTTAGTATAGGAAAAATCAAAAATAAGTGTGTCAGAAAAATCTCCGCAAGGAGGAGGCTCTTGCGAAGTTATATGATTAGGCTCCGGTTGTTTATTTAATAAAATAAAATTGTTATCAAGAAATTCATTAAAAAGAAAATTACTGGGCACAATATTTTCATGAATTTCAATTTTTAAATATTCATAAGTGGAGTTTGAAAATTCATGATGAGAAAGAAAATTGAGAGAAATAGGAGAAGAAACATGTTCTTCTTCTATTTCTCCCAGAGTGCCCATAATTTTAATAAATTCTTGATATAATAATTCTTCTTCCTCTTCCGAATAAGACACCAAGGGGGCACATGAAGATTCATTTTTCGTACTAGGTGAAATATTCGAAGAGGGGGAAGAATCATTAGAACAAGAAATATTTTTTTCAAAATTTTGGGGAGGATCAACTATGAATTGTGTAAAATCTCCAAAATTAGAAGAAGAAAGTTGCTCGGTGATAATAGAAGAATAAAAATTCGGATCTAAATAATTATTCTCATAACTCGGGGAAATTTTCGATTGATCTTGTGAACAAGGAAAATTAGTATCTGATGTGGAAGAAAGATTATTTAAATTTGAAAAAGTATTCTCGTTAAGACTTGAAAAAGTATTTTCATGAATATTAGTTAAATCAACAAAATTATTTTCATGAAAATATGAAGAATAATTAGCATTAAAGTGAGAATAATTACAAATTGCAAAATTATTTTCACAACAAATTTTTGATAATAATAATAACAATTATCACTTTGATGAGGAGCACCACAACAATTACAAGAAATTTGGCGCTGTCTTGCGGCTTGTAAAAGATTAATTTTATGTGTAAGCTCGACAACCTTAGCGGCCAATTGAGATAACATTTTTTTGTAAAAAGATAATAAAACAATAGGTATTTAATAGAATGGAATTCGAAAAAGAAAATGAATATGTGAAGAGGGGGTAGAGAAAGAGAATGATAAAATTAATACAATTCGCGCTTTCAAAATATCAACAAAAATAGTCTCTGGCAACGTCGCCAAAAACTTGATGAAGATTTTTATATAGTTTTAAAAATAAATCCAAACTAAAATCTCAAATAGGCAAGCGTACCTATCGAAATATAGAATAGGAAATGTTATATTAAACTCGGGACCTGTTGAGTACTTCTACTCACGCAAATTAATATTATTTTATCTAATAAGAATCATAGAGAATAATTAAAATAAAAGAGAAATTTCTATGGAATGCAAATTAACACTTGACTTAGAATCTCTTTGGATTAAAATAGATTTTCTTGAAATAATAAAAGCACAAGCTCCTAATCACTTACTTCGACCGTGGAGGTTCCAAGAATAGAAAAGCGTCTCTCTCGAGCTCATGCTTTTGACAAATCGTAGGTTGATGGATTAAGACTCCTCGGCCAGTCGAAAACCCTAAGCTTGTTTTAAGCGGTGAACCCCACTATTAGATTTGACTCCAATCTGACGGATTTATGTCATCCTCTCTCGAGGAGTGCATTCAACTCCTTTTATCTTTAAGCGATCTAGTCGTATCCGTAACGTCTCGATCATTTAAGATACGGTTCTAGAATCGAAGAACATATCCGCAAAATATGAATTCAACACAAAAATAATCAAAGATAACTCGATAGCGAGCAAAAATAGAAAGCTTGACAATTTTGAGAAAAATAAAGAAAGTTTATTTTATTCCAAAGTTCATCATGATCAAGTGCTAAATAAATTTTAGCTACTTAACATGATGAAGTAACTACAATAAAAGGACAAGAATATGATAAAAAAGTGCTTGAATTGAATTACGAAAAGTAAACTAAGCTATGTAAAGGAAAAGTACAAGAAGAAATGCAAGAAAACTGTAAACTAATCTACAAATTACTCCTAAAATTGACTCCTAATCTTCCTCCAGAGCTCATGTAGATTTCTGGAATTTATAGATTTTTCTCTGGCAGGTCACGCCCGTGACTAGGGGCGTGTCAGGTTGGGAACGGTCCTCTTGAGATCACGAGAACGTTGGGAGAAAACAGCCAAAATCGGTTGTTTTGCTGGTCACGCCCCTAGGTCACGCCTGTGACCTAGGGCGTGTCTAGACTTTAGCTGGAAATGGCGGGAACTGGATACGGCAGGAATTAAACTCTAGCTTTTGCGGGAAGTCATGCCCTAGGTCACGCCCGTGACCCAGGGCATCTCAAATCTATTTCTGGAAACGGCGGGATGTAGAAACGACGGGAGTTAATCTAGTGGTTGTTGAACAGGTCACGCCTATAGGTCATGCCCGTGACCTAAGCCGTGTAGGCTTGAATGCTCTGCAATGGTATCCGCTGTTTGATGACCAAGTAACGTCGGGGAGTCATGCTTATGGTGCACACTCGTGACTGATAGGTCTCGACAATGTCCAGGGCGTGTAACCCAAAACTGGCATGGCGTTGTGTGCTGGAGCTCTTGCTGGCGGCACACCTATGTAGGCTGGTCACGCCCATGTCATGCCCGTGTCATGGGGGCGTGTATCTTTAATTGACGTGGAATGGCGGCGGATCAGCACCTGGAGGCCACGTCCCGTGACTATGGTCACGCTCCCCTGTCATGCCCGTGACAGGGCGTGACAGGGGCATGTACTTGGGGAAAAATTCAGCTTTTCTCCAGATTTTCTCCTGGTCAATCCTGTCAGCTCCAAATTGTTATTAGCAGCCCAGATTGACCTATAATAAGAAAACAAAGGAATTAATACAAAAATTAATAACAACTAAATAGAAACCTAACTATTTATTAAATAAAAAACAATATAAAAACTACTATAAATAATGACTTATCAAGATCCAATCTCCCAATTTCTCCATAATCTTATGTGCGACCCTGATAGGCTTATACTGAGTTGGCAGTGAGGCTACATGCTTGATCACTTCCAGATCACTATGGTTGCACCAACAGTATCCCACTTGATCTAGAAAGTATCAAACAAAAGCTTCACAAAAATGAGCGTCATCTAGCAATACATCATTGCTCCCCAAACAGTAAGAGTATATAAAACTCAAAAGCCATTGTGACCAATGTTATAGTGTTATCATGTCCCTTCATCCCTTACATCCGGATAGAACTAGAGGTATAGACTGTGTCACCCTCATACATGTTCAATCCGAGTTTCTTAATCTAGAATGGACTTGCAGAAACTTTTTGAGTCCAATATTATATATTGACTCAACCGAGCCTGGACATGCACTTCTCAGTTTCATTCCATCAAGGGGCCCTATAGATGTAACTCCTGTCATATAGGAGGATAAATCCCATCTCCGCTAACACGCAAACACCCAAATAATTCGTAACGTACCTAATAACCACCTTTATCATTTAATTTTCTCAAGACTAGACTTTTGATGGCATCAAAGCACGCTCTTCCTCACTCAATGAAAGCTGTGACTTCAGGTCAAAGGACCACAAACATCATTGCCACTTAAGCCATACCTGTGACACGTTCATATAACAATCCACAAAGTATTCTCATGGTGGGTCTGTCCAGCACAACTTGTTCGTAACAAGTACCCATATGATGACTTGATATCACAATATCATGACCTATGAGAACGGGTCATCAGTCAACACACATGCTAGTATTAAAGGTATCATCATCGCCCTTAGCTTCTAAGATGATACAATGACTAGGGTATTTTAACAATGAAGCTTCTGAAATTATAGTTCCTAATATCAAGTCACTACTTGACCTATGGAAGCAAACACTCTATGGGTATTTATTAAATTGAACTACTATATCACAATAAAAATAACTTCATAATAAAAGAACTTGCCAAAATATATAAAATGAAATGCATATAGTACTTTTATTCATCAAATGAAATATTATACAACCAACAAACATATGATCCACAAGACTCAAACTAGAGTTAATCATTTAGGTATCGTATACCAATATATCTAACATGACCATCATGATTTCTCTGTGCAAGAGGCTTTATCAGTGGATCCACAATGTTTTCCTCAGTCGGCACTCTGTATATGCTCACATCTCCTAGATCGACAATCTCTCGAATTAGATGAAACTGCCGGAGTATGTGTTTGGAGCGCTGATGAGATCTAGGTTCTGAAGCAAGTGTAATTACCCCGTTGTTGTCACAGTAGAGATCCAATGTACGAACAATGCTAGGAACTACATCTAACTCACAGATGAATTTCCTAATCCATACAGCCTCCTTTGCTGCATTTGCAGCAGTAATGTACTCGGCCTCAGTAGTAGAATCGACAACTGTATCCTGGTTGGAACTCTTCCAACTAACAACACCTCCATTCAGGCAAAACTCAAATCCTGACTGAGACTTTGAATCATCCCTATTAGTTTGGAAGCTAGCATCGGTGTAACCACTTACAACGAGTTCTTCCTCTCCACCGAATACCAAGAACATATCCTTAGTTCTTCGCAAGTACTTGAGGATATTCTTGACGGTTATCATGCGACCTTCACTAGGATCAGATCGATACATACTAGTCATGCTCAAAGAATAAGAGACATCAGGTCTAGTACATAACATTTCATACATGATTGATCCAATTGCCGAAGCATATGGAACCAACTTCATGCAGTCCTTATCTTTACAATACTTAGGACACTGGTCCTTAGAGAGACTCACTGATGCAGGTTAAAACTCCAAAATTATTTGCGGTCACGCGGCGACCCGGCGGTTTTATTTGAGAAAAAGGCGGAAGTGAATTTATTTAAGAAAACGGGGCGCGCATATTTATTTTGTTTATTTTGGATATAAAAAAGGTTTAGAAATCGAGTTTTAACGAAAGGAGGCAAGTGCACCTATCGTGAGTAGTACAGGATATTCCGGGTGGAATATCGAGGTCGTATTGTTCTCGGGGCCGGTTCGATTATTTCTACTCTTCCCTGGAGGGGACTATTATTTTACCGATAATTATCTTGTCGGGATATTTTATATATAATAAAATGCAGAAAATGACAGAAAGAAAATGAAAGCAATAAGAAGAAAGCAATAAGGTGGTGCCGATGAAGAGCTTAGCTCGATGGCACCGAAAAAACAATTGAACTAAAATAGACTTTAAATAAAAAGAGCTCCTAAATTTCTAATTAATTAAGGCGGAGACTTGGCCGTGGAGGTTCCACTAAAATGAGCTCACCTATCTCTAGGACTATCGCTCACCTGAACGCTAAGACTATTCGACCGGGCGCTAGTCCGACGAAGGATTCCTCTTAACGCCCGCATTACGCTAAGAACCCCGCTATTGGGTGGGGAACCCAATCCGGTAGAGTTGGCGCGCCTCCTCTCTCGAGGGTTAGTGCGGAACTCTCTTTGCCAAGGGGTGATCTGTCCATACGCACGGCCTCTCGGCGAGCGTATGGAAAACGGAAATAGGGCCCACACATCGATATGTGGTCCTACGCGTCGTTAACCCCGGGCAAACCTTAAGTACTTTTAATTAATTAGAAAAATTAGACCTTTAGTTATTTTAAGCTATTTTATCTGTCCCAATGCTCTTCGATGGCGAGGGCTAAGAACTGTTAGCCACTCATCGGAATGGGGACGGCTTGCGAGGAAAGCAATAAATAAAGCAGGAAAGAAAGCTGAAAATGAAAGCAGTAAATGAAAGCAGTAAAGGAAAGCAGGAAAATAAAGCTGTAAATTGCAAGTCCTACCCAAACGAGTAGGACTGAAGAAAGCAGTAAATTGCGAGTCCCGGCGCAAATGCGTGGGCGGGAGAAATGAAAGCAGTAAAACGCACACACGCAAGTCCTACTCAAATGAGTAGGAGAAAATAAATATGGGTCCTACTCAACAGAGTAGGACAAAATAAATGCAACGCACGCACACTCTCTCTCGACATAAATGAAAACACACGCACTGTACTGAAATAAAATCCAGCCATTAAACTCAAGTGAGTAGGCGGAAAAAAGGAAAATTACAAACTCACGCACTCTACAGAATTAAAATAAGCAGGCGCCATTTAACTCTTAACGAGTAGGCGGAAATAAATGCGCAAGTACAAAAAATGTAAAAAAAACTAAGTTATCTAAAATTGAAAACAACTGCATTTCTACCGCTAGAATGCGGTAGAAATGCATAAAAAGAGAAAATAAAAATTAACCGGAAAGAAAGTTTTGCAAATAAACGAAAAAATGCAAGTGCTCTAAAAATAAAAACGAATACATTTCTACCGCTAAAATGCGGTAGAAATGCATAAAAAGAGAACGAAAAAATTAAACGAACAAAAGTTTAAACGAAAAATCAAAGTGCGCGAAAAATTAAAACAACTATATAATCATTCCTATAACTCCGTAAAACTGATTAAAAAGTGAAAATAAACTGAAAATAATGAAAAGGTTTTACATCCTAAAAAGAAAAATCTAACTTAAAAGAAATGAAAATCACTTTGAAATCAATTTTACGGGTTTATAACAATGAGATAGAAAGCTATAAAAACCTAAGTTAACAACACTACGTAAGAAAATGAAAACATAAAAGTAAATAAACTATACTCATACACTCACACACGCCTATAAAGAAGAACATAAACTAAGTTAAAATAAAGCATAAATAAGATTGTATAAGAGAGGGGCACATGGATGCATTCCAAAACCATGAAATGGGAAAAAATCTACATTTTTATTAAGTCTAAAAACGATTACAAAGCTAAAAAAGAAGAAAGAGAGAGGGAGAAAATCCCTTACAAGGGCCTTGGAAGCAATCCAGCAGCATTTCCCCTATACAAAATGGTGCCCAAAAGGGGAACAGGAATCCTAAGCAGCAGCTCTGAATTTATAGAAAAAATTTACAAGGGTCACGCCCTTGGTCACGGGCGTGACAGGGGGCGTGACAGTACTATTTGAGAAGGCGGTCGGCGATTTGACGGGAAAGTTGACTTTGGCTGGACACGTGTCGGTCTCGCAGAGGTCACGCCCTTGGTCACGGGCGTGACAGGGGGCGTGACAGGCAGGTGGATCTGGGCGCGGTGCGCCAAAAAGTCGCCGCGCGGGTCTTGTCGGGCTAGCTGGAAAGGTCACGCCCCAGGTCACGGGCGTGACTCTGGGCGTGTCGGCTGGTGTCGACACTCGAGGATCGTCGAGCTGAAAGTGTCGAGTTGAGTGAACACGGGCTTGGGTCACGGGCGTGCCTCGGGTGACACGGGCGTGTCAGCTGGTTCGACGATCGTTGAGCGCGATTTCGTCGATCTGGATGGTCACGGGCATGGGTCACGGGCGTGACACTGGTGACACGGGCGTGACACGGGCGTGTCAAGCTTTGGTCTTCAAAAATTGCTGATTCACGGGATTTTGACGTGTCACGCCCTGGTCACGGGCGTGACCAATATGTCACGGGCGTGACATGTCAATTTTTTGGCAGATTTTCAATTTTTCCTGAAAAATAAAATAAACTAAGTTAGTATAATATTTACAAAAATAGGAGCATTTTATTGAATAAAAATAAGTAAAAACGACAAAAATAAATGAAAACAACTAAATTAATGTACAGAAAAATAGGTATATTTACAATTCATCACTCACACCATGAGATATGGGCAAGAATCCTTTCTTGGACTCAAGCATGCTGAACCGTTTCAACACCTTGTCAATGTACGTACTTTGGGTCAAACCTAACAACTTCTTTGATATATCTCTATAGATCTTAATACCAAGTATATAAGTCGCTTCCCCTAAGTCCTTCATCGAAATTCAGTCCCCTAGGTTGTTCTTAACAACTTATAGGGTCGAATTGTCATTCCCGATCAACAGTATGTCATCTACATACAATATCAAGAAGACTATAATGCTCCAACTAATCCGTTTGTAAACACAAGGTCCATACTCATTCTTGATAAAACCAAACTCTTTGATCTCTTCATCAAAAAAAGATTCCAACTTCGAGAAGCCTGTTTCAATTCATAAATGGATCTCTACAGCTTGCATATTTTAGTGGCTTCACTTGGAGATACAAAACCCTCAGATTGTGTCAAGTACACTTCCTCGAGGAGGATCCCACTCTAACATCCCTTAGATAACAAGACCCCATAGGAGAGGTTTTGTCATGACTGAGTCATGACAAAACCTTACGAAGCCCAAGAAGACAAAGTGGGCCTAGGAATGTAGGTGGGATCACTATGATATGCAAATAGTAGATTTCTAAACACTAGGTTGGGATGATCTAGGGGCTTCAACATGACTCCAAGATTCCACCACAACCACACCAATCTACAGAAGGCCCTAAGGGTCCATTGGAGTCAACTCTAGGTGGCCAAGCTGACCTAGGTCAACCCTAGCCCTAAAGTGGTCAAAGTGCCCTATCTAAGGGGCAAGTGACCTTCAGTGTGCAAAGTTAACCCTACACAATGCTTCCTAGACCTTAAGGGAATCCGAGGGGTCACCAAGGACCCCTTGGGGTCAACCCAAATGGTCATGTTGACCAAAATCAACTCTAGCGCTAACTTGGTCAAAGTACCCTTCCTAAGGGTCAAGCGACCCCCAAAGTGCCAAGACAACCCTACCCAGCCGAACCTAGACCCTAGGGAGGCCAATGAGTCACCAAGGACCCATTGGGGTCAACCCAAAAGGTCAAAATGACCAAGGTCAACCCTAGTCTAGTTTAGGTCAACTTAGCCCAAATGGGCTAACCCAAGCTCAAGCCCTTTTTCATTTGGGCTAACCACCTCTTAATTATGGATGATATGATTTAGTGGGCTACAAATAACTTAAAGGGATGACCAAGTCAACCTTAGTGACTAGGAGAGAGAGAAATCTACCTCACCCTTAATGAAGGAAAGAGAAAGAGGGAGGAAGAAGCCATTCATGGCTTAGGGAGGCCAAGGGCCTCCTTTAATGGCTGGATTCAACTCCTCAGGGGAAGAAGATGAGTTTCCAGCCATTTCTCGGCCACCCCAAGACAGGTTCACCCCCACCACCATGGCCGAGAATGGCCCTTAATGGCCATTAATGGCCATTCAACCCACACTCTTCCCCTACCCCGTTTGGGTGTTTTAAAAGCATCATTGGGCACCAAGGAGTCGTTTCCACCATTCCCCCGGTAGTTTCAAGCTTGTCCACTGTATTGTTGCAAAATTCTGGCGACATCACCACCGCTAATGGCAACCCGGCGATCGACTCGACTCCAGACCACCACAAAGGTCCTCCCTTGCTCCTTCTTCTATGGGTAGTTCTTAGGAATCAATAGGGACAACAATCGGGCTCAATTGAGACTGATTGGGTGGAGAAATTTCCAAGTTTTGGGGTAAAATTCATCTTGTCGGGATCGCCGGAAACGGCCCCTCCGGCGGCTGTGCCGCCGCCTGGCGATAGCCACAACCTCGACGGAGGTGGTGGTGGCGGTGGCTTGCCCGAGAGGTGGCTGGGTGGCCGGCGGAAGTGCTTGGAAGGTGCTCTAGGAAGATGAAATCAGGTCCGTTGGCTGGAGGTAGAAGATGACCCAGTGTCGTCCGATCTTGCGCAAAGATTCGTGCGGGATTAAATAAAATCAAACTATAGCTTTTGTATTATTCTATAAAACAATTTGTAGTGTTTTGAATTAAATCTTAAAAATATGTAGATGCTTAATTAGATAAAGTGGTCAATATAAAAGTTGTAGCTCTAGGGGTGTACTTTAATTTAAAAATAGTTTAAACCAATGTGGATGTCTGGTTTGACCAGGGCACTCATTTTGGTGGGGTCTATACCTAGGGTTAGTCAGAGACTAAAATGAGTGCCCCACTTCATCTCTTGTCAAAATGACCTGAAATTTGGATAGGAAGTCATTCTAACTATACCTAGGTCCTGTCCAAAATGGGAATTTTTGGAGATACTTGTCCTATAGGTTTTGGAATAATTTAATAAATCATGTACAAATTAATTTGGTGTCTTAAACACCTCAAAAACCCTCAAAATTTTGGTGGGTGATCTTGAGGAATATTATAGGGCGCTAGTAAAATTTCCCCCCTTTAGGGTCTGATTTGATAGGGTAATTGTGTAGCCAAAGGATGACCCTTTTATGTCAAATTAGGGCTAAATGCCCTAAGTGCTCTTGAGTTGGCCAACCTCACCCAAAGGTGATGGATCTTGGAACTCTGCTATATTAGCACACAAAATACCCCCTCCACTGTTATTGGGTGGAAGTTGAAGGGTAGAGCCCTATGACACTAGGGTAGGTCCTATATGAAGGTTAAGGGGTCAAGTGACCTTAAAATAACTTGAAACTTGGTGGAGAGGACCTTAGGGTTGTCATGGTCCTCTAGTAAAAATATCATGAGATTTAGAGGCTGATAAACTCACCAAAACCCTAACCCTAGTTTAGGGCACAAACCTTATACATGTAAAATAAGCCATCAAGACTTTATGAAAAGCTGTGAAACTTTGGCAGTGTAGTCATAGTGTTAATATGAGCCCATGGTAATTTTATTGGAATTTTTGGAACAAAAATTTTAGTACCTCCTTTGTAATACATAATTTTTCCCTTGATAGTCATTTGTTTATTATAATCTCACTATTTATTGGAAAATTATGTAAATTGGGTAGAGGGTGTTTTAGGTCATTTTACTCATATCTGAATTTTATTATAATTTTTAGATGTATATTTTCAGTACTTACTTCACAAGCTTATAATTATGTAATTATATTCAAAAATAGATTCAAAGCTCAATGTAGGTTAGAAAATTGTGAAACTTATGCAAACGCGTTCTTAAGTCATTATGCTCATGAAAATATTTTATCATAATTTTTAGATGAATATTTTCAATAGTTGTTTCATTAATTTATGAAAGAGAAGTATTGTTCTAAATTAAAATTAGAGTTCATTATTCACTGGAAAGTTTGGAAACTTGGTTAGAGGTGTTTTTAGGGCATATTAGTCATGATTGAATTTTCTTATAATTTTTGGAAGCCTATTTGCAACACTTGTTTCTTTAATTATTAGATATGTGTTTATATTTGAAATTTTGGATCAGAGGCCTAAAACTTGCAAAAAAAAATTGGTAGACTTGAATTTACTGACAATTAGCTGCCTAGTATTTATCATAATTTTGTGGAGCATTGTGCATGATTATAAAGGCCACTTCATATTCAAAACTAAGGCATTTGGACTTTTAGGGAAAATAAATAAAATATCAGTTAAATTAGGAAAATTTCCAAGTTTCTCGATTTAGGCTATAAATGACATGATAGATCTCCATTAATTATCTTAGGGTGTTTGGCGGAGAATTTAGGGTACCTCCTATCATGTACATCATATAGCGTAAGGTGGTCTGAATTTAGGAAAATTTCCAAGTTTCTCGAATTTGGGTTAGTGGCTTGCTGGTCTGGGTGAAGTGAAATGGAGTATATCAATGGAAGTTGGGATGAGTAGTTTGTTGTGTTGTCTAAGATTAGGTGGTGCCTGGGATCGACGAAAGAACGTCTTTCCTGTAGAGGGAGAGAGAAGGTCAAAACACACTAGGGTTAGATCCAGGGTAATATTAAAGCGATCAGGTGTCTGGTATTAACCAATAATAGTAAGTGACTTGCGAAAGAGAGCTTTGTGCTTCAGCCCATCGTAGTTCCTAGTACCCTCGAGAACCCTTCACGGGGTATGCCTTGGGCAGTCCTGGGCTAACCTAAACTGTAGGCAAAATAAACTGCAAGAGTAACTAACATAACTAGGGATTCACTTTCACTCACCACGATGTCTCGGGATGTTAGGTTGGGTCACACGGGCAGTAGGCTCGGGGATTTTGATGATGGGCAGGTTGGCCCGGTGAGCTTGGATCGGCTGTTGATTGTGACAGACGGGATGGTCCGGGGAGCTTTGGCTCGGTAGCTGATACATAAGGTTGCTAGGCAGTTAGGTGAGGCTTCTCCAAATCAGGTACACATTTTCCAATGTACCCAACAATCTCCCCCTATTTGGAGAAGTCATAACCCTTAGTCAATGATATACATCACTTATAATAAATCAAAGATTATGATGTAAACAAGTATAGACTTGTGTCGACGGACAGAAAATTGAAACCTGCACATTGAAACTCAACATCCCATCAAATAGACATTGATGAATATCATTGAGTTAGGTGAGGCTTCTCCAAATCAGGTACACATTTTCCAATGTACCCAACAATCTCCCCCTATTTGGAGAAGTCATAACCCTTAGTCAATGATATACATCACTTATAATAAATCAAAGATTACGATGTAAACAAGTATTTGAAAGACAAGAGTAAACATAAGCAGTCATAACATGTATCAATATTATCACAGAATATTTTATAACATAATAAACATGCATCAAAAAATTTTAAGTATCCAATATCAAATTAAAACTAAACCAAGGAATTTATTAATATATGTTCAGCAATACATGGATTTAGTCCAAAATATTACATTGACCTAAGCCTAGACCATCTAATTCTAGGATTGATCATGCTCCTTGATAATAATTCCTTTGCCAGACTGAATCCTAGCTTGTACATTAGCTGCAGTGTCATCAGCCGGCTTCTTTCCTTTAATATCCTTCTTTTTGATCTCTTCAGCCTTGACCTTTTGCCTTTTAAAATAATGATAAGGCTTTGGAAAATTTTGGCTTGGCTCCACAGAAGTAGCAGATATCTTCCCAGCTTTGAGGTCTCTTCTAAACTGATATATGACATCTTTCTTCTTCTAATATTTGCTCCATTCTTGTTCAGAATACCACGTGCCTCTATCATGCATGTTGTCTTTAACAGCTTGCTAGGTAGTGAGAATTATGTTTCTGGAGGTGGGACTCCATTTTTCAAAATCAGGCTTTAATTCAGCCTGCTCTCTAAATGTTTTCTTAGAAAGTTGAGATTTGTGCTCTCTTGCCAAAGCAGCTTTAGACATTTCAACCTTTTCAATAATGACAGTTTGTGCCTCCTTTGGAGGACTATACATTTGTTGTACTGCATATTGAATGCCCTCAAAATCACCAGGTGGATAAATAATTTGAGCTACTTCCTGCTGAACCCCTTCATTGGAAGCCGGTTGAATGCCTGATTCAGCAGTATTATCATCATCACACAGGGGTGGATAACCAAGAGTTTCTCTGATAAAATTAGTGATCCATTTAGCATGATCAGAGCCTGCATTGACTAGTACTCTCTCCCCCTTTATGACTTCTCTTTCAATATGGTCTCGGAGATCATCTTTTTGAAATTGGATCTGATCAGTTTGATAATTGGTGCCTTCTTTATAGAATGATCTGAACTTCTGCAACTGATCAGCAATGACCTTTTGAGAGGCTTAGATAGCAGTGTGAACATCAGCCAAATCTACTTTGAGTTGTTTATCAAACTCAGACTTTTCTTTAGCAATGTTTTCAGTGAAAGAAGTTGCTTTATTCTTAAGTTCTGTTACAATAACATTGTGGGATTTTGTCAGATTGTCATTCATTCTAATTTGATTCTCCAAAACATATCCTTGTTTTATTGGAATGTCATCTATCTGAGTCTTGGCCTCCTGTTGTTGTTTGGCCAGGTAGACAACAACATGACCTCCCTTTTGGAAACATTCAGTCATTTCCAGTTTGTTCAAATTGACTTCAAATCTGATGGATTTGATATCTTGGGCCAAGGTAGATTGCAGTTCTTTATTACTTTCATCAACATATTTTTCAAGAGCAAGTCTTTGCTCATCCATCTTTACTTGCAGTTTCACCAATAGTGAACTGAAGTCTACCACTGGAGCTGCTGTTTGTGGGACAGTCTGCAAGGCTTTCTTATAGCCAGAGCTCATTTTCCTTAGTTCCACACATTTTCTCTTCTTTGCCCTGGAGGCTTCTTCATCTTCTGAGGAACCAGATGAACTTTCTATATCCACAGTGTCTTTTGGACTTGTGGCAATGATGGGAATCTCTTTTTTTGTTCGTGGCAACTCCCCCTCAGTTCTTGCTCCTAGTAAATCAGGAAAAAAATCTTCCAGAGTTACCTCTTGTTGCATTTTTACTGGAGTAATAACATTCTCTTTCACAGCAGATGGACTTCCTTCTAATTCAAAAGTCTCTTCCATTGTATTGTCATGTCCAGGGACATTATCTTGGTTAGTCTGATCAACATCATTAATATGCACATCCAGTACATCATTCTCAGTGTCTATAGCAGTTTGATTTATGTCCTGGACTACCTCAAGTATAGATTGAGTAGCTGCTTCACTGTCCAATGCAGCTGTGTGGTCAGTTGGCTCTTGCACAATAATGTCCATTGAAAGTGATGACACTTGTTGAGTTGGAACTGGAGAAAGCTCATTAGCTCCCCATTGATGAGGCTCTTCCTGGACCTGATCCACTGAGATGTTTGTGGCAGGAATATGCTCCACCTGCACCTGACTATTAGGCACAATTTCTTGCGTAGGAGATTTGCTAGTCCTTTCTACTCCTTCTTCATCTGAGCTGAAAACAACCACTTCGTCTGAATCACTAGATGATTCAGCTGGCTTGTGTTGAGTTTTCTTCTTTATCTGAACCTGTTTCTGGGGTTACTGGGGTGTAGAGACATCCTTGGTCAATACCCTATCCCATCTGGATAGTATTATTAAGTCCATTCTCCTCATGTGATTAATCTTAGAGCCTGTAGTTTGATTCATCACTTCTGGAATATTAAAGGCCAGATACAGGCTTAGAATTCTGCCCATATTAGGTTTTTTGATTCCTTCTTTGATCTTATCAAAGACAACAGTAGACCAGTTTGTATTCACCTTGAAGATAACTCTGATCATGAGATTAAACATATAGGCTGAAATCCTATCATGTCCTCCTACTTTGCACAGAATAACCTTCCCTATAATCTCTGACAGGAATTTGCCCTGGGAATTCATTCCATTCCTGTTCATGGATGATCCAATCTTGGTAGTGGGATCCAGTCCACACCATTGGAGAATATATTTTGTTATGGAGGATGTTATGCCATTGTCTTCCTTAATCCTGGGAAGCTGTAGTGTCTTCCTTAAACTCTTCTGGGTGAGTTTGACCTTGGTTCCTTGAAGAGATGACTTAATTTTCAGGCCCATCGAATCCATTGATACTGTCGAGAAGAATTCAAGAACCTCCTTCTTCCATATCCGGTAGGTTCTGAGACTAAGTAGTCCAATCCATTTTCTGTGATTAGGGTAATCATGGCTTTGATTTCTGGCGTGGCAGTCTCAAAAGCATGACGAACCAGTTCATAGCACTCATTGATGTTCTCTTCCAGCTTTGGCGCCATTAGGGATTAGAGAGAGAGAGAGAGAGAAGAAGGAAGATGAAGGCTTGTCGACACAAAGGTTTGGTCTCGAGAATACTGAGAGTGTAGTCGACAGGGTTTTACTTCCACCTATTTATATATTTCTAAACAAAGAAGGTCAAAAGGCGGGTTGAAATACTCTTATTGTGTCGACACTGTTGGGATTTTGTCAACACAGACTATTAAAGTCTCGATAGAGAATGTAAAGGTATTATAATACTATGTGTTGACACCATCTGCGATCTGTCGACACAAACAACCTTAAGAGTCTACACTAATTTCTGCGTGTCGACACAGACGACTATATGTGTCGACACTAATATCTAAGTGTTAGGAGAGCTATGTGTCGACATCAAATTCTGAGTGTTGACACTATCTTCTTGATGTGTCGATAGAATTTTCCTTATGTGTCGACACCAACTACTAAGTGTTGACATAAATGTCTTTATGTGTCGACACAGAATTACTTAGTCATTTTTATCATTCTTATTCCAAGTTCAGCATGCCTAATTCAATTTTAAAGTAATTGAATTTAGTTTCATCCAGTGGTTTGGTGAACATGTCAGCAATTTGAAAATTAGTGTTGACAAATTCAAAACTTATGTCTTCTTTTTCAACATGATTTCTAATGAAAGGAAATCTGATTTCTATGTGCTTAGTTCTGCTATGAGAAATAGGATTTCTAGAAATAGAAATGGCACTAGTAGAATCATAATATAATGGGGTTCTACTTAACTTGATGCCATAATCTTCAAGTTAATGTTGTATTCATAACAGCTGTGCATAGCAACTGCCTGCAACTACATATTCTGACTCAGCAGTGGATATCGACACACTTGTCTGCTTTTTGCTGCTCCATGACACCAATCTTCCACCTAGAAACTGACATGTGCCAGTGACACTTTTCCTATCTTCTTTGCATCCTGCAAAGTCTGCATCTGAATAACCTGTTAGTAGAAAATCTCTATTCTTAGGGTACCAAAGGCCAAGATTTGGTGTTCCCTTAAGATATCTCAAAATTCTTTTGATAGCAGTATAATGAGATTCTTTAGGGCAGGTTTGATACCTAGCACAGACACATGTAGCATACATGATGTCTGGTCTACTAGCAGTTAAGTATAGAAGGGAGCCAATTATCCCTCTATATAAAGACTCATCTATAGGTTTTCCTGCATCATCTTTGCCTATAGGCATACTTGACCATATAAGTTCTCATGGTGGAGGATGACTCCATGCCATATTTCTTAATTAACTTATACTGGGATATGGACAAGCCTTCATCAGTCTATCTAACTTGGAGTCCTAAGAAGAATTTCAGCTAACTCATGCTGCTCATCTCAAACTTCCCTTGCATAAGTTTAGCAAAATTTCTACAAAGGTTGTTTTCAGTTGATCCAAAGATAATGTCATCAACATATATCTGGACTAGGATGATCTTGCCTTTCGATTCCATTAAGAATAGAGTTTTGTCTATTTTTCCCCTTAAGAATTTGTTCTCAATGAGGAATGTAGACAATGTTTCATACCTAGCCCTAGGGGCTTGTTTCAAACCATATAGAGCTTTCTTAAGCCTATACAAATAATTAGGATAGAGAGGATCTACAAAACCTGAGGGTTGTTTAACATAAACTTCCACTTTTTAGTCACCATTCAAAAATGTTGACTTTACATCCATCTGAAATACCTTGAACCCTTGATAAGCTGCATAAGCAAGGAACAACCTTATTGATTCCAACCTTGCCACTGGGGCAAATGTCTGGTCAAAATCTATTCCTTCTTCCTATCTGTAGCCTTTTGCCACCAGTCTTGCTTTGTTCTTGACTATCATGCCATTTTCATCTAAATTGTTCCTGTAGATCCACTTAGTCCCTATGATATTGTGATTCTTTGGTTTAGGAACCAACTTCCAGACTTTACATCTTCTGAATTGATTCAGTTCATCCTGCATGACATCAATCCAGTTTAAGTCTTGTATGGCCTCTTCAAATTTCTTGGGTTCCATCTGGGACAGGAAACTTGAGCAAAGAACTATGTTCAAGTTCTTGCTCATTGTCTGAACACCATGACTTGGATCACCAAGAATTTGTTGTGCTAGATGATCCCTTAGGTGTCTAATAACTGGAGGGAGTCTATCCACAACTTGATTTCCTCCAATCTCCCCACCATGTTGTACTTCATTGTCTTTATCATCATCAGCTTGTGAGTCTTGTAGTCCCCCTAAACATCATCCATCATTTTCCTCATGATGTCTTGCAGGTTGGTCTTCACTTATGGTTAGCTTGTCCATCTTTTCCTTCAAACCTGTAGAGCTACAAGGAGTGCTAGACAGCTCACAGTTGATTAGCTTAGATTCATCAAAGACTACATGGACAGATTCTTCTATAGCTTGAGTAGTCAAGTTGTAGACACTGTATGCCTTACTAATGTTGTGGTACCCAAGAAATATTCCATCTTGGGATTTGGCAGCAAACTTTGTTAAATGAGACTTGCCATTATTAAGTACATAATACTTGCTACCAAAGATCCTAAAATAGGATATATTTAGTTTTCTACCTTTCATAATCTCATAGGGTGTCTTCTTGTGGATTTTGGTGATAGAGGCTCTGTTGAGAACATGACATGCAGTGTTTACTACCTCAGCCCAAAAATATTCTGGGAGAGAAGTGTCACTTAGTAGTGTTCTACCAGCCTCAATAAGAGTCCTATTCTTTCTTTCAGCAATACCATTTTTCTGGGGAGTTCTAGGTGAGGGGAACTCTTGATGAATCCCTAGTTCTTGATAAAATCTTGTCATGCATTCAGACTGAAATTCAGTCCCATGGTCACTTCTGATTTTGACCACTGAATTGTTAAGTTCATTCTGAATTTGCCTAACAAAATTGTGGAAGACAGTAGGGGTTTCAGATTTCTGCCTCAGGAAGAAAACCCATGTAAATCTAGAATAGCCATCCACAACCACAAATGTGTAGAATTTCCTACCTAGACTATGAACTGGCATAGGACCAAATAGATCTATATGCAGGATGTACAAACACCTCACTAAGTCTTTGGTATCAAGACTATGGAAGGAGGTCTTGGTCTGTTTGCCTTTTTGACAAGCTGAACATATACCCTCCTTGATGCACTTGACTTGAGGACCATTTCTCACTAACTCTTTACTATAGAGTTGGCATATAGCCTTGTAGTTAAGGTAAGCCTCTTGTGTCATTTGACACAATGAGAAGCTTTCTCATCTGCAACTAGGCAAATAGGAGAATCTTTATTCTCACACACAAAATTTAGATAATAAACATTTCCTTTTCTATAGCCAGACAAGATGACCTATTGATCACTTGTCCTTCTAATTTGATACCCATTCTTAATGAAAGAAGTGTCATAAACAAGATCACTTAGTTGGCTTATGCTTATTAGGTTATGTTTCAGACCTTTAACATAAGCCACCTGGGTGATAGTGATAGAGCTATTGGAAATGTAACCAAACCCTTTGATGACCCCCTTTCAGATCCACCAAAGATCACTTTGGGCCCATTCTCAATGGGAGTGCAATCCTTCAGCATCCTTCTTGTTCCAGTCATGTACCTGGAACATCCACTGTCCAAGTACCATATTGGGGTATGGCCACTTGGACTCACCTACATCAAATAAATTTTCTTAACCTTAGAACCCCAATAATTATTGGGTTCTAGGTTCAGGTTAGACTGAAACTTGACATGCCTGCCTGCAGCCTTTCTGACAGGTAAGCTGGCAGCTTTCCTGACTGTAGTGTTGTGCCAACAATCATTGGCATAATGACTCACTTTGCCATAACACCATCACTCAAATCTATTGTATCTTCTTTTAAGTACAGTCTTAACATCATTGCTGTCAGCAGTCCTTAAAACTGTAGGTACAGTGGTCCTTTTATTGAGTGCTGGGGCTGGTGCATCAAACATTGATGATTCATAAAGAACATGGTGTGTTTGTTTATGGGCTGCCCTATAGGCATTTGCACCCTTGTCATTCTAATTACCAAGCTTACTGTGACCATGTGTGATGTCATGATCATATATGTTAGTAGGCCACATCACTGTCCTGAAAGAAATAGGGATTTTGGAGGCTAGTGGCTGAACTGGGGCTTTGCCTTTTCTTTTAGAATTAGCTGCCCTAGTTCTTCCCTTGAAGCCTAATCCTGTCTTACCCTTTTGGAGGATGTAGTCATCAATTAAGGGTAAGACTGACTTTAGCTTTGAGAATTTAGCCACAAGATTCTTCTCTTTTTGAAGTCTGACTTCCAGACTCTTGATTTGATCTTTTTTGAATGTAATTGTACCCATCTTGATAAAAGTTATGTTTTTCAGTTTGGCAACTTCATTCAACTTCAAATCAGGCATTTTTGCTGAATCTGATGCAACCAATTTAAGAGATGCACTTTCCTTAGCCCGTTTCTTGTTAAGGATTCTGCTTCTCTTAAGAGCTTGCAACAAGTCACCATACTCATCAATTAGTTGATGAACATCCCCTTCTGATTCAGAATCATCCTTATCTCTTGATGCAGATGCTTCTGATTCTGATCCAATGTAATAATCAGAAACTGAAGATAGGTTGTTTACCTTACTGGGAGCAGGATGATCCTGGCACTGATCTTCCTTAGACATAGCCATCAGCCCTTTGTAATGAAGATCTTCAATCCCATTGATAGAGTCTAGTATTTGCAAGAATTCTGTCTCTTCTAAATCTTCTTCAATTGTGAATAGTCCAATATATGCTTCAGCTTTAGCTTCAGCTTCAGAATTTGATGATGAGGAATCCGTCCAGCTTTTCTGCTTCTTTGCAACAAAGGGTCTCTCCTTCTTGTCATTATTTTGATGTTTCTTCTTATCATTAGATTCCTTTCTTTTATCAGGGCAGTCACCAACAACATGTCCAGTCCTGTTGCAACAATAGAAAATAATCTTAGAAGAAGTTAATTTGCTAGGTTTAGTGCCATACCTGTCCTTTTTAGAGGATTTCTTTTTCTGGTAATAGTCATCCTTGGACTGTGAGGAGGATGGCTTGGTTCTCCACTATTTTTTCTTCAAGAATCTTTGGAATTGCCTTGTAAAGACAACAAAGTTTTCATTAGAATTAGGGCTATCTGATGTGTTGTTTTCAGAATTATCTGAGTTAACTTCAGCAGCTTTCCTAGGAGAAGATGGAGATATCCTCGTGTCCTTCTTTGGGGATTCAACCTTGAAGGCCACAGATTTCTTTTTGTACTCAGACCTATTGCTTTTCTCCTCCTCCTTTCTGGCCATAAGCTGCATCTCATATGATAGCAGTTTTCCAAATAGAGTTGGAGGAGAGGTGTCTGCAAGTTTGGCCACTTCCCTGATGGCACATATTGTGGTATCCTAGTCCTTAGTTAGTGACCTGAGAAACTTATCATTAAGCTCATATGTGCTAAAGACTCTTCCATATGACATTAGCTCATTCAATATTATGAAGAACTTCTTGTAGCACTCAGTTATGCTGTCAGTCTTTATTTGTCTAAAGCTTTCATATTCTTGATTTAGAATAGACTTTCTGTCCTCTCTTACTTCTTCTGATCCCTCCATGTAGACATTCAAAGTGTCCCACATCTCCTTGGAGGTTTTGTAGTGAGCCAAATTGTTGGAACCCTAGTTCTGATTTGGGCAAGGATCACTATTAGGTTTGTTTAGATTGACCCACAATGTATAGTCATGGGTCATAGGTTTATTTTCAGGACTTGCCTCAGAAGGACTCTCCAGAATTGCTAAAAGAATTCTGAGAAATGCAGTTAATTCAAAGTCAGAAAATCAGTTCGATGATAGTCGAACTCAGGTCGACGAATGACGATCTAAGGTCGACGAATTCTGAGTTCCTTCTATGAACTTAGGTCGACGAACTCTGATCTCAAGTAAGAAGTTCAGCTCGATGAAATTCAGCTGAGCTCGACGAACTCCGAGCTCAGGTCGACGATCGCAGAACTCAAAACAGATTCCCAGCTCGACGAAATAGAAACTGAGCTCGACGATCTGTGAGCTCCGGTCGACGAATTCTGTACAGTTATTCCAGGCCTATTTATTTACAGTTGGCAGATTGAATTATGGATTAATTACAGTGAGAACATTTAATGCTAAACATTCCTGATGGAAATAGCCGTTCAAAGTGGGCAGTTTCAGAAGTTAATTATGACTTAATTCCCAAGGCGTCTTCTACTCTCGGGAATGCCTCAGTCGTTATCAAGATAAATGAATCCAAATAGATATAAAGAGATTTACAGAAAGACAGAAATATTGCAGCATGCAGAGACACAGTGAAGGCTTTTTTGTTTACAGAGAAGGAGGAACTCTGCATCAATCAACATATTCACAGAGTTCTCCATCTGCTCCAGGCTTTTCAAGAGACACACATTCATATCAGTCTAAGAAGCTTGCTGGAGACATTATAAAACTAAAGGCCTACACCCTGAAGCAAATCTTCCTTCCATCCTGAACCATTCAACATCTCAGGGGGAGCTTTGACATCATCAACATCCACTAGTCTTCGCTATGTTGTATTTGAGACAGAGAAGACAACATCACTCCTTTTCCCTTTCTTGTGTACAGGGTTATAACTCCCTTCAAAAGTTAACCCCCCTAGTTGCAAGTCACCTGATCAAAAGATTTGAGCATTGTTTTTGAGCACCTAATCAAAAACTCATTGGTGGTAGTCACCTGATCAAAACCTACTAGTGGATTCCTACCAGGGTGGTAGAAGAGTGGATGTACCCAGTTGGGGGAGAACCACTATAATCCTTGTGTCTTCTGTGTTGCTTGCTTTCTTTCCTTTACTTTTGTGCTGTGATTTGCTTTTCTTATATAACTCTAACTAGTGCAAGTTAAGATCTATCCCTATCTTTCAATTGGTACAAGAGCAGGGTTTTCTTTGTTGTATAGGCTAACACCTGAACCAAAACGATATGATAGATCTTATACATCTTTAGAGTTTATCATGGCACAAAATGAAGAGTTTTCAAGCACCAGACCACCTACGTGCAATCTATATAAGCTTGCACTATGGAAGACAAGGATTAGGTTTTATATGAACTCCATTGTTGAAAATATTTTTAATTCCATTTTGTCAGGACCAACTCAACCTCAGGAAACAAGTACCAATATTGTTCCATCATCTCAATGGACAGATGCCCAGAAAAGGCTGAAGATTGTTGATGCACAAGCAATGAACATTCTTGCATAATCAATGTCTGATGAGATTTTTTAGGAAGTTGCTGAATGTTCATCTGCAAAAGATATGTGGGACTCCCTCACAGTAATGGTTGCAGGATCAGCTAAAGGAAGAAACTGTGAAGCTGAAACTTGGAGTAACTCTGAAGCTTCATCATGTACAACTGATGATGAAGAAGAGTCAAGAGCAAGAGAATTTTGCCTAATGACAATAAATGCCTCCTTCAGCAACCCTGATGAAGAATCAGAATCAAATGAAGAATCAGAATGTGAATCAGAAGAAGATCAGGTAATCTCTACCCTTGATCTTTCATTAGAAGAATTTGAAACTGATTTTAAATTATTGTGTGAAGATTTGATTCAATCTGAAAAAGAAATAAAACTTCTCAGAGAGAATATAAATAATGTGCCTTCTGAAAATATGAAACTCAAAGAAGATTTAAAGAATGCTCTTGAACAAATAAGTCATTTAGAATCAATTAAAGGAAATGAAAAGTTAGAGGACATAAATAAAAATACTGAAAAATTACAAAAGAATAAAGCAAATCAACTTAAAAATCTTCAGGAATTTTTTGTTCAAAATAATTCGTCTAATCGATCTTGACGAAAACAACACTATTCGTCGAACAACGCTCGATGAAATATGAACAAAGATTTTGATTTTAACTGTTCAGGAATCTATGCTCGACGAAATAAATACACTTCGTCGAACCGAGATTGACGAAAATGGTATACAGAAAACAACTATTATCATTCTATGAACAGAGCTCGACGAACTCAATACCATTCGTCGAACTCAAGTCAACAAAATTACTTTAATTCATCGAACTCAATATTTCAGAACATAAATTTTTATTCTCTTCAGAATTATAATCAAAAGTAAAATTTAACAAATCCTTTTACTGAGTGGATAATCCCTCTTAGGAAATATCACCCACTTGGTTATAAAAATCAACCTGAATATTCTTTGATTTATAATTATTATAAAAGAGAACCAGGACCCAAGGTAATCTGGGTCCAGAACTCCTAACCTCTCTTTGCAGGAAAAGACCAATCTTACCACAGAGGAACCATGGTATTTGATAGTAATCAAAAGTATAGTCTCAGCCAACATAGAGGATACATCAGTGACTGCATAGCGAGAGATAGTTTGGAAGGCTACAATAGTAGAGAGATACTGTTTAGTCTACTACGCTAGAAATTCTACTCAGATTTGGGGCAAGGAATTTGGGAAAGTAAAAGTAAATAGGGGAGATTGTTTGTTTTATAAAGAGGAAATTGCTTGAAAGGATGCAACAATATCTTTGTTTTATTTAATTTATTTCTCAAAGCACCCTTGTACATCTGCTGAAAAATTTCATAAATCAGGCAGATTTTTTTTGCTTTGTATTATATTTATTTTTATGTAAATAGTGTCCTCACCCAAATAGGGGGAGATTGTTGGAACCCTAGTTCTGAGTTGGGCAAGGATCACTATTAGGTTTGTTTAGATTGACCCACAATGTATAGTCATGGGTCATAGGTTTATTTCCAGGACTTTCCCCAGAAGGACTCTCTAGAATTGCTAAAAGAATTATGAGAAATGCAATTAAGTCAAAGTTAGAAAATCAGTTCGATGATAGTGGAACTCAGGTCGACGAACGACGATCTAAGGTCGACGAATTCTGAGTTCCTTCTATGAACTTAGGTCGACGAACTCTGATCTCAAGTAAGAAGTTCAGCTCGACAAAATCCATCTGAGCTCGACAAACTCCGAGCTCAGGTCGACGATCGCAGAACTCAAGACAGATTCCCAGCTTGACGAAATAGAAACTGAGCTCGACGATCTGTGAGCTCCGGTCGACGAATTATGTGCAGTTATTCCAGGCCTATTTATTTACAGTTGGTAGATTGAATTAAGTATTAATTACAGTCAGAACATTTAATGCTAAACATTACTAATGGAAATAGCCATTCAAAGTGGGCAATTTCAGAAGTTAATTGTGACTTAATTCCCAAGGCATCTTCTAATCTAGGGAATGCCTCAGTCGTTATCAAGATAAATGAATCCAAATAGATAGAAAGAGATTTACAGAAAGACAGAAATATAGCAGCGTGCAGAGACACAATGAAGGCTTTTTCGTTTACAGAGAAGGAGGAACTCTACATCAATCAACATATTCACAGAGTTCTCCATCTGCTCCAGGCTTTTCAAGAGACACACATTCATATCAGTCTAAGAAGCTTGCTAGAGACATTATAAAACTGAAGGCCTACACCTTGAAGCAAAGCTTCCCTCCATCCTGAACCATTCAACATCTCAGGGGGAGCTTTGACATCATCAACATCCACTAGTCTTCTCTCCGTTTTATTTGAGACAGAGAAGACCACATCACTCCTTTTCCCTTTTCTATGTACAGGGTTATAACTCCCTTCAAAAGTTAACCCCCATAGTTGCAAGTCACCTGATCAAAAGACTTGATGATTGGTTTTTGAGAACCTGATCAAAAGCTCATTGGTGGCAGTCACCTTATCAAAACTTGCTAGTGGATTCCTACCAGGGTGGTAGAAGAGTGGATGTACCCAGTTCGGGGGAACCACTATAACCCTTGTGTCTTCTGTGTTGCTTGCTTTCTTTCCTTTACTTTTGTGCTGTGATTTTATTTTCTTATATAACTCTAACTAGTGCAAGTTAAGATCTATCCCTATCTTTCAATTAGTACCAGAACAAGGTTTTCTTTGTTGTACAGGCTAAGACCTGAACCAAAATGATATGATAGATCTTATACATCTTTAGAGTTTATCATGGCATAAAATGAAGAGTTTTCAAGCACCAAACCACCTATGTGCAATCTAGATATGCTTGCACTATGGAAGAAAAGGATTAGGTTTTATATGAACTCCATCGATGAAAATATTTTTAATTCCATTTGTCAGGACCAACTTAACCTCAGGAAATAACAAGTACCAATATTGTTCCATCATCTCAATGGATAGATGCCCAGAAGAGGCTGAAGATTGTGGATGCACAAGCAATGAACATTCTTGCACAATCAATGTCTGATGACATTTTTTAGGAAGTTGTTGAATGTTCATCTACAAAAGATATGTGGGACTCCCTCACAGTAATGGTTGCAGGATCAGCTAAAGGAAGAAACTATGAAGCTGAAACTTGGAGTAACTCTAAAGCTTCATCCTGTACAACTGATGATGAAGAAGAGTCAAGAGCAAGAGAATTTTGCCTAATGACAATAAATGCCTCCTCCAGCAACCCTGATGAAGAATCAGAATCAAATGTAGAATTAGAATGTGAATCAGAAGAAGATCAGGTAATCTCTACCCTTGATCTTTCATCAGTAAAATTTGAAACGGATTTTAAATTATTGTGTGAAGATTTGATTCAATCTGAAAAAGAAATAAAACTTCTCAGAGAGAATATAAATAATGTGTCTTCTGAAAATATGAAACTCAAAGAAGATTTAAAGAATGCTCTTGAACAAATAAGTCATTTAGAATCAATAAAAGGAAAAGAGAAGTTAGAGGACATAAATAAAAATACTGAAAAATTGCAAAAGAATAAAGCAAATCAACTTAAAAATCTTCAGGAAATTTTTGTTCAAAATAATTCGTCGAACCGATCTCGACGAAAACAACACCATTCATCGAACAACGCTCGACGAACTATGAACAGAGATTTTGATTTTAACTGTTTAGGAATCTATGCTCGACGAAATAAATACACTTCGTCGAACCGAGATTGACGAAAATAGTATACAAAAAACAACTATTATCATTCTATGAACAGAGCTCGACGAACTCAATAGCATTCGTCAAACTCAGGTCGACGAAACTACTTTAATTCGTCGAACTTAAGATTTCAGAACAAAAATTTTTATTCTCTTCAGAATTATAATCAAATGCAAAATTTTACAAATCCTTTTACTGAGTGGATAATCCCTCTTAGGAAATATCATCCACTTGATTATAAAAATCAACCTGAATATTCTTTTATTTCTAATTATTATAAAAGAGAACCAGGACCCAAGGTAATCTGGGTCCAGAACTCCTAACCTCTCTTTACAGGAAAAGACCGATCTTACCACAGAGGAACCCTGGTATTTGATAGTAATCAAAAGTATAGTCTCAGCCAACACAGAGGATACATCAGTGGTTGTATAGTGAGAGATAGTTTGGAAGGCTACAATAGTAGAGAGAGACTGTTTAGTCTACTAAGCTAGAAATTCTGCTCAAATTTGGGGCAAGGAATTTGGGCAAAGAAAAGTAAATAGGGGAGATTGTTTGTTTTATAAAGAGGAAATTGCTTGAAAGGATGCAGCAATATCTTTGTTTTATTTAATTTATTTCTCAAAGCACCCTTGTACATATGCTGAAAAATTTTATAAATCAGGCAGATTGTTTTTGCTTTGTATTATATTTGTTTTTATGTAAATAGTGTCCTCACCCAAATAGAGGGAGATTGTTGGAACCCTAGTTCTGATTTGGGCAAGGATCACTATTAGGTTTGTTTAGATTGACCCACAATGTATAGTCATAGGACATATGTTTATTTCCAGGACTTGCCTTAGAAGGACTCTCCAGAATTGCTAAAAGAATTCTGAGAAATGCAGTTAAGTCAAAGTCAGAAAATCGGTTCGACGATAGTCGAACTCAGGTCGACGAACGACGATCTAAGGTCGACGAATTCTGAGTTCCTTCTATGAACTCAGGTCGATGAACTCTGATCTCAAGTAAGAAGTTCAGCTCGACAAAATCCAGCTGAGGTCGACGAACTCCGAGCTCAGGTCGACGATCGCAGAACTCAAGACAGATTCCCAGCTCGACGAAATAGAAACTGAGCCTGATGATCTGTGAGCACCGGTCGACGAATTCTGTGCAGTTATTCCAGGCCTATTTATTTACAGTTGGCAGATTGAATTAAGGATTAATTACAGTCAGAACATTTAATACTAAACATTCTCGATGGAAGTAGTCGTTCAAATTGGGCAGTTTCAGAACTTAATTGTCACTTAATTCCCAAGGCGTCTTCTACTCTCGGGAATGCCTCAGCCGTTATCAAGATAAATGAATCCAAATAGATATAAAGAGATTTACAAAGAGACAGAAATATAGCAGTGTGCAGAGACACAGTGAAGGCTTTTTCGTTTACAGAGAAGGAGGAACTCTGCATCAATCAACATATTCACAGAGTTCTCCATCTGCTCCAATCTTTTCAAGAGACACACATTAATATCAGTCTAAGAAGCTTGCTGGAGACATCATAAAACTGAAGGCCTACACCCTGAAGCAAAGCTTCCCTCCATCCTAAACCATTCAACATCTCAGAGGGAGCTTTGACATCATCAACATCCATTAGTCTTCTCTCAATTGTATTTGAGACAGAGAAGACAACATCACTCCTTTTCCCTTTCCTGTGTACAGGGCTATAACTCCTTTCAAAAGTTAACCCCCTGGTTGCAAGTCACCTAATCAAAAGACTTGAGGATTGATTTTTGAGCACCTGATCAAAAGCTCATTGGTGGCAGTCACCTGATCAAAACCTGCTAGTGGATTCCTACCAAGGTGGTAGAAGAGTGGATGTACCCAGTTGGGGGGAACCACTATAATCCTTGTGTCTTCCGTGTTGCTTTCTTTCTTTCCTTTACTTTTATGCTGTGATTTTCTTTTCTTATATAACTCTAACTAGTGCAAGTTAAGATCTATCCCTATCTTTCACAAATTTTGGAAGGTTGAGTCATCTATAGCACTAACTATTATGTTCTGTGCTCTTTTATCAATAGTGGCTAAGATGATCTCATCCTTTGTCATTTCAGAGTAACTTTTTGGAGTCCTGAGATTGGCATCAAGAACTAAGATGTTCATAGGAATGAATGGCCCTTCTTTGACTGTGATGTAAATTCTTGGGTCAGAAGTTTCCATGAACAATCTTACTCTCTCTTTCAAATGCCAAAAATTTCTTTTCTACAGATAGGAAGTTTCAAGGATCCAAGTTTCTTGTGATTTTCACCTGAACCCATTTTGATTATAACTTTTAACTATCTTATAGATCAACTCTGACTGTGAAGTCTAATCTTGAGCAACCTGACTCTGATACCACTTGAAAGAATTGGTTTCAAGATATCCTAAATACCTAATGTGGGGGGCAGTGAATAGGTTCAATTCCTTTTTATTAAGGCAGACAGTATATTTTACTAGTAATTAATCTATGCAATAACTATCACAGTATAGACTAAAAGAAAACACAACCAACACAGATTGCACACAGATTTATAGTGGTTCCCCAAGAGATAGATACATCAACTTTCCCCCTTCGCCTATCTAGCAGTATACTATATTCAGCCTAACTCCCTTCTTTCTTCTCAGATCCTTAGATCTTACAACTCAGAACCCTGAAAGGTTCCTACAGCTCAGACTTCAGCAAGTCATACAACTTAGATTCTTCCATAGAATCCTACCTCTGAGTGAGTCCACACTCCTACAACTCAGACAATCCAGCCCTACCTCAGCCTCTTTCACCAGGCCTACAACTCAGAGAAATTAATCCCCTACCTCATGCACTCAGCCCTACCTCAGCCTTTATAAACTAAGGCATACAACTCAGAGAGATAACTCTCCTACACTCAGATCTATATCAGATCCTACAGAGAAAATTGATTATAAAAAGAATTAATCCTTCACACAGGTAGAGAGAGAAAAGGAGGTGAAGGCTTCTTGATCATTTCTTGATAGATCTGACTGCTTAAGATTCAACATATCTTATTCAAAGCTTCTTGAATCGAAACAAAGTAAGGTTGATCTTCTTGTGAAGTTGGAGATGATCCTCAATCCAGCTTCCTCTTCTTTTAGATGTAGATCTGAATTCTTCTTGCAGACTTGTTCAGAATCTGCCTTCTCTTAATGACTTGAAGATGACAAGTCCTTTCTACTTAGATCTCTCTCCTCTATCTTCTCTTGTTATGTTTTTCTGGTTTGATGATAGAACAGGTCTTTATATAGATTCTTCTGAGGTTACGGGCTGATCCAGTTCATAACAGCCTTCTGACAGATCTGACAGATGCAACAACTTTGTTAGTTATGACAGCTGTCAATTCTTTAGTCTTGACACCTGATGCCTCAATGTACTCTATCTCAGTAGAACAATATCGAGACAATACTCCTAAAGTGTCAACACAAATAGACCATGTGTCGACACAATTCTTGATGATGTTGACACAGCTCTCATAGTGACGACATATCCCTTCTTTATCTACTCAACACAGCTTCTGTGGAATGTGTCAACACAAGTTCTGTATGTCGGGACAACAGATTCTAGTCTCGACAAAGTTGGTGTTCACAGAATTCTAGTATGTGTCGACACAATTGTTGTCGAAAGAATTCTGGAATGTGTCGACACAAGTCTTGTGTATCGACACAATTATTGTCGACAGATTTTCTGTGTGTCGACACAAGTCCTGTGTGTCGACACAATCTGGCTCCTGGTGTCGACACAGCCTTTCCCAAGTGTCGACACTTGTACTTACAAAATTTTCCTGCATTTTCTTAACCTGCACATTGAAACTCAACATCCCATCAAATACACATTGATGAATATCATTGAGTTAGGTGAGGCTTCTCCAAATCAGGTACATATTTTCCAATGTACCCAACAGGCGTGTCGCCAAGCCGTGTCTTATTCTATGTGAGGTACACGGCCGGGGACACGGGCGTGTCCATGGACGTGTCCCGCACTCGAGTGCTGGTAGCGTGTTCTCAAGTGAGAGCGACAAAATGCAGTCGATGATCCTCGAGTGGGTTACACGGCCTGTGACACGGGTGTGTCCAGGGTCGTATCCTGCTATGCGCTCGAGGAGTTCTCGAGTGAGTTCGACGAAATGAACTCGATGATCCTCGAGTGGGGCATACGACCTGTGACACGGGCATGTCAAGGGCCATGTCCTTCTCTATGCTTGGGCAGATTGTTGAACATAGGCTGGACACAGGCAAGTCTAAAGTTGTGTCTGGTATACGGTCTGTGACACGGCCGTGTCCTTGCCTGGTTAAGTAATTTTCTCTACTGCTTGAGGTACACGACCTGGGACACGGGCGTGTCACATGCCGTGTCTGGCCCAGGAAAGTGGTTTTCAGGAATTTTGTCGCCGTTCATTCCTTTCATTTAGGATGCAACGGTTCTGAGATCTCCCTGCTGTTATAAGTCCATTAGATAAGGATAACTCTTCCATTTATCAAAGGCTTTTCTCTCTCTTTGGAAAGAAGTGTAGAGTGGGGAGAGAGAGGGAGAAGGAGGAGGAATCCTGCTGCCGGTGGAGGTTTAGAGCCCCGAATCGCGTGCCGAGGCCAGGTTCGTGGAGGCAAGGCCGTTGCGGTGCTTTTGATACGGCTAGTTTTCCATGACTCCAAAGCGATCGTCAAGGGTAACGATCTTTCTTCCTTGGACATGTGAAGTCCTTAATTTGGCATATGCATGAGTTTTCCCCACCAAAAGGTGGATTGTTGATGGATTCCCCTTGGGTTGATTTTGGATGTCCCCAAGATATCTTGCATGTATACCGGAAATGTGAAGTACAAAATAAGCATACTGTGTGAAGCCCATCTGGATAGGATTGTCTAGATTGGTGATGTTTTATGTTGCACACCGGAGAAGACTTTGCGTATAAATGAATATGCTTGTGACTTTAGTGGGATGTGCCTATGAAGGGTAGTAGCAGAAAGTACTGGTGTAAAAGTCCAAGAAAATACCCACAAAGTGTTTGTCTTATATGCTTTGAAAGACCAGTGTTTCTGGTACTGCAGGTGGCTGCAGGGATTGCTGGATGGTTGATCCTGATAAAGTTAGGGCTAGGGATGGAATGTGAGTTCTGTCTCTAACGTCGGGCGAGAATGAGTGTCAATGGCGATGACACCTAGTTAACCTGTGATTGTGAAGCCAGTCCTTCGGGGACAGAGTGACTATTTTTGAGCTTTGCGAGCTCGTGCTGAACGGACAAGAGGATGCCGACCCACGTCAGTGAACTGACGACTTGAGCAACGGGAAACAGCCAAACTGTATCCTCATTATGGATGTCCGCCATGAGTGCCTAGGCGCCTGACATTCGGCAGAAATGCATAATGAGAGTCTTAGACCTGCGCACCACTCGGTAGCGATGTTATGGGGGGGCTACGGGCCAAATCCCGGGTTGTTACAAGAATACGAGAGGCGTATTCATGCGTGTCATGATGCCATGGGGGGCTACGGGCCAATCCCGGGTCGTTATTCTAAGACTAAAGTCTCTGACTGAAGGCCGTGGCGCAAAATGATCAAGTTTACCATTGGGCTTCGGGCCTTGAAATGCGATGGCCGACTGGTTTATCCGGTACACCAAGAATGTGCCCTGAGTGCACGGAGCATCAGGCTTTGTGGGCGATGTTTGTGATATATTTATTGTGTGTGAGTGCACATTGTGTGATATATATCTGCTTGGGAAATGTTATGCATGTAGGGAATAAATACCACTGCCTCGGGTAAGGGGTAGGGTCGTTATAAATTGGTCAGTTGAATGTTGACCGTTGCCTTGTTTACCACCGTGCGGTGGATTGTCTCGTGCAGGTGCAGGAGAGCCGGGTGGAAAATAGGGGCTGAAGCCCTTGTTATTGTTGTAGGTGCTGATGTTGCTGCTATGCTGCCCCTCGAAGGCCAAAGAAGTTCATATGATAGTATTTTCATGTGTGGCTGGCCTGTGTGCTGATGTATGGAAGTCATATGTATAAAGCTTAATTGTAAGGCCATAAGGCCAGACATGTTGTGTATTTGGCAAACATACCTTTGTGTTGATATATATAAATTTTGGTTTATATATTGTGGACATTCAGATGAGTTGAGTTCAAATAAATTAAAAGCTTCCTCTAGAATACTTTGAGTTAAGATACGCAACTCTGATATTAACCCATAACTTCGCCGCCTGTTTGTGGCATATGGTGTGGGGCCCCTGCCAGGCCTTATATTATATGTCATGTGACGGATAGTGGCATTAAATTTTGGTATCAGCTTGTCTCGGTCATCCCTTTCGAATTCGTGGTCGAATTATTTTGTGGGGTGTCGAGCACGTGTACGTGCGACCCACTATAATATTAATGAACTCAAGAATGTCCACTAAGGAATACAATACACATGTTTGAGGAACCTGCGCGTTGCTAGTTTATTGTTATTGCTTGTGCAAGGTCGCTAATGTGCGTTTTGTCCACCTATAGGTGACTCGTAATGGTGTTGGGCAGTCTGAGCCCTAGCGTTCTTATGAGAGTGCGACACCAACTGAGGTGCCTCCACCTCCTCCTTATACAGAAACAGTACGCTTAGTTGCTGAGGTGTTGTTTGCAATGATTCATGCACAGCCTATTGGGCAGGCGCAGCCGGCATTGGTGCTAGAATGGGTTGGTGTAAGGCCAGAACCTTTTGAGGCTGTTGATCCTCGGGTAGCTGAACGATAGTTGAAGCAGTTTATGAGATTCAATACTCTTACGTTTACGGGTGTGGGATACCCAACGCAGGCGGAAGATTGGTTGTCGCGCGTCAAGCAAATATTGAAGGCGATAAGGATGGAGGAAAATCAGAAGGTCACCTTGGCCACCTTCTTGTTGGAAGGAGAGGCTCGGCTATGGTGGGACGAGATAAAGTTACACCACTTAGCGGGCAGGCAACTGATATAAGTGTCGATTGAGGAGTTTTCGTGACTTTTCTTGGCAAAACATTTGCCAACGGCTAAACGCATCGCTATGGAAAATGGGTTCCAGCGTCTTACTCAGGGAGAGAGTAGTATTGATACCTACTTTCATGAGTTTATGCGATTGGGAGGCTATGCGGGATCTATCTTCGCTGATGAACAACGAAAAACCAATCGGTTACAACGAAAAACCAATCGGTTCTACGAAGGATTGCGAGATCAGTTGAGACTCCTGCTATCAAGTTCGGTGAACCATGAGTTTCAAGTGTTGGTGGATACGGCACGTGCGTTGGAGAAGGATATGAAGCGGGTGCAGGGAAAAAGGGACTTGGCGATGACAAAGTCTGAGTTTAGAGTGTCATACCCGGGGAAATCATAGTACCAAAGGAAATGGGGTAAGAGATTCAAGTCTT
This sequence comes from Platanthera guangdongensis, assembly GCA_039583875.1. Taxonomy (NCBI): domain Eukaryota; kingdom Viridiplantae; phylum Streptophyta; class Magnoliopsida; order Asparagales; family Orchidaceae; genus Platanthera; species Platanthera guangdongensis. Next base: position 77,205,391 of record CM077159.1, read on the forward strand.
CTTCACAGGCTCCCTCAAGTGTTGCATCAGGAGCAACTTCGAGGAAGGACCCTCGTACATTCTATACATGTGGTAGAGTGGGGCATATAGCCCGTAACTATCCGGTCGGTCCACCAAAGGTTGAAAAGAAGACAGGAGCGTCATATGCAGATAAGGGAAAGGCAGCGGTGGAGTCCATCGCATCCCAGGCGTAACCCCGAGTGTATAATCTTGGCCAGCAGGAGGCCATAAAGCAAAGTGACGTTGTCACAGGTATATTGATCCGCGAAAACGGCACCGCCTAGTTAATAAGGAGGAGTGTTCGATCTCACGGTAAAGGTGAAGAAGAGGATGAAGGTTGCAGGGATGAAGAGGAGGAGAGGAAGCTTCTGAGTGCTTGAGAGTGGTGCAAGCACTTGTTTAAGGGTTACGGGGATAGAAGGAGAAGAGGAAGCTTCTGAGTGCTCGAGAGTGGAGCAAACGCTTGTTCAAGGGTTGCGGGGATAAAAGGAGAGGTCTGCTGAGAGCAGCCGGAAAGGTTGATGGTCAGAAGAGAAGATTGCTGATGAGCGGAGGAGGTTGATCAGGAGCTATCGAGCAGGCGGTTACTTTGACAGTCGTGTTTGCAGGTTGGCGCCGAGGGGGTTGAGCTGAGCCGAGAAGAAGAAATTGGCCGCTAGCAGCAACAACAACAGACTTCGCCCGCCGCGGCTTAAATTCCACTCTTGCGAACAACAACAGACTTCGCCCGCCGCGGCTTAAATTCCACTCTTGCGACAGGCTTTCCTTTGATTAATATTGAGTTATTACCGCTTGCTAATACACCTTTACAAGAAAGCAAATAAAGGGATACAAATGGGAAGTTGGCGGCTAAGGAAAGAGTGCCAGAGGAAACCGTACGGACTGAGCTTGGAGGCCAGCAGACCGCGCGATTAAGGGAAGAAAAGAGACCGCGCGGACTTGAAACTGAGGCTGGCAGGCCGCCTGACTAAGGGCAGAGAGAAGGTGCAGACTGAGAAGAGGAGTTCGCAGGGGTTGACTGCTTGAGCTTGTTGTGGGCTGTCTTCGAGCGTGAGCACCTTGGCGATGTTGAGACCTCCTCCAATTTAGAGGCATGGGGTCTATTTATAGGCCTGAAGAGGTAATGGCTTGCGGTGACGTTACCCTCGGTGAGAGGGTAACTTGATCGAGAAGAGGATGGAGTCTGCAGGGTCCGCAATATGTCTTGCGGACTGGGGCTTGCTTCTGGAACTGGTCCTACTGACGATGGACTTAGAGGAGAGTCCTTGCCTGTTGATCTGATCGAGCCCGCACTAAGATTGTGCGAGCTGAGGGACTATCCACCTGCTGATGGGAAGAGGGAGCTAGAAGCTGAGTGGCAGACTACGAGGAGAATCCGCGAAGTCCGCCGCTGCTGAGCTGAGCGCAGAAAGGGTGAAAGATGAAGAGGTATCCGCGGAGTCCGCACAAGGCTACGCTGTCTGGGACTGCCTTCTGGAGCTTGTGCTGCCTAGCGGGCTGGGAGGAGTCCGCCATTACTGATCGAGCCCGCACCAATACTGTGCGGGCTGAGGTGGTATCTGCCTGCTACCAGGAGGCGGATGCTAGAGGTTTGGAATGGCGGGCTGCATAGCGGATCCGCTGAGTTCGCGGAGTACGCCGTAGCTAACAAGATGAGTCCGCCGATGCTGGAACGAGCATGAGGCCTGCTGAGACTGCTGAGGTTCATCAATGTAGGCGGACTGGGAGGCTTGACTGTACTTCGAGTCCGCCTAGCTCGCGAGGAACTGGATGCTGTTGATCTTTGCGGGTAGTCGGCTGGAGCGTCCACGCTCCTTGGGCGTACTGAAGAAGCTGGCTGCCCATGCTATTGGAGGCCGCCACTGTTGAACGGAACTTGCGGCACCTGTTGGGTGATAATGGATGGGCAACCTGCAGGACTGACGACGCAGGCTGCGCATGTTGGCGAGGTGGAAACGGAGGTAGCTGGCTGGCGGCCTGGCGGCAAGTCGCCACTTTTGTTTGGTGGTTTGGGCGGTCTTGGCGGATAGACATTTTGAGTCCGTCAACATTGGATGTCACCTGTCAGGAGCGGGGTAAGTAGCGGCTTGTTGCCGGCCTAGGCGGATAGACATGCGAGTCCGGAGAAGGGGGTTCCCATTGAGAAAATTGTGGTTAAGCTGACAAAGCGCGCGGTCTGCAGAGACGGACTTAAGGAGCAGTCCGTGGCCCCTGCCGACCAAGGGAACAATGCGCAGCCTGGGTGGTCAGACCACTGAGACTGCCCAAGCCGTGCAGCCTAAGCGGACAGACAAGCCTGTCCGCCGAGCCTAAGATGTCATGACCTCCAGGAGAAACCCCGAGCAGGCCGCAACTAGCGAGCTGGCTGCTTTGGGAAGGATCGCCGATTTTGGGGTTAACATAATCCCCGCACTTTTTTAAGTTCAGAAGGGATCTTCGAAAAAGTTGGAGACCCACGAAAATAGTGATCCACCCCAAAGAAAGATAAGGGGACAAGGAGAGATAGAACCTGATGAATCTCCTTAGGAGTTTGCTAATGACTGTCTTTTTCCTACAAAGGAAAAGTTAGTGTAGTCATGCATGGAAGGTACGCCTTGCGCGTACCTGAGATTGCCTTTGCAAAACGAAGAAGATGTGTCTTCTACTAAGTTCTGCAAGATGGAGGTGAGAGGAAAACATAGAAGCATAATAACTTGCAAGTACCTGGTGGAGGCTTGCAAGCACCTGTTATCCTCTGCAAAAGGAAGAGTGAGAAGTATGCAAGAAAGAAAAATGAGTTGCAAGTACCTGAAAGGAATCTCCAAGTCTTTGCTGGCTTCTGCAAAAGAGAAGTTAGAAGCAAATATAAGAGTAAAGAAAGAGCCGCAAATACCTGAAGGCAACTTGTAGGTATCTGCTGGTCTCTACAAGAAAAGAGTTAGAAGCAAACATAATATATGGGAGTAGCTTGCAAGTACCTGTGAAGAGACTTGCAAGCATGTAACGCCCCGAAACTCAAAGGAGCGAAGGGGGACGTTTTGGGCCAGTTTGGGTTCTGGCTGAAGGCACACGGCCTGGGACACGGGCGTGTCCCAGGGCGTGTCAAGCGCGTGTCGGCACTTAGCCGCGAAGTCGTCGAGTTATACTCGACGATTCGTCGAGAATAGGCACACGGCCTGCGACACGGGCGTGTTGCAGGGCGTGTCGACCCGTGTCGACACTTAGCCGCGGAGTCGTCGAGTTATACTCGACGAATCGTCGAGAATGGGCACACGGCCCGCGACACGGGCGTGTCGTCGGGCGTGTCGACCCGTGTCGACGATCGTCCCGGGGAAGTCGTCGAGATTCGCTCGACGATCGTCGAGACAAGGCACACGGCCTAGGACACGGGCGTGTCCAAGGCCGTGTCATCATGTCTTCGAACTGCACGAGACGAAATGTCGAGACCATGTACACGGCCTGGGGCCCAGGCGTGTCAAGGTGACACGGGCAAGGACACGGGCGTGTCCTAGGACCCGTGCAGTGCTCGGGTTGAAAATGGGGGAAAATCATGGGGTACACGGCCGACCTCACGGCCGTGTCAGCTGGAAAACGGGCGTGTCAGCTCGAACACGGGCGTGTTCGATACCCGTGTGAGGGTCCAGGAGATTCGATTTTGACGGCGAATGCGGCACACGGCCCTGGACACGGGCGTGTGCCATGCCGTGTTCGGTCCAGATTGGGCATTTCAGCCCCGAATCAAAGCCGTTCGTTTCCTTAGGTTGAGATCCAACGGCTGGGGGTTGTTCCTGAGAGGATATACCCGTGAGTTGACTTAGAAATCCATCACTTTCTTACCTTATCATCTCCCCAAGTCCTTGGAGAAAGAGGAGAGCCATTGGAGGAAGAAGAACTAGATCCCTCCATTGGAGGAGCTTCGGAGCTCCGAATTGCGAGCCGACCCCGGATCCACGGAGGCAACGCAAGTGCGGTGATTTCCATCCGATTACTTTTCAATGGCGCCAAAGAGGAACTCAAGGGTAACGATCCTCATCTTGAGCATGAATAGCTATCTTTCTTAGCATAGGAAGCCCGCTCTCGCGAGTTTGCGAAGAGTTGGAGGCGTTCCTTCGGGTAGATATGTAAAGTCCCCGTTGTTTAGAGTCCGTATGCGAGAACGGACATAGGCATGATGTGTGAAGCCTACCCGGACATGTTAGTCTGGATCGGTGAGGTTGCATTGCATAAGGCCGGAGAAGACTCCGTGCTATTGGTTGTTTTCGGGTTTTCTGCGCGGTAGAGTGCAGCAGGGAGCCTTGGGGACTAACACAAAGGTGCACCCGGAAAACTGGGCGGATACGAGATCTTGCCAACTTGGTGGCCTGAGAGCCAACTCAAACATAACTGAGTTATGTGACTTGCGGTAGAATGGGACTCGGTGAAAGTTTGACCCGCGCAAATGGCTTAAATTGCCGTTGCGAAGTGAGCACGGGTTAGATGGAATCGTACCCGCTCTATGTCGTTCGGGTTAGAGAGACCTAAGGTTACGTGGCACTCGCCGTTGGCATAGATGTGAGTCTTTGACGGTCAATGGCTTAAACTGACGTGACCCATGCCAAGAAGACAAATTGCTCATAGGTTTGGCCGTCTAAGTGGCGGTGGTGAGTCCGGAATGTTAATGGCTTTAATTGACGTGACATCGACCGGTTCACCGAGAATGTGCCCTGAGTGCACGGGGCGTGTGGCCGTACGAGCCAACGTCTGTGATGTTATGACTATGGTTTTAAATTACTCGCTTATGCTAATGAAATGCAGGGAAGGAGCATCGCCACCCCGAGTTGGGGGCGGGATTGTTATAATTTGGTCAGCATTGCTGACCGTTGCCTTGTTTTGCCACCGTGCGGTGGTTTATTGCTTGCAGGTGCAGCTGGACCAAGCGGTCAATAGCGGGCTAAAGCCCTTTTTGCGAAGCTGGCCCTCGAAGGCCCAAGTAGAAGTGTTTACTGCTTTATTCATGTATGACCGGCCTGCGTGCCGTGGTTTGTAAAACATGTAATTTTCAAGTGAAACACTTTGTAAGGCCTTAAGGCCGGGTTTGGGTATTTTTGTATAACATTCCTTTTGGTATTAGTGGACATTCATGCTCCTATGCTGGGTTCTTGTTTACAACTCTTATAAACTGCTTTCTCTAGAATGCTCTGTGTAGGACGTTGAGATTGGTTGGATGGTTTCCATACGTAACCACCCGGTCTGTCTGTGGTATATGGCGTCGGGCCCCGGCCGGACCTACTGCTATATACTATGCGACAGATTGGGGGCGTTACAATTTGGTATCAGACTACTGGTTTTGGTCGGCCTTAAGCTGAATTCGTGGACGAATTCTTTTTAAGGGGTGGTGAGCACATTGTGTGCGTCATCGTTATAACGGTAAAAGAACCCATGAATGTCCACTTAGGAATGAAAATACTCGTGTTTGAGGAACCTGCGTGTTCCTATAATTGCTGTTCGCAATTTTATTTGGTCGCTTGACGGTGTTTTGTACCACTATAGGTGACCGGAAGCGGTGCTGGACAGCCAGAATGTCCGGTTTCTGAGGAGTATAGTGCACCCGGTGAGGTGTTTGAGCCTCCTCCTTCGTATGAAACCGTTACAAGGATCGTAGAAGCAGTGTTCACTGTGATGGGTGCACAGTTTGGAGGAAATGTACAACCTTGCGCACCTGTTGTGGCCTCAACGCCGGTGGGTGCGATGCAGCAGATGACCTTTGGTAGACCATTGGGGCAGCAGCTGAATATGCATTTAGTGCAGGGAGCGCGCACAGTTGAGGAATATTTGCAAGCATTTCTTATGATAAGCCGCTACCCATGCTTCGAGGTGGATAATGAGCAAGCTACAGTCGATAGGTTTTATAGTGGCCTACGTGCCGAGTTACGAGTTCTACTGCTAGGACCAAAGTTATTGGGATTCCGAGCCTTGGTGGAATCAGCTAGATCTTTGGAGGCAGATCTGAGGAAGACCCTCCCGATGCCAGCGACCATGGTATCGAACTATTCAAACCCCATAAGAGCTGCATCCGGCAGAAAGCTGGAGAAAGGGGCTATGAAATCGACTAGTAAAGCTACTTACACTTGTTATACTTGTGGAAAGAGAGGGCACTTTGCCCGAGACTGTTGGAATGGCGCTCGGAAGGGTAAGGAAGCTATGTCAGGTGCAGTCAAGGATGTTAGTGCAAAGGAAACGACATTCAAAGTGCCGAACACCTCAAAGTCTGCATATCGTAAATGGTATAAGAAGCCTAGGACTTCGGGTCAAGCTCTTTCTGGTGCTTCTGGGGCGACTACGGGTCAGACCCCGGGCACATATTTCAACTGTGGGGAGCCGGGGCATTATGCTCGTGAGTGCCTAAAGCCCTGGAGGAAGCACGTCGTCGTGACGACAGGTATGGTTTAAAGATAGTTTTGCTTTAAATACTTGTTATGCATATTAGCTTAGGACTACTGTGCTAAGCTTTGTTGCGACTTTACTTTATCTGCGAGAGCACCGTTCGTTTAGGGAGCTTCGCGTTCCTTTATTAGGAATTTTATTGTGCCTTGGAGTACCTCCTTCGATGGTAAGAGATAAATTGGATGCGTTATAGTCCAATGGTGCTCTTTCGGCGAGGGTAGAATTCGTTGCTCTTAGTTTGTGGTTTGGGAATTAGGAGTACGATCTGCAAGCGTCGTTACTTCCGTTGGTGGAGTTCGACGTTATATTTGGCATGGACTGGCTCTCGGAGCAGCAAGCCTACATAGACTGCGGTAGCAAGGAAGTCAACTTGGGAGCAAGTCGTGAGACGACCCTTATGAGCTCAAAGAGGTCGAGCAAGGCGATGATGGCCGCGCTTCAGGTGGTGAAGGCGGTTTGTGCTAGTGTAGAGCTGTTCTGTACACTAGTGGAGGTTGTAAAGCCGAAGCCCGCGTTGGATTGTATTTCAGTGGTATTGGAATACCCTGATCTGTTCCCCGCAGATCTTCCTGGAGCCCCGCCTCAGCCGGAGATAGATTTTACGATCGAGCTAGTGCCAGGTGCAAAGCCTGTGTCACGATCTCTGTATCGGCTAATGCCTAAGGTAATGGCGGAGCTGAAAGTTCAACTGCAAGAGTTGTTGGAGCAAGGGTATGCGCGTCCAAGTCCTTCGCCTTGGAGCGCACCGACCCTCTTTATTAAGAAGAAGGATGGAAGGTTGAGGCTGCGTATTAATTATCGGGAGGTCAACAAGTTGACGGAAAAGAGCAAGTACCCAAGCCCAAGGATCGATGATCTTTGTGATCAGTTGGTAGGGTCAACGGCGTACTCTAAATAGATAAGGGAGAGTGATATCCCTAAGATAACATTCAGTACAGGATACGGGCGCTACGAGTTTACGGTCATGCCGTTTGGGCTGACTAATGCGCCGTCAGTGTTCATGGATTTGATGAACAGGACGTTCAGGGAGTACTTGGACCATTTCGTGATCGTCTTCATCGACGATATTTTGGTGTACTCGCAAAGTGAGGAAGATCACTTCAAGCATCTTCATTTGGTGTTGGAGACGCTAAGGAGAAATCAGTTGTATGCCAAGTTCTCGAAGTGCGAGTTTTGGCAATCCTCAGTGGCGTTCCTCGGGCATATAGTGAGTGGAGAGGGTATTGCGGTGGATCCGGCGAAGATTGTTGCGATACGAGAGTGGCCTGAGCTGGCTACGGTAGCGGAAGTCCGGAGTTTGTTGGAGCTTGCCGGCTACTATAGGCGCTTCGTGGAGAACTTCTCGCGGATAGCGTTACCTCTCACTACTTTGACGAGGAAGGAGCATAAGTTCTTTTGGACGCCGGAGTGCGCGCGAGCTTTTGAGGAGTTATAATGTCGGTTGTCTACGACGCCTGTGCTGACTTCGCCAAGTGGAACCGAAGGCAATGAGATTTTTAATGATGCGCAGGGCAGCGGTTTGGGTTGCGTGCTACTGCAACACGGAAGCGTAATAGCGTATGGCCGTGAGTTTTGCCTTGAAGCTATGGAGGCATAATTGTATACGGTGTGAAAGTGGATCTCTACGCCGGTCACAAGAGCGTGAAGCATCTGATTGATCAGAAGGATCTGAATATACGACAGTGTAGATGAATGGAGTTCTTGGGAGACTATACATTCAAAATCCACTACGCGCCTGATAAAGGGAATGCGGTTGCTGACGCGGTGAGTCGCCAAGCCCCAACTCGAGCCCATTGGCTATCGGTGCAAGATGAGCGGTTGGTGCGAGAGTTGGAGGCGTTGGGGATCGTTTGTATGGACAAGCAATCAAGTGCTGAAGCAGTTCATGGTAGAGGCTCTGGATGGGCCAAATTCCCAATTCGTCGTGGAGGACGAATTGCTTTGGAGAGACGGTCGTTTGTGCGTCCCAAGTGTGGGCAATTTGCGGGTGGAGTTGTTGTATGAGGCATACCGTACCAAGTACTCGATTCACCCGGGGAGCACGAAGTTGTACCATGATGTGAAGAAACTATTTTGGTGGTCGGGTTTAAAGAAGGTTGTGGCGCTATACGTAGCGAAGTGCCAAACTTGCGCCTTGGTGAAGGCGGAGTGCCAAAAGCCGGGAGGATTTCTTAAGTCCTTGCCTATTCCGGAATGGAAATTCAACGACATCTCTATGGACTTTGTGCACGATTTGCCAAGGTTGCAAAAGGGAAACGACGCCATTTGGGTGGTTGTCGATCGATTAACGAAGGTGTCGCATTTTATTCCGCATAGGAAGGATGATCCAGTGGAGAAGTTAGCAACACTTTATGTGGAAAACATAGTACGGCGTCATGGTGTGCCCCACAGCATCGTGAGTGACCGAGATGTGCGGTTCACATCCAATGATTGGAGGCTGGTGCAACAAATGTTGGGAACAAAGTTGAAATTCAGCACAGCCACCCATCCGCAAACGGATGGGCAGACCGAGAGGGTTAATAGAACCATGGAAGACATGCCCCGCATGTGTGTCTTGGATTTTGGAAAGCAATGGGAAGACCACCTTTATTTGGTGGAGTTCGCATACAACAACAGCTACCAAGCGAGTATTCAGATGACGCCCTTCGAGGCCCTATATGGTAGGAACTGTCGCACGCCGTTGTCTTGGTTAGAAACGGGTGAGTCAAAGTTGTATAAGCGATCAGAAGTGGAGGATGCTACTTCTTTGGTGAGAACGATTCGGGAGAGGTTGCTTATCGCTCAGGACCGGCAAGCAAGGTACTATAATGCCAAGCACAGGAACGTGGAGTTCGCTGTGGGCGATTATGTATACTTAAAGATCAAGCCGTTCAAGGGTGTCTCGCGGATGCGACGATTGAAAAAGCTAAGCCCGAGGTACCTTGGACCGTTCGAGGTTCTGGAGCGAGTTGGAGAAGCGGCCTATAGGTTGAAGCTTTCAGTGGAGCTATGTGGTTTACACGATGTATTCCACATTTCGGTGCTTTGGAAGGCGCTGCAAGAGCCTACGCAAGTGATCGCGGTCGATCAGGTGCCGGTGGATAGTGGGCTAACGACAAAGGTCAAGCCCGTGCGGATTGAGGACTCGGAGATCAAGCGACTACGCAATAAAGAGATCAGGATGGTCAAGGTCCGGTGGGACAATTGCGGTCGTGAGGAGCTCTCTTGGGAGCGAGAGCAGACTATGCTTGACGAGTATCCAGGGTTTTTCCGCTCAGGTACAAATTTTGTTTTTGTACGTCTTGCCTTTATGTAATTTCGTGGGCGAAATTCTTTTAAGAGGGGGAGAATTGTAACGCCCCGAAACTCAAAGGAGCGAAGGGGGAAGTTTTGGGCCAGTTTGGGTTCTGGCTGAAGGCACACGGCCTGGGACACGGGCGTGTCCCAGGGCGTGTCAAGCGCGTGTCGGCACTTAGACACGAAGTCGTCGAGTTATACTCGACGATTCGTCGAGAATGGGCACACGGCCTGCGACACGGGCGTGTCGCAGGGCGTGTCGACCCGTGTCGACACTTAGCCGCGGAGTCATCGAGTTATACTCGACGAATCGTCGAGAATAGGCACACGGCCCGCGACACGGGCGTGTCGCCGGGCGTGTCGACCCGTGTCGACGATCATCCCGGGGAAGTCATCGAGATTCGCTCGACGATCGTCGAGACAAGGCACACGGCCTAGGACACGGGCGTGTCCAAGGCCGTGTCATCAAGTCGTCGAACTGCACGCGACGAAATGTCGAGACCATGTACACGGCCTGGGGCCCAGGCGTGTCAAGGTGACACGGGCAAGGACACGGGCGTGTCCTAGGACCCGTGCAGTGCTCGGGTTGAAAATGGGGGAAAATCATAGGGTACACGGCCGGCCTCACGGACGTGTCAGCTGGAACACGGGCGTGTCAGCTCGAACACGGGCGTGTTCGATACCCGTGTGAGGGTCCAGGAGATTCGATTTTGACGGCGAATGCGGCACACGGCCCTGGACACGGGCGTGTGCCATGCCGTGTTCGGTCCAGATTGGGCATTTCATCCCCGAATCAAAGCCGTTCGTTTCCTTAGGTTGAGATCCAACGGCTGGGGGTTGTTCCTGAGAGGATATACCCGTGAGTTGATTTAGAAATCCATCACTTTCTTACCTTATCATCTCTCCAAGTCCTTGGAGAAAGAGGAGAGCCATTGGAGGAAGAAGAACTAGATCCCGCCATTGGAGGAGCTTCGGAGCTCCGAATCGCGAGCCGACCCCGGATCCACGGAGGCAACGCAAGTGCGGTGATTTCCATCCGATTACTTTTCAATGGCGCCAAAGAGGAACTCAAGGGTAACGATCCACATCTTGAGCATGAATAGCTATCTTTCTTAGCATAGGAAGCCCGCTCTCGCGAGTTTGCGAAGAGTTGGAGGCGTTCCTTCGGGTAGATATGTAAAGTCCCCGTTGTTTAGAGTCCGTATGCGAGAACGGACATAGGCATGATGTGTGAAGCCTACCCGGACATGTTAGTCTGGATCGGTGATGTTGCATTGCATAAGGCCGGAGAAGACTCCGTGCTATTGGTTGTTTTCGGGTTTTCTGCGCGGTAGAGTGCAGCAGGGAGCCTTGGGGACTAACCCAAAGGTGCACCCGGAAAACTGGGCGGATACGAGATCTTGCCAACTTGGTGGCCTGAGAGCCAACTCGAACATAACTGAGTTATGTGACTTGCGGTAGAATGGGACTCGGTGAAATTTTGACCCGCGCAAATGGCTTAAATTGCCGTTGCGAAGTGAGCACGGGTTAGATGGAATCGTACCCGCTCTATGTCGTTCGGGTTAGAGAGACCTAAGGTTACGTGGCACTCGCCGTTGGCATAGATGTGAGTCTTCGGCGGTCAATGGCTTAAACTGACGTGACCCATGCCAAGAAGACAAATTGCTCATAGGTTTGGTCGTCTAAGTGGCGGTGGTGAGTCCGGAATGTTAATGGCTTTAATTGACGTGACATCGACCGGTTCACCGAGAATGTGCCCTGAGTGCACGGGGCGTGTGGCCGTACAAGCCAACGTCTGTGATGTTATGACTATGGTTTTAAATTACTCGCTTATGCTAATGAAATGCAGGGAAGGAGCATCGTCGCCCCGAGTTGGGGGCGAGATCGTTATAATTTGGTCAGCATTGCTGACCGTTGCCTTGTTTTGCCACCGTGCGGTGGTTTATTGCTTGCAGGTGCAGCTGGACCAAGCGGTCAATAGCGGGCTAAAGCCCTTTTTGCGAAGCTGGCCCTCGAAGGCCCAAGTAGAAGTGTTTACTGCTTTATTCATGTATGACCGGCCTGCGTGCCGTGGTTTGTAAAATATGTAATTTTCAAGTGAAACACTTTGTAAGGCCTTAAGGCCGGGTTTGGGTATTTTTGTATAACATTCCTTTTGGTATTAGTGGACATTCATGCTCCTATGCTGGGTTCTTGTTTACAACTCTTATAAACTGCTTTCGCTAGAATGCTCTGTGTAGGACGTTGAGATTGGTTGGATGGTTTCCATACGTAACCACCCGGTCTGTCTGTGGTATATGGCGTCGGGCCCCGGCCGGACCTACTGCTATATACTATGCGACAGATAGGGGGCGTTACAAAGCATCTGCTGATCTCTGTAAAATGAGAATTAGAAGCAGATATGATGAAAAGACTAAGCTGCAAGTACCTGGATAAGACTTGCAGGGGCTTGCTAATCACTGCAAAGAGAAGAGTGAGCAACAGATATAAAATAATGAGCTAAGCTGCAAGTACCTAGATGAGGCTTGGAGATGCTAACTGTTGGTAAGATAAGGTTGATATGATCATATTGGCAGAGAAAAAGTTTGATGTGTTCCGCCAATCTTAACAAGACTCCAATAGCAAGGCTTGATGATCAAGAAGAGTTAGATTCTTTGATCAATGATTGATGCCATTAGTATTTGACAAAGGTAATGAACAGCTTTGTGAATCATCATCTGATAGAGCTTAAGCAAATAGTGAATAAAGATGTGAGTAATGTAGCTTATATAAGTAGAGAGCTTGTAAGTCATCATCTAATAGAGATTGTGCAGGCAACACATATAAGATGAGCATAAGCAAAGTGAATGTTTGCTAATCCTTTTGGTAGGTCAGATTTAACCTGTTCACCTGTGAAAGAGGCAATTGATAAAAAAAGGTCTATACTCGGAAATGACCAAGAAAGACTGGATGCTGCCACAGGAGATTACCCGTGGGCCTTATGCATCGCTTGCCTGAGAAAGGTCGTCACGAGTATAGTACTACTAGAGCGGAATAACTATACTCCCTTGATAGAGAACAAAAGGGAGACATGCACAAAATCCTAAGAAGGAAGCGGCAGGTGCACTGCTCTCTTGCCTCGGGTACAATCATCACTGATCAATGAGACTAGTTGCGCCAAGTGGCCTAAAGCATTGCTTGTCTATGGAAAGATCAGTGGAGTAGTGGATCCCGCGAAGGCACAGATTGAGAGTACTAGAGAGTGTTCATCCATCACAGTCATGAGATGATCGAAGAGACAAGGCTACTCTTGGTCATCATTGCTTGTCAAGCAAAGACATCGTAACTGTAATGTATCTGTAACGGAGCATAGCAAAGCTAACACATGGGGCCTCCCTAGCACACACTCTATGTCAGACGCCGACTAGGATTCGAAGTCTGAAGCCCAACATCATCGATTGAACGGCTCCCACTGCACATACGTGAACACTCCCCACAGTATGCGGTCATAGCGGTCGTGCCAAAGGACAATCTACGGAGGGAACAACCAGACTTGGTGATATCTTATTAGTTCAGCGATCTCTTTGGCAAAGAGAAGAATTGTGGAAGAAGCATTACAAGAAGGGAACTGTGTCAGTACGGGATCCCTGATGAAAACTTTATTGAAAAGCAATGAAGGAGCACTTAGAAGTGCTTTGTAAAGAAAATGTTTGAAACATGAAGAGTAGAGTAAGAGTAACCAGTAATGAATGCAAGGGACTTTGGGGACTCATGGATGTGATGGGTCACCCTTCTGGAGAAGATGTTGAAATTTGCCCTGTTTCATCATTTCCTCTACTAGTTGCAGAAGACCTCTGCAATCCTCTATTGCATGAACCCCTTCTCTGTGATACTTACAGTATTGGTCAGAGTTTTTGCCCTTCTGATCAGCAGGCTGAGAAGATCCCACATTGCTTATTTTGCTCTTCATGCCCTGAGGTTGAAAACCCTTTGGAGTAGACTTTGGAGGTTGCCTGGTATGGAGCAAAGCTTCTGGGCCTCTCTTCCTCTTAGTGGAAAATTCAGGCAGTTTCTTCGAGTCATTGAAAGGGCGAGCAGTGGTTTGAGGATTAAGTTTGCAGACACACTCCCTTTGTTTGGTAACTGGAAGCTGAAAAGTGACTGTGGCCTGCCTGGATGGATAACTTGCCAAATGAGCATAAGGATCAACTGGTAGGAAAGCTGGCAGATTAAAATGTGGATTTCCCACTGCTGGATTGACCGTAGCAACTGTTGCTGCTGCAGGTTGAGAGTCTAGTCGCTGAATTATAGTGACTAGGGCGTAATTGATTGTTGCTATCTGCAGGGAAGTTTCCCGACGTGTCAGCAAGAGGGCTTCCCAGAGAGGGACTTCACTGGTAGGAGGAATATTTTGAGAGGGTTGGCGGCCTGACATGAGTAAACATTCATTTTCACCGTCTGTTCAGATCTGAAGGTCGCGTGTTAACTGTTGATGCGCGAAAACGACACCGCCTAGTTAACACGGAGGAATGTTCGATCTCACGGGCAAGGTGAAGAAGACGATGAAGGTTGTAGGGATGAAGAGGAGGAGAGGAAGCTTCTGAGTGCTCGAGAGTGGAGCAAGCGCTTGTTTAAGGGTTGCGGGGATAGAAGGAGAAGTGGAAGCTTCTGAGTGCTCGAGAGTGGAGCAAACGCTTGTTTAAGGGTTGCAGGGATAGAAGGAGAGGTCTGCTGAGAGCAGCCAAGAAGGCTGATGGTCAGCAAAGAAGATTGCTGATGAGCGGAGGAGGTTGATTAGGGGATGTCGAGTAGGCGGTTACTTTGACAGTCGTGTTTGCAGGTTGGGCCAAGGGGGTTGAGCTGAGTCGAGAAGAAGAAAGGGGCCGCTAGCAGCGTCAAAAATAGACTTAGCCCGCCGTGGCGTAAATGCCACTCTTGCGACAGGCTTTCTTTTGATTAATATTGAGTTATTAAAGCTTGTTAATACACCTTTACAAGAAAGCAAATAAAGTAACACAAATTGGAAGCTGCCGGCTAAGGAAAGAGTGCCAGAGGAAGCCACGCAGACTGAGCTTGGAGGTCGGCAGGACGCGCGGTTAAGGGAAGAAAAGAGACCGCACAGACTGGGAACTGAGGCCGTCAGTCCGCGCAGCTAAGGGCAGAGACAAGGTGCGGACTGAGAAGAGGAGTCCGCAGGGGTTGACTGCTTGAGCTTGCTGTGGGCTGTCTTCGAGTGTGAGCACCTTGACGATGTTAAGACCTCCTCCAAATGAGAGGCATGAGGGTTATTTATAGGACCGAGGAGGTAACAACTTGCGGTGACGTTACCCCCGGTGAGACGGTAACTTGAGCGAGAAGAGGATGGAGTCCGCCAAGTCCGCAATAGGTCGTGAGGACTGGGGCATGCTTCTGGAACTGGTCCTGTTGATAAAGGACTTGGATGAGAGTACGTGGAATATACACCCGCTGCTGGGAAGCGAGAGCTGGAAGCTGAGTGGCGGACTGCGAGGAGAATCCGTGGAGTACGCCGCTGCTGAGCTGAGCACGCACAAATGGTGCGAGATGAAGACGTATCCGCGGAGTCTGCATGAGGCTGTGCGGTCTGGGACTGCCTTCTGGAGGTTCTGCTGCCTGGCGGGCTTGGAGGAGTCCTCCACTACTGATCGAGCCCACGCCAAGACTATGCGGGCTGAGGTGGTATCTGCCTGCTGCCGGGAGGTGGATGCTAGAGGCTTGGAATTGTGGGCTGCATAGCTAATCCACTTAGTCTGCGGAGTCCGCCCCTGCTGATAAGTTCAGTCCGCCGATGCTGGAACGAGGATTATTCCTGCTGAGACTGCTGAGGTTCATCAATGTAGGAGGACTGGGAGGCTTGACTGCACTTTGAGTCTGCCCAGTTCACGAGGAACTGGATGCTGCAGATCTTTGTGGATAGCCGGCTGGAGCGTCCGCGCTCCTTTGGCGGACTGAAGAAGCTGGCTACCCATGCTGCTGGAGTCCGCCAATGTTGAACGGAACTTGCGGCACCTGCTGGGTGACAAGGGATGAGTGACCTGCCGGATAGACGAGGCAGGCCGAGCATGTTGGCGAGGTGGAAACGGAGGTAGCTAGCTGGCGGCCTGGGGGCAGGTCGCCACTTTTGTTTGGTGGTTTGGGCGGTCTGGGCGGATAGACATTTTGAGTACATCAACATTGGATGTCACTTGTCAGGAGCGGGCTAAGTAGTGACTTGTTACCGGCCTGGGCGGATAGACATGCGAGTCCGGCAAAGGGGGTTCCTGTTGAGAAAATTGCGGTTAAGCTGACAAAGTGCGCGGTCTGCAGGGGCGGACTGAAGGAGCAGTCCGCGGCCCCTGCCGACCAAGGGAACAATGCGCAGCCTGAATGGTCAGACCGCTGAGACCTCCCAAGCCGTTCGGCCTGAGCGGACAGACAAGCCTATCCTCCCATCCTAAGATGTCGCGACCTCCAGGAGGAACCCGGAGCAGGACGCGACTAGCGAGCTGGCTCTTTGGGAAGGAACGCCGATTTCGTGGTTAACAAGGTACACGATAACATCATTAATTGTTGTTTTTGCTATGTCATAGCTTGTTTGTAGCTTGTGTATGATGTGTTTGTATTAGGCTTTGTACTGATTTGAGACTGTCCGGCGAGAACACTGTTTGATACTGGTGTTTCTCATTCATTTCTATCTGTGGACTTCGTGTCACGGATCGGTGTCCCGATTCATATGGTGGCAAATAGTGTGAAGGTGTTATTACCAAATGGCTGTGTAATGCATGCAGATAGGTCTTGTTTTGTGGAGGTACGAATAGAAAGTCGGGATTTCGGATTGTAAGCATCAGTGCTGCCGATATCAGAGTTCGATGTTATCTTTGGTATGGATTGGCTCTCAGAGCAGCGTGCCTATATAGATTGCAAGTCAAAGGAAGTCACACTGGAGCAGAATACCGAACTAGAAATGAAGTTCGCTGGTATGCGCGGGACGAGCATGACATTGATGTCTGCTCTTCAAGTGGTTAAGGCAATTCGGAAAGGTGCAGAGTTGTTCTTCATGCTTTTTGAAACTGTTGAGCCAAATGCATGTGTGAATGATGTTCCGATTGTGTAGGAATTTGCTAATGTGTTTCCGAAAGAGCTTCCTTGAAGTGAGCTGGTGCCAGGTGAAAAGCATGTGGCCCGCTCGTCATATCGAGTAGTGCCAAAGGAAATGGCCGAACTAAAAGTGCAATTGCAAGAATTGTTGGAACAGGGTTATATACGCCCAAGTATGTCACCTTAAAGCGCGCCTGTTCTGTTTGTGAAAAAGAAAGATAGTGGCTTGCGATTGTGTATTAATTATCGTGAATTGAACAAGCTGACGGAGAAAAATAGATATCCGATTCCACTGGTAGATGACTTGTTTGATCAGTTGGCGGGATCGAAAGTATACTCAAAGCTGGATTTGAAATCGGGCTACTACCAATTGCAAATTCGGGAAGGTGACATTCCCAAGACAGCATTTGGAACATGCTACGGTCATTACGAGTTCACTGTAATGCCGTTTGTACTATGTAATGTGCCATCAGTGTTTATGGATCTAATGCACCAAACGTTCCGAGAGTACTTGGATCTATTTGTGATTGTCTTCATTGATGATATCTCAGTGTACTCTCGATCTGAAGAAGATCATGCGAACTATTTATGGTTAGTGTTGCATACCCTGAGGAGAAACAAGCTCTACGTCAAGTTCTCAAAGTGTGAGTTTTGGCTGCCGTCAGTGGCTTTTCTTGGCCATGTGGTGAGTGGAGAGGGCATCGCGGTGGATCCGTCAAATATAAGAGCAATCCAGGAGTGGCCAGTGTTATCTTCGGTGGCCGAAGTCAGGAGTTTCCTTGGACTGGCGGGCTACTACCGAGGTTTTGTAGAAAATTTCTCACGGATCGCTTTGCCTCTAACCTAGTTGACGAGGAAGGATCAGAAGTTCGTTTGGACGCCGGAGTGCGTGCATGCTTTTGAAGAGCTAAAGAGTCGTTTGACCACGGTGCTCGTTTTAACGTCGCCATGTGGGACGGACGGCTTTGAGATTTATAATGAAGCTTCAGGGAGCGGCTTAGTCTGCGTACTTCTTCAATTTGGTAAGGTGATTGCTTATGGCTCACGCCAGTTGAAAGTGCATGAGAGGAACTATCCCGTCCATGATTTGGAGTTGGCTGCGGTAATGTTTGCACTTAAACTGTGGCATCACTATTTATGTGGCGTGAAGGTGGATATATTCATGGACCATAAGAGCCTAAAGTACTTATTGGATCAGAAGGGTCATAATATGCGACAACAAAGGTGGATGGAGTTCCTCAGGGACTACACTTTTGAGATTCACTACACTCCCAGGAAGGGAAATGTTGTTGCAGATGCCTTAAGTCGTGGGACTCAGTCAAGGGAAAATTGGTTGTAGATGCACATTGAGCGTCTGATCTAGGAGTTGGAAGCATTAGAGACTTCTTGTGTTGATAAGGATTCAACAGCAATGGCATGCTTTCATTGGACGGAGGTACATCGTGACCTCGCAGATAGAATTCGCCAAGCAACAGAACTTGATGAAAGTATGCAATGCTATGCAGTGGATGGGTCGAATGAGAAATTCTCCTAGGATGACGACCTTTGCGGAAAGAGGGTCATTTGTGCGTTCCAAGTATGGGTAAGCTAAGAGAAGAATTCATGTATGAGGCTCATTTTACGAAATACTCAATTCACCCAGAAAGCACAAAGATGTATAAAGATATGAAAAAGTTGTTCTGCTGGCCAGGATTAAAGAAAGACATAGCACATTATGTGGCTAAATGTCAGACCTGTACCTTAGTGAAGGAGGAATGCCAGAAGCCTGGCGGTTTCCTGAAGTCGCTACCTGTTCCAGAGTGAAAGTTTGATGATATTTCAATGGATTTTGTGCATGGTTTTCCAAGGTCTCAACGCGGTAATGATTCGATTTGGGTGATCGTAGACCGGTTGATGAAAGTGGCTCATTTCCTTCCGAATAAGAGGGACGATTCAGTGAAAGTCTTCACAAAAATCTATGTTAAGCAAATCGTACGGTTGCACGGTGGTACCCGTAGAATCGTAAGTGATCGTGAAGGGCGATTCACATCAACTGATTGGAGGCTAATCCATCAACTGTTGGGAACAATGTTAACGTTCAGTACGACCTTTCATCCCCAAACTGATGGCCAGACTGAGAGGACCAATAGAACAATGGAGAACATGCTCCGAATGTGCGCCTTGGATTTTGGTAAGAGATGGGAAGATCATCTCTATATGATAGAGTTTGCCTACAACAACAGCTACCAAGCTAGCATAGGTATGACACCGTATGAAGCTATATATGCTCGAAAATGTCGTACACCATTAGCTTGGGCGGAAGCAGGAAAATCTAAACTATATTAGTGTAAGGAAGTCGAAGAAGCTAATTTGACGACACGCTCTATTCGGGAGAGATTCCTGATAGCCCAAGATAGATAAGCCAAATATTACAATGCCAAGCATCGAAATGTTGAGTTTGTAATTGGCGATTGGGTCTATTTGAAAATCAAACCCTTCAAAGGCGTGTCCAGGATTCTGTGCTTGAAAAAGTTAAGTCCGCGATATCTTGGTCCATTTGAAGTGGTGGAAAGAGTTGGCGAAGTTGACTATCGGATAGCTCTATCGGATGAATTGAGTGGATTGCATGATGTGTTCCACATCTCAGTGCTTCTAAAAGCCATAAATGATCCAGCTCAAGTGATTCCAAATGATCGTGTACCAATCGAATTCGGGCTAACCATGAAGGTTATGCCAATTCAGATCGAGGATAAAGCTAATAAGCAGTTGCGGAACAAAACAATCGGGATGGTCAAGGTTCGATGGGACAACTGTGGTCGTGAAGAGCTAACGTGGGAGCGGGAGCAGACCATGCATGCTGAGTTTCCCGAATTGTTTGTTTAAACTTGTATAACAATGTGTGTTGTACAAAAAATGTTGTAATACATTTTGGTTGAGAGGTTCCTGAGCACTATATACAAATTTAGGACAAAATTTCTTGTAAGGAGGGGAGGATTGTAATGCCCCAAATCTCAGTGATGACTGGGCTGAGGAGAGTGGATAACACGGCCTGGGACACGGGCGTGTCCCCAAGACATGTCCTACTCTGTGTGAGGTACACGGCCGGGGACACGGGCGTGTCCATGGTTGTGTCCTGCACTCGAGTGCTGGCAGGGTGTCTCAAGTGAGCTCGATGAAATACGGTCGACGATCCTCAAGTGTGGTACACGGCCTGTGACACGTGCGTGTCCAGGGCCGTATCTTGCTATGCGCTCGACGAGTTCTCCTGTGAGTTCGATGAACTGCACTCGACGATCCTCGAGTGGGGCACAAGGCCTGTGATACGGGCGTGTTAAGAGCTGTGTCCTCTGTGCTTGGTCAGATTGTTGAGCACGGGCTGGACACGGGCTTGTCTGAAGCCATGTCTGGCACATGGCCTGTGACACGGGAGTGTCACACGGCCGTGTCCTGGTATATTTAAACCAGTTTCTCATCCGCTTAAGGTGCACGTCATGTGATACGGGCGTGTCACAAGCCGTGTCTGGCCCAGGAAAGTGGTTTTCAGGGCTTTTGTGGTCGTTCATTCCTTTCATTTAGGATCCAATGGTTCTGAGATCTCCCTACTGTTATAAGTTCATGTGATGAGGATAACTCTTCCATTTATCAATGGCTTTTCTCTCTCTTTGGAAAGAAGTGGAGAGTGGGGAGAGCAAGGGAGAAGGAGGAGGAATCCGGCTGCCGGTGGAGTTTTAGATCCCCGAATCGCGTGCCAAGACCAGGTTCATGGAGGCAAGACCGTTACGGTGCTTTTCATCTGGCTAGTTTTCCATGGCTCCAAAGCGATCGTCAAGGGTAACGATCTTTCTTCCTTGGATATGTGAAGTCCTTGATTTGGAATATGCATGGGTTTCCCCCACCAAAAGGTGGATTGTTGAGGGATTCCCCTTGGGTTGATTTTTGATGTCCCCAAGATATCTTGCATGTAGATCCGGAAACGTGAAGTACGGAATAGACATACTGTGTGAAGACCATCTGGACAGATTGGTCTGGATTGGTGTTGTTTTATGTTGCGCACCAGAGAAGACTCCGCGTATAAATGAATATGCTTGTGACTTTAGTGGTTGTGCCTATGAAGGGTAGTAGCAGGAAGTACTGGTGTGAAAGTCCAGGAAAATACCAACAAAGTGTTTTTGTTGTATTCTTTAAAAGACCAGTGTTTCTGGTACTGCAGGTGGATGCAGGGATTGCTGGATGGTTGATCCAGATAAGGTTAGATCTAGAGATGGAAAGTGAGTTCTGTTGCTAACACCGGGTGAGAGTGAGTGTCGCTGGCGATGACACCTAACTATTTTGTGATTGTGAACCCAGTCCTTTGGGGACAGAGTGACTATTTGTGAGCTTTGTGAGCTCGTGCTGAACGGACAAGGGGATGCTGACCCGCATCAGTGAACTGATGATATGAGCAACGGGAAATAGGCAAACTGTATCCGTGTTATGGTTGTCCGCCATGAGTGCTTGGGCGCCTGACATTCGGCAAAAAAGCATAATGAGAGTCTTTGACCCGTGCACCACTCTGTAGCGATGCTATGGTGGCTAAGGGCCAATCCCAGGTCGTTACAAGAATACAAGAGACTTACGTCTGCGTGCCACGATGACATGGGGGGCTACATGCCAATCCCGGGTCGTAATTCTAAGACTAAAGTCTCCGGCTGAAGGCCGTGGAGCAAAATGCTCAAGTTTAACGTTGGGCTTCGGGACTTGAATGGTGGTGGGCGATTGGTTTATCCGGTACACCAAGAATGTGCCCTGAGTGCATGGAGCATCGGGCCATGTGGGCAACGTTTGTGATATATTGATTGTGCATGTGTGCATATTATGTGATATATATCTGCTTGTGAAATGCTATGCCTGCAGGGAAGGAATACCACTGCCCCGGGTACGGGGTAGGGTCGTTATAAATTGGTCAGCTGAATGCTAACCGTTGCCTTGTTTACCACCATGCAGGGGATTGTCCCTTGCAAGTGCAGGAGAGCCGAGCGGAAAATAGGGGGCTGAAGCCCTTGTTGTTGTTGTTGCTGCTGCTATGCTGGCCCTCAAAGGCCAAAGAAGTTCATATGATAGTATTTTCATGTGTGGTCGGCCTGCGTGCCGAAGTATGGAAGTCATATGTATAAAGCTTAACTGATGGCCATAAGGCCAGACATGTTGTGTATTTGGCAAACATTCCTTTGTGTTGATATATATAAATTTTGGTTTATATATTGTGGACATTCAG
The DNA here is from genome assembly GCA_039583875.1 of Platanthera guangdongensis. Lineage (NCBI taxonomy): Eukaryota > Viridiplantae > Streptophyta > Magnoliopsida > Asparagales > Orchidaceae > Platanthera > Platanthera guangdongensis. Next base: position 77,227,376 of record CM077159.1, read on the forward strand.
ATGAGTTGAGTTCAAATAAATTAAAAGATTCCGCTAGAATGCTCTGAGTTAGGATGCATAACTCTGATATAAACCAGTAACTTTGACGCCTATTTGCGGCATATGCTATTGGGCCCCGTCCGGACCTTCTATTATATGTCATGTAACATGAAAGTGCAGGTTACATCTGAAATACTCTAGAGGGGGGGGGGGGTGAATAGAGTATAGTGATCACTAAAAACTTTTTACAACTTTTGTTGTAAGCCTAGGTGAACAATTCAGAGAGTAAATAAAACTAAGCATAGCAAAGTAACTAATCACAGAACACAGCCAAAACACAAAGAAAAGGGCAACCAGACGACACAAGAAATTTTATAGTGGTTCCCCAACCTGGGTACATCAACTCTTCTACCACCCTGGTAGAAATCCACTCAGGTTTTTGATTAGATGTCTGACACCAATGAGCTTTTGTTCAGGTGCTCAAAAACTAAACCTCAAGTCTTTTGGAAGGAGACTTGCAACCAGAATAATTTTGAAGGGAAGTAAAACCCTGTACAGGAATTGGAGGTAAAGGAGATGGTGTCTTCTCTGTCAACAATCAGAGAGAAGACTTGTGGATTGATTGTAGCAGATCTTGCTCCCCCTAAGATCTTGAATGTATTAGGAAGGCTGGAGCACTGCTTCAGGGTGATAGGTCTTCAAAGACCTAGAATGCCTGGACCAGTATTTGTTTCAGGAACTCCTTTAACAGATGAAGATTTGTTGTCCTTTGAAGTTATCCTGTAGAGTTAAAGGAAAGAAGAAGACTCTTGATAGAATTTGATTGTTCTTCTTCTCCTTGAAAATGTTCTCTGGTCAGGCTGATTGCAGGAGAACTTTTTGATTTTAGTATGATTGTTCTTCTGTGCAATCTGGAAGTGTCTGTCTGATTGTCAGTATTGCTTGTTGTATTATGTCACTGTATGACTGACTGTGTTGATGCTTTCTTTTCTTCTCTATCTATTTTTGACTGACTGAGAACATTCTAAATTTGAAATGAATGAGCAGTAATGGCAGTCAGCCTTGGAAGGAAGCGACAATCAATGATTTCCCCAACTGTCCCATGGAAAAACGGCATGTAATCGTTCATAGTCAATGCACGTTCTAACGGTAACATTCCGAGAAGATCTGGCATTAATAACTCCGGATTCATCGCCAAGAAACGGGACGGGAAACTTGAAGATGACCTAGTCTGGATTCGTCGAACGAAGAACGCAATTCGTCGAGCTGAGATTGAGTTTGTCGAGCTGAGCTTGAGAGAGTTCGTCGACCAGACAATCTTCATTCGTTGAACAGACAATCTTCACTATCAGACAGTATTCGTCGAGCTGAGATCCAAATTCGTCGAGCGAAGAACGATTGTGGACATAGCCAAATATTCTGCATCTGCTGATATCCAATGTCGACATAAGCTGGTGTCGACTGATTGACCTTGGTGTCGACTCAAAACTTCTGGTGTCGACATGAAATCCTGGTGTCGACAAAAATCTTCTGGTGTCGACATTGAATTGTCTGGTGTCGACACAAACCCTAAGTGTCGACACAAATACTATGAGTTCAGAAATCGTCGAGTAGAGTATTGCATTCGTCGACCTGAGAGGCTGACTTCATCAACCTGAGAACCTGAGAACTTGAGGTCCAAGTTCGTCGAGCTTAGAATCCAATTCGTCGACCAAAGCTTGAACCTGGACTTAGAAAAATTCTGAATTTGTCCTGAATTTGGCTTGATGAAGAAACTGATTCTTCGTCGAACAGAGAACCAAGATCGTCGAGCTTAGCATCAAGAATTGTCTCACGATCGTCGAGCTTAGCACCAAGAATTGTCTCACGATCGTCGAGCGCAGAACTCCGTTCGTCGAGCTGAGTTCGACGAACGTCGAACTCACTTAACTTAGTCTTGAATTCCTTTAAGTTTGAAGTCTCTGATGGTCTTGTTGATAGCTGGTCCTTCTGAAGTTTAACCTAAGGACTTAGCCTAGACTCTAGGACATAACTTGACCCTGGCTATACAAGATGGGTCACATCCTAAGTCAGTGAACCTAGCCCAAATCAACTATGGATCCAACAATCTCCCCCTATTTGGGTGAGGTCACTAACAAAGACTCAAAAACAGAAACAAACAGAAAAACAAAGCAGGAAAAGAAATATATCTGGCAGAGAATTATAACACATGCAACAGATATATATATATATACACAGCTTTGTTCAAACACAAGACATAGTTTGAGAAACAAAAACAGACAGAAAATGAAATAACAAGAAGATTACTTCTTTTGCTTCTTCTGATTGGATTTGTCTTCAGATGTCTACTCTCCTGGATTCTTGAATATAATTTCTCTCTTTGGATCTCGAGCTTGAGCTATTGTCATAGTCATATCAGCTGCCCCAATAATATTCAATGATGTTGCTCTGGGGACAACTGCTTTTGGGTGAAGTTTCATGTAGTCATCAACATTAAACAATTTATTTCCTTTGTCAAACCTTTTCAGCTTTTCTTTTCTATACTTTGACATGGTTGTTAATCCAGAGATATATTTACCTTCAGCCTTGGATTTATTGATCAGAGATAATCCAATCAATTCCTGGTATCTAGCCATTCTTGCTGTATTGGCAGTTTCAGGATCTTCAAAAGGGATTGGAGGAGAGAGAGGTCTCTTTGGACTTTCAGCTTTCTGTACATCAGAAATTTGTTGCTGCTGCTACTGCTGATGCTGTTGACTTTGACTTCCTGAGGATGGCTACCTCTGCTGGCTGCTTCCAGAAGATCTCCCTGATTGTCTCTGATATGTTTGCATTGGGGCAGATCTCTGAGAGCTAGAGGAGCCAGAGGCACCAGATGCTGGAGGTGGAGGAGGATCCTTCCGAAATCTGTGCACTGGAGGAGGGGAATATCTCCTGCTTCTCTTTCTATCCTTCTACTGGTTTTTCGATAGCCACATCCATCCAGGCATCCCTTATATGGAGTTACATTATGCAGAATGTAATAGGGAGTATCAGCACTTGGATTTGGCTTGGGAGCTGGAGGAGGAGGAGCCTTCCTTTTCTTTGCTAGCATCTTCTTTTTCTTACTTGCAGCATCTTCATCTAGTCATCATCATCATCTTCTTCAGACTCAGAACCTTGAGGGATGTCATACAAGGAATTCAAAGCTTTATCAGAGAGAGTAGCTTTTTCTGGAGAAGGGGCAGAAGGTTCAGGAACTAGAAAATCAACAACAGAAGAGGAGGGGACTGCACATGAGTCAGAAACAATGGGGACAGAGCTTTCAGCTGCTACCTTATTCTCCTCTTCAATGTGAGCTAGAATAAGCTCATCCAAATCTGGCAGGGGAGAGACATCCATAACAAAATCTAGTGATGAAACTGGCACTGAAGTATCTTCTGGAATGACCTCTGGACTAGAAGCTGAGATGGAAGCCGAAGCTGAGATAGCAAAATTGTCACAGAGTTGCTTAGCAACTGCTGGACTTACTGGAGAGGTGTAGGGTACATTAGCCAAACGTGGCTTAGTAAAATCTGCTGGGAGGAATTGTAAATGTACAGTATCAAAAATTTCCAGTAATTCTAGTAGATTAACTGTGGGATTCAGAGAGAAATCACCAACAGTTGTTATTTGTTCAACTGACTCATCTAGATCATTGTCAGTGTCCATAAAATGAATTAACTCAATCATTTCAGAATCAAAATCTGTCGAAATTTCTGCATCCTCATCTGAATCTGCATCTGCTGGAGAGGGAACTACTATTGTGTCTGCTGCTGCTGTATCTGCATATGCTGCAACTTCATCACTGAGCATCTCCCCCTGCCTGGGTTCAGGAGAACCTGGAGCCAGGCCCATTGATGAAGAGGGGACAGCAGATAGAAGAGAGATTTGGGCAGATAAAGAATTGATGGAGGTCACAAGAGGTGTAATGGCCTCTTGGATGAGAGATTTGATGAGAGGAGTGAGCAAGGATATGATGGTGGATGGATCAAATGGGTAAGGGGAAGAGGATGGAATGGAGGGTGGAATAACGGATGGAATGGAGGGTGGAATAACAGATGGAATGGGGGCATCTGGCATGATAGTGTCTGTTGGTATGTTGTAAGATGGAATGGATGACAAATGAGGGGGAAGAGGAGACTGAGGAGGTGTATGAAGATGTGTCTCATGAGGTGAAGCTGGAGGGGTAGGAATGTTGGTAATGTCAAGAGGTGGAGATGGGGGTAGAGTAGGCACATGAGTATGTGGTGGAGATTTAGGTGTCGTAGCAGGAATGGAAGAGGAGGGGAGTTGTTTAGCTGGAGGTGCATGAAGAGATGATGGAGATGGAAGGACCTCTTCTGCAGGGTATGGAGCGGCTTTTACAGCCCTGGTGATCTCAAAAGTTTGGATGGAAGAGGAAGACGCCTTTGAGGGCTTGGAGATTATCCTCTCCCACCTGCCAAATAGAGCGTAGGTGATGAGCTTGGTGGCGTTTATGAAGATGGTCGGGGAGACCATACATTCAGCAGCCTTCTCTTGAAGAAAAATCCCCAAAATTATGCCGAAGCAGACCTCCTTCTTGCTATTCTTTTTTTGATCAATTCAAAGAAGATTGTGCCCCAGTTGACACGTCTCTTATTCACCACGGCGCACATAACTAGAAATTGGTGCCGGGTTATGTAGTCATGCGCTGAGTGCTTTCCCATCAGCACTTTCCCTACAATGTACGCCAGAAACTGGTAGGCGGCGGACAGTTGCTTCTTCAGCAGTTTGTTAGGGTTGCTACCTGAAAAACCCATTAGCTTCAGCATGTCACCAAACTCTTCATAATCCATGTCTATATTGTCTTCTCCATTCACTAATCCAAAAATCTCAGAGCGAATTGCAGGAGATAACGGAACAGCTTGACTCCCGATGTTGCCTGTCTGAACATCATCCTCAGAAACTGTAGATGTATACACCCATTCTCTGATTTTCGTCACATGTAGTTTAATTCTTCGGGTCATAAAGTCCTTTAGATTGAGTTCTTCCAGGAGTTCCAGGATATAGAGGAAAATAGGATCCGAATGTTGAAACGAATCGAAGTCCATATCGAAACCAGTATCAAACTTCATTGCAGTGAGGGTGCTTGCTGGAATCACCATTGATGACCTGCAGGAAAAACACAGAGAAAAACGGCAATTAAGAGCAAAAGAACTAAAAGCGCGGGACGGAGGTCGAAGAAAACCTAGATATAAGTTTTCCAGAATATGAATCGACAATCTCCATTCCACGAAAAAGAAAAATTCTTCGAACTGAGATCGACGAAATAAATTATAGATAAATAATTCGTCGATCTCATCCAGAAGAATCGAGAACAGTTCGTCGAACTCTGTTCGACAAAGCATCTTCTGAAGCAAAGTTCGTCGATCTCCATTCGACGAAAGTTGTTTCCACACAGAGAATTTGTCAATCTCCGTTCGACTAGAATTTCCCAATCTTTCCCTAATTCGTCGAACTCCGTTCGATGAACTCTGTAAAATTCGTCGAATGCAGACAGAAACTAGGTTAACTCTTCTCCATTAATCATTCTCAGTTGATTTATAAAGAGCAGATTTATTTTCTCATCCAAGGGCTTGCTGAAAATATCTGCTCTATGTAGATCAGTAGAAATATGGATTAAGTTAATTTTCTTTTTGTCTACATTATCTCTAATGAAATGATATCTTATTTCAATATGCTTAGTGCTAGAATGGTGAACTGGATTCTGTGCTATAGCAATAGCACTAGTGTTATCACAAAATAATATTGCATTATTTAAGTTGACATCATAGTCTAGGAGTTGATTTTGTATCCATAACATCTGTGAACAACAGCTGCCAGTAGCCATGTACTCTGCTTCTGTAGTTGATGTAGACACAGATGTCTGCTTTTTACAAAACCAGGAGATAAGTATCATACCCAGGAACTGGCAAGTTCCAGAGGTAATTTTCCTGTCCACTCTACATCCTGCATAGTCAGCATCTAAGTATCCAGTTAACTCAAACTCTGACTCTACAGGATACCAGAGTCCTAGATTAGGGAAACTCTTTATATATCTCAAAATTCTTTTTAGGAAATAAGGTGAGATTCTTTAGGGTTCACTTGGAACCTAGCAAAAAGGCATGTGGCAAACATTATATCAGGCCTACTAGCTGTTAGGTATAATATGGATCAAACAGTTGCCCTATAATTTTTCTGATCTACAGGTTTCCCTGCTGCATCAGAATCCACAACAGCATTTGTAGCCATAGGGGTTTTCATCCCTGAAGCATCACCCATCCCAAACTTTTTGATAAGCTCTTTAGCATACTTAGCTTGGGAGAGGAAGATACCATCTGGGAGCTGCTTCACTTGGAAACCAAGGAAGTAGGAAAGCTCACCCATGCTACTCATCTCAAATTTGGAATGCATGAGGTCAGCAAATCTCTTGCATAATTTGGGATCAGTAGACCCAAAAATGATGTCATCCACATATATTTGTACTAATAATATTTGGTCCTTATGATGTATAGTGAAAAGAGTTTTATCTATTGTTCCTCTTGTAAAATTATGCTCTAAAAGAAATCTTGCTAAGGTCTCATACCAAGCTCTTAGAGCTTACTTTAAACCATAGAGAGCTTTATGCAATTTAAAAACAAAAGAGGGTTGAGTTGGAGAGATAAAACCTGGAGGTTCTTCTACATACACCTCTTCTTGAAGTACTCCATTCAGGAATGCACTCTTGACATCCATTTGGTAGACCTTGAATCTCTTGTGAGCTGCATAGGCAAGGAATATCCTGATGGCCTCTAACCTTGCAACAGGGGCAAAGGTTTGGTCATACTCAATTCCTTCCTCTTGCTTGTAGCCTTGAGCAACAAGCCTAGCCTTGTTTCTCAATATATTGCCTTTAGCATCCAACTTGTTCCTGTAGACCCATTTGGTTCCAATAACTGGGTAGTTATGGGGTCTTGGAACCAAATACCAAACTCTACATCTCTCAAACTGATTTAGTTCCTCTTGCATTGCAATGATCCAGTGGGGATCTTGCTCAGCTTCATGGATGGTGAGAGGTTCAATTTGAGAGAGAAAACAGGCATGCATCAAGTCTTGGTTGAGTTGATGCCTTGTCTGTACACCTACTGAGATGTCTCCAATCACTTGAGATCTGGGGTGATCTCTAAGTGTGACAAGATCAGTTGGTGGAGTTGGTTGAGCAACAGCTTCTGTAATTAATTCCTCTAGAGGAATGGTACTAACTGTTGAGGGAAGTTCAGCCACTTCCTCTTGAATTTCCTCTTCACTTTCTTCAGCAACCTGTGGAGTGGGATGGTTTGATACCTCGTGGGTAAGGTTTAGTCCATCCATAGACTCACACAGTTGTGGAACCTGCAAGAAGCTATTGGCAGAAATCTCTTTCTCCTTATAAGACATGTTAGCTTAATCAAAAGATAGATGAACAGATTCTTCAATTTTAAGGGTGGATTTATTAAAAACCCTATAGGCCTTGCTTACTTGGGAATATCCTAGAAAACTTCCTTCTTCAGCCTTGGCCTCAAACTTTCTAATGTATCTCTTGTTATTAGTGTGAATGTAACAAATACAACCAAAAACTTTGAAGTATGTGATTTTAGGTTTCTTCCCTTTAAGTAATTCATAGGGGGTCTTATTTTTCAGTTTATATATAAGGCTTCTATTCAGGACATAGTTGGCAGTATTTACAGCTTCTGCCCAAAAGGATAGAGGCATGTAAGCATCTGCCAATAATGTGCCTGCAGATTCAATGAGTTTCCTATTTTTCCTTTCAGCAGCCCCATTTTGTTGGGGAGTTCTAGGAGCTGAGAAGCACTGACTGATACCTTCCTTCTCACAGAACTCATGCATAAGAAGAGACTCAAACTCTGTGTCATGATCACTTCTGATCAATGCAACATGAGTAGAGAACTCAATCTGTATGGTCCTGAGAAAATCTGTAAGAACCTTGAATGTATCTGACTTAGCTCTCAGAAAGGCTACCCAACTAAATCTAGAGAAGTCATCAACAATCACTAAAGTATAAGACTTCCCTCCTAGGCTTTGTACTGCAATGAGTCCAAATAGATCCACATGTAGCAAATACAATATCCTAGGTGATTCACTTTTATTAATAGATTTAAAACTAGTTTTGGTTTGCTTGCCTAATTGACAAGCCCTGCATAAGCTTTCCTTCTTGTAGGGGTCAGAAGGTAAACCTTTAACAAGGTTGTCTTTAGATAACCTAGATATATTTTTAAGATTTACATGTCCTAATCCTTTATGACATAACTCATTTTGATTATTAGTAACATTCAGTAAGCAGATATCAGTTGTGGCAGATATAAAATCTACTAAATATATGTTACCTTGTCTAAGTCCAATTAAAATAGTTTTGTTTTTATCATCAATAATAGAACAGGAAGTAGAGTTAAAATGTACCTGATAACCTTCAGCACATAATTGACTTATGGATATAAGGTTATGTTTAAGTTCTCTTACATAAGTTACTTTCTTGAAAGTCACTGATCCAATCTTCACTGTCCCATATCCTTCTGATTGACCACTGTTGGAATCTCCAAAAATCACTTTAGGTCCTAGCTTGGGCTTGTAATTGGATAGATTGCCCTTGCTGCCTGTCATGTGTTTGGAGCAACCACTGTCCAAGTACCATGTTTGACTTACCCTTGGATAGCTCTTCACCTGCACCTGCAAAGAAAAACAAAATTCAATTGTTCTTGACCCAGGTTACCTTGGGTCCTTTATTTGGTTGAAAAGTAAAGCTGGAAATAACTGATGAGGTAGGTTGTGATTTATAACATAAGGGGTGATATCTCCTAGGTGGAATTACCCAATCAGCTACTGGATTAAATGTCTTATTAATAGGTTTAAAAGTTTTGTAAGAGAAATGATTTAGGTTTGGTCTTTTGGGGTTCGACGAATTGTTATAAGTTCGTCGACCAGAGTTCGACGAATAGGGATGAGATCGCCGATCTCTGCTCATAGAATGACAATAGTCATTTTTCATGCCCCAAGTTCGTCGACCTCTTCTCGACGAACCATACATAGTTGGTCGATCGCAGTTAGACGAATTGTTATATCTGAAGTTTGCGTTCAGCGTTCGTCGATCTGGGTTCGACGAACTAGCCACATTTCGTCGATCTGAGTTCGACGAATGCTGCTGAACTTTGTTTTTGTTTGCTGTTTTTAGATTTGTGTTTCTCTTGTCTATGGGTCTTGGATTGTTTTCTAACATTGGTTTGTCTATTAACTTTTCTTTTCCTTTTGCGGAGATAAACTTGATGGGGGTTGAAAGAATATTTTTCTTAACTATGGGGGGTAAGCTTGATGAAGCACCCAAGCCCAGCTTGTCATTTAATCTGACATTCACTGTGCTTGTGATGTCCATCAGCTTGAGGCTTCTCTCATTGAGAGATTGCTCAAGTTGCTTGGCCTTACATGATTCAGATTTTAGTTTAATTATTTGTTCATTAGCTAAGGTTAATTGGTCTGTTAGCTTTATGTTTTCTGAATTTACAGATTCAAGACTTCCTAGTCTTTATTTAGGAGTTTTTATTTCCTTTTCTGAGTTGATTTAGTCTAGGCACATAGATTTGAATTCAGCTTTAAATAAATCAGAACTAAAGTCAAAGCTAGAAATAACCTGATCTGCCTTTGAGTCTGAGGAAGCTTCTTCTTCTAATTCTTCTTCTGATCCAGAACAGCTCCTGGAGGCATCAATTGCCATTAGGCACACCTCCTTGGATCTTGATTCTTCCTCTTCTTCACTTGAACTGGAAGAGGATGTTTCTTCTTCAGTGTCACTCCAAGTCTCAGCAACAAAGCCCTCGTCCTTCTTTTTATATTTGCTGGAGGAGGGTCTGCTACTATGCTTTCTCCTTGAATCCTTTTCTCTGCTCTTATTTTTCTTCTGATTTTCTGGACATTCTGAGATGTAATGTCCAGGCTTTCTGCAACCAAAGCACACAACCTCTTTAGTTGGTGTCTTGTCATACTTAGGCTTATCATCCTGTCTGGATGATTTCCTTCTGAAGTTCTTCATTTCCATCTTGTAGAACCTTTTGGCAAAGAGGCTCATGAGCTCTTCATTTGAAGTGGATATCTCACTTTCTTCAGATGCTTTGAAGGCTATGCTGTGCTCCTTTCTAACTAGAGTTGTTGCCTTCTGTTCTGCTGCTTCTCTGGATTTTATCAGCTGCTCATAGGACTTCAATTTGCCTAGTAGAGACTCAGTTGAGATCTCATTGAGTCTTCTGGCTTCTTTGATTGGCCAGATTCTGGAATCCCAAGAGCTAGGGAAGCACATCAATATCTTGTCATTCACCTCTATCAAGGTGATGTCCTTATCCAGGGTTTTGAGCTCATTGGTGATTGTGCTCAACCTGTTGTACATTTCTGCCACTGATTCATTCTCATCCTTTTAAAAGTTCTCATACAGGGATATGAGATTGGATCTTCTATCCTTTCTTTCATCTGCAGAGCCAGCTACCATTTAGTTGAGGGAATCCCAAACGGCCTTGGCTGAGGTGCACTCAGCCACCTTCTGGAATATATCATCTGACATAGTCTGGGCTAAGATATTCATTGCCTTAGCATCTGCCATCTTGGCTTTCTGGTAGGGATCATTGTTTTCTAGAGGGGCACTGCAGTCATGTTGGTTGAAGTGCTGGTAGAAGTTGCAGGTGCTGGAGGTACACCTGTCAAGATAACAGAAAAGATATCCCCATCAATAGAATTCATGTATAACCTGATTCTTGCCTTCCAAATGGCAAACTTGTTAAGATTTCACACTGGAGGTATGATGCTTGCATAGTCTTTATTTTGGGCCATGTCTGTGAAGAGATAAGTCTAATAATAAAGGCAAACAAGCAGATCTAACAAGAGGGATCTTTGTGGTTCAGGTGTTAGCCTGTGCAACCACTAAGGTGTGGTATTTTAACCAACCTCCCTCTGATAATAATTGAAAGTGCAGGTTAGATCTGAAATACTCTAGAGGGGGGGGGGGGTAAATAGAGTATAGTGATCGCTAAAAACTTTTTACAACTTTTGTTGTAAGCCTAGGTGAATAAATCAGAGAGTAAATAAAACTAAGCACAACAAACTAACTAATCATAGAACACAGCCAAAACACAAAGAAAAGGGAAACCAGACGACACAAGAAATTTTATAGTGGTTCCCCAACCTGGGTACATCCACTCTTCTACCACCCTGGTAGGAATCCACTCAGGTTTTTGATCAGGTTCCTGACACCAATGAGCTTTTATTCAGGTGCTCAAAAACCAAACCTCAAGTCTTTTGGAAGGAGACTTGCAACCAGAATAATTTTGAAGGGAATTAAAACCCTGTACATGAATTGGAGGTAAAGGAGATGGTGTTTTCTCTGTCAACAATCAGAGAGAAGACTTGTGGATTGATTGTAGCAGATCTTGCTCCCCCTGAGATCTTGAATGTATCAGGAAGGCTGGAGTACTGCTTCAGGGTGATAGGTCTTCAAAGACCTAGAATGCCTGGACCAGTATTTGTTTCAGGAACTCCTTTAACAGATGAAGATTTGTTGTCCTTTGAAGTTATCCTGTAGAGTTGAAGGAAAGAAGAAGACTCTTGATAGAATTTGATTGTTCTTCTTCTCCTTGAAAATGTTCTCTGGTCAGGCTGATTGCAGGAGAACTTTTTGAGTTCAGTATGATTGTTCTTCTGTGCAATCTGGAAGTGTCTGTCTGATTGTCAGTATTGCTTGCTGTACTGTGTCACTGTATGACTGACTGTGTTGATGCTTTCTTTTCTTCTCTGTCTATATTTGACTGACTGAGAACATTCAAAATTTCAAATGAATGAGTAGTAATGGCAGTCAACCTTGGAAGGAAGCGACAATCAATGTTTTCCCCAACTGTCCCATGAAAACACGGCATGTAATTGTCCATAGTCATTCCGCGTTCTAACGGTAACATTCCGAGAAGATCTGGCATTAATAACTCCAGATTCATCGCCCAGAAACGGGACGGGAAACTTGAAGATGACCTAGTCTGGATTCGTCGAACGAAGAACACAATTCGTCGAGCTGAGATTGAGTTCGTCGAGCTGAGCTTAAGAGAGTTCGTTGACCAGACAATCTTCATTCGTTGAACAGACAATCTTCACTATCAGACAGTATTCGTCGAGCTGAGATCCAAATTCGTCGAGCGAAGAACGATTGTGGACTTAGCCAAATATTCTGCATCTGCTGATATCCTGTGTCGACATAAGCTGGTGTCGATTGATTGATCTTGGTGTCGACTCAAAACTTCTGGTGTCGACATGAAATCTTGGTGTCGACACAAATCTTCTGGTGTCGACATTGAATTGTCTAGTGTCGACACAAATCTTCTGGTGTCGACATTGAATTGTCTAGTGTCGACACAAATACTCTGAGTTCAGAAATCGTCGAGTAGAGTATTGCATTCGTCGACCTGAGAGGCTGACTTCGTCGACCTGAGAAGCTGAGAACTTGAGGTCCAAGTTCGTCGAGCTTAGAATACAATTTGTCGACCAAAGCTTGAAGCTGGACTTAGAAAAATTCTGAATTTGTCCTGAATTTGGCTTGATGAAGAAACTGAGTCTTCGTCGAACAGAGAACCAAGATCGTCGAGCTCAGCACCAAGAATTGTCTCACGATCGTCGAGCGTAGAACTCCTTTCGTCGAGCTGAGTTCGACGAACGTCGAACTCAGTTAACTTAATCTTGAAATCCTTTAAGTCTGAAGTCTCTGATGGTCTTGTTGATAGCTGGTCCTTCTGAAGTTGAACCTAAGGACTTAGCCTAGACTCTAGGACACAACTTGACCCTGGCTATACAAGATGGGTCACATCCTAAGTCAGTGAACTTAGCCCAAATAAACTAGGGATCCAACATAACAGATAGTGGTGTTACACATAGCCTCATGGTAGGTTGTAGGCTGATCACTATGATCCATAAGCAACACATTACCTATTTGAGACACGAGAAATCCATATCTCTCTGGCTCAAATCTTGGTCTACCAGATCTACGTGGAACTTGTGTTTCCTGAGCAGGTACTCCAACTACAACTACTTATAGTCCTAACTTAGGTTCCAATTTTGTTTCATTCACTGTTTGTGGTTCCTGAACTTCTTCAAGTTCTACCCTGGCTGTCTTTCTACTTAAGAACTCTTTCTCAAGAAAGACACCAGTCCTTGCGACAAACACTTTGCCCTTGGACGGTAGGTAGAAATAGTACCCTTTGGTTTCCCTAGGATACCCCACAAGATAACACTTATCTGATTTGGGTTCCAGCTTATCGGACATTTGACGTCTCACATATATCTCACAACCCCAAACCTTAATGAACGATATACTTGGACTGTAACGTCTCCTGGGCCGTCCGTGGGCCGCAGCCCACTAGGCCTCCATTACACCGTTATCGGGCTGCAGCCCAAGCACCCCAACCCCTCTCCCTCCACAGGCTAGTTGTTGGTGGCCACAACCTCCCTTTGATGAGTGAAATTCTCCTGTTAGGCGGACAGCATGGGGACTTCCCAGGAGGTCACCCATCCCAGGACTTCTCTAGCCCTAGCACACTTAACTATGTAGTTCTTTCAACTCTCATCACCAATTGAGCTGCTTCTTAGTTGTTGATGAGAGTCGAAAGAACTCCATAGTTAAGCGTGCTCGGGCTGGAGAAGTCCTGGGATGGGTGACCTCTTGGGAAGTCCCCGTACTGTCGGCTTAATAGTAGAATTTCACTCATCAAAGGGAGGATGTGGCCACCAATAACCCGCATGTGGAGGGAGGGGGGTTGGGGTGCTTGGGCTGCAGCCGGTAACGGTCTAACGGATGCCTAGTGGGCTGCGGCCCACGGAAGGCCCAGGAGATGTTACAATAAAAAGTGAACTCATGAATGTCCACTAGGAATGTATTTCTTGTACGTAAGGAGCATGAGTGTGTAGACAATGTATAATTACCGTTATGACATGGATGAGTAATGGTGTTTTGCACATTGCTAGGTGGAGAGAAGTGGTGCTGGGCAGCTGGAGCTTCAGCAATTAGATGAGAGTGTAGCACCAGTTGCAGCGCCTACACCTCCCTCGGCGGAGACCATACGGATGGTGATAGAGATTGTGCTTGCAGTGTTACATGCACAGCCTACTGGGCAGGCAAGGCCTGCAGGAGTCGCAGTACAGACTGGTGCAAGGAAAGAACATGCTGCAGTTGTGGTCGAGGAGCAAGCAGCGAATGAGGCATTAAAAAGCTTTATGGAGAATGAGTTTCAACGTCTGGTGCAGGGGGAGGCAGATATTGATACGTACCTGCATGAGTTTACCAGACTTGGGAGATATGCGGGGTCTACCTTTGCGGAGGAAGCACGAAAGACGAAACGATTTTATGAGGGACTGCGTGACGAATTGACGTTGGCACTCCCGAGTTCAGTGAACCAAGGCTTCCAAGCGTTGGTCGATACGGCCAGGGCACTGGAGAAAGATTTGAAATGAGTGCAGGATAAAAAGAAGTTGGCAATGGAGAAGCCTGAATTTAAAGTTCTGCAGTCTCAATAATTGGAGTTTCGGAAACGAGACAAGAAGAAGTTCATGCCTGCTGAACCAAGTTCTTCAACTGTTTCATCAGGTGCAACCTATGGACAAGGACGGGTTGAAACTCGTACATGTTTTAAATGTGGAAAACCGGGACATATAACCCCAAATTGTTAGAGTGGCCCTCCAGGGAGTGAGAAAAGGACGGGTGCGTCTTATAAAAAAAGGGTAAAGCAGTGGCCGAATCATCTGCATCCTAGACGCAACCTCGATTGCATAATCTAGAAGTGCAAGAGACGCAAAGCTCAGTCTGGAAATACAACCGTGCGTGTTTCGGTTGGAACTACAAGAGGCTATCAAACATATTATGAATGAAGATGAGGCTGAGCGGAAATAAATGCCCTATGTGATCATTTTGGTATACATATTTATGGTGTGTATGATGGGCAATAAGATGTTTGTGCACATATTTGTGATGTATGGTATATCATCTGTGAATATGATGTTTGAGCTATCTGGACATACATATGTTAGAAATATGTATGTGTGTATGGTATACAAGTGATGTTTCTTTTATGCGATGCCATGGGGAGAGACAAGCTGCGACCGCTGAGCTCGATCCCGGATCGTTTTGTTAAGGTGATCGTTTGCTTGTGGTGCAACGAGAAATGCATATTTGACGGTCTGTAGGTGAGCCAAATTTTGAGGATGAAATTTCTTTGACGGAGGGGAGGATTATAACACCCCAAAGCCCAATTTGGGTTCAGGACGGGTGACACGGCCTAGGACACGGGCGTGTCCCCGGCCGTGTCGTGTTTAGGTTGAGGAGTTGGGTGTCTGGTCGACGAAATTGATTCGATGGAAGGAACACGCCAGGTGACATGGGCGTGACCCATATGACACGGGCGTGTTAGTGGGTGTATCCCTCTGATCGACGATCTACGCTCGACGATCGTCGAGTGTCACGTATGGGGTACACAGCCTGTGACACGGGCGTGTCAAAGGTCATGTCCTGCCAATACTCGAGTAGCTCTCGTGTAGGTCGAAATATACTCGAGTAGGTGGAAATTACTCAAGTAAGAGGGGGATGACACGGGCGTGTCATCCCTGCAACACGGGCATGTCTTATCCGGGTACTCGAGTAGTTGGGTTTCTCTCGAGTAAGTCCTCTCGAGTAGGTCTCGAGTGGGTTATACGCCCCTTGTCATGGGCGTGACTGGGCCGACACGGGTGTGTACACTGGCCATGTTCTGTAATGGATAAGTCAGAATAAGTCGGTTCATGTACCGCTTAACGTACACGCCCTGTGACACGGGCGTGTCACAGGGCGTGTCGGTGCCGAAAAGTGATTTTTCAGGGATTTTGTGGCCATTCATTTCCCTATCCTGAATCCAAGTGCTAGGCTCTGTCCAGGTGCGTATATGGCCGAGAAATGAGAGCAATTCTCCTTTATCTTCATCTTCTTCTTCTACATCTCATTTCAAGAGAGAGAAAGAGAAATGAAGAGCAAAGGAAGGAAACGAGAAAGCAAGCCAGCTGCTCGAGGAGCTATGGAGTGCGGAGCAAAGATCCGAGATCAGATTCGTGAAGGCAAAGCCGAGGCGGTGACTTTCATCCGGCTACTTCATGGCGCCGAAGCGATCTTCAAGGGTAACGATATCCTTCTTGGATATCGAAGTCCTTTCTTTATGCATGTGCGTGGAATCCTCCACCAAGAGGTGGATTTCGGAAGTGATTCTCTGGTTGAGTCTGCATCTAGAGCCGGAAGTGTGGAGTACGGCATATGCATGTTGTGTGAAGCCCATCTGGACTGGTAGTCTGGATTGGTGATGATCATGGGTAAATCGGAGAAGTCTCCGTGGATTTAACGATATGAAATATGTGTATGGGTTGAATAAATGATATGTGATGTTGCTTCTAGATGAATGGAGGCTCTGGTTAAGCTCCTTGTGTTCTGAGCATTGCGGGTGCTATTTGTTTTGTGAGAACAGTGAAAAGCTGCGACTTATCAAGATGGAAAGCCGACCCGTGTCAAGCTGCGGTATTGACGATGTGAGCACAGGAAAAGGCTGATCTCTACCTGGTTATTATTAGATATCGATGGGTGGCAATGCAAGTGGGGGCTGTGGTCATTCCTTGCTTGCTACACCATAGTGGTGTGTCGATCTAAATGCTCAATTTTGCTGTGGGGTTAGGACCTCTGAATGGTTTGGGCGGAATGCTCACAGCATGCGTGTTGTGGTGACTAGGATCGGGCAGCTAACAAGTTAATAACCCCTGATCGGTGGTGTACGACTAGGATATCTGGTACACCAAAATGGTGCCCGGAGTGCACAGAGAATCTGGTGGATACCAGCGTTTGTGATGTGATTGTGATTGATAGTTGACAGTGATGTTGATGGCAATGCATATAGGGAAGGAACCACTGCCCCGGGTAAGGGATAGGGTCGTTATAAGTGGTCAGCTAAAGCTGATCGTTACTTTATTTGCCGCTCTTGGGTGGATCATGAATTGTAGGTGCTGATGATGGCATTGAAGTGAGCGGAGTGCTGAATTGCTGCTAAAGGCACTTGAAGGCCGTGCGAAGAAACGTGGTTGGATTTCATGTGTGGCCGGCCTGCGTGCTAATGTACGAAAATGTATTTGTGAAAAGAGAAACTTGTAAGGCCTTAAGGCCAGTGTGTGTGGGTTGTATACATTCCTGGTTTTGATATATAAATGTGGAGTTTATATATTAGTGGACATTCTCTGAGCTGAGTTCATTTAACTTCAAATGCGGCGCTAGAATGGTTTGAGTTAGGGTGCGAATAGATTTTTAATTTCCACACGTAATTCTGCCGCTTGTCTGTAAACTATGGTGTGGGGTGATGAGTCCACTTTATATACCTATTTTCGGACTCATCTGGGCTAGTTTTCACACGGTTGCACTTCACTTTTAGTTCATTATCATATATATTTCATTCTGTCTTTATTTCCATAGGAAGTGCACATTTATGCCGGTGGTTGTGTATTTTGTTGTTTTTATAGTTTGTACTCCCTTTTGTGATTGTCTGGAATGTCTGTACAGATTAGTGGTTGGTTTTTCCTTTCGGTACAGGGGTCGTGTGCGTGTTCTGGGATGGTGGTGAAATAGGAATACTGCGCACGATCATGGGATCTAATGCGCATGATCATGGGATCTAATGCGCACGACCACTGGTCGTGCGCCCCTGATCGTGCGCACTACTCTACGTTTTCCAGAATCAGCCTGGGGTAAGCGCACGACAACTGGACATACTGCGCACGACCACCGGTCGTGCGCCACTGATCGTGTGCATTGATTCCTCTTTTCTGGAGTCCTGTCTGGGTAATCGCACGATCATTGGACTTAGTGCGCACGACCACTGGTCGTGCGCCACTACTCGTGCGCATTATCCCAGTTCTTTTTCCTGATATTCCATGCCAGTGCGCACGAGCACCAAACATAGTGCGCACGACCACTGGTCGTGCGCCTATGATCGTGCGCATTGTTCATTTCTGCTTTTGTATAAATAGTGCAGGTCTCGCCCTAATCAGAAGATCCGCAGATCGCCCATTTCCTCCGCCGTTTTCCGCCTTCTCCGCCGTTCCCCTTCCTCTTCCACCCTAGGGAGGTGCTCTGGGTAAGCTTTCACCGCCAAATCCGAGCCGGAGCTTCCTCTCGGCCTTCTCCTTCATCCATGAGCTTCAAGTAGGGTTTGACGCCATAGCCATCAAGCAAAGGAAAGCTAGCAAACTTCGTCCGCTATCGTGAGACGAAGAAGACGGGCCATTGGAAGGTGGTGGCAGCCCTTCTCTACCCCGGAAGCAGTTGAGGACCGAGCTTGGACGCGGAATGACAACCCGACGATTCCAACCGTGAATCCTCAGCAAGACTTCGGATTCGGTCGATCTCTTGACTTGTACTTGCTTTATTGTTGAATATTGGTGTTTAACTTTATTTATATTGATGAAGTATGCTTAGTGTGTAAACGTTTTTATATAATTATGTCTATGTGATTGTATGTTTTCGTTATTTACTTGAGTTGCGCCATATTCCATCCACCACCATCCACCCTTGCCGCACTAGCAATTGCTAGTGGCATGCGTTGCGAAGAGGTGCTTTCGACCCTCATTCCGCCGTTCTAACCACCTCATCCGCTAGCCTTCTCGTCCATCCGCCTAGTGATTCGGTGCATAGCGGCCCGACTAGTCTTCCATCCTGCTTGACGAAGCATCGCATAGCGGCGTTGCATAGGAGTAGTTGTTAGTATTTTATTTTATGTTTCCGCAACATCAAAACCTCCCCTTAGTTAGCTCCGACCTGAGGACTTCAATCTCAAGTTCTCCTCGAAATTAACTCCACCTTATTGTGTTCCTTGTGAGATCGATACTTGGGAAAACTCCCATTTTATATTACTTGTGCGACTGGTTCACTGTCGTGATCTATAGCATCAAGTTTTTGGCGCCGTTGCCGGGGAACACAGTCGTGTGAGTTTTTGTAGAGGAAGATAAGAGATAGAAGCCCTTTTTCATTTGTTCATATCACTTTCTTCTTTGTTTTAGTTTTTAGCATTTGTGTTTGTTTTTATTTGTTCCTATTCTAGTTTTAATTTTTCTGTAGCAGGTTTTCCTATTCTTGTATTTGTGGTGTGTAGCTAATTGTTGCTTAGAAAGTTTCTGTTGGAGAATTATTCTTGTTGCACCATGTATTCTTATATGAATATCCGTTGCCGATGGTGTGGGGATTATAGGCATGGTAGTTATGAGTGCCCCACTGAAGAATGGGAGCATAATTCTCGCGGTTCTGTGTATGGAGCACCGTCTTCTTATGGTACTTCATACACTCAACCCAGGTCTTATGGTCACTCCTCTTCTACGCCTTCATCTTTTTCTTATTCCTCTCCAGTCCCACCTGTACCGAGGAGTAATGGAAAACGATGTTTGTGTTGTCGTAGCACCGACCACGTGTTGAAAGATTGAGCAGAATTTCAGCGCCAGTTGGAGGAGGATGATGAACCGGGTATCTGATTCATTCCATCCACCTCTCAATCGGCTGCCCCTTCTGATTCTGATGATATGTTCGCAGCACCACCTTGTCTATGGGGGACTGCTGCGGATATGCCCATCAGACTTTCTGCTGATCGGTGTGACGACATTGTGGCACCGTCTCTCCCCATGCCCTCTTCCCCTCTTGTTGATTCACCCCCGGAGGAACCTGCACATATTTTCTCTGATGATGTTGTTCCTCTGCCTTCTTTGCAAGAATTATCTATCCCTATTTTTAGTGAGTCGGTTGATGATGTTCGTCCGGATTGTGATTCTGAGCCTGAGGATGTGCCCATGTTTGACGAGGATATTATTTTCATTAATGGACAGTATTACGTCTTGGAACATGTGGACGCACCGAGGTGTGTTGATGAGGATATCCTCTCTGTTGAGGAAGTTTCCACTTCCTTGATTGATGAGGAGGTCCAAACCACCACCGAGGACCTCGAGCTCGCAGATTCCCCTCGCCATGACTCATATGACGCCATCGATGATCTATGTCGGGATCCTGCTGGGAGTGAGACCGGGACCACTCCCCCTATTTCTGATTCTTTTAGTTATTCATCTCCTTTATTTCTTGATCCCATTTCTGTATCTGAGCTTGTGCGGGTTGAGTCTTCGCAGGTTCTTCAGGAGGACTTGGAGCTTTCAGCTCGAGTCATGGATGATAGCATCCTCTTTTGCGAGGAGGTTGATTCCTCCTCTGTTGAGGAAGCTCCATTCATCGCTTTCTCCTCCTGCAGACTCCCTGTAGACGATACCTTGCTAAGCAAGGATTTCTTTTGTGATTAGATGAGCGAGGACCAGTCCTCCTCCTCTTCTTATTTCTTATTTCCTCTACCTGTATTGGGCAGGTATTACTATTTAGGTAGAGGGGTAACTGCTCGATCACCGTATCGGTACCCGTTATCGAAACGGATATTGGAACAGTTACCTATGCACTTTTTATTTCATAGGCCCATTAGCTAGAACTGTTTAGAATGTAATAAGTCGTGCTGGGATGACAATAACCCCAGCACTTATCTTTTATTTCCTGCATTTTTATTTTCCTGTCTATTTTATTTTAGCATTTCTTTTTGTATATTTTTGTTTTGTTTTTGCGGAGCTCACCCCTGCAGGTATTCTTGGCAAATTGCATTGACAGGGTTCTGATTCTTCGTATAGCGGGCCTGCTTCAGTTTCCACGCATCTTCTGGTATGCTCACTAGCTGAGCATTGGGTAACCTCTTCCCTTAGCTCTGTATGATTTTAATTTCTCTATCTTATGATTTGTTGCTTAGTGTAAGTCTGGGGGAGAGATCTGTTACCTATTGCACGTACACATCTCATGTGCATACTAGAAGCTTTTATAGTTTTATTTTGATTAGTTCATTGCATCACACACCACTGCACCCACATGAGCGCGTGCTTAGCTGTTTGTGTGTCGCGAGTTAAACTCATTTCTTCGTTAGATTTGGGAAAATTATGGTGCTGGCTTAGGATTGTGAGACAGAGTAAAATGTTGGCCTTGTTGTGTTCCTAGTCAACTGCTCTCGTCTCGTGTAGAAATTCGAGTAGATTTAATTTTTCTGTATGCTTTTAGTTTTATATTTTTCTAATTGTGTAAATACTTTTTATTCTACTCAAAAGTTGGTGAATCCGGTGTGAATCCGACGGTAGCTTAGGGATGTGTGTAGACGGCCGTTAGTTTTGTATTGCTCGAGTTGGGAGGATGGATAGTCTTTCTCGTTGGCTAAGAACTTGCCCAAGCTATTCTTGAAGCATGGGTATAGGTTAGTCATGCATGAGTGTGATGTAGGCCATCATTTTGGCCCGGTTGAGCTTTGTACCGTTCCTAACGTCTTGTCCTCGCTAGCCCCGTTGTGCCTACCCTTCTTTTGATTCAGCTCCACCTTCATTCACCAAAGCCTCATAGCCAATCCTAGTCGCACACCCAAGTTGAGCTTTAGTGTTGACATTTTAATGTTGGGATGTGATGTGGTGATTTTACTTATGATTATGTAGATGTGCTCCAATGTTATATTTGCTGAATTATGAAAATAAAATGAAGAAAAAGAAAAATGTTTGTAAAGAAAAAGAAAAAGAAAAAAAAGAAGTGAAAAGAAAAAGTTTAATTGAAAATCTTTTTGGGAAATGTGATTATTTTTGGAGTAGGCGGTGCACACACCCATATGTAAAAGTTAAGTCTGGGGGTGTGGTGTGCCCGCGTGTATTTTGCTTAGTAGAGGAATTCATTTTATACTAGCTCATTTGGGTTAGGTGCATAACCTTCCTGTATATCTTTGTTTACCTCACCGAAACCCAAGCCCCATCTCTTCACCTAAAGTCCTACTGATTCGTGTGTGAACCAAACCAGTGTCGTGGAGAGAATGCGAAAGGGCAAGCATATGGTCACCGACATTGGTGGATTCCTTTGGAGGTTATCCGGAGCCCCGATCTTCGGCACAGCTCGCCTAGCGATTAGTCTACTTTATCCCTACGCGTGACCGGGTGATTCACCGTGATTCCATTTTTGAGTAATAATAAAATTTTGATACGCATTGTGAAAAGTATAAACTATTTTGTATACTTAGAAATTTCTTCTATTATATTTTACGCACGCGAGCATGCGACTTCGCATGGTACTCCGTATCATAATTTCTTTGTTAACTAGTATTTTTCCCTATCTGCTTAGATTTTATTTGCTCGGGAAGCGCAAACAGTTAAGTCTGGGGGTGTGATGAGTCCACTTTATATACCTATTTTCGGACTCATCTGGGCTAGTTTTCACACGGTTGCACTTCACTTTTAGTTCATTATCATATATATTTCATTCTGTCTTTATTTCCATAGGAAGTGCACATTTATGCCGGTGGTTGTGTATTTTGTTGTTTTTATAGTTTGTACTCCCTTTTGTGATTGTCTGGAATGTCTGCACAGATTAGTGGTTGGTTTTTCCATTCGGTATAGGGGTCGTGTGCGTGTTCCGGGATGGTGGTGAAACAGGAATACTGCGCACGATCATGGGATCTAATGCGCACGACCACTGGTCGTGTGCCCCTGATCGTGCGCACTACTCTACGTTTTCTAGAATCAGCCTGGGTTAAGCGCACGACCACTGGACATACTGTGCACGACCACCGGTCGTGCGCCACTGATCGTGTGCATTGATTCCTATTTTCTGGAGTCCTGTCTGGGTAATCGCACGATCATTGGACTTAGTGCGCATGACCACTGGTCGTGCGCCACTACTCGTGCGCATTATCCCAGTTCTTCTTCCTGATATTCCATGCCAGTGCGCACGAGCACCAGACATAGTGTGCACGACCACTGGTCGTGCGCCTGTGATCGTGCGCATTGTTCATTACCGCTTTTGTATAAATAGTGCAGGTCTCGCCCTAATCAGAAGATCCGCAGATCGCCCATTTCCTCCGCCGTTTTCTGCCTTCTCCGCCGTTCCCCTTCATCTTCCACCCTAGGGAGGTGCTCCGGGCAAGCTTTCACCGCCAAATCCGAGCCGGAGCTTCCTCTCGGCCTTCTCCTTCATCCATGAGCTTCAAGTAGGGTTTGACGCCATAGCCATCAAGCAAAGGAAAGCTAGCAAACTTCGTCCGCTATCGTGAGACGAAGAAGATGTGCCATTGGAAGGTGGTGACAGCCCTTCTCTACCCCGGAAGCAGTTGAGGACCGAGCTTGAATGCGGAATGACAACCCGACAATTCCAACCGTGAATCCTCAACAAGACTTCGGATTCGGTCGATCTCTTGACTTGTACTTGCTTTATTGTTGAATATTGGTGTTTAACTTTATTTATATTGATGTAGTATGCTTAGTGTGTAAACGTTTTTATACAATTATGTCTATGTGATTGTATGTTTTCGTTATTTACTTGAGTTGCGCCATACTCCATCCACCACCATCCACCCTTGCCGCACTAGCAATTGCTAGTGGCGTGCGTTGCGAAGAGATGCTTTCGACCCTCATTCCGCCGTTCTAACCACCTCATCCGCTAGCCTTCTCGTCCATCCGCCTAGTGATTCGGTGCATAGCGGCCCGACTAGTCTTCCATCCCGCCTGACGAAGCATCGCATAGCGGCGTTGCATAGGAGTAGTTGTTAGTATTTTATTTTCTATTTCCGCAACATCAAAACCTCCCCTTAGTTAGCTCCGACCTGAGAACTTCTATCTCAAGTCCTCCTTGAAATTAACTCCACCTTACTGTGTTCCTTGTGAGATCGATACTTGGGAAAACCCCCATTTTATATTACTTGTGCGACCGGTTCACTGCCGTGATCTATAGCATCATGGGGTCCCGGCCGGACCCACTGTTATAGTCCATGTGACGGGTGGAGGCATTACATGGATGCTTCCCAGTCCATATATCATATCGTATCTTTAGAATCACTTTCATTGGAGCACGATTTAATGTTAAAGCAGCAGTTTCCAAAGCAAAGACCCAAAAGGAAATAGGTAGATCTACATGACTCATCATCGACCGTACCATGTATAACGAAGTATGATTTCTCCTCTCAGGCACACCATTATGCTATGGTGTTCTAGGTGGAGTGAGCTGTGATACAATACCACACTCTATCAGATGATCACAGAACTCATGACTTAGGTATTCTCCATCTCGATCAGATCAGAGTTCTTTAACCTTCTTACCCAGCTGGTTTTCTACTTCGCTTTTAAACACTTTAAAGTTTTCAAAGGTTTCAGATTTGCACTTTATAAGATACAGGTATCCGTATCTACTGAAATCATCAGTAAATTTAACAAAGTAGAAGAACCCACCGCTAGCCATAGAACTCATGGGGTCCACATACATAACTATGTACTATACCCAAGAGATCATCAGTCCTCTCATTGAAGCTAGTGAAAGGAACTTTAGTCATCTTGCCTAACAAACAAGATTCGCATCTCTCAAATAATTCATAATCAAATGAGTCCAACAGTCCATCTCTATGGAGCTTGGATATACGTTTCTCATTTATATGGACCAAACGACATTGCCAAAAGATACGTAGTGTTCGAGTAATTTGTTCTTAGTCTTTTAGTATTTTCAATATTATTGATCAGATGATCTAAGTTCAAAACATACAGACCATTAAACAGTTGGGCTACACCATAACAAACATCATTCTTAAATATTGAATAACAGTTGTTCTTAATAATAAAAGAAAAATCCACTATGTCCAAACATGAAATGGATATAATGTTTCTAGTTATGGAATGAACAAAATAACAATTATCTAGTTCTATTATAAGCCCAATGGGCAAAGCAAGACAAAAAACACCCACGACAATGACAGCAACTCTTACTCCATTGCCAACGCGCAGGTCCACCTCTCCTTTACTCAGTATTCTTCTCCTTCCCAGTTCTTGCACATTTATACAAATGTGTGAACCACATCCTGGGTATCCAATACCCAGGATGAAGTAGCAGAAAGGTTTATCTCTATAACATATATATCTGAAGTGGAGTTCATACCTCCTCTCATCTTTTGCAGACCCTTCATGTATGAAGGACAATTCCTCCTCCAATCACCAGCCTTGCCATAATGGTGGCACTTCCCTTCTTTCCCTGAGCCTTTCTTTTTCAGTGTAGAAGACTTGGGCTCCAGTACAGACTTAGGTCCCACCTTCATCTTCTTGAAGCCCTTGGCATTGCCATTGCCTTTCTGCACCATCAATATGGGGCCAGCAGACTTGGCCTACTTCATATTAATCTCGGCAATTCGCAACATGCCTAGGAGCTCGGGCAGTGTCTTGTCTATTTCATTCATGTTATAGTTCAAGATGAACTGCTCATAACTGTCTGACAACGATTGTAGGATCAGGTCTGTAGGCAACTCTTGGCCCAGAGGGAAACATAGTCTTTCAAGGTTCTCGATATACTCAATCATCTTGAGTACTGAGTCCCTACTAGGTCCCGAGCTCCCATCTTACACTGGAACAATGCCTTGGTGATGTCGAATCTCTCTTGATGAGCTTGTCCTTGAAACATTTTCTTGAGATGCTCATCAATGTCCTTACAACCCATATTCTCATGTTGCTTCTGAAGCTCCGAGTTCATGGTCGCTAACATGAGACACTCGACGTCTAAGGAGTCATCAAGATACATCTTATAAGCATCTTTATCAGCACTGGGTGCATTCCCGGCAGGCTCATCAGGGGATACCTCTTCCAAAACATAGAGCATGCGCTCTTGCCTGAGAACAATTCTCAGGTTTCTGTACTAGTGCAAATAATTTGTACCACTCAGCTTCTTTTTCTCAAGGATCGCTCTGAGGGACAAGGTGGAGTGTGAACCAATTGGCATGAAAATTCTACAATAAAATAAGCAAAACAAAGTAGTACCATATTTCAAAATACAATTTATCTTTCAATTAGGACTTTAATCAAAAGCTCACACTATTTTTATCAAACAGATAACCCTCGATACCAATTCAAAGAGTTTGGCGAGTAACCCTCTTAATGGACAAGATCCATATTTCATAAACACTATGAGTAAACTTTGGCTTTTCTCTCACAATACAGCTATTTAGGTAGGCAATGCTTGTCAATTGCATCACAAAGCAATTCTTGTATGACTGGTGAATAACTCTTTATTCGCATCCATCATATGGTGCATGTCAACCACATGCCTCTGGGCACTCAACCTTTGAGGTCACCCAGTTAAGCTAGACCCGATGTCGACAGTGGGATAACACAATTATCTGCTCGCACCCACACCAAGATAGAGTAATGCACCTTACTTTGGCAAGCCCACACTTCATCGAACAAGGCATGAAGAGTGTCATCCATCGGAAGGCATCTAAATACTTAATATTGCTTAAGGTATTTTAAATAGTTGATTAACTCTTTAATCATGGTTAACACTTAACCAATGTGCACATCAAGCAAAATAAAATACAATAAGAATAATCCAAATTCATCCCAGATGTGCACAAGAATCATCAAAACTTAATGAACTGGGCTAAGTCTGAAAATCTAGAACATGCCCAAATCTTCAGAACTACATGCACGGGACATGAGCAATACCAACTCCATTTATACAGTAGATAAGCTCGTCACTTTATGTGAGATTTAAAATCTAACACATACTTAGTTTCACAAACCAACACAGTGACAATTACTGTTAAGGAGTAAACTCAGAGAAATCACATGCACTCTTGGAAAGATCCAAGACTAGATTTGGGCATTTGGAACACTTCAAAATCACTGAATCTACATGTCATGGATTCAACAACTTCTGAAATAATGAATATTGTCGGCAACCTCGCTCTGATACCACGCAGCAGAAAAAGAACAAGAAAAACTCAAACGAGTTCGGATCTAGCAATATTCATGAATCAAGAAGTAAAGCATACTGTAATAAAATTTACCTTTGAGGGATTGAGTCAGAACTCAACCTAGATGCTCCAGAAAAATCAGGTCGGCCACACAGCGGCTAGAGTCTTGAGTGCAGAAAGTATATCCGCACCTCTATAGTAATCCACACGATTGGGAGAACCTGCATCAACTTGTCACACAAGCACTAGGTCAGGATAGTACACTCAGCTTCTCCACAGACTGTTAGATCTATTATAGGAGAGGCGGCGGCGACACTCACCGGGATCGGGATTGGAATCGGTGACAGGATTGGCAGAACACTTCTGTCGAGTTTCTAGGTTTTCTTCTTATCGCATAGTATCGGCTCGTGTGTTGAAAGAAAAGAACCGGCCCCTGATAACCCTAAAACATCCTATTTATATCCCAGGAGATAGATTCAGCAAGTCAACATTTGACTCAATAAGGGCATTTGTCGAACTCAGCCCGACGAACAATTCGTCAAACTCAGCTCGATGAACTCGACGCCAAAGGCCCGAACGTCGAACGGATGTTTCGAACTCAGCTCGACGAAATCCACGCCAAAGGCCAGAACGTCGAACTTGATTCGTCGAACTCAACTCGACGAAATCTGCACCAAAGGCCAGAACGTCGAACTTCATTCGTCGAACTCAACTCGACAAAATCTGCGCCAAAGGCCAGCATTTGTCGAACGACATTGAGTGGACTCAACGCACTCAACGCTTAAGTGCAACAGTCAACACACTCAATGTATTTAGCCCGATGGCGTTGAGTGATCTAAACACACTCATCGCCTAATGCCTTAGAATCTTTCAACCTCCATAGCGTTGAGTGAACTTAACATACTAAATGCTTTCAGCCCCATGGCATTGAGTGAGCTTAACACACTCAATGCCAAATGTCATAGAATATTTTAAGCCCCTTTTCAATACCCTTCAACTCATCATATGAGCTAAATAGTACAAATCCAATTTCCTAATTTCTCCAGAATCTTATGTGCGACCCTGATAGCCTCATACTAAGTTGGTAGTGAGGCTACACGCTTGATCACTTCCAGATCACTATGGTTGCACCAACATATCCAACAGAGGCGATGTGTGGAGTTTTTATCAGATTACCAGTACATAATGTATTACCACCTAGGGAAGGCGAACGTGGTGGCTGATGCACTGAGTAGGAGAGCCACCATATCGGGAGCAGAGCGCCAGCTGATGACCATGGAACTAGTGGAGATGCTGGAGGACATTCAGATCACCTTGGTATCGTCAGATGACCCTGTGCTCTATGAGGAGTACTTGACGGCAATTGGTACCTCTGATGATGTTTGATATCGTATCAGGGATGGACAGAGACATGATGCCAAGATGGAGCCGATATTCAGGTCTTTGGAAGTAGGCGCGGTAGGGGACTATTCATTGATAGACGAGCTACTATGTTATAGAGGACGAGTGTATATACCGGTAGGAGGCGAGACTCGAGATGATATTATGACTGATGCACATTACATCCGGTATTCAGTGCACCCAAGAGTTATGAAAATGATGGCTGATCTGAAGAGGACTTTGTACTGGTCGGGCATGAAGAAGGAAATCACACACTTTGTGACCCATTGTGAGACCTGCTAGCTCATGAAGGCAGAGTGCAAGTGCCCGGCTGGGTTATTATAGCCACTCCCGGTGCCAGAGTGGAATTTCGACGACATAGCCATGAACTTTATACATGGACTTCCCCGATCACACGCAAGGAATGATTCTATATGGGTGATCATTGACAGGTTGACGAAGGTGGCCAGATTCTTACCCATCAGGAAGGACGCTCCGGTCGGTGTTTTGGTGCGGAAGTTCGTCTAGCAGTTTGTACGATATCATGGTGTACCCAGGACAATAGTATCAGATTAGGATGGACAGTTTACGTCCAAGTAGTGGGGATCAGTACAGGCCTACTTGGGTACTTGGTTGACGTTTAGTATAACATTCCACCCCCAGATGGATGGGCAAATGGAGCTCACAAACCGGACATTGGAGGACCTTTTACGACTGTGTATCTTGGATCATGGGGAGCTGTAGGAGAGACTGTTGCCGCTCATCGAGTTTTCTTATAATAACAGTCATCAGTTTAGCATAAGCATGGCTCTCTATAAGGCATTATACGAACGACGTTGCAGGACTCCACTATGTTTGATCCAAGATGAGGATCCAAAGGCACTTGGCTCGGAGTTTGTGGAGGACACAGATTGTTGAAGCCAGGAAAATTCCCAACCTCGAATTCAGACCAAAGCCGCATAAGGTTACCGGCTCAAAGGTTTGATCAGACATCTGGGGTGACTAGGATGAAGAATCAGGTCAAACAGGACCCCAGATGTTGCGGCTGGAAGGACCCACCACGTACCCAGATGCTTGAAA
Source organism: Platanthera guangdongensis (assembly GCA_039583875.1). NCBI lineage: Eukaryota > Viridiplantae > Streptophyta > Magnoliopsida > Asparagales > Orchidaceae > Platanthera > Platanthera guangdongensis. Next base: position 77,256,694 of record CM077159.1, read on the forward strand.
GGAGCAGCCCCCTCTCAACCAAAGATGGTCGAACTAGGTACGAGGGAGACTAACTGATGACGAAGTCGCAAGGTCGCGACTTGATCTCTAAGGTAGAGGAATCTAAAGACCTGGCTAGTATCTCAGAAGTGAAGCTCGCGAGTATCCTACAACGGATTTCAAGTGCCTCGCCTCGTACCTCTGGGATCCTATTTATAGGTAAATCCAAGGAGGGGGGGGGTCATATTTATACCCCACCCCCCTGGCGACTAGGCGACTTCCAAAGGAACTTGCATAGGCTGGGCGAGTATCTCTCCTAGTCGCCTACTTGGCAAGTATGCGAGGGGAGTTTGCCTATACTCGCCCAGGCCTTCCACGATCTTGTATGTTGTCTTTGACTCCTGTCTTGACTTGCTGAACTTGACTTCTGCTGAGCTGGCTGTGATAGGACCCACCCTCGACGAATACGGGTTGTACAAAATCCCCGCTATTTCTGAGCGACATAGGAGCTCAGAAAAAAATCATCCAACACTTTTTTCGGTGAGCTGCTATGCCGAGTATCAAACCTGCTCAAAACTGATGACTGCCTAACGAGCTCTATAAATAGGGGGGTCTGGCTCTTCAAACGGTTCGCCAGAGCTCGCGTAAAATGTCGGGTGATGAGAAACTTCTTAAAGACAGCCTCGCCACGCTAACTAGCATTCTCGTCGTTGCTAAGCCCAAAAGGCCGCGCAACGAAGACGCCGTCGCCGACTTACCTACCCTTAAGAAGAAGAATACCAAGAAACCCAAGAAGAGACCCGCCTCTGATGCGGTTGACTCGCCGCCACCTCCTTCACAAGTTGCGGCTTCCATCAGCAATCCCGCCCGTTCTGCCAGCACTCTGAGGTTGCTCAGTGATCTCGGGCTTGACGACATTCCCAATGTAATCGCCCTTGACACGAGCCTCCTCAGCTCGGTGGCCATCCAGGAACTCGCAACTACTTCGGCGCCGAAGCAGGTCGAAGTTGTCTCCCTGCCAGGTCTCCATGTTGCCGAGATACTCTTTTCTAGTTTTTTGACCGTTGGCTCTTCTTGCTGACTTTCTTTTGCTACTTGTAGATTCCCCATCGGGGGGTGCTGACACGGTTCTGAACATCGCCCCACTGAATTCCGCGACACTGCTCGCCCTATCCGCCGAGAGATCAGTCAGGACCATGCACACGATCCGGATTCATGTTGGTGCCAAGAGGACACCTGAGGCCTCGGTTCCTGCGGTGAGCAAGGAGACGTTGATGAAGGATCCTCTGCCAAAGAAGGTGTTGCCGGCGAGCAAGGAGATGTCGATGAAGGATCCTTCACCAAAGAAAGTGGCGCCGGCGAGCAAGGACCTTCCGACGAGTAAGGCCCCACCCGCCCTTGCGTGAGATCCTGCGTTGTCAGCGGCGGGTTCAGTGCTGTTGCCGCCACCTCCTCCTCTGAATGTCGCTGCCATCCCGGCGGTAACTATATCTTTGCCGCATCCGCTGCCGCTGCCTCTTGTCGCGCCTCCACAAGTTGCTACGACGCGACTTCCTCCGCCTCCTCCACTAAAGAACACACAACAACCGGCGAGTTCATCGCTGCCCCCGCCTTCTTCATCGCAGCCTGTAGTCGGGAAGCCGGTCAAGCCGCGGCCGAGCTACTTCCCACCGAGAGTTGGAGATCCCGGCCATGGAGGTCACGGGCAGGGCAAGGCACCGAGCACGCTGGTGGGCCATCTTCTGACCGGCGAGATACTCCAACTCGCGGCTCTTCTTCTCGCCGATCTAGATCTCCTCGCTGCGGTAAATGCCTTCACTAGTGCTACTTTTGGCGACTAAGTGCCCTATTCCTAACCTGGCGACTTTCTTGTTCTGACAGATCGGTCGGTGACTCCAGGGGCGGCCTTCATCGACGCCATCGGGTTGTCGGGCAGCAAATATCGCCACGCCGCTGCTCGCGCCTACCTGGAGCTGGAGATCAAGTTCGACCAGCTGGCGATCTACGAACCCCATCGGCGGATATTATCTCTGGAAGTGCGGGTGGTGAAGATTGAAGAGCTCCAGAGTACTCTGGAGAGCTATGAAGCCCGCTTCCACATGGTGAAGCAGAATGATCGCCATCTGGCAATCAACAATCATCGCCTCCAGCTTGTCCTCGACGGGTTGGCCGGCATCTGTGCGAGTATGGGCTCCGTTGGATGGCTGACGAGGATGGAGGAGCAACTGCGACTTGGCGACGATGCGATGTCGCTGGCGACGGAGCATTATTGGCGGGCGCTAGAGATGGGCTGGGCTGGGCGACATCCTCACCCTCTGGAGAGACCTCCTATAACTTGGTTTTTTTTCTTTTCTTTTATTTGAAGCTCGCTTCGTGCGACTTGTTATAATGAACGATCATGTGTAATTGTAATAAGCGAGTTTGTATCTCGCGCCTTATTCACTTCTGCTTTCTTGTTGATGTTTTTTACGATATATTGTTCTTTGCTTGCACGAGTTTACTATGCAGGTTTCTGATCATCGTCGCGACTTTACAGAAGTGGATGCCGAGATCCATCCGCTCGCCCAGAGGGCGATTTAGGACAATACTCGCCAGGGCAGGGATATACCCCCCCCTTCCTTGGCCTATAAATAGAGAGAGTAGGTAGGATATAAGTACGCTGTTGTGCTTTCCAATCTCTAGCTCGCGAGTATCTTCTCTGCTCCCACGCTTCAATCTTTTCCTTTCTCACCCTCCTTTCTTCTTTTAGCTCGCCAATCTCGCGAAATGGTGGGAGATGATGCCAGTGCTCGCCGACAAGCCCATGTCGTCAACTTCACTGATGCGGCATTCAAGAAGTCGATATCAACCGAGCGAGATTTGGAGAACTTCAGGGAGCGTCTTTTGCCCGAGGGATACTCGGCAAGGCTCCCTTGTTGCAGCGAGTGACTAAACACCTATATAGAGGGTGCGCTGGTCCTGCCGCTCCGTCACTTTGATGCCGGCCTGCGACTTCCCATATGGCCAGAGTATTGCGAGATCCTGCGATACTTCGACATCGTCCCTACGCAGATCAACCCTAATGGTGTGGCGATCATCATGGGGTTCCTGTGCTACTTGCGGGAAGAGAGGGTCGCCTTCAACCTTTCCGTCTTCCGCAAGATCTTCACCTTCGCCATGACTGCCGAGGGAGTGGTTTACTTCAGCAGCCACATCTGCACCTTGGTGGGGATGGCGAATAAGGTCCATCGCTGGAGCGAGCTGTTAGTCATCATCGAAGGCGACTTCGCGGGCGTCCTGGGGAGGCCACATCAACCTGCCGATGTCGCCTTCCTCCCACCGATATTGGAGGGTGTCCGCGAGCAGCTGGTGGAGTCGTTCCATGGTCTCCGGTTCGACGTGATATTCTGGCGACTAAACGTCAACACTCTGCTTGAGATCCATCCCAACGAGGGTAAGTTTTGGCGAGAATCATCTCTTGCATACTCGCCTCGCTAGTTGTAGTTTGATATTGATATTCGCTCGGAATTTTATAGTGGCGTGCGAGCTCCCGGAGAAGCTGCTCCCTCCGGCAAAGGAAGTCTCCACCTCGCTTCATGAGCCTAATCCGCCGGCTGATGTCGGCGAGAAGAAAAGGCTCGCCAAAGGAAAGGGGAAAGCCAGGTCGTCGGGCCCTGTGACCAAGAAGGTGAAGGTGTCTTCGTCATGACCTGACGACCACGAATTGCCTCTAGATACTCGCCTTCCCCACTTATGTTGGGTATTGTATCCACACTAACCCAGATTTGATGAAGTCACACTTGAACTAAGATGAATTAAATTGTATTTGATGCTTGGTTTGAGTTATGTGTTTGCAAGATTCTAATGGGAAGTGTAGACCAATGTCAGTCTACAATGGGTCACCAAACACAGGACCATACAATGTAATCCCTCATTGTGTGTTCCAAAGTGTTGACTCAGGTGTAGCCTCTCTATTGGGATACACTTCATATTCAAGCTCTAGGACTATGTGAAAAGACTTGATGCTGATTTCACCTTAGAATAAGAAAAATTTCAGTCAAGAAAATTTCCTAAGTAAAGTACTCGAGTAGTTCTTTACCTACTTGAGTAAGTTACTAAATTTATACTCAAGTAATAATATTATTACTCGAGTAGATAAGATGTATCTTGAGTAGTTACATCAACTACTCGAGTAGTTCCCTTTCTTCTCTCGTGTTTCACAGGAATTATCTTCTAAATTTTTCTAAGTTAAATACTCGAGTAGTACTATATAGTACTCGAGTAGTTCTATATTTTGTCTCGAGTAATTGGACTCTAACTCTCGTGTAGTTCTCACTTACTCGAGTAGTCTAAATCATATACTCGAGTAGTTCATCTACTACTCGAGTAGTCTAGTGTTTATACTCGAGTAATCCAGAATTCCATTCCAGAAAATTTCTCTAAGTGAATTACTCGAGTAGCCTTTTCCTTATACTCGAGTAGTTCTAATTGACTCGAGTAGTTCATCTCCATATACTAGATTAGTTCTATTTGTCTCGAGTAGTTCAGTTTTCTATACTCGAGTAGTTCAGTTTTCTTGCTCCAGAAATTTTCGAAGTGTTTGTCTCGAGTAGTTTCTGATATACTCGAGTAGTTCATTTTTATATACTCGAGTAGTATTTCTTTTACTCGAGTAATATACTCCACCTCTCGTGTATGTGCTAAAGTACTCGAGTAAGTCATTTTTGTTACTCGAGTAGCTGAGTTTTTCTCATTCTTATTTACTCGAGTACTTGACTCCATGTACTCGAGTAATCATCTCATTACCTCTCGAGTAGTTTTTCTCATGTACTCGAGTAGTCATCTTCTACCTACTCGAGTACTACTCGAGTAGTGCTGTATATACTCGAGTAGTCCACTACATCTCGAGTAATTTACTTTGAATTTTCAGAAAATTCTTTAAGTCCAGACTTAACGGTCATATTCATAAACTCTGACGTGATTGGTCCACATGTCTTTCTCAAAATGACTCAATTACGTCTAATCGTTTTTGATCCTATAAAAAGTCTTGTCTAATCCGACAAATCCTAATTATTCAAAAATTATTCTAAGAAAGTTTTTGCAGCCGTACTCTCAAAAGAAATTCTGTCTCCTCTTTCTCTCTCCACGAAACGAAACTCGTCGTCGCCGCCATCACCGATTCCCGACCGGCTAGGGTTTCTTCTTTTGAGGATTTGGATCAAGAAGGCTTTCCAGATCGAGATTCGCTCAACTCTGTATTTTCTGATTAGATCGATCGTGAGAAGCCAAGGATGTTCAGATCCATTCTTGCCGAGATTATTCTTCAATATTCTGATAAAGTCGCACGCCTTGAAGAAGGAATTTCTGATTTACTGTTGCAGATCTGAACAGGAAGTTTCCTGTTTGTATTTTTGTACAACTTTATTTCATTATTGTAGGAGAAGTTTTCTCCGAGTGTAGGAGTTTTCAACTACGAGATTGTAGGATATTTTTCCTTCCGAGTGTAGATCCGTCTTGTGGATCGAGTTTGTAGGAACGTTGCTCCTAGGGTAGGATTGTTTTCCAATCCGAGATAGTGGAGTAGCCGAGTCTAGTGTATTGCTAGATCGGTGAGGGAAAGTGGATGTACCCAAGGTTGGGGAAACACTATAAATCTTGCCTCGTCTGTGTTAGTTTGTTTGGTAGATAAATCTGTGCATTGGTTTGAGATTTTTTATTCCGCAAAATGATGCACAACTCACCTATTCTACCCCCTCTAGGTGATTTAGGTTGGCAGCTATTAACTTTCAATTGGTATTAGAGCCAGGTTGATCATTAAAAGGTTAACACCTTGATCAGATCCTTCAATAGTTGTCATTTTAGATCTACCAAAATGGACAAGGCTAAAGATTTTGCCAAGCTTCCTTTGTGCAACAAAAATAATTTTCCCATGTGGAAAGAGAGAATCAAGTTCTTCATGGAAGCTTTGGATCCAAGGATCTTCATGATAGTTGAAGAAGGTCCTTATATTCCCATGACAATATCCACTATAGATCCAACCAAGCAAGTCCCCAAGAAATTTATGGATCTAGATAAGGATGAGATTGCACTTGTCTCATTGGACAAAAAGACAAAAAATATTATAGCAAGTGCAGTCGATGATTCAATGCTGCAAAACCTGATTCACTTCCAGTCTGCAAAAGAGATGTGGCAGTCATTAGTTACCTTCATGGAAGGTACAAAAGAAGTGAGGGATGAAAGAAGATCCCTTCATAATCAGAAGTATGAAGCCTTCCGACAGGGAAACAAAGATACCATTGCTGACACCTTTGAGAACTTCTTCAAGATAGTGAATGGAATCAGGTTTTGCAATGGTATCAGCAATGGTATCTTGAACACCACTTCTTCAAGATAGTGAGGTATGCATTCAAAGAGAATCAGGTTTTGCAATGGGAAACAAAGAGAACTTGAGAACTTCTTCAAGATACCATTGCTGATACCATTGCAAAACCTGATTCTCTTTGAATGCATACCTGTCAGCAATGGTGTTCAAGATACCATTGCTGACACCTTTAATCAAGTTCTCTTTGCATCTCTTCGGGGAGCTGATGTCCTATGAGCTCCAACTGAACACCAGGAAGGCTGAAGAAGAGAAAAATAGGTATGCATTCAAAGAGAAGTCTGTTGCTTTAAAGGCAAACACCTCTAAGAAGTCCAAGGTTGTTCCTCCTACTCTCTCGGCAGTTCAAGAAATTCTTGAACAAGAAGAAGCAATGGAAAGGCAAGGATGCCACCTATAGAAGATCACGACATGATGGTGATCGGCAAAGAAAAGGCTCAAGTAGCCATGACAGGTATTCCTCTAAACATAACAAACATGTTTCGATTGACATTATTTGTTATTGTTGTAATAAGCCAGGACACGTCATCGCTGAATGCCATCACAAGAAGAAGGAGGGTGGTAGAAGAGAGGAAAAGAAGTCCTCGTACAACAAGAAGAGGACAGAGAAGAGCTTGATGGCCAAAAGGGGCAAGACTCTTAGTGACTCTGACTCATCTGAGTCGAGTGAAGAAGAATAAGCCTATTTTGGACTTATGGCTCAAACTGATGATGAACAAGAGCCCTAGTTCACTGAGAAGGTAAACTCTCACACTCCTCTCTCTGATTCTGAAGTTTTTGAACATGATTGTGAGGATAGCTCTTCTGACAATGAGTCAGAACTCATGGCCCAATATAAGGAGTTAATCATGGCTTACGATAAATGTCGCCGAGTCGTGAAAACTCAAGCTAAAGAGATAAAGTCTCTCAAAGCTGAAGAGAGCATCTTGAGAGAGAAAGTCGCAAAGACTGACTCGCTCGAAGAAAACTTCAATAATGCTATTGAAGAATATAACAATGCCCATAAGCACCTTGACCTCAAAGAGAAAATCATCAAGGAACTGGAAGCCCAACTTACCGCTAAAAAGAAACTAGTTGAAAGTTTCTCGAAGCCCAAGACAGTTCTTCCATTCGTTGTTGAATTCTCAGCTAAGGCCAAGGGTGCTGGATTAGGCCATGAAGAAGCTCCTAGTAAATCCTCTAGGAGAAATAAGGCTCAACGAAGGAATAAGGCCACTGATGAGTGTGATTATGATAGGCTTTTTACTATCATAATTGTAATCGTGTCCACTATTTTCTGCCACTTTGTGTAGTAATTTCGTAAGATTAGTTGAGAAATTGTCTTATCATGAATAGGAGAGCACAGTTAGGATTTTTGGTTACTCCTTGTATTAAGCTATATATTTATCCTTTCATTTTTCTAATGCAGGTAGTGCCAACCAATGGAACTAAAAGTCTTAGGGCAAACAGAGGACTTCACGGAGTCAACATGGCTGATGACAGGACAAAACTTTGGCGCACACAGGTAGACACATGGCCATGTCAATACCCGTGTCCTATGTGCCCTGGAGCTAAAGAAATTTGACGCAAGAGACAGAGACTCACATGGGTAGGCACACGCCCGTGTGCCTACCCGTGTCCAATTTGAACACGACTGCCGACCAACCCATGTCTGGAGAACATGAAGAACAACACGGCCGTGTCAGTACCCATGTCATCTGATACAACCCACTACTAGACATGGCTGTTCATGGGGAACTGCTCTAGTGCCGTCAACACGGCCTGACACACGGCCGTGTTGGTACTCGTGTTCGACTTTGTTTGCCAGGAGACTATAAAACTCCTGTAGAAAAATGAGAGGGGACTTTTGGGATCAGTTTTCGTTGGGGAGAACTTCTGGAGCACGAAGTGGAGCACCCAAGAGATGGAGGATTTGAAGGGTATTTTTGTATGCATTTAATCTTTCATAAATCCATTTTAATCTTCCGTATCTCCTGGTGATTCAACTTTAGTTATCTTTTATTTTACATGAACTTTAATTTGGGATAATATGTTAATCATGTATCGCCTTGTTTTCATTGAATTTGTAGTAATTTGTTCGTATGTAGGCTTGTAACCAAAGAGTTTTCTCCTAATTATGAATTACATGTTTGTTTTACATGAATTGCAATTCTCTAGATTGAGAAATAGGAAGTTTGTAATTATAGTTACATGTTCATATTTTGGTGTTGAATCTTTTTGTAATTCAAATTTCATGATCGAGAGATATGTTGTTTGGATACTTGGAATACGAATAAATGGATTCATGATATTTTAGAGATAATATTTCATGAATGTATGTAGTAGATAGGGTGTTTCCACTAATGCAAACGTGAGTATTGTAAATTGTTCGAGAGAAAGTTTACTAATTTAGGTCTAGATCTTGAATTGCCCGAGAGAGAATTTGATAGATGTTTACCCTTTACATTACAACAAATTTGATAACATTATTATTTCATGATTACGCAAAATTAAGTTAATGAATGAGTATTTCATGTAATTGTTCATAACTTTCGGCTTTTTATCATCCTGAATTCCCCAATGTTTAATTATCCAAATAGTCATAGTTAGGTTAATTTTAGATTAAAATTTAATTTTAATTATTGGTACGATAATAGAGTGATGGTGAGTACGAGTATTTGAAATGGCCCTGTGGAATACGACACGAGATTTAGATTTCTCCTATACTATGATTGATAGGTGCACTTGCCTGAAAGTTATTTCAATCTAGCTTATTCCCATCTATATACTTTATACTAGAGTGTAGAATGAATCTGTATCGAGTTATTACTTGTCAGCAAACAAAATCATCAAGTTTTTGGCGCCGTTGCCGGGGACTCGATTTCATTATTTTGAAAGCCTAAACTTTATTAATCTACCAATTTTTATTTATTAATGTATAATTGTAAATTAGTTATGGAATAATTATATCACTTAATCTCTATTTTGTAGTCTGTTAGTCTATGACCAGGGGCAGGAATTCTGGGCTAGCACCTTTTCATCCTGACCCAGAGGGAATTATCCATAACACCAACCAAAGGGACGTGGGAGTTAATACCACAGATATTTCAAACGAACTAGTAGAATAAGAAACAGTTAACCAAGGAGAGAATCATCCGGAAAATTTGGATACCATGGCCAACCAAAATGAGCAAACTATGTCTGACTTTGTTAGACCTAACCTCCAAGGAACTGGGTCAAGTATCGTTAGACCGCCAATAGTCACCAATAACTTCGAATTGAAGCCTAGTATCATACAGATGGTTCAACAGTATGTCCAGTATGATGGCCTGCAAGATGAAGATCCCCACTTGGCCGGATTCCTGGAGATATGTGATACATTCAAGATCAATGGTGTTTCCAATGATGCCATTCGATTGCGATTGTTTCCATTCTCGTTAAGGCATAAGGAGAAGCAGTGGTTGAACTAATTACCTAGAGGGTCGATTACTACTTGGGATATGATGGTGGAGAAGTTTTTGATGAAGTATTTCCCACCGGCAAAGACAGCAAAGCTAAGGAATGACATCTCTAAGTTCATGCAATTGGAATCTGAATCGTTGTACGACACATGGGAACGATTCAAGGACCTTTTGAGGAGATGTCCCCACCATGATCTACCTTCATGGCTTCAGATTCAGACCTTCTACAATGGTCTCAATCCGGCCACTAAATAGATGATTGATGTAGCTATTGGAGGCACCTTGAACAACAAGACACCTGAAGCGGCTCAGCAGTTGATAGAAGACATGGCGATGAACAACTATCAATGGACTACCGTGAGACAAAAGCCTAGCAAGCCCGCAAGAATTTATGAAGTGTATGTTGTCACCGCCTTAGCCATTCAAGTGGAGAAGCTTCACCAAAAGATGGACAACCTTACCTTAGCATCACCATCCATGACACCTCAACAATGGGACCCTTCATATAGTGGAATGCCTAGTTGTGAACCTTCAGTTCAAGAGCATGTTGACTATATGGGTAACAATATGAGACCTCCTTTCAATCAAGTGAACAACCCATATAGTTCTACATACAATCCTGGATGGAGGAACCACCCCAATTTCTCTTGGGGAGGACAAGGCAATCAAGGGAAGCAACCCATGTTTGGACAACAACAACTACCAGAACCAAGGAAGCCTACATTGGAAGATGTACTCACCAAGTTCATGCAAACTACCGATGTAGCCTTCCGGAATCAAGAGGGCTCGATTCGGAATTTGGAGAATCAGATTGGACAGCTTGCAAGGATGGTTTCTGAAAGCTAACAAGGAACGCTTTCAGGAAATACTGAGACAAATCCTAGGGATCATGCAAAAGCCATTCAATTGAGGAGCGGAAAGGAGTTACAAGACCCAAGGATTACGAAGGAAGCGCCCCAAGTGGATTCTAGCGGCGAAGGACCAAGAGAGATGAACGTGCAATCGATGGAGTATCAACCAGCAGTACCATACCCAACAAAGCTTAACAAGGAGCGCATGGATGCGCAGTATGGTAAATTTCTATCTATGTTTAAACAATTACATGTCAATTTACCTTGTTCTGAAATTATTCAAATGCCTAAGTATGCGAAATTTCTTAAGGATTTAATTTATAATAAAAGAAAAATAGAGGAATTATCTTTAGTAACACTTAGTGAAGAATGTTCTGCTATTTTGCAAAATAAATTACCACAAAAAATTAAGGATCCCGGTTCATTTTCAATACCATGTTTAATTGGAGATTTGCAAGTAAATAAAGCTCTAGCGGATTTAGGAGAAAGTATAAATTTAACGCCTTATAAACTATATTTTAAACTAGGTCTAGGAGAACTTAGCTCAACTAGAATAAGTATCCAACTAGCAGATCGATCAGTTAAGTATCCTAGAGGAATAGTGGAGGATGTATTAGTTAAGATAGATAAGTTTATAGTTCCTGCTGATTTTGTTATTCTAGATATTGATGAAAATATTGAAGTACCACTTATATTAGGTCGTCCATTTTTATCCACTTCTAAAGCGCTTATTGATGTTTTTGATGGTAAATTAGTTTTGCGAGTATGAGAAGATGAAATCACTTTTCAAATTGGCAATACTATGAAACAATCTTTAGATAATGATGATTATTGTTATTTTTCTCATGGTATTGATAATGTTATGCCTTCTATAAATGCTAATTTTTATTGTAAAGATCCTTTAGAAATTTGTATTACAAATTGCTATCTAGAAGAAGAAAAAAATAAAGATATAGTTGAACATTTATTCTTTCTAGATAATAGTGTGGCGATGAATAGAACGACTGAATATAGTTGGATTACTCAAGGAGATCATGAAGCTCATAAGAATTATACTAAGAATCCACCAATAGTAGAACTTAAAAAATTACCAGATCATCTTGAGTATGCATTCTTAGGATCTAATTCTTCTTATCCAGTTATTATTTCTTCTAATCTATCTAATACTGAAAAAGATAAATTAATAACTGTCTTGAAGAAATGTAAAGGTGCAACAACATGGCAAATATCTGATATAAAGGGTATTAATCCTAGTTTTTGCACTCACAAAATCCTTTTGGAAGAAAACTATAAATCTTCTATTCAACCGCAACGTAGGATAAACCCAAATATGAAAGAGGTAGTAAAGGAGGAGATTGTTAAGTTGTTAGATGCTGGTATTATATACCCTATTTCGGATAGTTCATGGGTTAGTCATGTCCAAGTCGTTCCTTAGAAGCGTGGTCTAATAGTGGTAGCTAACGATAAGATTGAGTTAATTCCTACGCGAACGGTAACAGGTTGGCGTGTCTGTATTGACTATAGGAAATTAAATGATGCCACTAGGAAAGACCATTTCCCTCTGCCTTTCATTGACCAAATATTAGAACGTTTGTCAGGACATTCCTAATATTGTTTTCTAGATGGACTTTCTGGATACTTCCAAATTCCTATAGCACCAGAAGACCAGGAGAAAACAACATTTACTTGCCCATTCGGTACATTTGCCTATAGACGTATGCCTTTCGGGTTATGTAATGTACCCTCCACTTTTCAAAGGTGCATGCTAGCTATCTTTAACGAATATGTTGAGGATATCATGGAAGTATTTATGGATGATTTTTCTGTTTTTGGCGATTCGTTTAATCTGTGTTTGTATAATTTAGAGAAAGTTCTTAGGAGGTGTGAGGAGACTAACCTAGCTCTTAGTTGGGAGAAGTGCCATTTCATGGTCAAGGAAGGGTTAGTGCTTGGCCATAAAATCTCAAGCCAAGGAATCCAAGTAGATAGAGCGAAAATTGAGAACATCGAAAAGTTACCACCGCCAACCTCCGTCAAGGCAGTGAGAAGTTTCTTAGGACATGCGGGATTTTACCGTCGGTTTATTAAAGACTTCTCTAAAATAGCTAAACCACTTACCAGGCTGTTAGAAAAAGACACACCTTTCATTTTTGAACAAGAGTTTCTACATGCCTTTGAGTTTTTAAAAGAGAGATTAATTAATTCTCATATTATGATCGCACCCGATTTTAATCAACCATTTGAGATCATGTGTGACGCTAGTAGTTTTGCGGTAGGGGCTGTTTTAGAAAAACGCCGAAACAAACACTTTCATCCTATATACTATGCTAGTAAAACAATTAATAATGCACAGGAGAATTATACAACTATAGAAAAAGAACTTCTAGCAGTGGTATTCGCCTTCGATAAATTTAGATCTTATTTAACATAATCTAAAGTGGTAGTATATACCGATCACTCTGCCCTAAGATATTTATTAGCCAAGGCGGAAGCCAAGGCTCGTTTAATCCGTTGGGTTCTCCTATTACAAGAATTTGATTTAGAAATTAGGGATAAACGAGGAGTACAAAACTTAGCGGCAGACCATCTTTCACGTTTAGAAAATCCACTACGATCAATGTTAGATGAATCTGAAATTTCTGATACATTTCCTAAGGAGTCACTATTTTCCACATCTACAAATATACATCTTGATTATCCATGGTTTGCGGATTATGCAAACTATCTTGTAGCTAAGGTTCTTCCAAAAGAATTTTCATACCAGCAGAAAAAGAAAATTTTCTCTGATTTGAAATATTACTTTTGGGAGGACACCTTTCTTTTTCGGATATGTGCAGATTCCGTTATACGAAGGTGTGTATCAGCGGAGGAAGGTTGGAAAATTTTGGAGCAGTGTCATTCAGGCCCTGTCGGTGGTCACTATGGAGCAAATCGTTTGGCAAAAAAGGTTCTTGATTCTGGTTTTTATTGGCCCCTTCTATTCAGGGATGCCCAAAGGTATGTGCTTTCATGTGATTCTTGTCAGAAAGCAGGTAATATTTCTAAGTTACATGAAATGCCACAAAAATATATTCTTGAATGTGAAGTATTCGATGTGTAGGGGATTGATTTTATGGGACCATTTCCAGTTTCTTTTGGGAATAAAAATATTTTAGTAGTTGTGGATTATGTATCGAAGTGGGTTGAAGCACAAGCTTTGCCTACTAATGATTGTAGGGTAGTAGTTCGATTTTTAAAATCCTTATCTGCACGATTTGACACACCATGTGTACTTATTAGCGATAGGGGATCACATTTCTGTAATTTGCAGCTAGATAAAGTATTGGAAAAGTATGGAGTTACACATAGGATAGCCACTCTTTATCATCTGCAATCTAGTGGTCAAGTTGAAGTTTCCAATAATGAGCTTAAGAGGATCCTAGAAAAATCTATAAAAGGGAATATGAAGCAGTGGTCTAAAAAACTTAACGATTGTTTGTGGGCATATAGTACCACCTTCAAAACACCTATAGGGACCACCCCTTTAGATTAGTCTATGGCAAATCTTGTCACCTGCCTATAGAATTAGAACACAAGTCGTATTGGGCGATACACTCTTTGAATTTTGATACTAATTCTATAGGGGAGAAACGTAAACTTCAACTTAACGAGTTATATGAGTGGAGAACAATGGCTTATGAGAACTCCCGGATTTATAAGGAGAAGACCAAGCTATTTCATGACCGTCACCTTCGCAAACCCAAGACATTTCAGAAAGGTGACCAAGTCCTCCTTTTTAATTCCCATCTTCGTTTATTCTCAGGCAAGTTAAGGTCTGAGTGGTCCGGACCCTTCAAGGTTAAAGAAGTCTTCCCCTACAGCACCGTCAAACGTACCCACCCTGAGAAGGGAGATTTTAAGGTTAATGGACACCGACTGAAGCATTATTATGGTGAGCTCCCTAAAGACTTCGCTCGTCAAGAGACTTGCCTCCGTCTAGATTAGGATTATGAAAAATATAGTAATATTCATAAGTTTTAAAATTTTTAGTACAAGTATAGTTATAAGAAAAAAATTTACGTTATAAAAACAAAAAAAAATTGTAATTAATTCCACCTAAGGAAGAATTCGAATTTTAGAGGCGCACACGGGTCACCACACGCCCGTGTGGGTGGCCGTGTGCTCAACACAGCCTCAGGCCCAGTCGTGTTACTTAAATCTGGAAAAGGACGATTTCATCCCGAGCACAACATGGGTTCACACCAACCCGTGTGTCCGGTAGTGTCTCTTCGCTTGACGATCGTCGAGACCACTGTGTCGACACATCCGACACGCCCGTGTCGCATGGTACACGCCCGTGTTGCGTGTCACCTACAAACCCGTGTATTTTTAATGCATTGTGCCAGATCAGATACGGGTCCACACACGTCCGTGTTGTGGCCCGTGTCCGCCTGCCACGCTGTTTCCTGTCAGCTTGACTGCACGGCCCCCCACAGCCCGTGTTTCACGAGGCTAAGATTCCTCAACACGGGTACGTACACGGTTGTGTGTGCACCCATGTTCGCCTACTATATATAGTGGTCGTGTCCTTTCCTTCCTTTTCATCCCCTGTATACAGCCAATCCTCCCATTTCTTCCAAGACCAGAGCTCGGTTTGAGTGTTCTTTGCCTCCACAATTCGTAGATTTGCCTCCTCTACTCAATCTTCCCTCTGTGGTAACCATATTTTATTTATGATTTTGCTCTACTTCTCCCCTTCTCCGCTCTTTTCTCCACGTTCTCACTCTCCCATTTCCATTTTCAAACTAAATATAACAAAAAATCTTTTATTTTTTTTGCTCATAACATGTCTTCCGGAAGAGGCCAAGGTGGTTGTTGGGTACATTGGTCAAATGTACCTGATTTGAAGAAGCCTCACCCAACTCAATGATATACATCATAATGTATTTGATGTATATTGAGTTTACTTGTGCAGGTTATGTAATCACTAGACTGAAGCAAAAAGTTTCTAAGTCCATGTGTCGACACCTAGAGGGAAAGTGTCGACACTTAAGAAGACTTGTGTCGACACCCAGACAAGCAGTGTCGACACTTGGAGTCATTGTGTCGACACCTGGGATGCAGAGTCGACACCAGACAGGAAGTGTCGACACTTGGAGCTGTGTCGACACTCAGTGAAGAAAAGTGCAGACAGAAAGTGTCGACACAAGGAGCTGTGTCGACACCCAGTAAAGCTGTGTCTACACCAGAAAGTGTCGACACTTGGAGCTGTGTCGACACTCAGCAAAAGTCTGCAGAGACTAAGTTAAAGTGTCGACACTCAGAACAATGTATCGACACTCAACAGAAGAGTCAGCACTTGAAGTATGTGTCGACACCCAGCACAATGTGTCGACACTTAGCTAAAGACTCTACACTTGAAGAAAGTGTCGACACAAGGAGCTGTGTCGACACTTAGCAAAGATCAGAAAGATCAACAAAATATTCTAAGTACAAGTGTCGACACTAAGGGAATGTGTCGACACTCAGCTGAAGTCTCAATAAGAAGAAGGTGTGTCGACACAAGGAGTTGTGTCGACACTCAGCAAGTATCGACATTGAAGACTATGTGTCGACACTTGACAGATTCAACACAAGTAGTTGTGTCGACACAAAGGAGATGTGTCGACACTTAGAAGAATTCAGCAAAAGCTAGAAGAACAAGTACTTGTGTCGACACTCAATTTCAGTGTCGACACATGCAGAAGAATCTGTGTCGAGACATACAAGGAGTTGTGTCGACACCTTGTAGACTTGTGTCGACACTTATACAACCTGGGTCGACACTTGGACTATAAGTGCCGACACTTAAAGACAGAAAGTCTCGACACTTACAGACAGTTAGAGATTTTCAAGAAATGACTGGATGACTTGACAGCTGCCGTTCCAGCCGGTCTACAGCACCTGTCAGAGATATCAGAAGTCAGTTATGGACCGGACCAGCCGGTTACCATGAAGAAGGCCTATAAATAGGCACCTACAGTTTACAGAAACTGTTGTTCAGATTGTTGTTCAAAGAATTGAAGTGCATCACATTATTGAAGAACAAGTGGTACACAGAGTATCAACACAAGAAGATCTTGCAGTCCAAGTGCAGATCTAAGAAGTTGGAGAGAGAGGGCTCCATCCAAGAAATCAGCCTCTGGAACTAGGCTGAGAAGAAGGATTCAGATTCAATTCTGGATCTTAAGTGGCAGAGGTCAAGGAACAACTGCAGGAGGATTCAGTCTTATTCAGTTCTACTCAAGAAGCTTTGAAGAAAGCTAAGTCAGAGTGAATCCAGCTGAGTTCTTCCAAGAACTCATCAAGAAACTCTCAACTCCCCTCTTTTATTTCTGAGTTGTAGAGTTAATATCTGTAATACATTTTTAACTTGTAGGATCCCTTGGATCTGAGTGAATTGTAAGCCTATAACTATAAAGGCTGAGGGTAGGGCTTGTGAGCCTGAGTGTAGGAGATTGAGATCTCTGAGTGTAGGCCTTGGTTGGCTGAGTGTAGGCCTTGGTTGGCTGAGTGTAGGACTTGATTGGATGAGTGTAGGCTTTGGGATAAAGCTGAGTTGTAAGGCCTTGGGCCTGAGGTGTAAGAACCAATTTGGGTTCTGAGACAGTGGAGGAGTTTGGCCGAATCTAGTACACTGCTAGATAGGCGAAGGGGGAAAGTGGATGTACCCATATCTTGGGGAACCACTATAAACCACTGTGTATGCTGTGCTGTGCTGTGCTGTGATTATTGCTGTGTTTGCTGTGATAAACTAGTTAGAAATCTGTGATAATAAACTGTTTGCTGCCATTAAAGTTGTAAAAAGGATTAGGTCACCTATTCACCCCCCCTCTAGGTATTTAGGTACCATATCTTTCAAGTGGTATCAAAGCGAGGTTCCTCAAAAAGGACTAACAGTCTGAGGAGATCCTGTTTGGCAGATTCAGTGTAAGGCAAATCACAGTTTCCAGAAATTCAAGAAAATCAAGAAACATGGGTTCCTCTGAGAATCACAAGGAATTGGGTTCCATGAAATTACCCATATGCAGGAAAGAGATCTTTGGGATCTGGAAGGAAAGGGTAAGGCTGTTTATGGAGGCCTCAGACCCTAGAATCTACATCACAGTAAAGAAAGGGCCTTATGTGCCCATGAAGATTTCAGTTTTGGATGCAAATCAGAGAACTCCAAAGGATTTCTCTGAGATGACTAAGGATGAGATTGTCCTAGCCACAATGGACAAGAGGGCACAAAACATAATAGTGAGTGCCATTGATGATACAACTTTTCAGAATCTTATACACTGCAAGACAGCTAAGGAGATGTGGGACACTCTTATAGTGTATATGGAAGGATCTGAAGAAGTTAGGCAAGATAGAAAATCCTTGCTAAATCGGGAGTATGAGAGTTTTAGACAAGGTAAAGGTGATATCATAACTGAGTGCTACAAGAGGTTCTACAGAATAGTTAATGAACTCATGTCTTATGGAAGAGAGTTCAGTAACTATGAACTTAATGACAAGTTCCTAAGGTCCCTAACCAAAGATTGGGACACCAAGATCTGTGCCATTAGATAAATGGCTAAGTTGGGAGAAATTCCTCCTCCTACACTGTTTGGCAAGTTATTGTCATATGAGATGCAGTTGACAGTGAGGAAAGATGAGGAGAAGTCAACAAGAATTGAACACAAGGAAAGATCAGTTGCTTTCAAGACAGAAGTTCCCAGAAAGTGCAGGAATAAGTCATCAACTCCACCTCCAAAGATTGCTGAATCAGAGTCAGATGAAACAGTCAGCACCAAGTCAGAAAGCAGTGAAAGTGATGAAGACTTTGCTGCTTTCACTAGACACTTTCAGAAGTTTTTGAAAAAGAAACAGTGGAGGTCAAGGCCTTCTACATCACATGGAAAGGAAGACTCTTATCAGAAAAAGAGGTCTTCAAAGAATGACAAGAAAAGGACAAAATCTAGCAAGGCAACTAGTTCAAAGATAGTGTGTTATTGCTGCAATAGACAGGGCCATGTTATTGCAGACTGTCCTGAAAAGAGAAAAGAATCTGGTGACAGGAAAAAGACTCATTTCAAAGGCAAGAAAGAGAAGTCTTTTGTAGCCAAAAAAGAGAAGACTCTATCAGATATTTCTTCTTCAGAATCTGAGTCTGATGCTGAAGCCTACATAGGGCTGTTTGCTGAAGAAGAAGAGGAAGAATTCATGCAGATCATGGAGTCTATTTATGAACAAGTAGACAGTCAATGCCAAGGGCTAATGGCTTTGACAGAGAGTGCCAAAATCCTGGAGCAGCCAGGACCCAGTCAGGTACAAGGTTCATGTTCAAGTTCAGTTTCTTGTTCTAATTCAGATTCAGATTCTTCTTCATCAAGTGATGAGAATGTATCTGAGTCTGAGGATGATATTCATCAGCTTATAGATGAATATAAGGTGCTGTTGCAAGCTTACAAGAAAAGCAAGTCCCTAGCCAAAAGTCAGGCAAAGGAAATTGCTGATATTAAAGCTGGTGCAACAGATTTTGAGAAGCAGTTTGATCAAAAGCTTAATGAGATAGCTAGGCTGAAACACATAACATTTATTCAGATGGGTACTATATCATTTAAGAATGATCAAATTAAGAGTCTGGAGATCAATCTTCAGAAGGAGAAGGACTTAGTTGCTAGGTTTTCTAAACCTAAGTCAGTGTTACCTTTAATTGATGATTTTATTCATCATAAAGGCAAGGCTGGACTGGGCTTTACTAGACCTGCAAGGACTGAGCAGTCCAAGTCCAAGTCCAAGGGCAAAGCCCCAACATTCAATAAGTCTGCTGAAGATAAGACAGCAAAGGCTGTACCTAAGCAAAGGTACAATAAGTTTGAATGCTGATGCTGTGGCAAGGTTGGCCACTTTGCAGTAGACTGTTGGCACAATGTTAGTGCCAAAGTGAGTAGCAAGCAACCTGGTGGAAAGCCAGTAGGTAGTTTTGTCAAGTTACAGACTAACAAGTACCAAGGACCCAAGAATTCTTTGGGTTCTAAGGTTCATTAATCTGTTTTGCAGGTGAGTCCAAGTGGCCATACCCCTACATGGTACTTGGACAGTGGATGTTCCAGACATATGATTGGAACAAGAGGATTACTAAAGGACTACATTCCAGTAAAAGATGGTCCAAAAGTAACCCTTGGTGGTTCTGAAAAAGGAATCATCAAAGGATTTGGTAACATTTCTACAAACTTAGTTACCATTACTCAAGTGGCTTATGTTAAAGGGTTGAAACACAACCTAATAAGTATAAGTCAATTAAGTGATGTAGGGTATGACATCTCATTTGTTAAAAATGGTTGTCATATCAAGAGGTCAAGTGATCAAGAGATCATTTTGACAGGTTATAGGAAGAGGAATGTCTACTGCCTAGACATTATGATTGAGAACAATGGTTCTCCAGTTTGTCTTGTAGCTGATGAGAAGGTCTCTCATTGTGTCAAATGGCACAAGAGGCCTGCCCATCTTAACTACAAGACTATTAGCAAACTCTTTAGTAAAGAGTTAGTGAGGAATGGTCCTCAAGTTAAGTGTGTTAAAGATGGTATTTGCTCAGCTTGTCAAAAGGGCAAGCAGACTAAATCCACCTTTAGAAGCATAGAGAACAAAGATGCTGTGAGGTGTTTATACCTCTTGCATATGGATCTCTTTGGTCCAATGCCAGTTCACAGCTTAGGTAGGAAGGTCTATACCTTTGTAGTTGTAGATGACTACTCAAGGTTTTCCTGGGTGTTCTTCTTAAGACAGAAATCTGAAATACCTAGTGTCTTCTATAGCTTTGTCAAGCAAATTCAGAATGAACTAAATAGTACAGTGGTCAAAATTAGAAGTGACCATGGTACTGAATTTCAGTCTGATAGCATGACAAAACTGTGTGAAGACTTTGGGATATTTCAAGAATTCTCTTCACCTAGAACACCTCAGCAAAATGGCATTGCTGAAAGGAAGAATAGGATCTTGATAGAGGCTGGTAGGACCCTACTAAGTGATACATCACTGCCAGAATATTTCTGGGCTGAAGCAGTTAATACTGCATGCCATGTTATAAATAGGGCTACCATCACTAAGGGCTTAACAAGACCCCCTATGAAGTTGTGAAAGGCAGGAAACCAAACCTATCCTATTTTAGGATCTTTGGTTGCAAATGCTTCATACTTAACAATGGGAAGTCTTACTTAACTAAGTTTGCTGCCAAGTCCCAAGAGGGAATTTTTGTTGGGTACAGCAATAATAGTAAGGCTTATAGAGTCTACAACTTGACTACACAAGTTGTAGAAGAATCAGTGCATGTAGTTTTTGATGAGACTAAACTTATTAATAATGAGTTGTCTAGCAGTGTATGCAGCCCCACAGGTTTGACAAAGAAAATGGACAAGCTTACTATAGAAGAAGTGCCTGCTGCAAGACAGCAAGTAGAAGAAAGTAGCTGTTGTCCAGGGGGAGAACTACATGTGCCAGTTGCTGAAGAAATCCAAGGTATACAGCATGTTGCAGATGCTGAAGTGGTTCAACCAGAAGTTAGGATGCCTCCAGCCCACAGGCATCTTAGAGATCATCCAGTAGAGCTGATTATTGGAGATCCAAGACAAGGAGTTCAAACAAGGAGCAGAAATCAGAATGCTGCAATCTATTCCAGCTTTCTGTCATAAGTTGAACCCAAGAAGTTTGAAGAAGCAATACAAGATCCACAATGGACTGAAGCAATGCAAGAAGAGCTTAATCAGTTCAAGAGGTGCAAGGTTTGGGAACTTGTTCCTAAACCTAAAGACCACAATGTAATAGGAACTAAGTGGATCTACATGAATAAGATGGATGAACAAGGGGTCATCATTAAGAATAAAGCTAGACTGGTTGCTAAAGGATATGGGCAAGAAGAAGGTATTGACTTTGATCAAACCTTTGCTCCAGTAGCCAGACTGGAAGCCATAAGGATGTTCTTGGCCTATGCAACCTATCAAGGATTCAAGGTATACCAAATGGATGTCAAGTCAGCATTCCTAAATGGTAATCTTAAAGAAGAATTCTATGTGGAGCAGCCTTCAGGTTTTGTTGATCCAACTCTACCTCATCATGTCTATAGACTTAGGAAAGCTTTATATGGGTTAAAGCAAGCCCCTAGGGCTTGGTATGAAACCCTATCTAATTTCCTCATTGAGAACAAGTTCTCAAGGGGGAAAATAGATAAGACTCTATTCCTTAGGGAATCTAGAGGCAAAGTTATACTAGTCCAAATATATGTAGATGACATTATATTTGGGTCTACTGAAAGCAGCCTTTGCAAAAAGTTTGCAAAACTTATGCAAGGTCAGTTTGAGATGAGTAGTATGGGAGAGCTGAAGTTTTTCTTGGGTCTCCAAGTTAAACAGACTGAGAGTGGTTTATCCATTTGTCAGTCCAAGTTCACCCTACAACTCATAAGGAAGTATGGTATGGATTCATCCAGTACCATGAAGACTCCTATGGGGTCAAGTATGTCTCTTAGCAAGGATGATGCAGGGAAACCTGTAGATGAAACCTTGTATAGAGGGATAGTTGGCTCCCTATTATACTTGACTGCTAGTAGACCTGACATCATGTATGCTACATGTGTTTGTGCCAGGTATCAAGCCTGCCCTAAAGAGTCTCATTTGACTGCAGTCAAAATAATATTGAGATATCTAAAGGGCACTCCCTATCTAGGCCTCTGGTACCCTAGGAATGGAGATTTTGATCTAACAGGTTATTCAGATGCAGACTTTGCAGGATGCAAAGAGGATAGAAAGAGCACTACTGGAACCTGTCAATTCCTAGGTGGGAGACTAATTTCATGGAGTAGCAAAAAACAAACCAGTGTTGCTATCTCCACAGCAGAGTCAGAGTATGTAGCTGCAGGAAGTTGCTGTGCTCAACTTCTGTGGATACATCAGCTAGAGGACTATGGATTTCAGGTAAGTAGAACTCCACTTTTCTGTGATTCTACAAGTGCTATTTCAATAGCTAATAACCCTATATCACATAGTAGAACTAAACATATTGAAATTAAATATTATTTTCTTAGGGAACATGTAGAAAGAGAAGATATTTTACTTGAATATGTTAAAACAGATAATCAGATAGCTAATATGTTTACTAAGCCCCTAGAAGAAGCTAAGTTCAATAGATTTAAAATTGAACTAGGAATGATAAACTTAGAGTAAGTTTACAGAATTAAAATTGACTAAGTAAAAAGGTGTCGACACATAGACAAGTCTATGTCGACACAGAATAGTGGTGTCGACACTTCAGGAAAAAGGTGTCGATACATCTAGGATGTTGGTGACGACACTTCAGAATGTTAGTGTCGACACATGACAAGTAGGTGTCGACACATCCAATATGGTGTCGACACTTATGTTTTACTCAGAATTTTCTAAGTAAAGTCTCGATAATGTGTCGAGTTATGTTGTGTCGACACATAACCAAGTGTCGACACATAAAATCTGTTGACTAAACTTGTGTCGACACATGTGTGTCGAGACATTATAAGTCATTGTCGACACTTATATCCAGTGTCGACACATTTTAAGTTAACTGTCCCGCTTGTTCATCTTCAAAATCAGAAAGGTATAAATAGGGTTCTGTCTTTGTTTGTCGACACGCTTTCAAAGTTTCGAGACCAAAACTTCTGTGTCGACACCTCTCTTTTCTAAAGACAAACTCTACAAACCCCAATGGCTCCTAAGCTTGAGGAGAACGTTAACGAGGGTTATGAGCTTGTGCGCAGCGCGTTCGACGATGTAGATGCAGAAATCAAGGCGGTTGTAACCCTAGTCGCCGATTCTGGACTAGAATATCTAGTGTCAGAACCTACAAATATTTGGAAGAAGGAGGTACTTGAATTCCTTAATGGAGCCGCAGTAGATGACTCTGGATACAGAATCAAATCCAGAGTTCATGGAACTAAGGTCAAGGTTTCACCAAAGAGTCTGAGGAAGGTACTCCAGCTACCAAAAACTCAAGATGAAGAAGAGGTTACTGCTTCAAAGACCAGGGAAGCTTTAACCTGGTGTGGACTTGATCCTAAGATGAAGATAGGATCTGTTTTCAACAGAAAAGGCATGAATAATCAAGGGAAGTTCATGTCTGAGATAGTGGGAAAAGTCTTACTCAGCAAGCCTGGAGGGCATGACAGAGTGTCTGCCTATATGTTTGGAATTATGACTAGAATTATCTTTGCTCTAAGAACTGACTGGTCTATAGTGGTTTATGAGAAGATAAAGGAGAGCTTGAAAAAGCCCAATCTGGGCAGGATCATTAGTCTCTACCTAGATGGTACCATACCAGAGGTAATGAATACTGCTGCAGGAAACAAGATCAACCACATGAGGAAGATGGATCAAAGGATCTTCTCAAGATGGGACAGGGTGTTGTCCAAGGAAATACCAACCCCAGAGAAGGTAGTTACTGAGAAGGAGTCTCTTCCAAAGAAGAAAAGGAAGACAGCTCCTGTAGAACAAGTGTCCACAAGCAGTTCAGGTAGTGAAGAACATGTTGTTTTCACTCCTGATGATCAAGAGGAAGAGGCTGTAGTGAAGACCCCTGCTGCTCAAGAGGATGCTGAGATCCAGGGGGAGCTACCACAGGCTAGCCCCATCCACAGGGATCAAAGCCAGGGGGAGCCTCCAGTTGTAGAAGAACCATCTACACTGGACAGTGAGCAAGCCACCATCATCATCCAAGAGGTACTCACTGACCTAAATACTTTAGAATATCTTATAGAAGATGCTGATTTGTCTGATGTTCCTCAGCAAACTCAGCTGCATAGTCAAGAACCAGATGATGTTATCAAAGACACATCTGCTGTTCC
This sequence comes from Platanthera guangdongensis, assembly GCA_039583875.1. Taxonomy (NCBI): domain Eukaryota; kingdom Viridiplantae; phylum Streptophyta; class Magnoliopsida; order Asparagales; family Orchidaceae; genus Platanthera; species Platanthera guangdongensis. Next base: position 77,281,177 of record CM077159.1, read on the forward strand.
AGAAATTCCTGATCCAGAAGTTGAAGAGCAAAGCATGTCTCCAGCTCAATCACCTCAAGAGTTCACCATGGAAGATTTATTTCTAAATCTAGATCAAGCTGATTTTGACATGGACAAAGAAGCTGCTGGAAGAGATACTGCTGCTGCTGAGGGGGAGCAAGTACAAGATCTGGAAGAGCCTATTAGGCTGGAAACTGAGAAGGCACCTGATGTGCAAGCTGACAAACCTCCAAGCCCTAAGGATAGGGTTGACATAGCCAGCACTTCTGCCTCTGAAGATGAGGAGAGTGCTAGGGCTAAGAAGAAGAAACTGTATGTTTTTAAAAGGAGAAGTCAGAGTTATAAGAAAGCTCTGCAATCCATAGCCCCACATCCTATAGTTCAACAAGCTCCAACTGTTGATTATAGTGCATTAATGATTGCAATGCAGATAAAACTGGATGAACAGAGAAAAGCAATAGAGGCTTATGTAGATGAAGGGCACAAAGCTTTACAGTTTAATCTTGCCCAAGATATAAAATCCATAAGGTTTGAAATGAACCTTAACAAGAAGGAAATGAATGAATGCTTCCACAAAGGTGGAAATGCAGTGGTGTATTTGGCAACACACCAGGAGAAAATCAAAGCCCAAGTTGATGATATAGCATTGAAACAAGGATATGTTCTTGAGAATCAGTTAAGAATGAATGACAATTTGACTGCATCCCATAATGTTATAGTCACTGAGTTGAAGACCAAGGCTGCTGAACCTTCTACCTCTACTGCTGCTGCTAAAGCTGATTTTAACAAAACCTTTCAAGAGGAAATTTCTGCTGTCAAGACTGCAATCCAAGCCTCCCAGAAAGCTATATCTGATCAACTTCAAAAGCTGAAACCATACTTTAAAGATGGAATCAGGTACTTGGATAGTCAGATCAGATTTCAAAAGGATGATGTCAGAGATCACATGGCTAGAGAAGTCATAAAGGGGGAGAGAGTGTTAGTCAAGGCAAGTTCTGATCATGCAAAATGGATATCTAATTCCATCAGAGCTACACTGGGCTATCCTCCACTCTGTGATGATGATAATGTTGCTGAATCTGGGATTCAAACTGCTTATTTTGGAGGTGAGCAACCAGAAGTAGCTCAGGTCATTTATCCACCTGCAGACTTTGAAATGATTCAAGCAGATGTGAGCACCATGTATAGCTCACCTGAGGGCAAGGACAATATCCATATTGAAAAGGTTGTTCAACCTATTACTGAAGCCATGCAAGAGGCATTACAGAAGGAAGAAGAGACAAGGTTGTCCAAAAAGAGGTTTAGGGAACAAGCAGAACAAAAGCCAGATTTTGAACAGTGGAGCCCTACCTCTAGGAATATAATTTTAACTGCCTGGAAAGCTGCCAAGGACAATACACATGACAGGAACAAGTGGTTCTCTGATGCTGAATGGAGAAAACATGAAATAAGATAAGAGGCCATTGTTCAATTCAGAAGGAAGGCTAAGATGGGAAAGCTACCTCCTACTGCAGTGGAGTCTAGCAAGTACTTCCCTAAGCCATATCACTACTTTGAGAGGCAGAAGATCAAGGCAGAAGACCTCAAAAAGAAAGATCTAAAAGGCAAGAAGCCTGCTGTTGCTGAAACTGCTGATGCCCCTGTCAAAGCTCAAGTTCAAGCTGGTAAGGGAATAGTTATCAAGGAACCTGACCAGAACTAGATTAAGAATTTACTTGAAGATTATTTTGTAATCTGTTGAATGTAAAACATTTTTGTGAACTACTGAGAATGTATAAGTCACATGTTAGAACAATTTATGATTCATATATTTCATGTTTGTTCTGTGAATGTGTCTATTTCTTATTTGTTCTGTGTTGATGTATGTGTATACATGTGTGAATTAATACATGTTATGTTTACCCTGCTGAATATTACCTGCTTTACATCATTTTGTAATTTTTAATTTTTAATGGTGTATATCATTGACTAAGGGTTATGACTTCTCCAAATAGGGGGAGATTGTTGAGTACATTGGTCAAATGTACCTGATTTGAAGAAGCCTCACCCAACTCAATGATATACATCATAATGTATTTGATGTATGTTGAGTTTACTTGTGCAGGTTATGTAATCACTGGACTGAAGCAAAAAGTTTCTAAGTCCATGTGTCGACACCTAGAGGGAAAGTGTCGACACTTAAGAAGACTTGTGTCGACACCCAGACAAGTAGTGTCGACACTTGGAGTCATTGTGTCGACACCTGGGATGCAGAGTCGACACCAGACAGGAAGTGTCGACACTTGGAGCTGTGTCGACAATCAGTGAAGAAAAGTTCATACAGAAAGTGTCGACACAAGGAGCTGTGTCGACACCCAGTAAAGCTGTGTCTACACCAGAAAGTGTCGACACTTGGAGCTGTGTCGACACTCAGCAAAAGTCTGCAGAGACTAAGTTAAAGTATCGACACTCAAAACAATGTGTCGACACTCAACAGAAGAGTCAGCACTTGAAGTATGTGTCGACACCCAGCACAATGTGTCGACACTTAGCTAAAGACTCTACACTTGAAGAAAGTGTCGACACAAGGAGCTGTGTCGACACTTAGCAAAGATCAGAAAGATCAACAAAATATTCTAAGTACAAGTGTCGACACTAAGGGAATGTGTCGACACTCAGCTGAAGTCTCAACAAGAAGAAGGTGTGTCGACACAAGGAGCTGTGTCGACACTCAGCAAGTATCGACATTGAAGACTATGTGTCGACACCAAGAAGCAGTGTTGACACTTGACAGATTCAACATAAGAAGTTGTGTCGACACAAAGGAGATGTGTCGACACTTAGAAGAATTCAGCAAAAGCTAGAAGAACAAGTACTTGTGTCGACACTCAATTTCAGTGTCGACACATGCAGAAGAATCTGTGTCGAGACATACAAGGAGTTGTGTCGACACCTTGTAGACTTGTGTCGACACTTACACAACATGTGTCGACACTTGGACTATAAGTGTCGACACTTAAAGACAGAAAGTCTCGACACTTACAGACAGTTAGAGATTTTCAAGAAATTACTGGATGACTTGACAGCTGCCGTTCCAGCCGGTCTACAGCACCTGTCAGAGATATCAGAAGTCAGTTATGGACCGGACCAGCCGGTTACCATGAAGAAGGCCTATAAATAGGCACCTACAGTTTACAGAAACTGTTGTTCAGATTGTTGTTCAAAGAATTGAAGTGCATCACATTATTGAAGAACAAGTGGTACACAGAGTATCAACACAAGAAGATCTTGCAGTCCAAGTGCAGATCTAAGAAGTTGGAGAGAGAGGGCTCCATCCAAGAAATCAGCCTCTGGAACTAGGCTGAGAAGAAGGATTCAGATTCAATTCTGGATCTTAAGTGGCAGAGGTCAAGGAACAACTGCAGGAGGATTCAGTCTTATTCAGTTCTACTCAAGAAGCTTTGAAGAAAGCTAAGTCAGAGTGAATCCAGCTGAGTTCTTCCAAGAACTCATCAAGAAACTCTCAACTCCCCTCTTTTATTTCTGAGTTGTAGAGTTAATATCTGTAATACATTTTTAACTTGTAGGATCCCTTGGATCTGAGTGAATTGTAAGCCTATAACTATAAAGGCTGAGGGTAGGGCTTGTGAGCCTAAGTGTAGGAGATTGAGATCTCTGAGTGTAGGCCTTGGTTGGCTGAGTGTAGGCCTTGGTTGGCTGAGTGTAGGCCTTGATTGGCTGAGTGTAGGCTTTGGGATAAAGCTGAGTTGTAAGGTCTTGGGCCTGAGGTGTAAGAACCAATTTGGGTTCTGAGACAGTGGAGGAGTTTGGCCGAATCTAGTACACTGCTAGATAGGCGAAGGGGGAAAGTGGATGTACCCATATCTTGGGGAACCACTATAAACCACTGTGTATGCTGTGCTGTGCTGTGCTGTGATTATTGCTGTGTTTGTTGTGATAAACTAGTTAGAAATCTGTGATAATAAACTGTTTGCTGCCATTAAAGTTGTAAAAAGGATTAGGTCACCTATTCACCCCCCCCCCCTCTAGGTGTTTAGGTACCATATCTTTCAGTGGTAGTCATCGTCGACCGGAGCTTCAGGCTCTATCTACGGAGCGGCGTGACAATCCTGTACCGCTAGTTTTCACCGATCCTACGCATTCTGCCTGTTACAACAACCTCCAATCAAAGAAATTTCAAGACATTCGCACCATTGATTGGAGTGTATTAGAAGAAATAAACTTAGCGGGGGATGTCTGGGAATTAATTTCTGTATTGGGTTGGGAGCAATTCTTTGCGATAGAAGAGTTAGGCTTTAAGGAACTCATACTCGAGTTCCTGTCCTCATTTTACTTAAATATTAGGCCTAATCTCATTGATCCTGATCGCGAGCACGAGGGGATCATCTCCTTTTGAGTAGGGGGCACCTTTTACACACTTACTCTGCTCCAGTTCACCCAATACCTAGGGGTGTATGAGGCGTCTTTCCTCTTTAATACCGCTTACTCTGACCTTCATTTCAACCTCCCCTCTCGCGATCTTGCCGGCGGTATCTGGGCTCGGCTCGCTTTTGACCTTAGTCCATATGAGGCCAAGAGGTCAAAGGCGTCCCAGTTGTATTCCTCCGCCCTCCATTACATTCACCACCTCCTGAGCCATACTTTGAGCGGCCGGGGCGAAAGCTCCGGCGTTGTCAGTCGGCAGGACTTGCTATACCTCTATAGCATGTCGTCACGTTATCCTCTACAACGAGGCTTCCTGCTCGCCCAGTTCATCCTCCACCAGGCCGACACCCCCGCATAGGGTCTATTTGTGTAGCACCCTACATCACTAGCCTGGTTAAGAATATGGGCATCTTATCAGCCCTCCCCTCGATGACAGTGGTCGCGAAGACCGTGCCCATCACGATGGCCAGCCTTCGATCCCTCCGCCTCGTCACCGCCTGTCAGGGCTAGGGAGGCATTACATATTCTATTGCGAGGCATGGACCACACACGCAGGATGACAGTGACGATGAGGTGGATCCTGACCTCGATGTGCCTCTGGTACCTCCGCCCCATTCCACTTGTGATCAGGGAGAGTCTTTTACTGCTCCCCCTCCACCTCATTCGCGGTATTCACGGGAGTTCCGGCAGTTCTTCGACACCGAGCTCTCGCCGTGCTTATAGTGTATCGAGGCGGCGGAGACGCGGACGGAGGACGTCCTCATTCAGATCAGGGACCAGTTGGGGATCGCTCCTAGAGCGCCGGCAGCTCCTGGCCAGCCACACTTCCCAGACGACCAGACCGACCAGCCGCCTTACTTTTGACATGTATCTGTGTATTGTAGTATTTCTTTATTTCTATTAATGTATTTCAGACATTATATATGATTTCATGTCCACTCCTGGTTCCTTCATGTACTCTTCTATTTTGATGATATCAATTTATTTTTATTATTCTTAGTGAAATTACTTTTTCAGCACTTTACATTGCAATAAGGACATTGCAAATTCTCAGTCTGGGGGTGGATGTTCTTTCTTCCATTTTTATAATTATTGTGATGGACATGGTTGCAATTGATAATAATTTTGCTATCATAACACTGAAGTTAGTTATACCCCCTAAGAAAAAAAAATTTCATTGACTTTTGTTACTCTTTTAATCTCTCATTATTCATTCAGTTGGGATTATCACTATTTAATTTAACTTTGCACGCTGATTAAAATGAATTAATGTAGACTCATAGAAGTTTTAACTTTGTTGATTCGTAATAAAGTATAGAAATACATTAGCTTAATTTTCTCTATATAATTTATTGTTAATATTAATCCTCTATATTATTAACTATTAATCACTATATCTTAGAAAATATAATTATCTATAGTAATGTGAGTCGATGAGTGTAACATTTCTATAATTTGGTTTTAGGGAATTAAAATGAAAGATACTCTCTATTGATGTCTAGCACTTACCCTCTAGCGATCCTCAAAAATGTTGCATAAGTTAAATAGTGAGGGCGGAAATGACTTAGGCCTCCTTTTGGATAGCTTGAGTCTTGCAAACCAAAAACCTTAAATATTATACCATTGCACACCCAATTTGGACATAATCCCTATCCTTTTGAAACTCTACCACTAAAAGTCACCAAGGCCAAATCCTTACCTATTAGCACACCTATCATTGAGCTCTTCATGGAATGAGTTTGTTCGTAGTGATATGTGGCCTGAGTGTGTGTATACTTGCACCCACTCGGAATGATCCCTATTATGAACCCCAAAAAGAGAATAAAAAGACATAGTGATACGTGGCCTGAGTGCGTGTATACTTGCACCCACTCGGAATGATCCCTACTATGGCCTCTTGGTTAATAAGAATAAATATTTAGAGTATCCTTCAAAAATGTGGGAAGTTTACTAATTGCAAAGTCTGGGGGTGTTTTTATAACACTAACGTATGTTAAGGTATTTTCCAACAAAAGGCTCAATCGAGATTTAGGTGTGAAAGAAAAGAAAACAAAATCCATTAAATCTATCTTTGATTAGCCCACCTATAATCTTCTATCCTAAGCCAAAAAGGCTACACCATAATACAAAGTCCTAAGGATCCGACCTCACTAAGTCTAACTAGTGCCGTGGGGAGGGTGTGAAAAGGGCAAGCTCATGACTATCAATATGGGTACTTAAAAGTTTTGAAATACTAATACGTATTTTATTGAGATTGTTATTTTCTCCTCACATTTGTCATAGATGACTATACCTTTATTTCTAGGAAAGAGTGAAAGATAGTTAAAAGATATATTGGAGGAATTTTAAGATAAATTTATACTTAGAAACGTCTGCTAAACTATTTCCTATACGATTACATCATCAAAGTCCCATTTAAATTCAAAGCAACCAGTATGCGGAGATAAAATTATTTATTGGTAACCCAAGTGTTTGAATTAGTTTGCTTAGGGACAAGCAAACATCTATGTCTGGGGGTATTTGATGAGTGCGATTATGATAGACTTTTTACTATCATAATTGTAATCGTGTCCACTATTTTCTGCCTCTTTGTGTAGTGATTTTGCAAGATTAGTTGAGAAATTGTCTTATCATGAATAGGAGAGCACAGTTAGGATTTTTGGTTACTCCTTGTTTTAAGCTATATATTTATCCTTTCATTTTTCTAATGTAGATAGTGCCAACCAATGGAACTAAAAGTCTTGGAGCAAACAGAGGAGTTCACGGAGTCAACATGACGGATGACAGGACAAAAATTTGGCGCACACGGGTAGACACACGACCATGTCAATACCTGTGTCCTATGTGCCCTGGAGCTGAAGAAATTGGACGTAGGAGACAGAGACTCACACGGGTAGACACACGCCCGTGTGCTTACCTGTGTCCAATTTGAACACGACTGCCGACCAACCCGTGTCTGGAGAACATGAAGAACAACACGACCGTGTCAGTACCTGTGTCATCTGACACTGCCCACTACCAAACATGCCTGTTCGTGGGGAACAGCTCTAGAACCGTCAACACGGCCTGACACATGACCGTGTTGGTACCCGTGTTCGACTTTGTTTGCTATGAGACTATAAAACTCCTGTAGAAAAATGAGAGGGGACTTTTTGGATCAGTTTTCGTTAGGGAGAACTTCTGGAACACGAAGTGAAGCACCCAATAGAAGGAGGATTTGAAGGGTATTTTTGTATACATTTAATCTTTCATTAATTCCTTTTAATCTTCTCTATCTCTTGGTGATTCAACTTTAGTTATCTTTTATTTTACATGAACTTTAATTTGGGACAATTTGTTAATCATGTATCGCCTTGTTTTCATTGAATTTGTAGTAATTTGTTCGTATGTAGGCTTGCAACCAAAGAGATTTCTCCTAATTATGAATTACTTGTTTGTTTTACATGAATTGCAAATCTCTAGATTGAGAAATTGGAAGTTTGTAATGATATTTACATGTTCATATTTTGGTGTTGAATGTTTTTGTAATTCAAATTTCATGATCGAGAGATATGTTGTTGGATACTCGGAATATGAATAAATGGATTCATGATATTTTAGAGATAAGATTTCATGAATGTGTGTAATAGATAGGGTGTTTCCACTAATGCAGACTTGAGTATTGTAAATTGTTCGAGAGAAAGTTTACTAATTTAGGACTAGATCTTGAATTGCTCGAGAGAGAATTCGATAGATGTTTACCCTTTACATTACAACAAATTTGATAACCTTATTATTTCATGATTACGCAAAATTGAGTTAATGAATGAGTATTTCATGTAGTTGTTCATAACTTTCGACTTGTTATCATCTTGAATTCCCCAATGTTTAATTATCCAAATAGTCATAGTTAGGTTAATTTTAGATTAAAATTAATTTTAATTGTTGGTACGATAATAGAGTGAGGGTGAGTACGAGTATTTGAAATGACCCTGTGGAATACGACACGAGATGTAGATTTCTCCTATACTATGATTGATAGGTGTACTTGCCGAAAAGTTGTTTCAATCTAGCTTATGCCCATCTACATAGTTTATACTAGAGTGTAGAATGAATCCGCATCGAGTTATTACTTGTTAGCAGACAAAATCATCAGCCGCCAAAAAGGCCTTAGGCAAAGAGAAGGGGAAAGCCCCTCAAGGTCAGACCACGTTCAAGTAGGTTATATTTCCTTCAAATGAGTTTGATTTTGACTCATCCTACGGGCACTTTGCTAGGCCTACTTATGTAGAGCCAAAGTCTCGTTATCAAGGATGGACTCGACCCAGAAACTTTGGCGAAAGTGTGTTTAAGGCATCTTATGAAGAAGTCATTCTTCAGAGCTATGGCCCTTTCAATCATGGCCATAACTTCAAGAAGGCACCAAAGGCAAAGGCTGTTGTAGAAAATCCAGTGAAGGAGAAGAAAACATGTGATTGTCATCATCATGAAACTTCTTCCTCCAGTAATGCTGCCCCTGCTAGACCTCATTTCCAAAAGGCTAAGCAGGAGAACATAAGGCAAAGATACAATAGATTTGACTGTTGGTGTTGTGGCAGAATTCGTCACTTTGCCATTGATTGCTGGTTTAATCCCAGAAATGTTGCAACCCCACATGTTGGCAATATGAGGAAGACCACTCCTAATGCTAATATTCATAGGGGGAGTGTTCTAACCCGAGACCAAGGACCCAAACGTATTTGGGTTCCTAAGGCAAACTGATTGTGATTGCAGGTATGTTAGAAGTCCACCAAAATGCCAATCTAGTATTTGGACAGTGGATGCTCTTGGCATATGACCGGGTCAAGCAGCCTAATTCAGAACTTTACTCCAGTTGTGAACGGACCAAAGGCCATCTTTGGAGGTTCAGACTGTGGAATTACAAAAGGCTACGGTATGATTACGAATGGTAATGTATCCTTCTCAGATGTGGCTTACGTTGAAGGTTTGAAACATAACCTTATAAGCATAAGCCAACTTTGCGATAAAGGATAAATAGTTGAGTTTCACGCTGATAAGTGCTTGATAAAATCTGTTGACAATATGGAAACGATTCTATCCGGCACTCTAAGCAGAAACATTTTCTGTTTAAATTTCATTTGTATAGATTCTTCGACACCAGTGTGCCTTTTAGCAGAAGATAGTGCATCTCTTGGTGACTAATGACACAAGAGACTAGAACATATTAATTACAAAACTATTAATAAATAATTTTTAATGTACTTAGTACGTGATGCCCTAAATGTCAAGTACGTCAAAGATAGACCTTGTCATGCATGTGTAAAAGGCAAGCAAACAAGGGCTACCTTTAAAAGCGTTATTGGCAAGGATTCTAATAGATGACTTCATCTACTGCATATGGACTTGTTCGGTCCACTGCAAATTAGAAGTTTGGGAGGTAAGGATTATACGTTGGTAATTGTTGATGATTACTCGCGCTTTGCGTGGGTGTTCTTTCTGAAACACAAGTCAGATACCTTTGATATCTTTACTAATTTTGTCAGGAAAGTTCAGAATGAGTACAACTGCTCCATAGTCAAAATCAGAAGTGACAATGGAACAGAGTTTAAATCTGGGGCCATGACAGAATTTTATGAAAGCTTAGGTATCTTTCATGAGTTTTCCTCTCCTCATACTCCACAACATAATGGAGTGGCTGAGAGAAGGAATAGAATAGTTATAGAGGCCTGCAGGACCATGTTAAGTGATGTTTCACTTCCAGAATATTTTTCGGCTGAAGCCGTCAACACTGCATGCCACGTGCAAAATCGAGCCCTCATAAACAAAAACCACGATAGGACACCTTACGAACTTCTGAAGGGCAGGAAACCAACAGTCTTATATTTTAGAATTTTTGGTTGTAAATGTTTCGTGCTCAACAATGGCAAGTATCATACTACAAAGTTCAGCGACAAGAGTTTTGAAGGTATTTTTGTAGGTTATAGTAGCCATAGTAAGGCATATATAATATTTAATAGAAAAACCCTACTGGTAGAAGAATCGATACATGTTGTATTTGATGAGATGAGTTTGCTGCAAATAAACTCTTCTAGTATGCTTATTGAAAATACAGGTGCAAAGCTGAAAGAAATTAGCTTGGATGAACCGTGCGAAGACAAAGGTGAAAAATTCATCAAGATCACCACTCCAACCCCTGTTGGAGAGGCTGATGATCAAGATGAAGAAGTCACTTCGGTGATAGAAGACAACCCAGATGCAAGGACTCTAGAGCTCAGACATCTAAAGGATCACCCCATAGACCAGATCATAGGAGATCCCCGAGATGGTGTCAGAACTCGAAGAAGTACAACTAATGAGAATATATATTTAAGTTTTCTCTTGCAGGTTGAACCAAAGAATTTTGAGGAAGCAAACTCAGACGCATCGTGGATAATGGCGATGGAAGAAGAACTAAACAAGTTCAAGCGCTGCAAAGTATGGAAACTTGTTCCAAGACCCAAAGGCAGGAACGTCATTGGAACAAAATGGGTCTACAGGAACAAGATGGACGAGGATGGAATGATTGTGAAGAATAAGGCCGAACTTGTCTCAAAAGGTTATCATCAAGAAAAAGGAATCGATTTCGACCAAACGTACGCTCCAGTGGCAAGGCTGGAGGCAATAAGGTTATTCCTAGCATATGCTGCACTCAAAGGCTTCACTGTCTATCAGATGGACGTGAAGTCTGCCTTCCTTAATGGTAACATAAAGGAAGAGGTGTATGTGGAACAACCTACAGGTTTCATTGACTCTAACTTTCCTGATTATGTTTACTTACTGCATAACGAATTATATGGTCTGAAACATGCTCCTCGAGCTTGGTATGAGACACTGTCTAGCTTTCTACTTGAGAATAAGTTCACATGGGGAAAGATAGACAAGACATTTTTTCTTAGGGAAATTAAAGGCAAGATTTTGCTAGTGCAAATATATGTCGACGACATTATTTTTGGCAGACCAAGTTCACTAAAGAGCTGATTAAGAAATTTGGAAAGGAGAACGCAACCTCGATGAGGACTCTAATGGGTTCAACTATGTCTCTGAACAAGGATGAAAAAGGGAAACCTTTTGATGAAACCAAGTACAAAAGCATTATTGGATCCTTGCTATACCTTACTGCAAGTAGACCTGACATTATGTTCTCAACATGTGTCTATTCTAGATTTCAGGTGAACTCTAAGGAATCTCACTACGCTGCTGCAAAGCGAATTTTGAGATACCTTAAAGGTACACCAAATCTTGGCTTATGGTACCTAGGAAGTAATGACAGCGAACTAATAGGTTTTTCAGATGCAGATTTTGCAGGGAGAAAAGACGACAGGAAAAGCACTTCAGGAACTTGACAATTCCTTGGAAGAAGGCTCATCTCCTAGAGTAGCAAGAAGCAAAACTGTGTGGCAATCTCAACGGCTTAGTCGGAGTACATCTCTGCAGGCAGTTGCTGTGCACAGTTACTTTGGATAAAGAATCAGTTCGAAGACAACAACATGAAGTTTGACAAGATTCCATTATTTTGCGTCTCCTCCAGCGCAATAGCAATAGCCAACAACCCAGTATCGCACAGCCGAACAAAGCATATAGAGTTAAGGTATCACTTCATCTGGGAGCATGTGGAGTATGGGGACATAGACCTTCAATATGTCCCTATAGATAGGCAAATTGCAGACATTTTCACGAAGCCGCTGGACGAGACCAAGTTCTCGTTCTTCAAAACAGAACTTGGGATGCTCAACAAGGAAGACTAGAAGAAGCTGGAATTTCAAGAAGGCTCAAGACTCAAAGGTTAGTCAAATATTGGAATTTTCAAGAGTTTAAGTTTTTTACTCGAGTAAGTAACAGCCTACTCGAGTAAGTATATGACCTACTCGAGTAGTAGAATGACATACTCGAGTGGTCCACTTGACCCACTCGAGTAGCAGACTGACAAACTCGAGTAGTCAACTTCACATACTCGAGTACCTCACTCATCTACTCGAGTACCTCACTCACCTACTCAAGTACTTTTGTTTACCTAGTCGAGTAACTCCTCATTCATCTCCTCGTGCATGTGCCGAGTCGTGTTTTTCAAATTTTATTATGCGTAAATCAAGGGCAATGCCGCCTCTTCTATGATTTCCTTCAGTCATTTTCAAATAAATAGACCTAAACCTAGGGTTATATAAATAAGAAAATCCGGAAATTTCCCTACACGAAATCATTTCCGCCCTCTCGAGTTCCCGACTGGCTCTTCACCTTCCTCCATCAGTTGCAGAGCCGTGCCCTTTCCGTCTCCCCGTCGACATTCTCTAGGGTTTCTGAATCTCTCGAATTCCTGAATCATGGTCGTCGTCTCTAAGATCGGTGTGGGTTCGGAGTTAGTTGCCGCTGGGATTTCAGAACTCTCTGGCGACTTTCATCATCTCATGATTCTCCTCGACACCCCCGGATTAACTTTCATCCTTCAAGAATCGTGTCGCACTCTTCCCAGATGTAGCAGAATTTTTCAGGAACCTCAAGGTCAAGCGCCATGGGACAGTGTTGAAGTCTTCAGTTAAAGGTATCAAGATCAAATTAACCCAGAATTTTGTTTCTCAATTACTTCGGCTGCCAGTTATAGAAGCAGATGATTTTCTGGGTGATGAAGAATATTCCAGAACTTGCTTGTTCTGTGGAATTTCTGCTTATGCTAAGTATTTCAGAAGAGCAGACATGAATGCAGAAGGTAAACTGCTAGTGGATATAATAGGGAAAATTTTGTTATGTAAAACCAACTCCATAAGAGATATCCCTTTATACTTCTTTGAATTGATGCAAGCAATTTTCTGTAGAAAAGCCTTTCAGTTTGGCTTGTTGATTTTGAATAAAATAAAAGACAGCATCAAATCCCCCAACTATGCAAGGATTATTTCTTTACTCCTTCATGAGATAAACCCTGACACCTTCAACTTCTCCAATGGGAGCATCATTCACCACATGAAGAAGGTATCCATCTCCTCAATTCAAAGATGGGAGCTCAGATTTCAAAATCCCTCTCAAGCTGCCAAAGTTACTGAAGCTATAGACACAGCGGACAGGACTACATCTCCTTCTCCATCTCAGGTCCCCAGCTCCTCTGGGGCACCTATTGAGGGGGAGCCTGCTCCAACTATTCCAGCCAGGATGCCTACTCCTCCTCCACCTACTCCTCCACAAGTCACTCCAGATGATATCCTCACAGATCAACAAGTTCAAGAAGCACTCCTTGTTAAAATTCAACAAACCGCAGACGCCCCCTTGGATACCCTGTTGAAAACTCAACAAACCGAAGGAGAATACGCCCACTTATAATGTTGAAAGTTTTCCCGGATCTTGGAGTTAGCAGGGGTTATCTCAACAAAGCAGTAACAACCAGCAACACATGCATCACAAGCTTCTTTATTGATCAAGAGCAAACTTCTTTACAAGGCGAGACATACATGGCGAGACATACTTCACCAAACCCAACACCGGGAGAGCAGAGACAGTTACAAAGACAAGAACAAAAAACAAGCCGCGCGGACTCAATCAACAAGCCGCCGACCTACTGCTGTGGAGTCCGCTCAGTCCGCCAGGTCGCCAGACCGCAACCCAAGCCGCGCGGACTCACCCTTATTCCAATGCTTAGCTCTTCACCGCCGATCTGGACGCCGCCAGACCGCACAAGTTGCGTCACCGAATGTTACAGTCCGCCTGAAGCAGGCGACTTCCTGAACCCCGAACCAAGTCGCCAAAGAGAAGACCGCCTGGTCGCTATCCGCGACCTACTGTTTACCGCCTGTTGCTTAACCGCAGAGTTCACACTGTCCCTGACCGCAATCAGAGCCAAGTCCTGGCTTTCCAGCGCTATCCGCACAACCTGCACAGCACAACCGGGTCAACTCTCAATCCGCGCGGACACAAAGTCCAGACCGCAGCAACTAATGCGAGCTCAATTACTGTTCACTTACTTCGGTCTCCCCGACACGCCCAGAGTCACGCCCGTGACCTGGGCGTGACTGCTGCGAACTCAGCCCGAAGTCAACTTTGCTGTCCAATCGCCGGCCGCCTTCATGAATAGTACTGTCACGCCCCCCCTACACGCCCGTGACCGAGGGCGTGTACTTAGAAATTTTTTCCTATAAATAGCCCAGTTCTGTAAGGTCCAAGGGTTCAGATTTTTGGGCCAAGTTAGTGTCTTTTTGTGGGCTTAATCCGTGGATACTAGTGCTATGTAAGGAGATTTCTCCCTTCCTATTTCATGTTTTGTTTTGCTTTATCTTTTAGCTTTGTAATAGTTTGAAAATTTTAATAAAAATGTTAGATTTTCTCTCTCTATTTAGCATGAAAAATTCATTTGGATGGCTCACCTCTTTCCCTTTTTATCCTTGGTTTTATCTTTGTTCTTCACTTGTTCTTCATTTATGAAAGGTGTGTGTGTGTGTATGAGTGTAATGTATTCACTTTCCATGTCTTTTTTCCCTTAACTTGTCTTCATGCTTAGGATTTTGATTTCATTCTTATGATTTTATAAAAGAGATTTAAAAAGTGATTTTGTTCTTTTTTACTTAGTTTTCTTTTAGGATTGTAAAACCTCTTTTGTTCTTTTCATCTTCTTTTTCACCTTTTTTATCACTTTCATAACATCATAAGAATGAAAATGTTGGTATTTTAATTTTCCAAAAACTTTGGTTTTTTAATTTGTTTTGAAAAACTTTTGTCTTCTAAAAATTGAAATTTTCTCTTTTTATTTGTTTTTGGCAAAATCTAAGCATGAAGAAGTTAAAGTTTTAATTTTTAGGTAACTTTGATTTTTCTTTGTTATTTGTGTGTGTGAGTGTATGAGCCTAAATTTCCTTTTGTTCTTCTTAATCTTCATGAAGTGTGTGTGAGTGTAGGTGTATTAACTTTTATGCTTTGATTTAAATTGTGTAGAGTGTGTGAGTGTAGGTGTTAAATTTTAATGCTTTCTTTTTAATTGCTTTCTTTTAATGCTTTATTCAAATTATGTAGAGTGTGTGAGTGTAGGTGTATAATTTTATTGCTTTCTTGAATTCTCTTATGGAGTGTGTGTGTCTGTGTGTATTTATTTCCGCCTACTCATTAAGAGTTAAATGGCGCATCGCTTTCATTTCAGTCCTACTCATTTGAGTAGGACTCGTTATTTTTTTTTCTTTATTTTTCCGCCTACTCACTTGAGTCAAATGGCCGGACCTTATTTCAGTCCTACTCGTTTGAGTAGGACTTGCAATTTTTCTTTCTTTATTTTTCCGCCTACTCACTTGAGTTAAATGACCGGACTTTATAGCCCTGTAATCGCATTTATTTTCTCCCACTCGTTTGAGTAGGACTCGCTTTCATTTCAGTCCTACTCGTTTGAGTAGGACTTGCAATTTTCAGTCTTTATTTACCGCCCCCACTCGTTTGAGTGGGACTCGCAAATGTGAAATATGCAATTTTCTTTTATGTGTAACTTAGTTTCTGTTTAATTTATAATTTGGAGTGTGCGTGAGTTCTCGTTTTAGTTAACTTTTTAGCTTTCTAAATGTTGTTATTTTTCTTGTGTCCCTTTCTTATAAACGTTTAGTGTTTAATTTCGAACTCGCGCCTCACAAAATTATAAGCCGTCCCCATACCGATGTGTGGCTAATCGCTATTAGCCTCGGCATCGAAGAGCTTTGGGACATTTAAAATGATTTATAATAATTAAAGTTCTTTATTTTCATTTTAATTTAAGCACTTAAGGTTTACCCCGGGTTTACGATGCGTAGGACCACATATCGATGTGTGGGCCCTATTTCCGTAGTCCATATGCTAGCTAGCCGAGAGGCCGTGCATATGTACCGATCACCCCTGGGTAAATAGGGTTGCGTGCATACCCTCGAGAGAGGACAAGCGTAATTCTACCGGATTGGGTTCCCCACCCAATAGCGGGGTTCTTAGCGTAAAGCGGGCGTTAAGAGGAATCATTCGTCGGACTAACGTTCGGTCGAATAGTCTTAACGTTTAGGTGAGCGATATCCATATAGTTAGGTGAGCTCACAATTGTGGAACCTCCACGACCAAGTTGCCTTATTATTAATTTGAAAACTAAGTCTTTTTATTATTAAAAATTGTTTTAGTCTTAATCCGATTCGATGCCGAGCGTTAACCCTTCATCGAATATTGTCTAAATCGTTTTTTCGCTCCTTTGCTTTTCCGTCTTTTATTAAGTAAAAAAAAATCCATCTTTCTTTCAGTAAAATAATAGTCCTCCCGGAGGAGTAAGAATAGTCAACGCGACCACGAGAACAATACGACCTCGGTATTCCCCCGAATATCGAGTACTACTTGCGATAGGTGCACTTGCCTACCTGAGCAAGCCCGCGATGATCGACTCACCGAACCAACCACAGTAAGAGTCTGTTCGCGGGCACATCAGTCTAGGTTTCTTTCCTGATGTGACATGGGTCCTATTTATAGGCACGACGATGAGTATGGTCACCGCCCTAGCCGATAGGATCACCGCCACAACCCGCAGCTAGAACAAGTGTGTCCGCCAGCCCGCGGACACACATTCCAGTTCGCCGCTCCTGTGCAGATAGCCAGTCCGCCCCAGCTTCTCCAAGGCCGGACTCCAATATCCAGCCCGCCTTGCCGCCAGAGACCAAGCCAGGACCACCACAGCCGGACTCCACAACAGCCGTGTCCGCCATTCTGCGGACAAGGCATCAGCCCGCAAAACCCGAGCCCGCAGCCTCGCCATCAAGGCACCTGCCGGACTCAGCGGACACCCGGCTTCCGTCCGCATATCCCAAGTCCATTGCCTCATTGCCAAGGCACCTCCGGACTTAGCGGACACGCCAATCCAGTCCGCTAACAGCAGACTCCAGTCCGCAACTCCTGAGTCCATAACCTCATCACAAGGCTAAACCGGACTCAGCGGACTCCGGCTCCAGTCCGCACGCTCCTGCACAAGCAATTCTCCAGTCCGCATTTCCCCAAGCTAGCAAACAAGGCAACTGCACTTCTACTACGCTTGGCGGATTGAGAAACCAGCCCGCGCTCCACTGCGCGATCTCCCCGGACTGAGCCATCCTGGACTTGGTTCAGATCACACCAAGTCTAGTCCGCTGGCCACAAGGGCCAGTCCGCACTTACTGGCGGACACTGGATCTAGCCCGCCATACCGGGCGACCTCCAGTTTCTGTCCGCGCTGACCGGCGGTCTTCGCGGCTTCCCGCTGCACCAGAGCAAGACCGAGGCAACTTCCAAACCGGTCTGCCAAGCTCCAGTTCTTCAGTCCGCTTTATGCCGGACTCCGCGGATAACATTTCTATCCGCCCGGTTACTTCCTGGGAGTCAACCGCCTGCTGAGCATACACTGGCCTGTCAGACCGCCGCTGCTGTCCACGTAGTTCGCACGAACAGACCGCCCAAGCCTCCACAGAGCAAACCGCCCGCAACATCCCTGCCGACCTAGCAGTCCGCCAACCCAGTCCGCGTAGTCCGCGCGGATAGGTTTCCCAAGCCTTCCATTCACCCACTTTCACTTCACAGAATTCAACACTCCCCCTTGAAGTGAGAAGTGGTGAATAACTCCAGCAGCTCCCGTAACCTTGCACCTGGTCCTTCCGATAGCATCTACGAAGAGATGTCCAAGACATAGTCCTCGCCCCACATATCATGGACCATGAGGGAGCCCTCCAGCATCTCCAAAAAGGAGTCATGCTTCCCTCTGCCTTCTTCAGCTTAAACCTCCACTCATGCATCACAGGGGTATCACCAACTTCCTTGGACACTGAAGTCCAAGCCTCATTGCCTCTGAGAGAAGTCACCTCTTCAGACTTGGTGTCAACCACCTCCTTGATTCTAGTGGGGTCATCACAGCCAGAAGTACCTTGCTCGACCTGAGGGCTAACAAGGAAACACGGGACCAAGTCCGCCGTGTTCCCTTCACAATATCGAGCTGGTGGCTTACTGATCCTCTTCGATCTCCGAAGAACCTGATCATGGCTAACCACCTCCGCTGCTATTGAACCAGCTCCGTTCCCGGGCAAACCCGGAACAATGCTCCCTTTGCTCCCTAAACAAGACTCCTCCTTACTGGAACCAAAAGCATCTGGAGCAACGCTCCCCCTGCTACCTGAACCAGAAGACTCCCCTCTTGAACAAGAACTGCCTGGAACCTCGCTCCCCTTGCTTCCGGAACCGGAAGCCTCCGCCTTCGAGCCAGAAGATCCTGGAGCATCGCTCCCCCTTCTTCCCGACTCTGACGCCTTTGCCCCGGAGCTAGAACAACCTGGAGCACCTGGTGACTCAGGCAACTCCACTTCCTTAGCAGCAGCCTCCTTCAGCCCACCATCTGACCTGCTTATCTCTAGCTCCACATAAGAGCTACCCCAATACGGTGTCAACTCATCGAGAACAATGTCTCTCAACACTATGAGTTTCTTCGTCGCAGGATCCATACACCTCCATCTTCTTCTCTGCTCATCATACCCAACAAAGACTAGCTTTGTCTTGAGAGCACCCGGAGAGTGTATATAGCAGGTAGATCCAAACACCCGAAGGTGCTTCACTGAGGGCTTCACTCCGAACATCAGCTCATAAGGAGTCTTCATTATGATCAGACTAAGAGGCATCCGATTGATGACATGAGCAGCACAGGCTATTCCCTCCGCCCAAAGAGCCTTCGGAACGCCTTTACTCTGAAGCCAACACTTGCAGGTCTCCGTTAACCAACGGATCATCCGAGCTGCAATACTACCCTGTTGTGAAGTATGTCCACAAGAAAGCTCCATCCAGATCCCTTATTTCCTACAAAAGCGTGAGAACTCGGTTGAGCCAAACTCACCACCGATACTTGTCCTCAACACCTTGATCCTCCGGCTAAGCTGGCCTTCCACAAGCTTCTTGAACTCCACAAACAAGCGTACCATGTTGGACTTCATCTTCATAAAGTATACCCAAGTATACCCAGAATAGTCATCAACCAATATCAGCATGAACCTGCTGCCTCCAAGACTGGCCGTGACGGTCGGTCCCACCAGAGCACAATGGACAACCGTCAATGGTGCATTACATCTGGATTGTGCTTTGTCAACCATGAAGCGATAGGCTCCACTTTCCTGACATCCTGCACACCCCCGACCATCGCCATAGGATGACAATCTAGGCAAGCCTCTTACGAGTCTTCTTTCCGCCATTGCTTTCAGCTTGTCCATCCCTACATGCCCCAGTCTTTCATGCCAGATAGCTGCACTATCACTGGCATTCCTCCGATCAACTCCAGAACTAGTTGAAATCCCAACCACGTTCTTCTCCTTCCTCCCTACCTGAGCTACATTCGCCGAGAGCAAGGTAACCTTGCACTCCTTCCGAAGATGACCTTGTTGCTTGCATTTATAGCACTGTGGTCCTTCCTTCCTCTTCCTATCACGCCTAGGAGAAACACTCCTTTCTTCCTGATATGAAGTAGAGGGACCATCTTCAGCAGCAACCTTCACCTCCTTCCTGAACAACCCATCAAGGGAAGTCCAGACCTCCGCAGCTGACCGATATCCACTGATGTGGTCCAAGAGCTCCGATGAGATCACCTGCTTGAGAATAGACTCCGCTTTCGCATTTGCCTCCTTCCAAGCTCTCATCGCCTCAGCATTGCCAGCAGTATCCTCTTGTCTTCCTGCTCCGCATACAACCTCCCAAAGGTCCTCGCCAAGAAGAAAACTCTTCATACAGGACTTCCACCGTTCACAGTTCGTCTCTGTAAGGAGATCAATACCAAGACAACTTGCATCCTCCATTGCCATGGTTCTACCACTGGTTTCCTCTTCAGAAGAGCAACTACTTCCATTGAGCACTGCTTGACCACTCCAACAACCTGGCTTTGATACCATGTTAAAAATTCAACAAACCGCAGATGCCCCCTTGGATACCCTGTTGAAAACTCAACAAACCGAAGGAGAATACGCCCACTTATAATGTTGAAAGTTTTTCCGGATCGTGGAGTTAGCAGGGGTTATCTCAACAAAGCAGTAACAACCAGCAACACATGCAGCACAAGCTTCTTTATTGATCAAGAGCAAACTTCTTTACAAGGCGAGACATACATGGCGAGACATACTTCACCAAAACCCAACACCGGGAGAAGAGACAGTTACAAAGACAATAACAAAAAACAAGCCGCGCGGACTCAATCAACAAGCCGCCGACGTACTGCTGTGGAGTCCGCTCAGTCCGCCAGGTCGCCAGACCGCAACCCAAGCCGCGCGGACTCACCCTTATTCCAATGCTTAGCTCTTCACCGCCGATCTGGACGCCGCCAGACCGCACAAGCTGCGTCACCGAATGGAACAGTCCGCCTGAAGCAGGCGACTTCCTGAACCCCGAACCAAGTCGCCAAAGAGAAGACCGCCTGGTCGCTATCCGCGACCTGCTGTTTACCGCCTGTTGCTTAACCGCAGAGTCCGCACTGTCCCTGACCGCAATCAGAGCCAAGTCCTTGCTTTCCAGCGCTATCCGCACAACCTGCACAGCACAACCGGGTCAACTCTCAATCCGCGCGGACACAAAGTCCAGACCGCAGCAACTAACGCGAGCTCAATTACTGTTCACTTACTTCGGTCTAGGTTTCTTTCCTGATGTGACATGGGACCTATTTATAGGCACGACGATGAGTATGGTCACCGCCCTAGCCGATAGGATCACCGCCACAACCCGCAGCTAGAACAAGTGTGTCCGCCAGCCCGCGGAGACACATTCCAGTTCGCCGCTCCTGTGCAGATAGCCAGTCTGCCCCAGCTTCTCCAAGGCCGGACTCCAATATCCAACCCGCCTTGCCGCCAGAGACCAAGCCAGGACCACCACAGCCGGACTCCACAACAGCCGTGTCTGCCATTCTGCGGACAAGGCATCAGCCCGCAAAACCCGAGCCCGCAGCCTCGCCATCAAGGCACCTGCCGGACTCAGCGGACACCCGGCTTCCGTCCGTATATCCCAAGTCCATTGCCTCATTGCCAAGGCACCTCCGGACTTAGCGGACACGCCAATCCAGTCCGCTAACAGCAGACTCCAGTCCGCAACTCCTGAGTCCATAACCTCATCACAAAGCTAAAACGGACTCAGCGGACTCCGGCTCCAGTCCGCACGCTTCTGCACAAGCAATTCTCCAGTCCGCATTTCCCCAAGCTAGCAAACAAGGCAACTGCACTTCTACTACGCTTGGCGGACTGAGAAACCAGCCCGCGCTCCACTGCGCGATCTCCCCGGACTGAGCCATCCTGGACTTGGTTCAGATCACACCAAGTCCAGTCCGCTGGCCACAAGGGCCAGTCCGCACTTACTGGCGGACACTGGATCTAGCCCGCCATACCAGGCGACGTCCAGTTTCTGTCCGCGCTGACCGGCGGTCTCCGCGGCTTCCCGCTGCACCAGAGCAAGACCAAGGCAACTGCCAAACCGGTCTGCCGAGCTCCAGTTCTTCAGTCCGCTTTATGCCGGACTCCGCGGATAACATTTCTATCCGCCCGGTTACTTCCTGGGAGTCAACCGTCTGCTGATCATACACTGACCTGTCAGACCGCCGCTGCTGTCCGCGTAGTTCGCGCGAATAGACCGCCCAGGCCGCCACAGAGCAAACCGCCTGCAACATCCCTGCCGACCTAACAGTCCGTCAACCCAGTCCGCGTAGTCCGCGCGGATAGGTTTCCCAAGCCTTCCATTCACCCACTTTCACTTCACAGAATTCAACACTCCTATCCACTGATGCTGCCATAAATGAAATGATAGAAGAACTAACGACAGATGAACCACCTCCTCCTCTATCTCCAACTTCTCCAGTCACTGACATTCCCAAGGACACAACTCCTGTGCAGTCTCCAGGAAAATCTCCAGTGCAGTCTCTAGCAAGGTCTCCAGACACTTCTCCAGCAAGAACTCCAGCAAGAACACCAGCAAAATCTCCTGATGCCCCCAAAGAACATCCAGAAACAATTCTCATTTCTGATGAGCTCTCACCTGAGCTAGTTGAAGCTCCTCTCACGAATTTCGATTTCTCTATCCCTCAGATAATTGATGAAGGGGATGCCATGTTACCCACTGTAAGAGCTCAGAGCTCAGTCACCCTCACAGAAATTGCTCCATGGGTAGCTCCTCCTATTCCTTCTGCTCCACCTACTTCTGCTCCTCCTGCTGCTACAGCTACTTCATCCTCAGATTTGATATCTTAAGTTCATCTTCTCATTCAAGACCAGAAAACGTACTTTGATATTTGTGTCAATACTATAACTGATAAGGTAACTGCTCTAGAAACTGTGATGAGCAGAGGTTTTGCTGAAATACAACATAATACTGATCAGCTCAGACATCTGTTCCAAATTGGTGGCAAAGCCTTAGACCACACCATAACCACTGTTGGACAAGTTATGGAGCAAGGTCTGACTCTTGCTAATAATCAAATTTAACTGGACAAAAGAGCTGAAGCCACTAAGATGAAAATCTGTGAAGAAGTTGGCACTTTCAAAGATGATGTCATCTCTCAGCTATCTGTAGGAGTCAGAAAGGGGGAGAAGTTGGTGAAAGAATATTTAGAAAAATCTGATGCCCTCAAGAAAGAATTATGGGACACTAAAGTTAAAGAGATCCATGATGACGTACTAGCTCAAATTCAGAGTGTTAAATTCCACACATATGACACTGCTGTATTGATGCACAACCACATCCTTCCAGAATTTGCTGCTGATCCTACCATTATTCCTCATCACCTAAACCCTCTAGCTGCTACTGATGCTCCTGCTCCTCCTCCGCAACCTACCTTTTCTCCAAGGCCTAGAGACTCAGTTTCTCCTCCAGAGTGATGTGATCAGGATTGCGAAGATGATCCTGCAGATATCTTTCTCAAAGCCCCTCCTGAGATACTTACTTATAAGAAGAAAAGAAAATATGGTGAAGGTCCTTCTGCTAGCAAATCCATTCCAGTCTCTGATCCTGAGAAAAGAAAAACTCCTGAACATGTTGAGGTTTGGTCTCCCACTTCTAAGTCCCTAATCCTCGAAACACTCAAATTAGTTTTGGATTTCCATGAGAGCAGAAATATTTACTACAGTTCCCAGGAATGGGAGTTGTATGAGAAGTCCATGACCAAGAGAAGGATATATGACAGAGAATATGGAAGAAACAATCCTGTTGCTCCTCTAAGGCCACCCAAGTATTATCCCAAGCCTTACAGCTATCAAAGGAGACAACAGGAGAAACAAGACAGACAACATCATCATAACTAGCCAAAAGGACACATGAGTTGTGGAAATGGATTTTTGTTGTTAAGGATATTTTTGATATTCACAATTATATAATTCTATGTTTTTGATCTTTTTATCCTTTTCATAGTTCTTTTGCTTGCTAACACTGCTTGATTA
The DNA here is from genome assembly GCA_039583875.1 of Platanthera guangdongensis. NCBI lineage: Eukaryota > Viridiplantae > Streptophyta > Magnoliopsida > Asparagales > Orchidaceae > Platanthera > Platanthera guangdongensis. The sequence goes on from CM077159.1 coordinate 77,304,987, forward strand.
CTTAGCATTCTTTTTATGACCATAATTCACCTTAGTGTAAAGGGTTTTGACTTCTATAAATAGGGGGAGATTGTTGGGTATTGTATCCACACTAACCCAGATTTGATGAAGTAACCCTTGAACTAAGATGAATTAAGTTGTATTTGATGTTTGGTTTGAGTTATGTGTTTGCAGGATTCTAATGGGAAGAGTAAACCAATGTCAGTCTACAATGGGTCACCAAACACAGGACCATACAATGTAATTCATCATTGTGTGTTCCAAAGTGTTGACTCATATGTAGCCTCTCTATTGGGATACACTTCATATTCAAGCTCTAGGACTATGTGAAAAGAGTTGATGCTGATTTCACCTTAGAAGAAGAAAAATTTCAGTCAAGAAAATTTCCTAAGTAAAGTACTCGAGTAGTTCTTTACCTACTCGAGTAAGTTACTGAATTTAAACCCGAGTAATAATACTCTTACTCGAGTAGATAAGATGTATCTCGAGTAGTTAGATCAACTACTCGAGTAGTTCCCTTTCTTTCTCTCGTGTTTTACAGGAATTATCTTCTAAATTTTTCTAAGTTAAATACTCGAGTAGTACTATATAGTACTCGAGTAGTTCTATCTTCTGTCTCGAGTAATTGGACTCTGACTCTCGTGTAGTTCTCACTTACTCGAGTAGTCTAAATCATATACTCGAGTAGTTCATCTACTACTCGAGTAGTCCAGTGTTTATACTCGAGTAATCCAGAATTCCAATCCAGAAAATTTCTCTAAGTGAATTACTCGAGTAGTCTTTTTCTTATACTCGATTAGTTCTAATTGACTCGAGTAGTTCATCTCCATATACTCGAGTAGTTCTATTTGTCTCGAGTAGTTTATTTTCTATACTCGAGTAGTTCAGTTTTCGTGCTCCAAAAATTTTCTAAGTGTTTGTCTCGAGTAGTTTCTGATATACTCGAGTAGTTCATTTTTATATACTCGAGTAGTATTTCTTTTACTCGAGTAATATACTCCACCTCTCGTGTATGTACTAAAGTACTCGAGTAAGTCATTTTTGTTACTCGAGTAGCTGAGTCTTTCTCATTCTTATTTACTCGAGTAGTTGACTCCATGTACTCGAGTAATCATCTCATTATCTCTCGAGTAGTTTTTCTCATGTACTCGAGTAGTGCTGCATATACTCGAGTAGTCCACTAAATCTCGAGTAATTTACTTTGACTTTTCAGAAAATTCTTTAAGTCCAGACTTAACGGTCACATTCATAAACTCTGACGTGATTGGTCCACGTGTCTTTCTCAAAATGACTCAATTAAGTCTAATCTTTTCTTATGCTATAAAAGGTCTTATCTAATCCAACAAAACCTAATTATTCAAAGATTATTCTAAGAAAGTTTTTGCAGCCGTACTCTCACAAGAAATTTTGTCTCCTCTTTCTCTCTCCACGAAACGAAACTCGCCGTCGCCGCCATCGCCAATTCCCGACCTGCTAGGGTTTCTTCTTTTGAGGATTCAGATCAAGAAGGCTTTCTAGATCGAGATTCGCTCAAATCTGTAATTTATGATTAGATCGATCGTGAGAAGCCAAGGAAGTTCAGATCCATTCTTGTCGAGATTCTTCTTCAATATTCTGATAAAGCCGCATGCCTAGAAGAAGGAATTTCTGAGTTACTGTTGCAGCTCTGAACAAGAAGATTACTGTTTGTATTTCTGTACAACTTTATTTCATTATTGTATTAGAAGTTTTCTCCGAGTGTAGGAGTTTTCAACTCCGAGATTTTAGGAAGTTTTTCGTTCAGATTGTAGATCCGTCTTGTGGATCGAGTTTGTAGGAACGTTGTTCCGAGGGTAGGATTGTTTTCCAATCCAAGATAGTAGAGTAGCCGAGTCTAGTGTATTGCTAGATCGGTGAGGGAAAGTGGATGTACCCAAGGTTGGGGAACCACTATAAATCTTGCCTCGTCTGTGTTTGTTTGTTTGGTAGATAGATCTATGCATTGGTTTGAGATTTTTTATTCCGCAAAAAGACGCACAACTCACCTATTCACCCCCCTCTAGGTGATTTAGGTTGGCAACTATTAACTTTCAACTTCCACTCCAACTTCAATTTGGGGCTACGGGCGGTGGACTCCTATGGTCGCCCGCGAGCGACCTGGTTGGAGGATGAACATTTGGTAACGCTGAGCACCAACCTCTCCTCCTGGTCGGCGGATTGGGAGGATAAGGGCGAGGCCTTCGTCGTCCTTCACGCAATATATGGACAAGATAATGAAGAGTCGATACTGGACCTCGGCGCGGAGGATCTCGCCCAGTAGACATCATGCTCGCTTGTGCGACGTGTCAAGCTAAACCACTACTCAGTGAGGAAACTATTGGAGACAACTAAGGCCCTGCAAAGCGTCTCCAAGAAGGCGATCAAGCTCAGCATGGAGTCTGCCCGGTATAGGGATTAAGAAGTAAGTCGCTTCCTGCGTGCGACCTTGCTGTTGCTGGACTTGGATTCATTTCGCTGACTTTCCATTCTTTGTCGCAGGCTGCCGAGATCGAGGCCACCAAGAAGCTCTCTGAGTGCGAGGCGAAACTCGCCAAGTCACAGGCGGAGTTGGAGGCGGCCCTAGTCCGCGCCGCTGAGATGGAGAGTCGTATGACTGCCTGGGAGGGCCGCGTGAGTTCTTTAGCTCCTCAGCCAGAAGTGCCACGGCCGGAGGACGATCCTCACTACGCGATCAAGATATCTCGCGTTCTCTGAGAGGAGAGGTGTTCTGTCCGCCGTGAGATAGCTCGCGCTGCGGGGAATGTGATGCTCGCGAGGCTGAGGCTCAATGTCCAGCTCGCTGAGGGGGGAAGCAACTTACTGTTGACGAGCTTCTCCCCGAATGGCTTGCTAATGAATCAATCTCTCCAGATCGCGTACCTTCTCCCTCATCGGCTCCGGCAGCAGCGGCAGCAGTAGCAGCAGCGACGACAGCAGCAGCAGTGGCGAGGAGGAGAGCGAGGATGACGGCGAGGAAGAGGAGGATGCTGGCATTGGAGATGAGGAATATCAGCCTGATACTGGCGACGATGAGTCCTAGTTGCTTGCCGATATTTGTCATACTCGCACATAGCAGTTTGCGAATTATTTGTAACAGCAACATTTTGTAACTTGTAAAATTTTGAAACATATATTAATACAAGTTTGAATTACAATATTGTCACCCTTTTTCCTTTCTTGTGTGCTTGTTGATTGATGATACTTGCTAGGCTCATAGGCTTGGGGAGGATAAGTGCTCGTGACGCTTTACCCGCACGTCGACATCGTTTATAGTCGCGTAGTTACTCGCCTGTCCAGTACATATACTTGCCTCAATATACTCGCTCTCTTGTCATGGTCGCTGTAGCACATTCGCCCATACATACTCGCAAACTCGCCAATGCCTGTCCGCACCTGCATAATTCATTTATTTTTTCGGAGTTATTTCTGACTGGCTCAAAGACCAGAGCCGACGCCCTATGAGGAGCTGAACTTGGTTGGTGATTGGGAGTAGTCGACACCCAACAGGAGCCAAGCTCAACTGGGGGTGGGAATCAGTCGACACCCAGCATGTGCCAATCTCAACTGGGGGTGGTGTGAGTCAACTCGGGGAGGCAAGTAGTCGGTCTGCAGGAGAGGAGCTAGTACAGAGATCTCGGAATATGACATCACTCCAACGAGGAACTTGATCTCACTCGAGGAGGTCCTTGGACAATATGCAACTCATGTAGGGACTTGGACTTACGGCAACATTACCACTCGAGGACTTGAATGTTGGGGTCGGCAGATCTCAGGAGCCTTGCTCAACTATAGCGGTGTAGGTCGACTCGGGGAGGCAAGTAGTCGGTCTGCAGGAGAGGAGCTCGTACAGAGATCTCGGACTATGGCATCACTCCAAAGAGAAACTTGATCTCACTCGAGGAGGTCCTTGTCCAATATGTAACTCATGTAGGGACTTGGACTTATAGCGACACTGCCACTCGAGGACTTGAATGTTGGGGTCGACAGCTCTCAGGAGCCTTGCTCAACTAGAGTGGTGTAGGTCGACTCGGGGAGGCAAGTAGTCGGTCTGCAGGAGGGGAGCTCGTACAGAGATCTCGGACTACGACATCACTCCAACAAGGAACTTTATCTCACTCGAGGAGGTCCTTGGCCAATATGCAACTCATGCAGGGGCTTGGACTTATGGCGACACTGCACTCGAGGACTTGAAACATTGTCGGAGTCGTCTTTCCTGCTGCTTCAAGAGATTGAAAATGAATCAAGCACACTAATATCTTTGAGGATGAAGAAATTATAAAGCAAACGATGATCTCGTCGCCGTCGAGTTGAGGGGTTGGCGTCCAAACCTGTTCTTGATAGTTCCTCCAGCCGGAGGAGAGATGCAATCGGATGTAGCTAGGCCGACATGCAAGGGGGGAGCTGATCTCGGCCATCAATGCAGGGGTCCGATCTTACAATGGTCTTATATCCCGAGGCATCGTCCCATCGTCCGCACTAGGCTATCTAGGAGAAACAGGTTGAAGGCACGTTTCCCAATCCGACCGTTGATCATCTCAACCCTACCACCCGACTACGAGCGTACATGCACGAGCGAGGGGTAATGTTTTTTCGAGGGTCCTCCAGGACGCAATCGCAATTAACACCTTCCCTTGGGCCTATCTTTGCCCTTTGGCTGGTTATCCTGCCTTTGAAAACAATGGTGCTGTTGCCTAAATGAGAGCTCGAAAAGGTTGATCCTTCCTCGAATCCAAGTGGTTGGAGTCTAAACCTATTCCTGCTAGTTCCTCCAGTCGGAGGAGAGATGCAATCGGGGGTAGCTAGGCCGATATGCAAGGGGGGAGCTGATCTCGGCCGACTATGCAGGGGTCCGGTCTTACAAGGGCACTTATGTCCCGAGGCATCGTCCCATCCTCCGCAATGGGCTATCTAGGAGGAATGGGACGACAGCCGGTTTCTCAGATCGATCTCGGAGCAGAACTTTTAAGGCCTCAGAAATCTTTAGATGGAAAAGAAAAAATAGGAGAAGCCAAGCAGTTGCCACTATCTTTATATATGTATGAAAGCATGTACAAATAAAATACATCATTGGCCGCTAGGGATAGAACCTTTTCAGGTCATCCCCGCTCCAAGTACCTCCCAACTGCTCTCCAACCTGATCCTGGAGATAATAACTCCAGTGTCCAAGGCTTATTGGACGATGAAGGGACCTTCCCAATTAGGATGCAGCTTGCTAACTGTTTCCCCTCTTCTCGCGGCGTCCACCTTCTTCATGACTAGATATCCTGCGAGGAAATGCTTTAGGCGGACATTCTTATCGAAGTGTTTTGCCATGCGTCGTTTGATCTCCTCTTGGCGGATGGAGGCCAAGTCTCGAAGCTCTTCGACGAAATATAGCGAGAGTTTTTGAGCGTCTTCATTCTCCAAGCGCCATTCTTCGCTACTGTCTCCAGCTGCTATGACTCTCGGGATCCGAACCTCAAACTCCACTAGGATGAGTGCCTCAGACCCGTGGGACAACTTGAAGGGAGTTTCCCCCGTGGCCGAGTTTGGAGTTGTTCTCAGAGCCCAGATGACTGAGGGGAGCTGCTCTGCCCAATTTCCTTTCAAGTTGGTGACTTTCTTCTTCAGGAGGTTGATGATCAACTTGTTGGCGGCTTCCACCTGCCCATTGCTGCAAGGATGATACATAGAGGCGAATCGAAGATCCATCCCTAGCTGCTTGCAGAAGTCTTCTAACTCCAAGCTGGCGAACTGTGGCCCATTATCGGTGACGATGGCGAGAGGAATCCCAAACCTGCATGCAATCTCTCCCCAAATAAAATTCTTTACAATTTGCGATGTGGTCTTGACCAGAGCCTTTGCCTCGATCCATTTGGAGAAGTAATCAATCATGATAAGCATGAACTTCCTTTGTCCACTAGCTTGGGGAAAAGGGCCGATGAAGTCCATTCCCCAGATGGCAAAGGGCCATGGAGCTGTGATCGAGTGCAGATGCTGGGCTGGCTGTAATTGAAGAGGCGCGAAGAGCTGACATTGGAGACATTTTTTGGATAAGGCTTCCGCATCTTTCCAAATGATGGGCCAGAAATACCCGTGCCTTAGAATTCTTTGCTCAAGAGTGCGAGTCCCTGAGTGGCTGCCACACTCTACCGAGTGAATCTCCTCCAAAACACGAGGTACTTCAACCTCTGACACACACCGAGCCAGAGCGCCTGAGATGGTTTTGCGATAGAGCTCTCCTTCCTGTAGTAGATAATATACTGCTTTGTAACCGAACTTCCTCTGATCTCCCTCGCTGACAGGAACATGTCCTGTTGTAAAAAAGGAAATAAATGGATCCCTCCAGGATGTCCTCTGCTCGATCTCCATCATCTCTCCTTCTTCGATGGACGGTCAGAACAGTTCAGTTACGGTCCCCCCAGTCCGGGGGCCGTACTTGGCAAGGTAGTCGGCTTCTGAATTCTCTTCTCGGGGTACGTGCTCGACGAAGAAAGATTGAAACCCCCCGATCAGACCTTTTACTTTGATTAAGTATCTCTGCAGGATCAGATCATTCACATCGAACTCGACTTTGATTTGGGACGCAACTACCATCGAGTCGGTGAAGCCCCTAAGATCTCGAATTGCCAACTCCTTGGCGAAACGCAAGCCAGCCACCATGGCTTCGTACTCCGCCTGATTGTTTGTAACGGGGAAGAGGATCTCGACTGCTTGCTCGATCCTGGTTCCCTTGGGACTCACTGTAGTACCCCCCCCCCCCCCCAACCTTTTGCCCGGGTCGGGCCGGAGGGGTACTACTGGCCCAAGACGTCCACCCAGGGCTCATAGGGGAAGCAATCCACCCTATTCAAGCACTAGATAGCCGTCTTGAGTGGTTCGAATCATAACATTCACAACCCATTAGAATATAGCGGAAGCATTAACAGGAAACCACTACATATCATATTAATACAGAGGTTCTAGGGCCGAAGCCTTATGCGCTTATAAAAGCCCGTGGGCTATACATGTACTACATAAGTCTCTCACACACTCTCTCTTCTAAACTGCTCGGCGGTACTCACGTCTCTAAACACCGGAGACGGCGGGGGTGCATCTGCTCGAGTAGACCTAGCTGCTGGCGTAATCTCCTGTGGCAGTGGGTCACTACGGTGCTCCACCTCCTGTGAATGGTTAATCAAATAACCGTTAGTCACAGAGCTAAGTGGAAACAAATCTCCTCCCCGGATCCACATCCTGGGGACGAGCACGCACCCACCCAACAAAAGTAAATAGCCGAAGCAAGAGAGGGTTATCACAACATTTCATATACGAACAACTAGGAGCAATTATAAAAGAGTGCAGTATAACCGGAAAAAGCAGCAATAACATAAAACAGTTATAGCAAGGCTCTACTAGCTCATCAGCACAACAAGTTTTCATATCTTGAATTCTATCGCAGGCATTCACAGCCGCGCACACAAACCGCAGGCATTCATAGCCGCGCACACAAACCGCAGGCATTCATAGCCGCGCACACAAACCGCAGGCATTCATAGCCGCACACACAAATCCTATGTCGACAGAGTTTGGACCGCTTCTGTTCCAGCAGGGTAGCGAGCCCCGCGGGCCTCACCGATGTGGCTGTCGGTGACAGTGGCCAGTCCTTCCACTTCTGGGGGTGATCGTACCGCACAACCCTAGGCCCTCACGTACAACCTTGTGTACTCTTGGATGTGAGCGACATCCGGCGAATCATTTTGGCCGACCAGCGGAGTAAAACCCGACGGGGAATATAACGGCCGGTCACCCATGGTACTCATCTCCCTGTCGCCTTGAGTCGTCAACCTTGCCGCACCGGTACGAACGGTCTGCGGAAGGGACTGACCCGCCACCATTTCACCGCAAGCAATTTACAATCAATCAAACAATTGCAAACAATATAACATCGGGTCTACGACGGCCTGCCTTACTAGGCTTACACTTCGTGCATCGGCACTTTGCTCTACTTTCGATAAGGAGCGTGGGAGTGCTTTATTTGGGGCTAGACCTGGAGGACTACCTCAACTCCGGTTATCCCCAACTAAGGCTCAACCTAAACAACAACTGCTCGTCAGAGTAGGACCCGGGAATATAAAAGTAAATTGCGATAAGATCAAGTGCGGTGGTTATGCTGCTTATTTAAAGTGCTGGAAAGAAATGTGACCAGTACAAGACTGGAGTAGTATTGAAATAAGCTTGACCAGTACGAGACTGGAGTAGTACTGAAATGAAAGTAATGAAATAATCTTGACCAGTACGAGACTGGAGTAGTACTGAATTGAAAGTACTGAACTGAAAATAATAAAGGAACTGAACCAGTGCAAAACTGGAATAATCATAAAGAAAATGGTTAGTAGTCCAATCACTCCATACAGGAGGCTTCAGTTCCATCTCCATTCTCAGGAGAGATTCTTCAGTTCCATCCCAGTTTTTAATAAGGTTTCCTTGGGTTACACCTTTATTAAGATCCGATTATGAGTTGGTTGCGCCTTATTAACCACGGCTTAATCGGATTGGGGCTTATCAGGAGTTATACTTTCATTATTCGTCAAGAATAATTCATAACTCACCACTCTTGCTCTCATCTTCCGAGCGTGCCCAAATCGCCCGAGAGTCGAGGCGCTCGACAGTTTTCATGAAATCTCGAAACACTCGGAGCATGGTCACTTGCCTCGGCCACTCTCGTCGATATGAAACTTATTCAAATTAGAGAGGATAGTCGTGCGCTCCAATTTTCATTTTCGAAGAAAACGAGCGTAATAATATCGAGCGCGGTCCTAGGCTTCCATATTTTGGGAAAATATCAAAACTTATCCCCATGAGCTCAAATTTTGATACAACCCTTATATGGATATAAAATGAGCATAGAAAAATTTCATAATATTTCAAAGAGTTTTGGCCCTTTAATTTGGCCAAATAAAGTTTAATTGGGCTTTTAAAAATACCAAATCAACACGAAAAATTCTCAAAAGTTTTGTGGAGGAAGCCCTTAACAAAGGGGACATTTTTCATGTTCAACACTTTTTCCCTATGAGCCTATTTTAGTCTCAAATAAATCAAACTCATTACTAATTATAATATTATAAATATTATAATTAATATATTTATATAATATATATAATAAATTATTATATATAAATATATAAAATGCTGACTGTAGATCATCTCCCCCCCCCCCCCGCTGTTGTACGTATCCCGCGCCCTTACGGGGCTTCTCCGCCGCCGGCCGGCCACCGGCCGGCCGTAGCTCCACCACCGGCCAACCCGCCGGTGGTGGGCGCTCCCTCCGGCGGTGGTCCGGCGGCCTGCCGCCGCCGGCGGAGCATTTTTTCTTAAAAATGGATGGGAGGGGAGGGGGTGACGGCGGCGGACGCTCCGGCCGCTGGGAGTGCTATGCAAGACGTCCAAAATGGAGACGGAGGAGGGAGAAGGCTTCCACCTGAGTTTGGTGGGCTCGGGAGGGGCCGGCTTGGTCGGACATGGCTCAAGGTGGTGGAGGAGGGGAGGAGGAGCTCCTCGAATTGCCTTTTTCCGGCCACCAGAACTCCGGCAGAGGGGGAAGCAGGGGTAGGGGGTTGCTCTGAGAGCTGTGAGGGAAAGAGATAAGGGTGGGGTCCTTTTATAGGATTAGGGAGGGGGAGCTTCCTCCCTTTGGGTGGTGTGGGACTAATCCCTCCTTAGGGAGGGATTAATCCCACCCTCCAGCTGTCCAAGGACAGCTGGAGGTCTCCCATTTTCTTCCATGTGGGGAAAATGGATGAGGCCCCTTTGTGGGCTTGGGCATTTAGGTGGGAGAGAGAGAGAGGGAGAGAAAAGAAATGGGTGGGCCTCCACTTGTAGTGGTATGGGGGCTTGCTGGTTGGGGCCTATGGAGAGTGAGGGGGGCATGGGCCATCCTTCTTTGGAGAGGAGGTGGGCCCCTCACTTGGAGAAAAATCCAAAAAGTGGATTTTTATGAGGGTTTGACCAAGTCAACCCTAGGTTGGGTCCCCCTTGCTGGTCAAAGTCAAAGTGGGTCCAAGTCGTTGGGGTCGGGTCAAAGTTCGGGTGTCGTGTCATAATCGGTGTGCGCACGCTTTTCGGTGCACAACTACGCTTGATTTGACCACGGGTTGACCAATCGTCATCGAAATTGACCGGGACTACTTCCGTTGACTTCGTATTGACCACACAAGTCTAACGTCACTGACTGGGGTTGAATCGGAGTCTGTTTGACGAAAGTCCGAAATTTACGCGACGTAGTGCGTTAAAACGGTCTGTAAAATTGTCGTTAGACCTCGGAGTCCAACTGAACGAGTTCCGATGCGCTCGTATTGACTATACGAGGCCACAGGAACTGACAGAACTCAATTCAAAGTTCTCTAGCTCTATTTCCCGCTTAGGGTTATTTCCCACCGGGTCATGGGTAGTGTTCGGGCCACTTTTATTGGGCCCACTAAGGCTCTGGTGGCCCAATAAAAGACGGGATGTTACAATCCAATAAAAATAAAAGGATTTTTGTCCCCGAAAATTTGCTTGAAGTAGGGGGAAAAAGTAACATACCTGGGGAAAGAGCTCTGAGTGCTTTTCTCGGAGGAGTGCTTCAGGTTCCCATGTGAATTCTTCTCATCCACAGTTTGACCATAGCACCTTAACCATCGGAATGGTTTTGTTCCGTAGTGTCTTCACCTTGTAATCTATTACTCTGACGGGTTCGAGCTGGACGGATCTATCTGACAGTAGTTGCGCCGGAGGGGTAGGAAGGTACTTCTCTGGTTGCCGGAGGACTCGTCTCAAGGAAGAGACATGAAACACATTATGAAGATTCCCCAACTCTGGGGGTAAGGCTAAACGATAGGCGACGGGGCCAACACGCTCTATCACCGGATAGGGGCCCAAGAAGCGGGGATCTAACTTTTTCTGCTTCCTCAACCGGGAGACACCATGCATGGGTTTTATTTTCAGAAACACCATTTCCGCCACGCTGAACTCCACCGGTCGGTGTCGCGCATCATAGTACTTAGCCTGCCGGCTCTGCGCTTCCCGCATTCGCTCCTGAATCAGCCGTATCGCTGCCGTAGCGTCATCGATGTAAGCCACTCCCAAGGCTTCCGGGTCCTCTTCCTGAGCCCAAGTCAACGGTGTTCGGCAACGCCTTCCATACAATGCCTCGTACGGAGCCATCTTAATACTAGCCTGGTAGCTGTTATTGTACGAAAATTCGACTAACGGCAACAGCTGCTCCCACGGCTCATTGTGCTCCACTATGCACAGTCGAAGAAGATCCTCCATCGTCCGGTTCGTCCTCTCCGTCTGTCCGTCTGTCTGCGGGTGGAAGGCAGTGCTGAAGGCCAACTTGGTTCCCAAATATGCCTGCACCCGCCTCCATTCCTTAGATGTGAAACGACCGTCACGATCAGACACGATGGACTTTGGTACTCCGTGAAATCGTACCACTTGTTTTAGGAACATCCTGGCCAGGATATCTACTCTGTCACCCTGTCGGTTTGGAATGAACCGCGCTACCTTGGTGAGTCGATCTACGACCACCCATATTGAGTCATTCCCCGCACGGGATCGAGGTAGGCCGTGGACGAAGTCCATGGAGATGTCTTCGAACTTCCATTCTGGTATCGGCAGGGGCTGCAATAGGCCTCCTGGACTGCGGCATTCAGCTTTGACCTTCTGACAGGTCTGGCACCGGGCCACGAAGTCGGTGACATCTCTCTTCATTCCGGGCCAGTAAATGGTCCTACGCAAGTCCACGTACATCTTAACTACGCCAGGGTGAATCGAGTACCTCGACTGATGGGCCTCTTGCAGAATTTCCCCACGAATCCCTCCAGTAGCGGGAATAAATATGCGATGCTTGAATTGTAGAATCCCATCATGCAAGTTATAATCCTCCTGTGCCCCTCCTTGCAGAGATCGGATGATCGACATTACCTCTGGGTCGAGCTTCTGGGCTTCTCGTATCCGGTCCCGGATATCGCATTGGATCTCCATCCAATACAGCTAAGAATAGTACTCTTCCGGATCTCTTCGGGCAACCAGGGTAATCTCCAAGTCTATCAAAGACTGGAAAAGTTCCTTAGGGATCTGCTCCATCCAACTCCCGACTATCGCAGGCTGGCGGCTCAAGGCGTCAGCGACTCTATTAGTCTTCCCGGGGTGATAATGGAGAGTGAAGTCGTAATCGCATAAGAATTCCAACCATCGGCGCTGCCGGAGATTCAGCTCTTTCTGCGTGAAAATATACTTGAGGCTCTTGTGGTCGGAGAAGATCTCACATTTTACTCCGTACAGATAATGCCTCCAGATTTTAAGGGCGAAGATGACGGCGCCCAACTCTAAATCGTGTGCTGCGTAGTTTAATTCATGCGGCTTTAATTGCCGCGAAGCGTAGGCCACTACCTTACCATGCTGCATTAGGACTGCTCCCAATCCTTTCAGGGAGGCATCAGTGTAGATTTGAAATCCCTCGGTCCCTGAAGGAATCGTAAGGATTGGCGCGGAAGTCAGACGCTTCTTCAGTTCGATGAACGCAGCCTCGCACTCCGGCGTCCATCGAAATACGACGTCCTTCTTGGTGAGAGCAGTCAGGGGTAGGGCAATCTTGGAAAATCCCTCGACAAACATCCTGTAGTATCCGGCAAGGCCGAGGAAACTCCGGATATCCGCAGCCGTCCTGAGTGGCGGCCAATTTTGTACTGCCTGGATCTTGGCTTGGTCCACTGCCACTCCTTCCTTGTTTATCGTGTGGCCCAAGAATCCAACTTCTTCTAGCCAAAATTCGCACTTACTGAATTTGGCGAAGAGAGAGTGCTCCCGGAGCTTTAATAGAACCATCTGCAGGTGCCGGGTATGGTCCGTTTTGGTCTTTGAGTAGATTAGGATATCGTCTATAAAGACGATGACAAAGTGATCCAAGAAGGGTTCGAAGACTCTATTCATCAGGGCCATGAAGGCGGAGGGAGCGTTGGTGAGCCCGAAGGGCATCACTAGGAACTCGTAAAGACCGTATCGGGAGCTGAAGGCAGTCTTAGGAATATCTTCCTCTCGGATCCGAAGCTGATAATAGCCGGACCACAGGTCCATTTTGGAGAATACCGAAGCACCTTGTAACTGATCGAACAGTTCGTCGATCCTAGGAAGGGGATACGTGTTGCGTACAGTAAGCTTATTTAGCTCCCTATAGTCGATGCACAGTCGCAGAGTCCCGTCCTTCTTCTTGACGAAAAGTACCGGGGCTCCCCAGGGCGAGAAACTTGGACGGACGAATCCAGCATCTATTAGTTCTTGTAGCTGGATCTTTAGTTCGGTCAGCTCCCTTGGGGCCATCCGGTAGGGGGCTCGCGATACTGGTCGTGCTCCGGACACGAGCTCGATCTGGAAGTCGACCTCTCGCTGAGGTGGCAATCCCGGGAGGGACTCAGGGAAGATATCTGGAAAGTCTCGGACTACTGGGACCTTGGCGAGCCCCTGGGTCTTATCTTCCATCTCGAAATAAATAAGGAATACTTCATCCTTCTGACGGACTGACTTCACCATCTGTGTAGAAGTCAAGATAATACGAGAGACAGATGGCACACCTGTCAACGCGACGCTCTGGCCATTTGGATTCTGTAGCCGGACTTCTCGCGTGGAACAGTTTATCTGGGCTTGGTGCTCAGCCAGCCAGTCCATTCCTAGAATTATGTCAAACCCAATTATAGCTAGGATGGTTACGTAGACTTCAAACTCTACCTCTCCCAGCGTAGCCTGGAACGAACACTTTTCGGTGGATGTCATATCCGACCTGTCTGGTAAACGGATTCGTATAGACAGTCCGATTGAGCGAATAACATTTCCCTTTGTTGCGATGAAATCGTGGGAGATGAAAAAATGAGTCGCTCCTGTGTCAAAAAGGGTTTTGGCAGGGTGACCTTCTACCAACAAGATTCCTGACGTCATAGGAAAACATATAGATATATATCATCCAACTAATATACATATATATATATATATGAAATATACAACAATAGTGGAAGATCTGATATCTTCTATCGCCTAAGATATATACCTATGACTACGTCAGGGGCTGGTCCATGCTGCAGGTCCAGTGCATAGGCCTCCTGGGGAGCTGCTCGGCCCTGCTGGCCTCTCCTGCCAGCTCGGCCTATACGGCCTCTTTGACCCTGTCCCCGTGCCGGCTGTCCACCCTGGACTACTCCTAGTCCTGGTCTCCCTATCGCCTGAGGGCAGAAGGCCCTCATATGTCCCGGCTGCTGACACAAGGAGCAGTTCCCTGCGAAGGGAACATCTCGTCGGGCCACTAGTGGGGGCTGTGGAGCTAGAGCTGGTCTACTGTCTTGCTGTGCAGCTGGGGGTGCTGGGGGTGCTGGTGGGCGCCTATAAGGCAGCCTGCGGCGTCGCTGTCTGCTCTCTCTATCCTGTCTATGGGGAGCGACTCCAACGTCTCGCCTCTGGTCTCGAGGAAGCTCTACTTGACCTCTGCGCCGCTGAGCCACCATCTGCTGGTCCAACTCTAGAGATGTCACATGGGTGGCTATGGTGTGGAAGGTGGCCTGAGAGAGCATAATCAAGGACTGCCTCAGGTCGTATCGTAGTCCTCGGTAGAACCGAGAAGCCCTATCCCTGTCGGAGGCAGCCAGGTTCCCGGCGAAGCGTGCCAGGTGTATGAACTCTCTCTCATACTCTGCCACAGTGCGGTTGCCCTATCGAATGAGCAGGAACCTCTCTTGCAGCGCGGCTCGGTCTGCATCTGTGATGAAAAATTCTAGCAGAGCCACGGAGAACTCCCGCCAAAGGATCGTGCTCATCGGCCGACCTCGGAAGGTAGAGCGACTAGACGCTCTCCACCAATCCCTCGCATATCCCTCCAAGAGGGTCACCACCAAAGAGACTGCTGCCACAGCTGGGCACATCATCCCTACCAACAGCTCCTCCACTCGCTCCACCCACTCCTCTACCTGAATGGCCGTCTCTGTACCCCTGAAAGGGGGAGGCCTCAGTCCTCGAAAAGTCGTCAGCAGATCTGTGGGTGCGGTCATCTCCCGTGGTGGCTGTGCCGGGGCATCTCGGAAAGTCGCTAGTATAGCCGTCAGTGTCTGCCCTATATCTGACTCGGCAAGCGGTACGGTTGCGGGAGCAACCGGGTCTGGTGGTGGGGTGGCTGGAACGTATCCTCTGGACGAGGATCCCCCGTTACTGTACTCCAGTATCTGGAGAAGTAACATGAAAGAGTGTCAGTATTTTGCAAAAGTAAGGGAATTTGCAAAAGCGACAACCCAAGCGGAAAATAATGGTGTATGGGCGTACTAACGCACAGTCTAGAATCCCTAAGCCTCTACACTAGGGTCCACCAGTCTTCCACTGCAAGGTTCGTCCCGAACCTAGAACGAAGCGAGGGACGGAGGGATCCTGAGACTGCTCCACAAGGACGAATCGTGATCGCTCTGATCCATTTGTAGTACCCCCCCCCCCCAACCTTTTGCCCGGGTCGGGCCGGAGGGGTACTACTGGCCCAAGACGTCCACCCAGGGCTCATAGGGGAAGCAATCCACCCTATTCAAGCACTAGATGACCGTCTTGAGTGGTTCGAATCATAACATTCACAACCCATCAGACTATAGCGGAAGCATTAACAGGAAACCACTACATATCATATTAATACAGAGGTTCTAGGGCCGAAGCCTTATGCGCTTATAAAAGCCCGTGGGCTATACATGTACTACATAAGTCTCTCACACACTCTCTCTTCTAAACTGCTCGGCGGTACTCACGTCTCTAAACACCGGAGACGGCGGGGGTGCATCTGCTCGAGTAGACCTAGCTGCTGGCGTAATCTCCTGCGGCAGCGGGTCACTACGGTGCTCCACCTCCTGTGAATGGTTAATCAAATAACCGTTAGTCACAGAGCTAAGTGGAAACAAATCTCCTCCCCGGATCCACATCCTGGGGACGAGCACGCACCCACCCAACAAAAGTAAATAGCCGAAGCAAGAGAGGGTTATCACAACATTTCATATATGAACAACTAGGAGCAATTATAAAAGAGTGCAGTATAACCGGAAAAAGCAGCAATAACATAAAACGGTTATAGCAAGGCTCTACTAGCTCATCAGCACAACAAATGTTCATATCTTGAATTCTATCGCAGGCATTCACACCCGCGGACACAAACCGCAGGCATTCATAGCCGCGCACACAAACCGCAGGCATTCATAGCCGCGCACACAAACCGCAGGCATTCATAGCCGCGCACACAAATCCTATGTCGACATAGTTTGGACCGCTTCTGTTCCAGCAGGGTAGCGAGCCCCGCGGGCCTCATCGATGTGGCCGTCGGTGACAGTGGCCAGTCCTGCCACTTCTGGGGGTGATCGTACCGCACAACCCCAGGCCCTCACGTACAACCTTGTGTACTCTTGGATGTGAGCGACATCCGGCGAATCATTTTGGCCGACCAGCGGAGGAAAACCCGACGGGGAATATAACGGCCGGTCACCCGTTGTACTCATCTCCCTGTCACCTTGAGTTGTCAACCTTGCCGCACCGGTACGAACGGTCTGCGGAAGGGACTGACCCGCCACCATTTCACCGCAAGCAATTTACAATCAATCAAACAATTGCAAACAATATAACATCGGGTCTACGACGGCCTGCCTTACTAGGCTTACACTTCGGGCATCGGCACTTTGCTCTACTTTCGACAAGGAGCGTGAGAGCGCTTTATTTGGGGCTAGACCTGGAGGACTAACTCAACTCCGGTTATCCCCAACTAAGGCTCAACCTAAACAACAACTGCTCGACAGAGCAGGACCCGGGAATATAAAAGTAAATTGCGATAAGATCAAGTGCGGTGGTTATGCTGCTTATTTAAAGTGCTGGAAAGAAATGTGACCAGTACAAGACTGGAGTAGTATTGAAATAAGCTTGACCAGTACGAGACTGGAGTAGTACTGAAATGAAAGTAATGAAATAATCTTGACCAGTACGAGATTGGAGTAGTACTGAATTGAAAGTACTGAACTGAAAAGAATAAAGGAACTGGAACAGTGCAAAACTGGAATAATCATAAGGAAAATGGTTAGTAGTCCAATCACTCCATACATGAGGCTTCAGTTCCATCTCCGTTCTCAGGAGAGATTTTTCAGTTCCATCCCAGTTTTTAATAAGGTTTCCTTGGGTTACACCTTTATTAAGATCCGATTATGAGTTGGTTGCGCCTTATTAACCACGGCTAAATCGGATTGGGGCTTATCAGGAGTTATACTTTCATTATTCGTCAAGAATAATTCATAACTCACCACTCGTGCTCTCATCTTCCGAGCGTGCCCAAATCGCCCGAGAGTCGAGGCGCTCGACAGTTTTCATGAAATCTCGAAACACTCGGAGCTTGGTCACTTGCCTCGGCCACTCTCGTCGATATGAAACTTATTCAAATTAGAGAGGATAGTCGCGCGCTCCAATTTTCATTTTCGAAGAAAACGAGCGTAATAATATCGAGCGCGGTCCTAGGCTTCCATATTTTGGGAAAATATCAAAACTTATCCCCATGAGCTCAAATTTTGATACAACCCTTATATGGATATAAAATGAGCATAGAAAAATTTTCATAATTTTTCAAAGAGTTTTGGCCCTTTAATTTGGCCAAATAAAGTTTAATTGGGCTTTTAAAAATACCAAGTCAACACGAAAAATTCTCAAACTTTTTGTGGAGGAAGCCCTTAACAAAGGGGACATTTTTCATGTTCAACACTTTTTCCCTAGGAGCCTATTTTAGTCTCAAATAAATCAAACCCATTACTAATTATAATATTATAAATATTATAATTAATATATTTATATAATATATATAATAAATTATTATATATAAATATATAAAATGCTGACTGTAGATCATCTCCCCCCCGCTGTTGTACGTATCCCGCGCCCTTACGGGGCTTCTCCGCCGCCGGCCGGCCACCGGCCGGCCGTGGCTCCACCACCGGCCAACCCGCCGGTGGTGGGCGCTCCCTCCGGCGGCGGTCCGGCGGCCTGCCGCCGCCGGCCGCCGCCGGCCGCCGCCGGAGCATTTTTTCTTAAAAATGGACGGGAGGGGAGGGGGTGACGGCGGCGGCGCTCCGGCCGCCGGGAGTGCCATGCAAGACGTCCAAAATGGAGAAGGAGGAGGGAGAAGGCTTCCACCTGAGTTTGGTGGGCTCGGGAGGGGCCGGGTTGGTCGGACATGGCTCAAGGTGGTGGAGGAGGGGAGGAGGAGCTCCTCGGATTGCCTTTTTCCGGCCACCAGAACTCCGGCAGAGGGGGAAGCAGGGGTAGGGGGTTGCTCTGAGAGCTGTGAGGGAAAGAGATAAGGGTGGGGTCCTTTTATAGGATTGGGGAGGGGGAGCTTCCTCCCTTTGGGTGGTGTGGGACTAATCCCTCCTTAGGGAGGGATTAATCCCACCCTCCAGCTGTCCAAGGACAGCTGGAGCTCTCCCATTTTCTTCAATGTGGGGAAAATGGATGAGGCCCCTTTGTGGGCTTGGGCCTTTAGGTGGGAAAGAGAGAGAGAGGGAGAGAAAAGAAATGGGTGGGCCTCCACTTGTAGTGGTATGGGGGCTTGCTGGTTGGGGCCTATGGAGAGTGAGGGGGGCATGGGCCATCCTTCTTTGGAGAGGAGGTGGGCCCCTCACTTGGAGAAAAATCCAAAAAGTGGATTTTTATGAGGGTTTGACCAAGTCAACCCTAGGTTGGGTCCCCCTTGCTGGTCAAAGTCAAAGTGGGTCCAAGTCGTCGGGGTCGGGTCAAAGTTCGGGTGTCGTGTCATAATCGGTGTGCGCACGCTTTTTGGTGCACAACTACGCTTGATTTGACCATGGGTTGACCAATCGTCATCGAAATTGACCGGGACAACTTCCGTTGACTTCGTATTGACCACATGAGTCTAACGCCACTGACTGGGGTTGAATCGGAGTCCGTTTGACGAAAGTCCAAAATTTACGCGACGTAGTGCGTTAAAACAGTCGAAATGTGTAAAATTGTCGTTAGACCTCGGAGTCCAACTGAACGAGTTCCGATGCGCTCGTATTGACTATACGAGGCCACAGGAACTGACAGAACTCAATTCAGAGTTCTCTAGCTCTATTTCCCGCTTAGGGTTATTTCCCACCGGGTCATGGGTAGGGTTCGGGCCACTTTTATTGGGCCCACTAAGGCTCTGGTGGCCCAATAAAAGGCGGGATGTTACACTCACAAGCACGACTCCGGCTCCCACGGAATATATGCCTGAAGCCCCATCCACAAACATCTTCCATGAAACTGGGCTAGAAGAGCCTTCCTCTCCTTCCACCTCGCCTGAGAAGTCGGTAAGGAATTCCGCCACTGCTTGCGCCTTGATGTCTACCCTTGGATATTAAGAGATATCAAAATCGCTAAGCTCCACCGCCCACTTTGGCAACCTGCCAGAATGCTCCACTCCATCCAAGATACTACGTAGAGGGTGATCGGAGATGACCCTGATGGAGTGAGCCTGAAAATATGGACGGAGCCTCCGAGATGAAACCACCAAAGCAAACACCAACTTCTCCAAGATAGGATATCTCGTTTCCGCCTGCCGAAGCACTCTACTCACATAGTAGATAGGGAGCTACCTCTTGCCTTCTTCTCGAACCAACACCGAGCTAACCGCCTCTGCTCCCACTCCCAAGTAGAGAAAGAGATGTTTGTTACCCCGTAGGCCTTGGAGGAGAGGAGCTTGTGTCAGCTGTTGCTTGAGCTTTTCAAAAGCCTCCTCACACTCTGCGGTCCACTCGAACTTCTGATTGCCCCGAAGAGTTTTGAAGAATGGAGAGCACTTCTCCCCCGCCTTGGATAAGAAACGACTAAGGCCTGCCAGCCTTCCCGTCAACCTTTGAACCTCCTTTGGATCCCTCGGGGTTGCCATCTCCAGAATGGCCTTTACATTGTCAGGATTAGGTTCCACCCACCTGGGAGTGAGGAGGTGACCTAAAAACTTCCCTCTTCCTACACCGAAGACGCACTTGGCCGGGTTGAGTCTCATCTTGTACTTCCTCAAGGTAGCGCAGGTTTCCACCAGATCTGTTATGTGCTCCGCAATACTTTTACTCTTGACGAGAAGATCGTCCACATAGACTTCCAAGTTCCACCGCTTCTGCCCCTTAAAGATTTGATCCATCATTCTCCTGTAAGTTGCGCCTGCATTCTTGAGCATGAAGGGCATCATCTTATAGCTATAGTAACCATCGCTTGTTATGAATGAGACGTCGTGGCAGTCGGGGGGATGCATACGGATCTGGTGATACCCTGAAAAAGCATCATGAAAACTCATCACAGGAAACCTGACAGCGGAATCAACCAGCGCGTCGATTTGAGGCAAGGGGTAGCAATCATTCGGGCAAGCTTTATTCAATATGGAAAAGTAAATACATAGGCACCAGCCCCCTCCTGGATTCTTCACCATTACAACATTGGAGACCCAGCCTGGATACTGGATCTCCGAGACAAAACCTGCCTCCAGCAGCTTCTCTACCTCCTCCCTAATCGGCCCGGCCAGCATGGCAGCGCTCTTCCTCTGCTTCTGATGAACGGGAGCCACCACGGGATCCAGGTTGAGGCGATGGCAGGCAACATCAGCGTCAATTCCTGGCATCTCGGCGGCATTCCATACGAAGACATCGACGTTGTCCTACAGGCAAGCGACCATCTCTATCTTCCCTTCCAACGACAGGGATCCTCCAACCTTCAGCAGTCCCGGCTCTCCTCCCTGAGAGATCACTTCCACTTCTTCCACCTCTTCCGCAGCACATATCCCTTTCTCCTTCTCCAGCAGCTCCTCCAGCTTCTCCGCGTCACCCATCCAGTTGATGGTGCTGATGGCATTCAGGTAGCATTCCCTGGAGGCCTTAGGATCTTCCCTGATCTTGACTGGAACATCTCCACGATAGTACTTCAGGCACTGGTGATATGACGACGGAACGGCCTTGAAATAGTTGATGAGGGGCCGCCCGAAGATGTGGTTGTATCCGCTTGGTGCGTCGACGATAATGAAGCGGCATCGGATCAACGTCCCGCTAAGCATAACCAGAAGCTCCGCCGCTCCCTCCACCACTTTTTTCTCTCCTGAGAAGCCAAAGAGAGGTCCATCTGCAGCCTGGACCCGGGACGCTTCCACCTGAAGCCCGACAAAGGTTCTCTTGAAAATGACATTCACCGACTTCCCGTTATCCGTGAGGATTTGGTCGACGTTGAAGTCTCTGATGGCAGCGTAAATCACCAAGGCATCGTGGAAGGGGTTCTCATTCCCCAGAATGTCCTCCTCCGAGATGGTGATCTCTTCCAATGGCGGCGGGTTCTGTGACGTCGAGGTGACGTTCTTCGGATAGATCTGGTGGAGAATTCCCTTGTGGGAAGCTCCGAGTCCGGCCCCTCCGTTGATCACCCCTACATGCCCGCCTCTCGGGCCATGGATCACTTCTCCACGGCCTCCCATGTCGACTCGATGTTCATTCCTTCTCCTCGCTGGAGCTTGGAATGCCACTTGCACTGCCGGGGCCTCCTGCCTCTGTTGCTACTCTCTCTACTGCTCCTGCTTCCAACCTCCTCCTTGCTTCCCAGAACTCCAGGCAAGCCAAGGTACCGTGCCACTCTACTCGATGAATATCGTAGTAGAGGGGAATCTCCGCCACCTGACGCATCGCTCGCTGCTCCCTACGGCGTCGCTTGTTGTCTTGGCGAGCGATGACCATCGTCCCCCTTCTTCCTCCTCCTCGGCCTCCCTCCTGCCGGTTACCGTTCCTCCTCTCTTCCTGGAAGTGCTGCCTTGCTGGTGCTCTCCACTGGGGGCAATTCTCAGGATATTGGAATCATCTTTGTTCCCCTCTTGTTCCCCTGGCCTCCGCCGGACTCCTCTCTTCTTGCCTTCGAGGCCTCTCCAGCCTCCTCTCCTCAACCCTCCTGGGCTCTTCTCTCGTCCTCCTCTCTTCTCTCCTCGGCTCTTCCTTCCTCCTCTCCTGCCTCTCTGACATCCACCTTGCCTTCGACCCTGATGGTCCTGCTCTTCCCCTCTCCCTCGGGTCATCTCCATCCAGCCTCGCCAAGTAGTCCTTGTTCTTCTCTTCTCCCCGAACAAAAGTGTTTGCCCTCTCTATCATCTCTTTGAAAGATATTGGGGGGTTAGACCCTATATCCATGCTGAACAAACCTTGCTTCAGCCCGAACTTCAGCGCCACCATCAAGGTAAAGCTGTCTACCTACTCTACCTCCAGAATCTCCTCCTAAAAACGGTCAACGTAGTGGCCCAAGCTCTTGTGTTGCCCCTGCGTCACCTTGAAGAGAGCCGTCTCCTCCTTCTTCCTCTTCTTCGATGTCTCGAACCTCACCATGAGGCCCCGACGTAGAAGGGGCTCCTCCCTCCCTGGCGGTGGCGAGTTTCATCCTCGCTGGAGGCGTCATACTCATTATAGTGCCGAGTATCTCTGCACCTCGCCGGCGACATTGGATCCCAAAAGTGGACCACTCGACTGCCCGCCGGATGATATCGCGACTGCATCTGCCGCTCCTCTCTCGCCCAAGCGGGTTCCTTCCCTGCTTGCCTCGGCGGCGCTTCCTCCTCCACCGGTGTCACGTGACGATGAGAAGTCGCTGTGACATACGAGCGATGAGCAAACCCGGCGAGAATGGTCTGCTCAATCCTCCTCGTAAACTCTTCATACGCGACAACCGTCACAAACTCGCCACCTCGCGCAGAATCCCCTCCTGTCGAGTTGCCGACCAACTCTCCATGCTCGCCACGATTGTCCATCTCACTCAACTACTAAACTTTCCTCCTTGGTTGCGATCCACGCTCACCGCACCAAGTGTTGAAGCCAGGAAAATTCCCAACCTCGAATTCAGACCAAAGCTGCCTAAGGTTACCGGCTCAGAGGTTAGATCAAGTGGCTGGGGTGACTGGGATAAAGAATCAGGTCAAACATGACCCCAAATGTTGCGGCAAAAAGGACCTACCACGTACCCGGATGCTCGAAAGGAGCAGCCCCTTCTCAACCAAAGATGGCCGAACTGGGTACGAGGGAGACTAGCTGATGACGAAGTCGCAAGGTCGCGACTTGATCTCTAAGGAAGAGGAAACCAAAGACCTGGCTAGTATCTCAGAAGTGAAGCTCGCTAGTATCCTACAACGGATTTCAAGTGCCTCACCTCGTACCTCTGGGGTCCTATTTATAGGCAAATCCAAGGAGGGGGGGGGGGGGGGTTATACCCCACCCCTTGGCGACTAGGCGACTCCCAGAGGAACTCGCACAGACTGGGCGAGTATCTCGCCTAGTCGCCTACCTAGCGAGTATGTGAGGGGAGCTCGCCTATACTCTCCCAGGCCTTCTGCGATCTTGTATGCTGTCTTTGACTCCTGTCTTGACTTGTTGACCTTGACTTCAGCTGAGCTGGTTGTGATAGGACCCACCCTCGATGAATACGGGTTGTACACTGATGTCCAGGTGAGACTGATCCGATATAGGATACTGGAGGCCCAGAGGAGACAGACCAAGTACTACGAAGCTCGGCATCGCCAGGTGGAGTTCCAGGTTGGAGACCGAGTGTTCTTGAAGATACTTCTGATGCATGAAGTCTTGCGAGTACATGGGCGGCAAAAGCTCAGTCCGAGATATATGGGGCCCTATAGGATCCTGGAGCGTATCAGCTTGTTGGCTTACAGTCTAGAACTGCCGTCGGAGTTGGCAGGATTGCACGACGCCTTGCACGTCTCCTCCCTTAGGAGGGATCTACTACATCCAGAGAAACGAATTTCTACTAGGGATGGGCCAGTAGCTATCGATCGATCAGTGCACCTAGAATCGGTCCGGATAGATGACACGAAGATGCGGGTCTTGCGGCGCAAGAAGGTTTCACTGGTCAAGGTCATATGGAGGAATCAAGAACAAGATGAGCACACCTGGGAGCCACTAGACTTGATGGAGCAGAAGTACCCAGAGCTATTCGCGTCAGGTATAATTTAAGGGATGTTTCCTTTAACTACTTGTAGGAGAACCCCCACAGGCCTAACCTAAATTTCGGTGACGAAATTTTTATTTTTATGTATTGAGATTTGTAACATCCCTCAAACAACTAGACCCCTAGGATGGTTTTGTCATGACTGGGTCATGACAAAACCCTAGGAAGCGCAAGGAACCAAGTGAGCTTAGGCATGAAGGTGAAAATCACCTTGATCTGCAAATAGTAAATTTTTAATACCAAATATATGGTTTGATTTTAGGGCTTCACCTTGACCCTTTGATCCTACTATAACATCCCTAACCCATTAGGAGCTCCATTGGAGCCATTAAAGATCCATTGTGGTCAACGTAAGGGGTCAACTGAGCCAAGGTCAAACCTAACCCTAGTTAGGTCTAATTGCCCTAGCTGGACCTAAGTAGTTTACACCAAGCTACAAGTGGCCTTGGGTGGTGGCAAGGGACCCAAGGCACTTAGTTGACAAGTCAACCCACTTAGTTGACCAAGTCAACACCCCTAAGTTAAATTTGGTCAAACCATGCTCAAATGGGGAGAAAGGCTAAGCCCAACACCAATTCAATTGGGTTAGGCCCAATTATGGTGACCCACTAATTCTAACAAGTAGAAATCGGCTAGAGCACTAAAATTCTGGAGATGATGACTAGGAGAGAGAAATGGGGTTTCATTCAAAGGAGGAGAGAGAAAGAGGGAGAAATTAATGGTGAATGCAAAGAGACTTCCCCCTCCCCCCTTCCCTAAGGCACCTTTCATCTCCTCTGAGCTTTGGGAGGAGGTTTCCATCAATTCCAGCCAGCCCAACACAAGAAGGGTCATCAATCCACCATGGCCTAACATCCCCCCTTCATGGACATTAATGGTTATTCAATTGCAGCCTTTTAAAAGCTCTCAAGCAATCAAAATGAAACTTTATAGCACTGGTTTAAGAGGAGAATTGGGGATTCAGCAAGGAAAAAACCTTGGAGATGTCGGCCATGGCACACCAGCACCACACACGCCGCCAAACTCGCCGGCAGGTCTAGTCCTTCTCCTTCTCTCATGTGCTAGATCTTTAG
Organism: Platanthera guangdongensis; assembly: GCA_039583875.1. Taxonomy (NCBI): domain Eukaryota; kingdom Viridiplantae; phylum Streptophyta; class Magnoliopsida; order Asparagales; family Orchidaceae; genus Platanthera; species Platanthera guangdongensis. Next base: position 77,330,069 of record CM077159.1, read on the forward strand.
ATCATTAGGTGGAGGAATCGGGCTCAATTGAGCCCGATCAGTGAGGAGAAAACAAGATTTTTCCGTGAAAATACAACCTATCGGGTTCACCTGAAACGGCCCCTCCGGCGGCTGTACCGCCACCAGGTGATAGCCACAATCTCAACAGAGGTGGTGGTGGCAGTGGCCGGCCAGGGAGGCGGCCGGGTGGCTGGGATTTAGCACTGGAATGGCTCCAGGAAGAAACGATCCAGGCCGTAGGCTTATCAGGGATGATGACTGTGTGCCGCTGGTTCTGGATTGACTCGATAAGCGCATGACGTACAGTGCATAGAATTATACATACAATAATTATTTATGACACATATTTATGACCATTTTGCTTTAATTATTAAAAATACCTAGATGCATTTCCTGAAAATATGTCCAACATATAAAACGTGTTGGTGTGAATAAAATAATCTGGTGTGTTAATAAAATTTAGCTGTCAATAACGTAAATTGGTGTGCTTATAACATTGATCATTTTAATCGGTATTTTTTCAGTATCATATTATTCAAAATTTCAAAGTCACTCGAAAATTACTCGAAAATTGACCCGAATTGAACTCGGTTAAAATTGATTCGACTAAATTTGACTCGAATCCAATTTCGAGTCGATTTCGAGCAAGCCCTAAATCGCTCGAATTATGATTCGAACCAACTATATTTAATTAAAAATATTATGTATTTATTAATATATTGTTATTTAAAAATTAAAAATAATCAAATTTAAAGCTAAATAAAATGAATGAAGGTTTTAAGTGCTTCATTTGCTAAAATTTTAAGTTGTCACATTTTATTTGGAGCCAACTAGGAATAAAGAGGAAAATTCCTTAATTTCGAGACGACTTGAATGAATTTCGAACCGATTCGGAGTCATGTCATTTAAAGTCGAGCCGACTTGACTCGAAATCGATTTCGAGTCCAAAATTACGATTTCAAGCCGATTCAAAATCGCTCGAACTCGACTCAGCCCTAATCTACAAGCAATCATTGCTTTATATGTGTTTGGGACAGCTCCCTGCGAAGAGCTTTTCAAAAATCTGGAGCTGTTTTGCAGCTTTTCAGAAATCTCCCTCCCCCCTGCTTCTGCTCTTGCAAAATAGCTTTCTCTCTCACAGGTTTTGGAAATCTAATAGTTTCTTCAGTTGGAACATGCTTAGAGGTCGGACGGCCTTACTCCGGCGATTCCGAGCCCCTGACGGCCTTCCTCTGGCGATTCCGAGCCCCCGACGTCCTTCCTCGGGCGATCCCGAGCGCACTTCTGCACAGAATACCCAAACACTCTGCAGATTTTCAAAACTGCTCCCCAGAAATCTATTTTAAAACAGCTCTATCCGGACAGCAGCTTTTCAATCCACCAGAACTGTCCCAAACAGAGACTTAGTCTCTTGAAATTTTATATAATAGAGATTGACTAGATAAGAGCGTATTTTTAAAATATAGTACAGACTTAAATTATATTCAATTATTAAAAATTGTAAAAAAGGATAAAATTAAAGAAATGGCTGTTTGGCTAAAAAATATTCTTAACGTGCCACTTAAATTTTTTAAAAATTTTAATTAAATAATTATAGTTAAATTTAAAATCTTTTATTAATGCCTTATACCTTGCAGAAACCACAACAACTACATTAATTGTTCTTATTTTTTAAAAAATTCATCCATAAGCTTTGGTGGGGTTTCCCGAACCTTTTAAGTTAAACCAGAGCTCGATCAAAGACACACAGAGGAGCCAACAAGCTAGACAAAGCAAGCGCCGTGCGCATGCGAGCGCGCGCAAGAACCATGCGGCCCCCGCCGCCCACGAACCATGCTTCCCCTTACGCGTAGCGGCGTTGCCGCAGCCCCACGCGCCGCAGCCTACACACGTTAGCCCGCGCGCGACAGTTCTGTCGTGGCATCGCGCGCGGCAGTAATGCCGCGACATCGCGCACGGCAGCGCTGCTGCGGTTTCGTCTGCAGAAGCCCACGAGCGTCCGGCACCGCGCGCAGCGATGCTGCCGCGGCACCGCGTGCCAGCACGTGCGGGCGTAGGGCCGCGTTGCACGGCCGCGCTGCGCGGCCCCGCCACCGCAAGTTCGCACCCACGCGCGACCGCATTTCCCATGGCCGCGCCCCGCGCTCACGAGACGGGTGCAGCACGCCCGCACGTGCGGGCGACGCCGACGGCGACAGTCGCCGCCACCTCCGGGCACCTTGACCGGGCCGCCCGCGCTGCCTAAGGGAAGGATGGCACTCTCATCATTTCAGCAAAAATGGTTATCCAGATGATCAAAACGGAGCAACGTCATTCCCCAGCTCAAATAACTCCCCGACGCAATTACCACCATGACCCTCTAGGAACTATAAATAAGCTCACATGCTTTCATTTGAAGGAGAGCAACTCCAGAGGCAAGAGAGAGATCTGAGATTTTCAGGCGATATCGTGGACTTTGGCCGATTCTCCGCTAAAGAATTCTCTCTGCTCTCCTCCTTGCGCTCAGGCTCCAGCACGCCCCAAGTCATGTCAACCGCCTCCGCTAGAGTGCTCACATCAAGGCTCCACATCAATGAGAGCACACCCTCTAGAAGCTCCGTGGACTTAGTCGTGAGCGCTCCCACCTAGCCGGAGCGCTCACACCCAGGTTCCGCGAGCTCAGCAACTCCCAAAGGCCGGAGGGCTTTAATCGAGGATCCGAGAACCTAGTCGTTTCCCTCATTTTTTGCACTTGTAACGGAGTAGCGACCTGTCTCCCTCTAAGATCAAATCAATCTTTGTAAAGCTCCGAGAAGCTAGTGAATTTTGGCTTGACACAGCTCCAACCACACAGTTTTCCACCCTTTCTGAGTTTTCCACGTAAAAAACGTCTCTTGTCATTTGTTGCGTTTCATTTTGACTGTTTGCGCGCCTGGTCCGATTCCGAGCTAAGGCGGTCGGATTTCTCCCGACCAGGGAAAGACTGTGCGACCCCCAACAAGCTTCGAGCCTAATATAAGAGAAGGTAAAAATGTTGATATTGAAAATGAAAACAAGGCAAGCTCATGCGCAATTCGATTGGACAAGCGTACGTTTAGAGAAGATGAAGTCAGTATGTGGGATCCCCTAAGATAATTCAAGGAATTAAAGATGAGTGAGTGATCCAACGAGAACGACGCTATACCAGCGACCAAAAGAGCAATCATGGTAGAGCTATCCCCCTCAATCAAATAATCAGGTCAACGAAATTCCACCGCCACTTCAACCGCCAAACAAGCCGCAAATGCCTACGCCACCGTCATAGTAGATATGCGCTCCAAGTCTTAGATCGCCAAGTGAAGCACCACCCAGAAGAATCTCACGGTACAACACCTGCACCAACCAAAGAAGGGCCCTCCCAAACTGTCCCATCAAATTGACCTTTAACCACACCAAAAGGGTGAGTCCAGGCAGTTCTTATTGGAGTATGTGAATTAAATTGATATATAAGATAGAGAGTCTTGTGGGAGAAGGATAAAATAGGAATAACAAAAAAACACATCCTACAATTTTGGTTCTGTTTGGGGCGACGATGCCGGTAGATAGAGCAGTGGTATCATTAGATCTGTCTAGAAAGTTGTTTTGAAAAAGCTTGAGTATTTGAAAGTGTTGGATGTTGCACCACCCTTAGAGGGGGCGAGGGTGGTGAATAAGGATTTTTAAATAATATTTAACTTCAGGAAGAGAATCAGCTCAAATTTTTTTGTTCCCATCATCAGCAATAGCGATACCGCCAAACATTAGTAACATAAATTCGCTTTCTTTTAAACTTACAATCAAAAGATTGTATACATGCAAAGAGAATAAAGATAATATTTTATTGCAGTTGTTATGATTACAAAACTGTGATCTCAATCACACTTGGGATCGAGGCGACAGCAAAAATTCTTTTCCTTTTCTATACCGACCCTTCTCCCAAATACTTATTGGTTCAAGCCTATTAATCCCAGATAAGGCCTTGAACCGCCTCTAGATCACCTAGACCTTGTCACTACAACACACAGAGAATTACCAAAAACTCTCAGGAAATCGATGTCTACACCAGACGATTTTTCGCCCTAAGTCTCGAAAGAGTTATTCGCCACTACCTGAGATGAATTTACAATACTCAAAATTATAGGAAATAAAAAATACAGCAATAATTAAGAAACTGAAAGTTTTGTTTTCAAGGCTAGCTAAACACCTAGAGGCGGGAAGGGATGAATAGGTTTTTGTCTCTATTTCAATCTTCTTTCTTGTTAGCCGATTTTTGTGCTTAGTGATTAGGTTAGTTTAAGCTATCAAGAACAATCACATACGACACAAAAATTTTATAGTGGTTCCCCAATCTTGGGTACATGCACTGTTCCTTTGCGCCTTTCTAACAGTGTGTTAGACTAGGTTCCCCCTCCAAAACTCATCTCCTTAAGAGCTTACAACACAGATCCCGCGTGACCTCACAGGTCACACAGACCTACCACTTGGGCACTAAGCTAAACCACAGGTCACAAATACCTTTCACTCAGCACTAAGCCAAACCACAGGTCACAGTGTCACAACCCGCATTTTCTCCGAATTTAAGAAGTATCAGAGTAGGAGAAAACACGCGTCGTGATGCCACGTCGAGCAGGGGATAACTGTCGATGCTCAGGCGAACACCATCTAACTAGACTATGAAAATTCATAAGTTTAATGATTAGAAAATCAGTTACATTTTAAAGGTCGTATCCCTCAGCTCAGTGGATCATCTAGTCCACAGTTTTAAAACTATACTTATACGCAGCGAAAAATACTTTATTTATATTTGACATCCTATGAGAGTGCATAAGTGACCCCCGAGGTCAACTTATACTATGCAAGATTCTAGATTTATTTTATATTATAAGTAAGAAAATGATCTTTTTTACGTTGCTTGGAAAGTAGTGTACGAGTTTTATAAACATGCTGATCATGAGATATACTTATAATAGTGTTTTTTAGGTTTAAAAGTAACTAGCAACCTAGCATAAATCTACCCAAGAGCAAATAGACTATCTCCAGAAAGGTAGCAGTAAAAGAAACATATCTAGTATCATAAGCAAAAATCACCAGCCGGCGTCAACAACCTGATACGAACCCACTGACAAGCATGTATGTCTGTAAGAAAACAGAAAACTACCTCACAAGACCAAGAAACTGATATCTACAGTACAAGAGATCACCACTAACAGCACAGCAAAACTAGCCGCCTACTCGGCTACTAATCAGAACCTGTGCATTCAGAGAAGAAAAGATTACCTCAGCAAGTAAAACAAGAAAATATGAATAAGAGCATTATATCAAAATGGAACCAAGGAGAGTAAGAAAACATGACCGTAAAAGGAAGTGCTATCCAAAGTAAGCCAAAGTACACCAAGCAAAAGGAAACAACAACAAGCCCTGCTCAAATCCTGCAGAGGGTACAAGGCAAAAGAAAAGAGAACTTGCAACAATATGCTGCATTCTACAAGAAAGAAACACCTAACAATCCTAATTTGTGAGTTAATGGCAGTAGTAAACAACATGAACCTGAGTTGGTGACTGAAAACAGTCCCCCAAACAAAACAGTTCCAACTAAAAATTCACTGTATCAACACAAGGCCACCACATACCCAGCCCGTACCTGGGATTAAAAGGTGGCGGCCACGACAATACCCAGCCCGTACCTGGGATTAAAAGGTGGCGGCCACGGCTCGCACACAAAACCATCCACTCCTTTAGAGTATCAAAACACCACTACCTGCCATAACCCACGATTCGGCGTTCAGAAAAATAGCCGACAAACAACCCCAAACCCAACGGGATTCCCTCGGGAAAACAAGGGAAGACAGAGGGAAAATTGTTGAACATAGCTTACAGGAGTCGTCGAGCTCAGTTCAATGATTTCTCATCGAACTCAGGACACAGGGAAACACCAATCTTAGTTCGACAATTATCGTCGAACTCAGATCACAGGAACGTCGAGCCCAGTTCGACGATTTTCGTCGAGCTCAGTTCCACGATCTTCGTCGAACTCAGATCACAGGAAAAACACTGATCTTAGTTCTATGATTTTCGTCGAACTCAGATCGACGACCTTCGTCGATCTCAGGCAACCGGAGATCGTTGATCTCCGTTCGACGATCTTCGTCGAACTCAGATCGACGATCTTCGTCGAACACAGACGGACGGGGATCGTCGATCCCAGTTCGATGATTGTCGTCGAACTCAGATCGACGATCTTCGTCGAACGCAGACAGTCGGGGATCGTCGATCCCAGTTCGACGATTGTCGTCGAACTCCGATCGACGATCTTCGTGTTAAAATTCAACAAAACCACAGAGGCCTCCTCGGATACCCTGTTGAAACACTCAACACACCGGCGGAGAACACCCCACATATATTGTTGAAAGTTTTCCCGGATCGTGGAGTTAGCAGGGGTTATCTCAACAAAGCAGTAACAACCAGCAACACATGCAGCACAAGCTTCTTATTGATCAAGAGTAAACTTCTTTACAAGGCGAGACATACATGGCGAGACATGCTTCACCAAAACCCAAACCAGGAGAGCAGAGACATTTACAAAGACAAGACACAAAAACCAAGCCGCGCGGACTCAACTTCCAAGCCGCCGGTCTACTGCTGTGGAGTCCGCTCAGTCCGCCAGGTCGCCAGACCGCAACCCAAGCCGCGCGGACTACGCCTTATTCCAATGCGTAGCTCTTCACCGCCGATCTGCAGGCCGCCTGACCGTGAGGTCGCCTAGCCGCCAGACCGCACAAGCTGCGTCACCGAATGGAACAGTCCGCCTGAAGCACGCGACTTCCTGAACCCGGAACCATGTTGCCAAAGAGGAGACCGCCTGGTCGCTATCCGCGACCTGTGGTTTACCGCCTGTTGCTTAACCACAGAGTCCGCACTGTTCCTGACCGCAATCAGAGCCAAGTCCTGGTTTTCCAGCGCTATCCGCACAACCTGCACAGCACAACCGGGTCAACTCTCTACCCGCGCGGACACCAAAGTAAAGACCGCAGCAACTTACACGAGCTCAATTACTGTTCACTTACTTTGATTCAGGTTGCATTGGTTACTTTTTCCTGATGTGACATGGGTCCTATTTATAGGCACGATGATGAGTATGGTCACCGCCCTAGCCGATAGGATCACCGCCACATCCCGCAGCAAGAACAAGTGTGTCCTCCAGTCTGCGGACACACATTCCAGTTCGCCGCTCCTGTGCAGATAGCCAGTCCGCCCCAGCTTCTCCAAGGCTGGACTCCAACATCCAGCACGCCTTGCCGCCAGAGGCCAAGCCAGGACCACCACAGCCGGACTCCATAACAGCCGTGTCCGCCAATCTGCGGACAAGGCATCAGCCCGCAAAACCCGAGCCCGCAACCTCGCCATCAAGGCACCTGCCGGACTCCGCGGACACCCGGCTTCCGTCCGCACCTCCTGAGTCCATTGCCTCTCCAAGGAACCGCCGGACTCAGCGGACACGCCGATCCAGTCTGCTTACACAGCAAACTCCAGTCCGCATTCCTGAGTTCATAACCTCATCACAAGGCTAAACCGAACACAGCGGACTCCAGCTCCAGTCCGCACGCTCTTGCCCAAGCAATCCTGCAGTCCGCATACCCCCAAGCTAGCAAACAAGGCAACAGCACTTCTACTAGGCTTGGCGGACTGAGAAAGCAGCCCGCGCTTCACTGCGTGATCTCCCCGGACTGAGCCATCCTGGACTTGGTTCAGATCACACCAAGTCCAGTCCACTGGCCACAAGGGCCAGTCCGCACTTACTGGCGGACACTGGATCTAGCCCGCCATACCGAGCGACCTCCAGGTCCTGTCTGCACTGACCGACGATCTCCGCGGCTTCCACTTACCGCTTCACTAGAGCAAGACCAAGGCAACTGCCAAACCGGTCTGTCGAGCTCCAGTTCATCAGTCCGCTTAATGCCGGACTCCGCGGATAGGATTTCTATCCACCCGGTTACTTCCTGGGAACCAACTGCATGCTGAGTAATCCCCGGCCTGACAGACCGCCGCTGCTATCCGCGTAGTCCGCGCAAACAGACCGCCCAGGTCGCCACAAAGCAAACCGCCTGAAACATCCCTGCCGACTTAGTAGTACGCAAGCCATGTCCGCGTAGTCCGCGCGGATAGGTTGCCCAAGCCTTCCATTCACCCACTTTCACTTCACAAGTTTCAACACTCCCCCTTGAAGTGAGAAGTGGTGAATAACTCCAGCAGCTCCCGTAACCTTGCACCTGGTCCCTCCGATAGCATCTACGAAGAGATGTCTAAGACATAGTCCTCGCCCCGCATATCATGGACCATGAGGGAGCCCTCCAGCATCTCCCAAAAGAAGCCATGCTTCCCTCTGCCTTCTTCAGCTTCAACCTCCACTCATGCATCATAGGAGTATCACCAACTTCCTTGGGCACAAAAGCCCAAGTCTTGTTACCTCTGAGAGAAGCCACCCCTTCAGCTTTGGTGTCAACCACCTCCTTGATTCTAGTGGGGTCATCACAGCCAGAAGTACCTTGCTCGACTTGAGGGCTAACAAGGAAACACGGGACCAAGTCCGCCGTGTTCCCTTCGCTATATCGAGCTGGTGGCTTACTGATCCTCTTCGATCTCCGAAGAACCTGATCATGGCTAACCACCCCCGCTGCTTCTGAACCAGCTCCGTTCTCGGGCAAACCCGGAACAATGCTCCCCTTGCTTCCTGAACAAGACGCCTCCTCACTAGAACCAAGAGCACCTGGAGCAACGCTCCCCCTGCTACCTGAACCAGAAGACTCCCCTCTTGAACAAGAACTACCTGGAACATCGCTCCCCTTGCTTCCTGAACCGGAAGCCTCCGCCTTCGAGCCAGAAGATCCTGGAGCATCGCTCCCCCTTCTTCCCGACACTGACGCCTTTGCCCCGGAGCTAGAACAACCTGGAACACCTGGTGACTCAGGTAACTCCACTTCCTTAGCAGTAGCCTCCTTCAGCCCACCATCTGACCTGCTTATCTCTAGCTCCACATGAGAGCTACCCCAAAATGGAGTCAACTCATCGAAGACAATGCCTCTCGACACTATGAGTTTCTTCGTCGCAGGATCCATACACCTCCATCTTCTTCTCTGCTCATCATACCCAACAAAGACTAGCTTTGTCTTGAGAGCACCCGGAGAGTGTATATATGTAATGCCCCCACCTGTCACTTGACATATAACGGTGGGTCCGGCCGGGGCCCCACGCCATATATCACAGACAAGCGAAGGAATCGCGTGTGGAAATCAAAATCTATGCGAATCCTTAACTCATTCCATTCTAGCGCAGCATATTTTATGTTAGCATGAACTCAAACCAGAATGTCCACCCATATATAAAGATCACATTTATATATAACAACACCAGGAATGTATACAACCCACACACACTGGCCTTATGGCCTTACAAGTTCCTCTTTTACACAACAATCATTTCGTACATCGGCACGCAGGCCGGCCACACATGAAATCCAAACACAACTCTTCGCATGGCCTTCAAGGGCCTCATCAAGCTAGCCATTCCGCTTATTCAGTTCAAGTTGCAACACCTGCAATTCCACATCCAAGCCAAACCAGAAAACAAAGTAACAGTCAGTATTTGGCTGACCCATTATAATGACCCTACCCCCTACCCGGGGTAGTGGTTCTTTCCCTGTATACAGTGCTCATCAAATATCATCAAGCATCACCCAACAGTATATGTATATCAGTTCCTTTATCCAACTAGCAAACACACGACATCACAAACGCTGGAATCCACGAGACGTTCCGTGCACTCAGGGCACCTTCTTGGCGTACCGGAATCCACCAGTCATACACCGCTGATCCGAGGTGTTAACTTGTTGGTTGACCGGCCCTAGTCCACCACTCTCGCAAGCTGGCGACATCCCGCCCAAACCACACAGAGGTACAACCTCACAACAACAACCAGAGTAGGTCGACCCACAACCTGTGGTGTAGCACGCCGGGTTTATCCAAGCTCCCCAGGCAATCTCTACCCATCGACCCCCCTCCTAATCCGATCGACCCACACTATGTGGTGCAGCAACCCGGGTTTAACTCGGCTCCCCAAGCATTGCCACAAATCGACCCCTCTAACTAACTAGATCAACCCACCCTAGTGGTGTAACAGGCCGGGTTTATCACGAGCTCCCCAGGCGTGCTACCAATTGATCATATCACAACCAGGAGCTTTGCCAAAGCCTCCTCACAAACAACATCACATCCATACATTCATCTCACAAGAGAAAACCATTTGCATCTCATCAAATCCACGGAGTCTTCTCCGGTTTACCCATGAACATCACCAATCCAGACTACCGGTCCAGATGGGCTTCACACAGCATGCCTATGCCGTACTCCATATTTCCGGCTCTAAATGCAGACTCAACAAAGGAATCACTTCCGCAAATCCACCTCTTGGTGGAGGATTCCAAGCACATGCATAAAGGAAGGACTTCGATGTCCAAGAAGGAGATCGTTACCCTTGAAGACCGCTTCGGCGCCATGAAATAGCCGGATGGAAATCACCGCCTCGGCTCTGCCTTCACGAATCCGCTCTCGGATCTTTTCTCCGCACTCCGCAGCTCCTACAGCAGCTGGTAGTCTCCTCCCTTCCCTCTTGCCTTGGCCTATCTTCTTCCCTTTCTTGGAAAAACATGAAGGAGAAGAAGAAGAAGAAAGAGGGATTAAATCCCCTTTTTCTCGGCCTTCACAACACTTGGACAGAGCCCAGCCACTGGATCCAGGATGAGGGAAACAAACGGCTCAGATTTGGCCAGAAAAGCTAAAACACGGCCTGACACGCCCTGTGACATGCCCGTGTCACAGGCCCTGTCCCCCTAAGCGGCAGTCAACCGACTCAAAACCAACAGTACACGGCCATGGGACACGCCCGTGACACGTGCCGTGTACCCGACACGCCCTCCGTCACGCCCGTGTCTGAGGCCGTGTACCTCAACGAAAACAACCCGAGACTTCACACGGCCTGGCACACGCCCGTGTTCCTGGCCGTGTGCACCTGGACACACCCGTGTCCCACAAACACGCCCTAGCTCGAAACGTCGAGTTGAGGTCGACGACCACTGACACGCCCTGTGACACGCCCGTGTCAAAGGCCGTGTCCTCACTCGACACTCGACACTCGACGATCGTCGAGAAAATTCGTCGACATCCAGGCCGATCGTCGACACGGCCCCGACACGCCTTGCGACACGCCCGTGTCGCAGGCCGTGTCCGCTGTGTCGACTCCAAATTTCGTCGACTTCACGACTCGACACTACCCAGGCCTGACACGCCCTGGGACATGCCCGTGTCCCAGGCCGTGTCACCCAGGCCTGAACCCGATTTTGCTCAAATTGATCCGCTTGACTTCGGGGTGTTACAATCCTCCCCCCCTTCAAATAATTTTGTCCTCGAAATTTGACTCCAATCAGCCACAACATCAGCAAAGCTTACACCCCAAGCCTCCGCACAAACTAACAAACATACAACACAAACAAACATCCCTAACTTCAACTTGTGCACATGCAGCCACAGAAGACCTCAAAACAAAACAACATAAATGATTTATCGCCTCACAATCACAAGTGCACCAAACACGATTTTATTCCTCATATATAAGCATCGTTTACATACAACAGAACATCCAAGAGATGTAATTCATGTTTCACCTCCGCTCAGCCTCCCGATTTTGAAATTCGCGATTAAGCGACAAATTAAACACCAGAGGCTGAATTTCACCAACTGAGCTTTGCGGCTCTTGCACGTCCATAACACTCAATCGTGGTTGCGTCCGGGGTGCAGATGACTCGGCCACTGCTTTTCCCTTTTCTTCATATGACGCACCTATCTTTTTCTCACTCCCTGAAGGGGCATTCCGACAGAATTTTGCTATTTGTCCTTGCTGCCCGCATTTATAGCATATATGTGTATCCACACGTCCTGACCCATAAGTCGCCCCCGAAGAAACAGTCGACGGAACTGATTCCGCCGGCCTAAATCTTTTCTTTTCTTGTCGTCGAAACTCCGATTGATCCAACTGCGACACTTTAAACTCTGACTTTTCCACTGCCAGTCGCTTATTCGCTTGTACTCGCTTCATATCTTTTTCCAAGGCACAAGCTGTATCGACCAATGCTTGAAAGCCTTGGCTCACTAAACTCGGGAGTGCCAATCTCAATTCATCCCGCAAGCCTTCATAAGACCGATTTGTCTTTCGTGCTTCCTCCGCAAAGGTGGATCCCGCATATCTCCCCAATCTCGTAAACTCATGCAGGTAGGTATCAATATCTTGCTCACCCTGCACCAAACGGAGAAACTCATTTTCCATCGCAATCCTCTGCGACACCGGCACATACTTGGCTAAAAATATTTGGGAGAATTCCTCCATGGAAACGTCAGTTAAACCTCGACCTGCCAAGTGATGCACTTCAATTTCATTCCACCATAATCTCGCATCGCCTTCCAACAGAAAAGTGGCCAACATCACTTTCTGTTCCTCGACCGTCTGGAGTGCAGTGAGAATCCTTTTGACCCTTGCCAACCAATCTTCCGCCTGCGTTGGTGAAAGCACTCCACCAAACGTCGGTGGATGAAAGTGCATAAAACGTGTCAAGGAGTCGTCACGTGCTTGCTCTTCCACCACCACTGCAGCATGCTCTTGCCTTGCACCAGGTCTTGCCTGTCCAGTAGGCTGTGCTTGTAACACTGCAAGCACTGTCTCCGTCACCACCCGTATGGCTTCTACCGAGGGAGGCATAGGCACTCCAACGGGTGCCGCACTCTCATCAGACCGCTGGGGCTCAGACGGCCCAGCTCCATCCCTCGCCACCTAACAATGTACAGAACACCATTAATATTTCCAATCATAATGGTACTGCTACATTGACTACACACTCACGCACATCTTGTGCATGACATACATTCCTAGTGGACATTCATGATTTCATTTATGTTCTCTCCTCCCAAACAATCTAAACCTGGCTCTGATACCACTTTGTAACGCCCCCACCTGTCACTTGACATATAACGGTGGGTCCGGTCGGGGCCCCACGCCATATATCACAGACAAGCGAAGGAATCACGTGTGGAAATCAAAATCTATGCGAATCCTTAACTCATTCCATTCTAGTGCAACATATTTTATGTTAGCATGAACTCAAACCAGAATGTCCACCCATATATAAAGATCACATTTATATATAACAACACCAGGAATGTATACAACCCCCACACACTGGCCTTATGGCCTTACAAGTTCCTCTTTTACACAACAATCATTTCGTACATCGGCACGCAGGCCGGCCACACATGAAATCCAAACACAACTCTTCGCATGGCCTTCAAGGGCCGCATCAAGATTGCCATTCCGCTTATTCAGTTCAAGCTGTAACACCTGCAATTCCACATCCAAGCCAAACCAGAAAACAAAGTAACGGTCAGCATTTGGCTGACCCATTATAACGACCCTACCCCCTACCCGGGGTAGTGGTTCCTTCCCTCTATACAGTGCTCATCAAATATCATCAAGCATCACCCAACAGTATATGTATATCAGTTCCTTTATCCCACTAGCAAACACACGACATCACAAACGCTGGAATCCACCAGACGTTCCGTGCACTCAGGGCACCTTCTTGGCGTACCGAAATCCACCAGTCATACACCGCTGATCTGAGGTGTTAACTTGTTGGTTGACTGACCCTAGTCCACCAGTCTCGCAAGCTGGCGACATCCCGCCCAAACCACACAGAGGTACAACCTCACAGCAACAACCAGAGTAGGTCGACCCACAACCTGTGGTGTAGCACGCTGGGTTTATCCAAGCTCCCCAGGCAATGTCTACCCATCGACCCCCCTCCTAATCCGATCGACCCACACTATGTGGTGGAGCAACCCGGGTTTAACTCGGCTCCCCAAGCATTGCCACCAATCGACCCCTCTAACTAACTAGATCAACCCACCCTAGTGGTGTAATAGGCCGGGTTTATCACGAGCTCCCCAGGCGTGCTACCAATTGATCATATCACAACCAGGAGCTTTGCCAAAGCCTCCTCACAAACAGCATCACATCCATACATTCATCTCACAAGAGAAAACCATTTGCATCTCATCAAATCCACGGAGTCTTCTCCGGTTTACCCATGAACATCACCAATCCAGACTACCGGTCCAGATGGGCTTCACACAGCATGCCTATGTCGTACTCCATATTTCCGGCTCTAAATGCAGACTCAACAAAGGAATCACTTCCGCAAATCCACCTCTTGGTGGAGGATTCCAAGCACATGCATAAAGGAAGGACTTCGATGTCCAAGAAGGAGATCGTTACCCTTGAAGACCGCTTCGGCGCCATGAAGTAGCCGGATGGAAATCACCGCCTCGGCTCTGCCTTCACGAATCCGCTCTCGGATCTTCGCTCCGCACTCCGCAGCTCCTACAGCAGCTGGTAGTCTCCTCCCTTCCCTCTTGCCTTGGCCTATCTTCTTCCCTTTCTTGGAAAAACATAAAGGAGAAGAAGAAGAAGAAAGAGGGATTAAATCCCCTTTTTCTCGGCCTTCACAACACCTGGACAGAGCCCATCCACTGGATCCAGGAAGAGGGAAACAAACGGCTCAGATTTGGCCAGAAAAGCTAAAACACGGCCTGACACGCCCTGTGACACGCCCGTGTCACAGGCCGTGTCCCCCTAAGCGGCAGTCAACCGACTCAAAACCAACAGTACACGGCCATGGGACACGCCCGTGACACGTGCCGTGTACCCGACACGCCCTCCGACACGCCCGTGTCTGAGGCCGTGTACCTCAACGAAAATAATCCCAAAACAACCCGAGACTTCACACGGCCTGGCACACGCCCGTGTTCCTGGCCGTGTGCACCTGGACACACCCGTGTCCCACAAACACGCCCTAGCTCGAAACATCGAGTTGAGGTCGACGACCACTGACACGCCCTGTGACACGCCCGTGTCACAGGCCGTGTCCTCACTCGACACTCGACACTCGACGATCGTCGAGAAAATTCGTCGACATCCAGGCCGATCGTCGACACGGCCCCGACACGCCCTGCGACACGCCCGTGTCGCAGGCCGTGTCCGCTGTGTCGACTCCAAATTTCGTCGACTTCACGACTCGTCACTACCCAGGCCTGACATGCCCTGGGACACGCCCGTGTCCCAGGCCGTGTCACCCAGGCTTGAACCCGATTTTGCTCAAATTGATCCGCTTGACTTCGGGGTGTTACAATATAGTAGGTAGATCCAAACACCCGAAGGTGCTTCACTGAGGGCTTCACTCCGAACATCAGCTCATAAGGAGTCTTCACTATGATCAGACTAAGAGGCATCCGGTTGATGACATGAGCAGCACAGGCCATCCCTTCCGCCCAAAGGGCCTTTGGAGCGCCTTTACTCTGAAGCCAACACTTGCAGGTCTCCGTTACCAACGGATCATCCGAGCTGCAATACTACCTTGTTGTGAAGTATGTCCACAAGAAAGCTCCTTCCGGATCCCTTGCTTCCTGCAAAAGTGTGAAAACTCGGTTGAGGCAAACTCATCACCGATACTTGTCCTCAACACCTTGATACTCCGGCCAAGCTGGCCTTCCACAAGCTTCTTGAACTCCACAAACAAGCGTACCATGTTGGACTTCTTCTTCATGAAGTATACCCATGTATACCTAGAATAGTCATCAACCAATATCAGCATGAACCTGCTG
This sequence comes from Platanthera guangdongensis, assembly GCA_039583875.1. Classification (NCBI taxonomy): domain Eukaryota; kingdom Viridiplantae; phylum Streptophyta; class Magnoliopsida; order Asparagales; family Orchidaceae; genus Platanthera; species Platanthera guangdongensis. Next base: position 77,345,824 of record CM077159.1, read on the forward strand.
CCTCCAAGACTGGCCGTGACGGTCGGTCCCACCAGAGCACAATGGACAACCGCCAATGGTGCTTTACATCTGGATTGTGCTTTATCAACCATGAAGCGATAGGCTCCAAATTCCTGACATCTCGCACACCCCCGACCATTGCCATAGGATGATAATCTCGGCAAGCCTCTTACGAGTCTTCTTTCTGCCATTGCTTTCAGCTTGTCCATCCCTACATGCCCCAGTCTTTCATGCCAGATAGCAGCACTATCACTGGCATTCCTCCGATCAGATCCAGAACTTGTTGATAACCCAACAAGGTTCTTCTCCTTCCTCCCTACCTGAGCAACGTTCGCCGAGAGCAAGATAACCTTGCACTCCTTCTGAAGATGACCATGCTGCTTGCATTTATAGCACTGTGGTCCTTCCTTCCTCTTCCTATCACGCCTAGGAGAAACACTCCTTTCTTCCTGATATGAAGTAGAGGGACCATCTTCAGCAGCAACCTTCACCTTCTTCCTGAACAACCCATCAAGGGAAGTACAAACCTCCGCAGCTGACCGACATCCACTGATGTGGTCCAAGAGCTCCGATGAGATCACCTGCTTGAGAATAGACTCCGCTTTCGCATTTGTCTCCTTCCAAGCTCTCATCGCCTCAGCATTGCCAGCAGTATCCTCTTATCTTCCTGCTCCGCATACAACCTCCCAAAGGTCCTCGCCAAGAAGAAAGCTCTTCATATAAGACTTCCACCTTTCAAGGTTCGTCTCTGTAAGGAGATCAATTCCAAGACAACTTGCATCCTCCACTGCCATGGTTCTACCACTGGTTTCCTCTACAGAAGAGCAACTGCTTCCGTTGAGCACTGCTTGACCACTCCAAGAACCTCCCTCTGATACCATGTTAAAATTCAACAAAACCGCGGAGGCCTCCTCGGATACCCTGTTGAAACACTCAACACACCGGCGGAGAACACCCCACTTATATTGTTGAAAGTTTTCCCGGATCGTGGAGTTAGCAGGGGTTATCTCAACAAAGCAGTAACAACCAGCAACACATGCAGCACAAGCTTCTTATTGATCAAGAGCAAACTTCTTTACAAGGAGAGACATACATGGTGAGACATGCTTCACCAAAACCCAAACCAGGAGAGCAGAGACAGTTACAAAGACAAGACACAAAAACCAAGCCGCGCGGACTCAACTTCCGAGCCGCCGGTCTACTGCTGTGGAGTACGCTCAGTCCGCCAGGTCGCCAGACCGCAACCCAAGCCGCGCGGACTACGCCTTATTCCAATGCGTAGCTCTTCACCGCCGATCTACAGGCCGCCTGACCGCGAGGTCGCCTAGCCGCCAGACCGCACAAGCTGCGTCACCGAATGGAACAGTCCGCCTGAAGCAGGCGACTTCCTGAACCCGGAACCAAGTTGCCAAAGAGGAGACCGCCTGGTCGCTATCCGCGACCTGCTGTTTACCGCCTATTGCTTAACCGCAGAGTCCGCACTGTTCCTGACCGCAATCAGAGCCAATTACTGGCTTTCCAGTGCTATCCGCACAACATGCACAGCACAACCGGGTCAACTCTCTACCCGCGCGGACACCAAAGTCCAGACCGCAACAACTTACGCGTGCTCAATTACTGTTCACTTACTTTGATTCAGGTTGCATTGGTTACTTTTTCCTGATGTGACATGAGTCCTATTTACAGGCACGATGATGAGTATGATCACCGCCCTAGCCGATAGGATCACCGCCACATCCCGCAGCAAGAACACGTGTGTCCGCCAGTCCGCGGACACACATTCCAGTTCGCCGCTCCTGTGCAGATATCCAGTCCCCCCCAGCTTCTCCAAGGCCGGACTCTAATATCCAGCCCGCCTTGCCGCCAGAGGCTAATCCAGGACCACCACAGCCGGACTCCATAATAGCCGTGTCCGCCAATCTGCGGACAAGGCATCAGCCCGCAAAACCCGAGCGCACAGCCTCGCCATCAAGGCACCTGCCGGACTCCGCGGACACCCGGCTTCCGTCCGCACCTCCTGAGGCCATTGCCTCTCCAAGGCACCGCCGGAATCAGCGGACACGCCGGTCCAATATGCTTACACAGCAAACTCCAGTCCACATTCCTGAGTTCATAACCTCATCACAAGGCTAAACCGAACTCAGCGGACTCCAGCTCCAGTCCGCACGCTCTTGCCCAGTCAATCCTCCAGTCCGCATACCCCCCAGCTAGCAAACAAGGCAACAACACTTCTACTAGGCTTGGCGGACTGAGAAAGCAGCCCGCGCTTCACTGCGCGATCTCCCCGGACTGAGCCATCCTGGACTTGGTTCAGATCACACCAAGTCCAGTCCACTGGCCACAAGGGCCAGTCCGCACTTACTGGCGGACACTAGATCTAGCCCGCCATACCGAGCGACCTCCATCTCCTGTCTGCACTGACCGACGATCTCCGCGGATTCCACTTGCCGCTTCACTAGAGCAAGACCAAGGCAACTGCCAAACCGGTCTGCCGAGCTCTAGTTCATCAGTCCGCTTAATGCCGGACTCCGCGGATAGGATTTCTATCCGCCCGGTTACTTCCTGGGAACCAACTGCCTGCTGAGTAATCCCCGGCCTGACAGAGCGCTGCTGCTGTCCGCGTAGTCCGCGCGAACAGACCGCCCAGGCCGCCCCAGAGCAAACCGCCTGCAACATCCCTGACGACTTAGCAGTCCGCAAACCATGTCCGCGTAGTCCGCGCGGATAGGTTGCCCAAGCCTTCCATTCACCCACTTTCACTTCACAAGTTTCAACACTTCGTCGATCTAAGGCAGCCAGAGATCATCGATCTCAGTTCGACGATTTCCGTCAAACTCAGATCGACGATCTTCGTCGATCTGGCAGCGTTGAGTGCACTCAATGCTGTCAACACTACCCACAAAACTTCTGCAAACATTAAAATCTAATGCTACCTAACTTACTGGGCAACGACTACCAACATGAAGGTCAATTCCAGCACTCATCTTCACTACCCCAACACTCAAACTGGGCAAACTTAACAACAAGGAAGCAATAAGAAGAAGGCTAAATACTACCCAATCTGAGATTAATAAGTGAAAATTTAATAAAAATCAAGACTACAGCGGCCCGTCCAAAAACCTCGAGTTCCAGAACTTGAGAAAGTAAGAAAAAAACATAGAGGGACATTCATAGTTCTAGATCTGATGTTCAGTAAGTTTGGAATAGGCCTAAGGGTTCAAGATCCACATGATTTTTGACGGGAAAACAGAGCAAAATAAACGATCTCGGGTAAAATGAATGTTAACAGCAAATATGAACTTAAAAAGGATAAAAGCTTGGCAAGGGTAGGAGCACCACTTGCCTCAAATTCCAGCGAAGCTTGGTCGGCCCCTTCCTCTCACTCGGCACCAGCAGCACAGTACAAGACAAAAATTTTGTCGGAGTGTAGGTCTAGGCAAGAGCAATCCAAATCCGCCTTCGAAATTGAATTCCACCCGCTAAAACTCCGGGAATCGGCTGTGGAAGGCAAGGGCAGCCCGCCGGTTTTCCTCTCTTGCACAGGGACGGCGGTTGTATTCCGAAAAAGGCAAAGAACATCAATAGTCGCTTTTCTAATTAAGGCTATATATAGCTAGCGGCTAAATCCCCAAATATTTTCTATTCTTAGCCAATACAAACGCTGCCAGCCACCTATTCACCATAACTGCTACTATCTAAACAAAATATCTATATATAATATATAATATCGCATTAATATAAATAAAATTCAAAACGACGCGAAACCCGAACATCCTCGGAATTCGACGAAATTTGCACCGTAGCTAAATACCCATGCTACGAACGCAACGATGAAGTCAAAATCAACTTTCGACAAACAAAACTCAGGTTATCACTACCCGAAGCCAAAACACAAGCATCCCCCGAGAGGCCTCACCGGTCACCAAAACAGACCCGGCTTGCTAGGGAATCATGCCAAAAAGGCCACCAACAACCACACAAGGAACCTAAAGAGCTAAGACCACGCTCTAACCAACGACACATGCCGGAAATGCGTCAACGTAATGCCAAACGAGAATTAAATAATCGTAGAAAAATCGGGGGCGTTACAGTCACTCCTCCTAAAAGAAAGTTTCGTCCCAAAACTTTACGTACACAACTTCTACTATATAAGGAAAGTAACAAAACAAGAGCTACTAGAAAGAAAACATACCAATCAAATCAAGGGAACAGATGCGGGTGAGCCTCCCTCATAGCCGACTCTAGCTCCCAAGTCGCGCTTTCCAAATCCTGATTCTTCCATAGAACTTTCACCATCGGGATAGACTTTGTCCGCCGGACCCGATCTTGAGTATCCAAGATGCGGACCGGCACCTCAACATATGAAAGATTAGGCTCCAACTGGGGCACAACATCCAAGACTTGCCCACTGCTTCGCACACTCTTCCGTAATTGTCTTACATGAAATACATTATGAACACCTGGGAAGTTTGTAAGCAAATCCAACCTATATGCTGACACGCCAATCCGTTCAACATTCTTAAATGAGCCCACATACCTCAGATCCAATTTCCGGTTCTTACCAAACCTCTTAACACCAACCATCAGGGATAACTTAAGAAACACTAGGTCCCCTATAGCAAATTCCAAGTCAGATCTACGCTGGTTGGCGTTCTTCTCATACCGCTCCTGAGCTATCTGAAGCTTTTCTCGAATCAGCTTCACCGCAACTACCATTTCCTCGAGCGCATCCGGACCCAGCACAGGCCTCTCACCGACCTCGGTCCAAAACAAGGGAGTTTGGCAACGCCTCCCATACAAAGCTTCAAACGGAGCCATTTGCATGCTCTCCTGGTAACTGTTGTTGTATTCAAATTCCATAAGCCGCAAACGCTCATCCCACGCTCCACCATAGTCCAAGATGTATCACCTGATCATATCCTCAACTATCTGGTTCACTCGCTCAGTCTGACCATTGGTCTGAGGGTGGTAAGCTGTAGAATACCTTAAATCTGTACCCAAACCCTCTTGCAGACTCCTCGAGAAGCGAGATGTGAAACGGGAGTCTCGATCCGAAATGATGCTAATTGGCACACCGTGTAATCTGATGACCTCGTTCAAGTATAGCTCTGCTATCTTCTTCATCGGGTTATCTATCTTATAGGGTACGAAGTGCGCACACTTTGTCAATCGGTCCACGATCACCCAAACTGAATCTAATCGCCTTGGAGATCTCGGTAAGCTCGTAATGAAGTCCATAGAGATACTCTCCCACTTCCAAGTCGGGATCTCCAACAGAGTCAACTTGCCACCAGGCCTTCCATGATCGGCCTTCACACGCTTGCAAGTGTGACACTCAGCAACAAATCGGGCTATATCACCCTTCATCCCATACCACCAGACAATCTGCTTCAATTCATGATACATCTTTGTATATCCTGGATGGTAGGCAACACTGGATCCATGAGCCTCTCTGCAAATCATAACCATGATGTCCCCAATATCGGGGATGCAAAACCTGTCGCGGTACTTCAAAGTACCCTCATCATCGATAGAAAAATCCGGCAACTCCCCTCTCTCGGTCCTGAGGTTTAAGTGCAGAAGATCCGGATCATCCTTCTGGTGCAACCTGGTAAGTGCAATCCAAGACGGTTCTGCCACTGCCAAACTACTCTGCATGTCACAGCGTCCCACGGAAATATCCATTAGGAGGAACTATTCCACTAAACGATCGACAGTGAGATTAAAAATCTTCCCCATCTTCCGGCTCAGGGCGTCGGCCACCACATTGGCCTTACCCGGATGATACTGTATCTCCACATCATAATCGACCACATACTCTAGCCACCGCCGTTGGCGCAGATTCAACTCCTTCTGAGTGAACACGTACTTTAGACTTTTATGATCTGTGAAGATCTTGCACTGAGCACCATAAATTAGATGCCTCCACAGCTTTAGTGCATAAATCACCGCTGCAAACTCAAGGTCATGCGTTGTGTAATTTCTCTCATGAGTCTTTAGTTGCCTTGACCCATACGCAATCACTTTTCCAGCCTCCATCAACACGCAACCCAGACCAACATGCGAAGCATCCACATACACATCATACTCCACGCCCTCAGTAGGTAGCGTCAGAACGGGAGCAGTGCACAATCTGTTCTTTAGTTCCAGGAAGGCTGCTTCACACTTCTCGCTCCAAACAAAGGCCGCGTTCTTCTGAGTCAATCTGGTCAAAGGTGCGGACAGGGTAGAGAAACCATCCATGGACCTCCTGTAGTAGCCAGCCAACCCTAGGAAGCTTCTAATCTCCTTGGGCGTGCCCGGCCTGCTCCAATCCATCACTGCTGCGATCTTTTCAGGGTCGACCAAGATCCCATCCTTATTCACCACGTGGCCTAGAAACGAGGCCTGAGGCAACCAAAATTCTCACTTGCTCAGCTTGGCGAATAACTTGTGGTTCCTCAACTCCGATAGAACCAAGCGCAGATGCTGCTCATGCTCCTCAGCACTGCGAGAGTAGATCAACACATCATCGATGAATACCACCACGAACTTGTCTAGAAAGTCCTTGAACACCCGGTTCATCATATCCATGAAAGCTGATGGTGCATTGGAGAAACTAAACGACATCACTAGAAACTCGAAGTGTCCATGCCTCGATCTAAATGCAGTCCGTGGAATATCTGCCTCACGGATCCTGAGTTGATGATAGCCAGAACGAAGATCGATCTTGGAAAACACCGTGCTACCACGTAACTAATCAAATAAGTCATTGATCCTCGGCAGAGGGTACCTGTTCTTAATGGTGACTTTGTTCAGCTCACTATAATCGATGCACAACCTCATTAACCCATCCTTCTTCTTCACAAATAGAACAGGAGCACCCCAAGGCGACGAACTCGGCCTGATAAAGCCTTTTGCCAACAACTCGTACAACTGGATTCGCAACTCCTCCAACTCACGAGGGGCCATCCGATACGGCGCATTAGCAATAGGACGTGTAGCCGGTTCCAAATCAATCACAAACTCAACATCCCGCTCGGGGGGAAGACCAGGAAGGTCATCAGGAAAAACATCAGAGAAACCACGTACAATAGGATTCTCCTCCAAGCGCGGTACACTAATAGCAGTCCCAACAACCGAGACTAAACAAGCAAAACATTCAGAATGAAACAACTTATGAGCACATACTGCAGAAATGACAGGGGAATCCTGGCACGGATCAGCATACACACTTCCAGGCTGATAGTTGTCCTTGATGAAGTCCAAGTGTTTCAATTTGCACTGAATAACCGCATCATACTTAGACAAGCAGTCCATGCCCAGAATAACATCGAAGTCCTCTAGATCAATCATCTTCAAGTCTGCCTTCGCAAGGAAGTCCCCCAACAAAACCGGGCAATCCAAAATGCCCAAATCTGATAACACAGATTCACCAGAAGGGAACTTGACGCGGAAGTTATCACGAACTTGATCTAGAATCAACCGATAACGCTCTACAAAAGTGTTAGCCACAAACGAGTGGGTAGCGCCGGAGTTAAACAGAACATGCACCCAACGGTTCTTCACCTTAAATTTTCCTATAGGAGTACATAAGCAACTAAGGAACCCCCAAAACAAAAACTGTAACCATTCTAGAAAATAAAACTTTCAGACTAGGAAAATAACTAACCTGAGATGACCTGAGTCGAAGTTTGAGCCTCCTCGGAAGAGATCACGTTCAGCTTTCCTTTGCCCTTGTCCACACACTGAGGCAGAGGTAAAGCCTGAAGTGGAACTGCCTAATGAATAGGCTGGACCTGAGGACACCTTGTCTTGATATGGCCCTTCTGTCCACACTGATAGCAGACTTTATCCTTGGACTAGCACTGGGCAGCATCATGCCCGGGTCACTTGCAAACAGAACAGGAAACATCCTTCCTAGGAGCACCTTGAATAGCATGAACTTGCTCCTTCTTCTGAGCTCCCGGCTTATTGAAACACCTCTCAACAGGGTGGCCTGACCGGCCACAGAAGCTACACACTACCTTGCTCTTCTTTCCCGAAGCAGCATCGAGTACTTGGGGGTTCTTCTCTTCAGCAGACTTCCTCTTGACCTTCCTCATTTGCTGGCCTCTGTTCTTTGCGGTCTCAATTGCCTCCACTTTCAGAGCAGCCTCCACTACCCCTGCATAAGTCTCTGATCCATAAGCACTGGCCAACTGCTGAACCTCGCTCCTCAAGCCACCAAGGAACTGCTAGACTCGATCTACTTCAACACTCACCAACCCAGGGGCAAACCGGCTCAACTTACTGAACTCTATCTCGTACTCACTGACCGTGAGTTGCCTCTGCTTCTGGTGAAGGAAGTCGTTCATTAGTCGGTCACGCTCGACCGAAGGCTGGAACTTCCTCAACAGCATCTCCTTGAATAATCCCCAAGAGCAACCAGCACCAAGCTCTCCTTTTATATAAGCCACCAACTCTTAGCCAAACCCTTAAGCTGATAGGTGGCTATCATCACTCTCTGGTCATCTGCAACACCGGAGTACGCGAACATCTCCTCCATGGAGATCAACCAATCATCTATGACCATGAAATCTTCCTTCCCATCATATGTAGGAGGGCTAAGTCGCTGAAACTGAGAAATAAAGGCCATCTCTGCTGGCACCACCACTGGAGGTCTCAGGGGAGCATGAGGGGGAGGGACAGCTGACCCCCCTGCAGGGGCTTGCACCCCCTAAGTCTGTCCTGCCACATCTGCCACCAGAGACTGGATTTGGGCCTGCATCTCCACCAACTGCCTGGTAAAGGAATCGTTGCTCTATCGCAGGCTCTCGATCACTTCATCACTCTGCACTCCTGAGGACTCACCCTCAGACAAGGGAGTTGACCTAGTCGAAGGACGTCTCGCCATCCTAAAATCATAAAAACTAAGGTCCAAACCTAGTACAATAGTTGGAACAAACTACCAGTACAGACAATACATACATAAATATGAACCTTTAACTGCTATACTTGCTCTGGGATTTTATTTTGTTTAATAAAAGTGATGCTATGCCTAACCTAGGATGGTTAACCACCATCAACTAACTCTTGTGCCTAGATCGGGAATGCATGAATTTATATTTTTTTCTGATTTAAAACCATGTGTGTACATATGTCATCCTGCAAATCTTTAGCTTGGCGCGTTGTGCTTATGCAATGTTATGCTATGCATGATTGTGCTATGCATTCTAAAAAGGCCCTAATGCATGTCATGAGTGGCGTACGCATGAAAATGTTATGCATCACATACTACATAACATTCTAATGCAACAAAAAAGAAATTTGCTAGTCGCATTCATGTGGTGAGGTTATGCATCCCATACTACATAGCCCTCACATGTTGCCCATATGGTGGATCCATATACAGACACATATTATGCATCTCATACTATATAATATGCCACGTATACTTCATGTTATGCTATGAGTGTAGTGTTCGTGCTTCAGCCAAGATGTGCTGATGATATACTAATGTGTGTATGATATGACACTGAACATCAAATACGTACAAGGAAAAGTTGCCTGACAAATTGTCAAGCAACCTCCTTCTGATACCAACTGTCACAACCCGCATTTTCTCCGAATTTAAGAAGTATCAGAGTAGGAGAAAACACACGTCGTGATGCCACGTCGAGCAGGGGATAACTATCGACGCTCAAGCGAACACCATCTAACTAGACTATGAAAATTCATAAGTTTAATGATTATAAAATTAGTTACATTTTAAAGGTCGTATCCCTCGGCTCAGTGGATCATCTAGTCCATAGTTTTAAAACTATACTTATACGCAACGGAAAATACTTTATTTATATTTTACATCCTATGAGGGTGCATAAGTGACCCCCGAGGTCAACTTATACTATGCAAGACTCTAGATTTATTTTATATTATAAGTAAGAAAATGATCTTTTTTACATTGCTTGGAAAGTAGTGTATGAGTTTTATAAACATGCTGATCATGAGATATACTTATAATAGTATTTTTATGTTTAAAAGTAACTAGCAACCTAGCATAAATCTTCCCAAGAGTAAATAGACTATCTCCAGAAAGGTAGCAGTAAAAAAACATATCTATTATCATAAGCCAAAACCACCAGCGGGCATCAATAACCTGACACGAACCCACTGGCGAGCATGTATGTCTGTAAGAAAAATAGAAAACTACCTCACAAGACCAAGAAACTGATCTCTACAGTATAAGAGATCACCAACAACAACACAACAAAACTAGCCGCCTACTCGGCTACTAATCAGAACCTGAGGCATTCAGAGAAGAAAAGAATACCTCAGCAAGTAAAACAAGAAAATCTGAATAAGAGCATTATATCAAAATGGAACTAAGGAGAGTAAGAAAACATGACAGTAAAAGTAAGTGCTGTCCAATGTAAGCCAACGTACACCAAGCACAAGGAAACAACAACAAGCCCTGGTCAAATCCTGCAGAGGCTACAAGGCAAAAGAAAAGAGAACTTTCCACAATATGCTGCATTATACAAGGAAGAAACACCAAACAATCCTAATTTGTGAGTTAATGGCAGTAGTAAACATCATGGACCTGAGTTGGTGACCAAAAACAGTCACCCAAACAAAACAGTTCCAACTAAAAATTCACTGTATCAGCACAGGGTCACCACATACCCAGCCCGTACCTGGGATTAAAAGGTGGCGGCCACGGTAATACCTAGCCCGTACCTGGGATTAAAAGGTGGAGGCCACGGCTCGCACACAAAACCATCCCACTCCTTTAGAGTGTAAAAACACCACTACCTGCCATAACCCACGATTCGGCGTTCAGAAAAACAGCCGACAAACAACCCCAAACCCAACGGGATTCACTCGGGAAAACAAGGGAAGACAGAGGGAAAATCGTCGAACACAGCTTACAGGAGTCGTCGAGCTCAGTTCGACGATTTCTCATCGAACTCAGGACATAGGGAAACACCGATCTTAGTTCGACGATTATCATCGAACTCAGATGACAGGAACGTCGAGCTCAGTTCGACGATCTTTGTCGAGCTCAGTTCGACGATCTTCGTCGAACTCAAATCATAGGAAAACACTGATCTTAGTTCGACGATTTTCGTTGAACTCAGATCCACGACCTTCGTCGATCTTAGGCAATCGGAGATCGTCGATCTCCGTTCGACGATCTTCGTCGAACTCAGATCGATGATCTTCGTCGAACACAGATAGCAGGGATCGTCGATCCCAGTTCGACGATTGTCATCGAACTCGGATCGACGATCTTCGTCGAACTCAGACAGCCGGGGATCGTCGATCCCAGTTCGACGATTGTCATCGAACTCAGATCGATGATCTTCGTCGATCTAAGGCAGCCAGAGATCGTCGATCTCCGTTCGATGATTTCCGTCGAACTCAGATCGACGATCAGGCAGCATTGAGTGCACTCAACGATGTCAACACTACCCACAGAACTTCTGCAAACATTAAAATCTAATGCTACCTAACTTACTGGGCAACGACTACAAACATGAAGGTCAATTCTAGCACTCATCTTCACTACCCTAGCACCCGAACTGGGCAAACTTAACAGCAAGGAAGGAATAAGAAGAAGGCTAAATACTACTCAATCTGAGATTAATAAGTGACAATTTAATAAAAATCAAGACTACAGCGGCCCGACCAAAAACCTGGAGTTCCAGAACTTGAGAAAGTAAGAAAAAATAACATAGAGGGACATTCATGGTTCTAGATCCGATGTTCAGTAAGTTTGGAATAGGCCTAAGGGTTTAAGATCCACATGATTTTTGATGGAAAATAGAGCAAAATAAACGATCTCGGGTAAAATGAATGTTAACAGCAAATATGAACTTAAAAAGGAGAAATGCTTGGCAAGGGTAGGAGCACCACTTGCCTCAAATTCCAGCGAAGCTTGGTCGGCCCCTTCCTTTCACTCGGCACCAGCAACACAGTACAAGACAAAAATTTCGTCGGAGTGTAGGTCTAGGTGAGAGCAATCCAAATCCGGCTTCGAAATCGAATTCCGCCCGCTAAAACTCCGGGAATCGGCGGTGGAAGGCAAGGGCAACCCGTCGGTTTTCCTCTCTTGCACAGGGACGACGGTTGTATTCCAAAAAGGCAAAGAACATCAATAGTCGCTTTTCTAATTAAGGCTATATATAGCTAGCGGCTAAATCCCCAAATATTTTCTATTCTTAGCCAATCCAAACGCTGCCAGCCACCTATTCACCATAACTGCTACTATCTAAACAAAATATCTATATATAATATATAATATCGCATTAATATAAATAAAATACAAAACGACGCAAAACCCGAACATCCTCGGAATTCGACGAAATTTGCACCGTAGCTAAATACCCACGCTACGAACGCAACGACAAAGTCGAAATCAACTTTCAACGAACAAAACTCTTGTTATCACTACCATAAGCCAAAACACAAGCATCCCCCTAGAGGCCTCACCGGTCACCAAAACACACCCGACTTGCTAGGGAATCTTGCAAAAGGCTACCAACAACCATACAAGGGACCTAAAGAGCTAAGACCGCGCTCTAACCAACGGCACATGCCGGAAACGCGTCAACGTAACGTCAAACGAGAATTAAATAATCGCAGAAAAATCGGGGGCGTTACACACAAGGACATTAGTCTTTATAACACAAGCTTACAACTTCAGACTCACAAAGAATCCATACAGAAGAAATAAAAGGTAATTTGATTAGACACCAGAGCAAGAACTCTGTGTCTACTACTTCCTGGACTGAGCAGATATCAGCCTGGGCTTTTGATGTTGAAGATAATGAAGTCGACAGTTGAATCTTTCTTTAAACAGCTATCGTTTCTTTGCAGAGCTTGTTGATCTGTTTCCTCAGAATTGCTTCTGAACCTACTGTTGCAGATGGTGATTGCTTCAACTATCTATTTCCTCAGCTAAGGTTTTTGTACAGAATAGCTTCTCAGGCTTGATAAGAAAGGCAAGGAAGAAGATTGAAGTTTGGCCGCACTTTCATTTTCAGAAAACCTAGATAAGGATTTCGATTGTTTGATCTGGCTGATTTGCTTCTTTTTATTCTCTGACGGCCAATCGAGCAGTAGGCCCACCACCAGGATTGATGGCTGAGATTCAGCCATTCATCACATGCTTTCCATTTACTCTTGATTCAACTCTGTTGTGTGTGGGACCCAACACTTGAAGATGAAAATATTTCTTTCCATTTACTCTTTATTCAACGGCTCTTTGCTGTGTGTGGGCCACAACACTTAAAGATGAAAATATTTCTTGGAAAGTGTAGAGGATGATGACAGCTGGCTGCCAGTGCCTCTGGCTGCATTCCCGCAATATTTGAATTTTGTTTGACTTTTTGACTTTTCTGACGTCGGTATCACTCAACATTTATAGAGTTAGACAAAATTCAAACATTAGAAACAAAGGAGTTGAGTGAGTAAGCATCAGTCAACGCCACAACACTTAGACAAAATTCTATCTGTAAGGCATTGAGAGCGATTAGCTTGACGAATGTTGAGCTCCGTTCGACGAACGCCAAGCTCAGTTAGATGAGAGAGTAAATTTAGTTCGACGAATTCCAGACTCAGTTCGACGAAAGCTAAGCTCATTTTGACGAAGCTCAGTTCGACGAAATAGTAAATTTAGTTCGACGAACTCCAGGCTCAATTTGACGAAAGCCAAGCTATCCACGCATTTGGACTTAGCCAAATTTTCTGCGTCAAGGCATTGAGAGAGTTAAGTGAGCTCGCCTCACTCAACGCTATTTTTTCTTAGCAAATATTTCTACGTCAAGGCGTTGAGAGCGTTGAGTGAGCTCACCTCACTCAATGCTATTTACCTTAGCCAGATTCTCTGAGTCTTGGTGTTGAGAGAGTAAGCTCCACTCAAAGCCAAACTACTTAACATAACTTTTCTATTATCTGGCGTTGATTGAGTAATCTACCATCAATGCTTTTGCTCCATGGCGTTGAGCGAGTAAGCTACACTCAACGCTTTGCTACTTAGGTAGATTTTTTTTGTCATGGCATTGAGTGATTAAGCTGCAATCAATGCCAGTGGACTTAGTTAAAATTTTGCCCTACATTTATGTGGAGTTGACATGCACAACAACACTCAACGCTAAAAGCTATATGACGTTGAGTGAGTAGATCACACTCAACGCCTGTGGACTTAGCCACATTTTCAGCCTATTTCTCTAGGCTTTGACTAACTCAGCCTGACTCACAGCTCTTTGTTGTATGACGTTGAGTGAGTAGACTATACTCAACGCCTGTGTACTTAGCCATATTTTTTTATGTCTATCAGTTAGACCGAGATATCCTCAACGCTATTTGTTATATGGAGTTGAGTGAGCTGTCCTCACTCAATTGCTATGGACTTAGGCAAATTTCTAGCTATACAAAATTGAGTCCTTATCTCTAGCATTGAGTGAGCTTGCTCGACTCAACGCCTGTGGAGTTAGTAGATTTTTGCTATGTCCAACAACCAATTATTGTGTCCACTTGTCCAATCAATGTGATATGGACTAACCTGCACTCAAGACCTCAAATACACATCAAATACAGTTGATGTGTGTGACATTGACCTAGTTGACTTCTCACAAATCAGGGATATTGGGAACAATGGACCAAACAATCTCTCCCTATTTGTAGAAGTCAAAACCTTTATCCAAATTGTTTTCTTTCCTTGGTCACTGACACACACAACCTATACAGCAAAATAAATATTGAATTCTAACATGCTATAAGGAAGTGTACCTCATTTCCTGCATGTATGGTGAGCATCACCTACTCCCCCTATTTTGCTGCAAGGTGTTTGTTCTTACTTGAGTGACTTGATCACTTTCTCCCCTGGATGGGAACAACTCTTTCTCCCTTTGGGTTTGCTGCATGATTGTGATCATCTAGTGGATACGTCCTTCTCTCCCCCTTGACATCTTTCCGTCTTGCTATCTCTCCCCCTTGCTAAGACCTTCTCTCCCCCCTTTTTGACTTCTGTAGAACAGGCAGATAGGGGCTGGCCCTTCCAGAGTAACTTACTCCCCCTCAATAGAAGCATCTGGGAACTGATACCACTAGGGAGTCTTTATCTCCAGCGAGAGGAACAATATATACACCATAAAAATGCAAAAGGGAGTGCCTGAAGCTAGGCCAAGTTCAACATACCCAACTCAAATTTGAGGGTGTTGAACTTTGCTTCATCTAATGGCTTAGTGAAGATATCAGCCACTTGCTTGTCTGTGGGGACAAACTCAATACCGATGTATTCCTTCTCCATATGCTCCCTAATAAAATGATATCTAATTTCTATGTACTTAGTCCTGCTATGTGAGACTGATTCCTAGCAATAGAAATAGCACTTGTAGAATCACAATATAGAGGAGTTCGACTTACATGAAGGTTGTAATCCTAGAGCTGATGTTGGATCCACAGCAGCTGAGCATAGCAGCTGCCTGCTAATATGTACTCTGACTCAGTAGTGGATATAGCCACACTAGTTTGCTTCTTGCTTCTCCAAGATACTAGCCTTCTTCCTAAGAACTGACAGGTTCCAGTAGTGCTTTTCTTGTCTTCTTTGCAGCCAGTAAAATCTGCATCTGAAAATCCTGTTAGATCAAAATCCCTATTTCTAGGGTACCATAGACCAAGATCTGGTGTGTCCTTAAGATACCTCAAGATTCTCTTTGTAGTAGAGTAATGTTATTCTTTAGGGCTGGCCTGATACCTAGCACAAACACATATAACATACATGATGTCAGACATACTAGTAGTCAGGTATAGAAGGGAGCCAATTATCCCTCTATACAAAGACTCATCAACATGTTTTCCTGCCTCATATTTGCCTATAAGCATACTTAACCCCATGGGAGTTCTCATGGTGGAGGAATTCTCCATACCATATTTTTGATTAGTTCACTGGTGAACTTGAACTGAGATATAGATAAGCCATCATCAGTCTGCCTTACTTCGAGTCCCAAGAAGAACTTGACCTCAACTATACTACTCATTTCAAACCTCCCCAGCATAAGTATAACAAACTTCCTGCAAAAGTTGTCATCAGTAGATCCAAAGATAATGTCATCAACATATATCTGGACTAGGATAAGCTTGCCCTTTGATTCCCTTAGGAATAGGGTATTGTCTATCTTCTGACTTAAGAATTTGTTCTCAATGAGAAAGCTGGATAAGGTTTCATACCAAGTCCTAGGGGCTTGCTTTAGCCTATATAGAGCTTTCCTAAGCTTATATACAAAAATTTGGAGTGTTAGGATCTACAAAACCTAGTGGCTGATCCACATATACATCCTCTTTTAGGTCCCCATTCAGGAATGCAGACTTAAAATCCATCTAGTAGACTCTGAATCCCTGATAGGCAGCAAATGCAAGGAATATCCTTTTTTTCTTCCAATCTAGCTACTGGGGCAAAGGTCTGGTCAAATTCTATGCCTTCTTCTTGTTTGTAGCCTTTAGCCACCAGTCTAGCCTTATTCTTAACAATAATTCCATCTTGATTCAACTTGTTCCTGTAGATCCACTTGGTCCCTATGACATTTTGTCCTTGTGGTCTGGGAACCAACTTCCAGTCCTTTCATCTCTTAAATTGGTCCAGTTCTTCTTATATTGCTCCAATCCAGAACTAGTCCTTGATTACTTCTTCAAACTTCTTTGGCTCTTCTTGAGAAAGAAAGCTTGAGTAGAGAGCTGTATTCATGCTCCTGCTTCTGGTCTGGACTCCATGATTTGCATCACCAATGATTTGGTGTACTGGATGGTCCCTTAGATGCCTGATAGCTGGAGCCAATCTAACTGCAGCTTGCTAATCTTCAGGGTTTTCAGCTAGCTGGTCTTCAATTTGTTCAAGAATGTCTTGCCCTTCTCTTGTAATGGACCCGACGATTAACGGCTCCAATGACCAGTGGGGACCACCTATAGTTGATGGCTACAACCTGCTTTTACAGAAGAAAACGTACAGTAGGCTACCGACTCCATTTATCGTTTCTATAGCTTTCCCTCAATGAATTTGAACTCTGTTGACTTTTGCTGACATCATCATCTGTGGACTTAGCATAATTCTCAGATTCAATCCAAGCGTTGAGTGCGTTGAGTGAATGGCCTTCACTCAGCGCTCCTAGACTTAGCTAACTTCTAGTGTAATGCTAAGCGTTGAGTGAACAACCTTCACTCAATGCCTTTCTTTGACTTTTACAGTCTAAATGCTTAGGCGTCGAGTGAAGATTCATCACACGATGCTTTTGGACTTGGCCAAATTCTTCCGAGCTGCCAGGTGTTGAGTTTATTGAGTGAGCTGTCCTCACTCAATGCATCTGGACTTATCAAGATTTTTCTGTCTATCTCTTCTTGAGCATCGTCATCACACGATGTTGTCTTCTCTAGTGTTGAGTGAACTGGTTTCAATCAACAATTATAGAATTAGCCAGATATCTTTAACAGATTCTCTATGGCACTGAAGCAGTTTGATACAACACTTCTAGTTGAATGGCATTGAGTGAGTTGACATCACTCAACGTCTGTGGACTTGATAACTTTTCTGCCTGCAAATGCTAAGGCGTTGACAGACTCATCTTTACTCGACGCCTCTAGTTATATGGCATTGAGTGAACTGCCTTCACTTAATGTCTGTGGACTTAGCCACAGAATTGCTTTACAGAGTGACAGGCTTTGAATGTCCACACATTACTTAATGATTTTTGGCATCTGGCGTTGAGTGAACTGGATTCACTCAACGCCTGTGGATTTAGACTATTTTCAGTCTTTCCAGCATCCATCTATGTCTTCTGGCATTGAGTGAACTGGCTTCACTCAATGCCTGTGGACTTAAATTATTTTTCAGTCTCTCCACCTCTCTACCTTGTGACCACCTGTCACAAACACTTAGACAACCTATCTAAACATGTTCCATGGAAAATCCTGCACATGATGAGCTCAAACAACATCAAATACAACTATGTGTATACCATTGACTTCGTTGACTTCTACGAATCTGGAATATTATGAGCAAAGGACCCAACAATCTCCCCTAGTTGAAGAAGTCAAAACCCTCAACCTAAATTCTGATATACACTAACATATGCAGCAACAAAATAGTAAATTTGAAAACTTATAACAAGAGAACAAGAGTATCAAGTTATAGGTTACCACACTTTCCTTGCCTCCAAGGTGATAATCATCACTTGCTGCTCCCACTATTTTGCTCCATAGCCATGATCATTTCCTTCTCCCCCTTTTTGACTCTTGTAGAATAGCCAGGGGGTGCTAGCCTCTGATTATCGTTTCCCTATCTTTGATTTCAGATAATCAACTGTTGCAGCTACTTACTTCTTCTCTACATAAAGCTGAATCTATCCCAGGAAGTGTTGGACTTTCTCTCAATCAACTAGAGCATCTTCTATCATCCCTTTCTGATAGACTCTTGAACCACTTGGAAATCTTGACACCATTGAAGATTTTGTCAACCTGTAAGAAGTAATACAACCTGCAATAACAATAACATGAGGGGAAACTAAAGCTATACTAAGTTCGACATTCCTAACTCAAACTTGAAGGTGTTTAACTTTGCTTCTTCTAGTGGCTTAGTGAAGATGCCAGCCACTTGCTTGTCTGTAGTGACAAACTCAAGACTGATATCTTCACATTCCACATGCTCCCTTATGAAATGATACCTAATCTCAATGTGCTTAGTCCTGCTATGAGAGACATGATTCCTAGCAATTGAGATTGCACTAGTAGAATCACAGTAAAAATGACTTCTACTTATCTGGAGGTTATAATTCTAGAGCTGATGCTGGATCCACACCAACTGTGCACAACAGCTACCTGCTGAGATATAGTCAAACTCTACAGTTGAGATTGCAATACTGGTCTGCTTTTGCTGCTTCAAGGCACTAGTCTTCCTTACAAGAATTGATAGGTGCCGAAAGTGCTCTTCCTCTCCTCTTTGCAACCTGCAAAATCTGCGTCTGAGTAGCCTGTTAGTTCAAAATCTCTATTTTTAGGGTACCATAGACCAAGATCTGGTGTGCCCTTACGATACATCAAAATCCTCTTAGTAGCAGAGTAATGAGATTCTTTAGGGCTTGCCTGATACCTAGCATAAACACATATATCATACTTGATGTCTGGCCTACTTGCAGTAAGATATAGAAGAGAGCCAATTATCCCTATATACAAAATTTCATCAACAGGTTTCCCTGCCTCATCTTTGCCTATATGCATACTTGAACCCATGAGAGTTTTCATGTTGGAGGCATTCTCCATTCCAAAATTCTTGATCAACTCCCTAGTGAACTTAGACTTACATATGGATAGACAATCTTTAGTCTATATTACTTGGAGGCCCAAGAAGAACTTGAGCTCACCCATACTGCTCATCTCAAACTTTCCTTGCATAAGTTTAGCAAACTTCCTACAAAGGTTGTCATCAGTAGATCCAAAGATTATGTCATCAACAAAAATCTGGACTAGGATGGTCTTGCCCTTAGATTCCCTTAGGAATAGGGTCTTGTTTATTTTCTCCCTTGTAAATTGGTTCTCAATGAGTAAACTAGACAATATCTTATACCATGCTCTAGGGGCTTGCTTCAGCCCATATAAAGCTTTTCTTAGTCTATAAATAGAATTAAGTGAGTTAGGAACAACAAAACCTAGAGTGTGCTCA
Organism: Platanthera guangdongensis; assembly: GCA_039583875.1. Taxonomy (NCBI): domain Eukaryota; kingdom Viridiplantae; phylum Streptophyta; class Magnoliopsida; order Asparagales; family Orchidaceae; genus Platanthera; species Platanthera guangdongensis. The sequence continues at coordinate 77,365,496 of CM077159.1, forward strand.
ATATAGACTGTAATATCCCTCAAACAACTAGACACCTAGGATAGTTTTTTCATGACTGGGTCATCACAAAACCCTAGGAAGCACAATGAACCAAGTGAGCTTAGGCATGAAGGTGAAAATCATCTTGGTTTGCAAATAGTAAATTACAAATACCAAACATAGGGTTTGACTTTAGGGCTTCACCTTGACCCTTTGATCCTACCCTAACATCCCCAAACTAAGGGGTCAACTCAGCCAAGGTCAAACCTTGCCCTAGTTAGGTCTAATTGCCCTAGTTGGACCTAAGTAGTTTACACCAAGCCACAAGTGGCCTTGGGTGGTGGCAAGGGACCCAAGGCACTAAGTTGACTAGACAACCCACTTAGTTGACCAAGTGAACATCCCAGGTCAAATTTGGTCAAACCAAGCTCAAATGGGGAGGAAGGCTATGCCCAACTCCAATTTAATTGGGCTAGGCCCAATTATAGTGGCCCACTGAATCTAACAAGTAGAAATCAGCTAGAACACTACTAAAATTCTGGAGATGATGACTAGGAGAGAGAAATGGGGTTTAATTGAAAGGAAGAGAGAGAAAGAGGGAGAAATTAATGGTGAATGCAAATAGGATTCCCCCTCCCCACTTACCTAAGCCACCTTTCCTCTCCTCTGACCTTTAGGAGGAGGTTGCCATCAATTCCAGCCAGCCCAACACATGAAGGGGCATCAATCCACCATGGTCCAACATCCCCCTTCATGGCCATTAATGCCTATTCAAGTGCAGCCTTTTCCACTCCACAAAACAACCCCTCCATCAATTTTAAAAGCTCTCAAGCAATCAAAACAAACTTTACATCACTGGTTTAGGTGGTGAATTGGGGATTCGACAAGGAAAAGTCTTGGAGACATCGGCCATGGCAAACCACCAACACACACGCCGCCAAGCTCGCGTGCAGGTCTAGTCCTTCTCCTTCTCTCCTGTGCTAGATCTTTAGATCATTAGGTGGGGGAATCAGGCTCAATTGAGCCCGATCAGTGAGGATAAAAGCCAATTTTTCCGTAAAATACAACCTATCGAGTTCGCCAGAAACAACCCCTCCGGCAACTGTGCCGCCGCCATGCGATAGCCACCACCTCAACGGAGGTGGCGGTGGCGGTGGCCGACCTGGGAGGCGGCCGGGTGGCCGGGATTTAGCACTGGAATGGCTCCAGGAAGAAACGATCTAGGTCGTAGGCTCATCAGGGACTATGACTATGTGCCGTTGTATCTGGTTTGACTCGATTTGTGCAGGCCAGTGCATAGAATTATACATATAATTATTATTTCTGACACATATTTACGACCATATTTTTTAAATATTAATAGTACTGAGAGGCATTTTCTGAAAATATGTCCAACATATAAAACCTGACCCTCTGTGTCTAATTTAATATAAAATTGAAATCAATCCTTTTGGACAAATTGATTTCCCTCGGCACACTTTTAGGTGCAAGTTGTTCAAAGGCCAACCGGAAATTAAAATGAGCGGCCCCAGTGGTCCACTCAATTAAATGGCTTGAAAATTGGACCATAAGCTGGTCTAGCCATGCTGAACTTCATATCCAAAAATCAGAATTTTTTGGAGATGATTTTTTTAATATTTTTTATAGCAATTCAATAATTCATATAAGTGATTTTAATGGGTTCTATGGACCTCAAACCATTCCCAAACACTGGTGGATGACCAGAGGGGATATTATAAGGACAAGTGAAAAATATCAGCCCTATTATAGTTGATTGGGTAGGATAACTTGGTGGACATAGTGGCCTAGGTTATAGGCATATTTTTAGAGTTCACAAGTACCAGGCATCGAGTCATCCTGATGCCATCCTACCCGGCATTGAGTGGTCGACTAGACTCGACGAGGCATCGAGTTATCTCGACGCCATCTAAGCCGACATTGAGTTGTCGACTAGACTCGACGATGCATCAAGTAATCTCGACGCCATTCATCCCGATGTTGATTAAGCGACTAGACTCGACGAGGTGTCGAGTTATCTTGATTCCATTCGACCCGACATTGAGTGATCATCTAGACACAACAATGCATCGAGTGACCTCAACGCCATGCAATGAGGCGTTGAGTGATCTTGACACCGTCCATATCAAACACAAAATTATGTGTCTTAAGGTATTTGATGGTCATGAAATTTGGTCAGTGAACTTTTTAGACCACAATTATGCCCTGTTAATTTTTTTGAAATTTTTGGAAGAGAATAGTTATGGGTTTCTTACAAAGTGCCTTATGTGGTGATATATTCTTTAATTCATTTATGTGGCAAAAAGAAATTTGATGATGATGAAATTTGGGCAAAGATAATTTCTGATCATGTTTGACCTATGGTAATTTTATCATATTTTCTGAATGACTATATCATGTAGTCTCTTTGTTAATTATTGTTCTCGTCAAAAGTTTAAAATTTGGTTTTGTGTATAAACAATTTCTAGAAAATCATGAAACTTTGGAAGTCATGTGTTTTGATCGTTCTAGCCCTCTGGTAATTTTGCTATAATTTATGGATGACAAAATCTTGTACTCACTTTATAAATGGTCCTTTTGATCAAAAGATTTGTATTTTGTTTTATGATAGAATTTATTTTAGAAAAATCACAAAATGCATATCTTGATGTTATTTAGTCACTAAGGGGCTCTGGAAATTTTAGCAAGGTCATTGCATGTCAGGATCTTACACTTTATGTTCAAGTCATAGAAAGAATGATTTTTGGGAAAATATTTAAATGACTGATTTTAATTGGGAAAATTACCATGTTATGGTTTTGGGCTCAACAAGTTATGGTAGACCCTCAGTAATACTTATAAGGTTGTAGACAAGTATACATAATATTTACTTTCATATGTTTGTTGAAATTTCACGGACCTTGGAGTGAGCAGGGGTTATCTCAACTTAAGTCAGTCACAACCAGAAAACACATGCAACAACAAGAGTATTTATTGATTAACAACAATCTTCTTTACAAGACGATACATACATAGCGAGACATGCTTCACCAAACAACCACCAAAGGGAAAGCAGAGATTACAAATACAAGACAAGCAAACAAGCCGCGCGGACTCAAACACCAAGCCGCCGATCTACTGTTGTGGGGTCCGCACAGTCCGCCAGGTCACCAGACCGCAACCCAAGCCGCACGGACTACCCCTTATTCCAATGCTAGCTCTAGCCGCCGATCTGCAAGCCGCCTAACCGCGAGTTCGCCTAGCCACCAGACCGCACAGGCTGTGATGCCAAATAGAACAGTCCGCTTGAAGCAGGCGACTTATTGAACCCCGAACGAAGTTGCCAAAGAAAAGATCGTCTGGTTGCTGTCCGCGTCCTGCTGTTTACCGCTTGTTGCTTAACCGCAGAGTCCACACTGTCCCTGACCGAAATTAGAGCCAAGTCCTAGCTTTCCAGCGCTATCCGCACAACCTGTACAGCACAACCCAGTCAACTCTATCAAACTGCGCGGACACTAAAATTCAGTCCGCAGCAACTGTTGCGGGCTCAAGTTACTGTTCACTTACTTCGGTTCTCTTCTATTCCTGATTTGACATGGGTCCTATTTATAGGCACGATTATGAGTGTGGTCACCGCCCTAGCCGATAGGATTACCGCCACATCCCGCAACAAGACGTCTCCGCAGTCCGCGGATACATTCCAGTCCACCGCGACCTGTGCAGGATAGATAACACCATAGCTTCTCCAAGGCCGGACACAATCGGCAGTCCGCCTTGTCGCCAAAGGTCAAGCTAGGACTGCCACAGTCGGACTCTGCAACAATATTGTCTGCCAATCCATGGACACAGCTCCAACCCGCTTATCCGGAGCCCATAGCCTCATCACAAGGCAAATGCCGGACTCAGCGAACACACAACTTCAGTCTGCTCATCCCGATCCCACGGCTTTGCCACCAAGGCTATTGTCAGACTCAGCGGACACACCGTTCCAGTCCACACATACTGCGGACAACTCTAGTATGCATATCCCTGCAGAAAACTCCAGTCCGTAAACCCTTAGTCCATAGCCTTGTAACCAAGACACCTACCGAACTCAGCAGACACTGCTCCAGTCTGCTTACACAGCAGACACTTCCAGCCTGCATCTTCCGCAGACTGCTCCAGTCCGCATATCCCGTAGATTGTTCCAGTCCGCATATCCTGAATCCACTACCATGCCAGAAAGGTAGTTGTCAGACTCAGCAGACCCATCTCCAGCCTGCATGCAGTTGCAGACACAGTCACCAGTCCGCTTATCCCCAAACTCGCAACCAAGGCACATAACACTTCTGCCGAGCTTGGCGGACTGAGAAGTAGTCCGCGCTCCACTGCACGATCTCCCCAGACTGAGCCAAACATGGACCTGGTTCAGAACCAACCAAGTCCACACCACTAGCCACAAGGGCCAGTCCGCACTTACTGGTGGACGCTGGATCCAGTTAGAAAAATCCGGAGACCTCCAGCACCTGTCCCCACTGACTGGAGATCTCCGCGACTTCCACTTGTAGCTTCACTAGAGCAAGACCAAGGATTCAGCCAAGCAGGTCTGCCGAGCTCTAGTTCTTCAGTCAGCTTCTTGCCGGACTCTGTGGATAGAATTGCTATCTGCCCGGTTACCTTCTGGGACCCAGCTGCTTCCAGAGCATAAGCCGGCCTGGCTAACCGCTGCTGCTATCCGCGCAGTCCGCGCGAATAGACCGCCCAAGCCGCCACAGAACAAGCCGTCTTTACCAGCCCCGCCGACCTAGCTATCCGCCAACCCTGTCTACATAGTCCGCGTGGATAGGTTGACCAAGTCCTCCATTCACCCACTTTCACTTCACAATTTTCAACACTCCCCCTTGAAGTGAGAAGTGGTGAATAACTCCAGCAGCTCCCGTAACCTTGCACCTGGTCCCTCCGATAACATCTACAAAGAGATGTCCAAGACATAGTCCTCGCCCCGCATATCATGGACCATGAGGGAGCCCTCCAACATCTCCCAAAAGGAGCCATGCTTCGCTCTAACTTCTTCTTCAGCTTCAACCTCCACTCATGCATCACAGGAGTATCACCAAGAACCTTGAGCACAACGGCCCAAGCATCGTTACCTCTGAGAGTAGTCACCTCCTCAGACTTGCTGTCAACCACCTCCTTGATTCTAGTGTGGTCATCACAGCTAGAAGGTACTCGCTCGATCTGAGGGCTTGCAAGAAAACATGGAACCAATCTCTTCGTGTTCCCTTCGCTATATCGAGCTGGTGGGTTACTGATCCTCTTCGATCTCTGAAGAATCTGATCATGGCTAACCACCTCCGCTGCTTCTCCTGAACCAGCTCCGTTCCCAGGCAAACCCGGAACAATGCTCCTCTTGCTTACTGAACAAGATGCCACCTCACTGGAACTAGGAGCACCCGAAGCAATGCTCCCCCTGCTTCCTGACCCAGAAGCCTTCGATTTCGAACAAGAACTACCTGGAACATCACTCTCCCTATTTCATGAACCGGAAGCTTTCGCCTTCGAGGCAGAAGTACTTGGAGAATCGCTCCCCCTGCTTCCCGACCCTGACTCCTTTGCCCCGGAGCTAGAACAACCCGGATCTCCTGGTGACTCAGGCAGCTCCAACTAATCCTTAGCAGCAGCCTCCTTCTGCCCACCATCTGACCTGCTCATCTCTAGCTCCATATAAGAGCTATCCCAATACGGTGTCAACTCATCAAAGATAACATCTCTCGACACGATGACCCTCTTCATCGCAGGATCCATACACCTCCATCTTCTCCTCTGCTCATCATACCCAACAAAGACTAGCTTCATCTTGAGAGCATCCGAAGTGTGTACGTAGCAGATAGATCCAAACGCCCGTAGGTGCTTTACACTGGTCTTCACCCCAAACATCAGCTCATAAGGAGTCTTCACATAGATAGGACTAAGAGGCATCCGATTGATGACATGAGCAGCACAGGCCATTCCTTCCGCCCAAAAGGCCTTAGGAATGCCTTTGCTCTGAAGCCAACACTTGTAGGTCTCTGTCAACCAACAGATCATCGTAGCTGCAACACCACCTTGATGTGAAGTATGTCCACAATATAGACCCTTCCGGATCCCATGCTTTCTGCAAAATTTCGAGAACTTGGTTGAGCAAAACTCACCACCGATGCTTGTTCTCAACTTCTTGATCCACATGCCCAGCTGGCCTTCCACAAGCTTCTTGAACTCCACAAATAAGCGGAACATGTTCGACTTCTCCTTCATGAAGTATACCCAAGTATACCTCGAGTAGTCATCAACCAATATCAGCATGTACCAGCTGCCTCCAAGACTGGCGGTGACGGTCGGTCCAACCAGAGCACAATGGACAACCTCCAAAGGTGCTTTACATCTGAATTGTGCCTTATCAACCACAAAGCAATAAGCTTCACCATGCTGACATCCGGCACACCCCTGACCATCGCCATAGGATGACAATCTAGGCAATTCTCTTATGAGTCTTCTTTTTGCCATTGCTTTCAGCTTGTCCATCCCTACATGCCCCAGTATTTCATGCCAGATACCTGCACTATCACTGGCCTTCATCTGATCAGCAATAGAACTTGTTGATGACCCAACTAAGTTCTTCTCCTTATTCCTAACATGAGCTATGTTCGGCGAGAGTAAGACAATCTTGCACTCTTTCCTGAGATGACCATGCTGCTTGCATTTATAGCACCTTGGTCCTTCCTTCCTCTTCCCATCACGCCTAGGAGAAACACTCCTATCTTGCTGATATGAAGTAGAAGGACCTTCCTCTGCAGTAACCTTCACCTCCTTCCTGAACAACCCATCAAGGGAAGTCCAAACCTCCACAGCTGACCAACATCCACTAATGTGGTCCAAGAGCTCCGATGAGATCACCTGCTTGAGAATAGACTCCACTTTCGCATTTGTCTCCTTCCAAGCTCTCATCTCTTAAGCATTGCTAGCAGTAGCCTCTTATCTTTCTGGTCCGCATACTACCTCCCAAAGGTCCTCTCCAAGAAGAAAGCTCTCCATACAATACTTCCACCTATCAAAGTTCATCTCTGTAAGGAGATCAATTCCAAGACAACTTGCTTATTCCACTGCCATGGTTCTACCACTGGTTCCCTCTTCACAAGAGCAACAACCACTTCAGTTGAGCACTGCTTATCCACTCCAATCCAGCTCTGATACCATGTTGAAATTTCACGGACCTTGGAGTGAGCAAGGGTTATCTCAACTTAAGTCAGTCACAACCAGAAAACACATGCAGCAACAAGAGTGTTTATTGATTAACACAAATCTTCTTTACAAGGCGAGACATAAATGGCGTCACATGCTTCACCAAACAACCCCCAAAGGGAAAGCATAGATTACAAATACAAGACAAGACAAACAAGCCGTGCTGACTCAAAGACCAAGCCGTCGGTCTACTGCTATAGAGTCTGCACAGTCCGCCAGGTCGCCAGACTACAACCCAAGCTGTGCGGACTACCCCTTATAACAATGTTAGCCCTAGCCGCCGATCTGCAAGCCGCTTAACCGTGAGGTCGCCTAGCCTCCAGACCGCACAGGCTGCGATGTCGAATAGAACAGTCTTCCTAAAGCAGGCGACTTATTGAACCCCGAACAAAGTTGCCAAAGAGAATACCGTCTGGTCGCTGTCCGCGACCTGCTATTTATCACCTGTTGCTTAACCACAGAGTCCGTACTGTCCCTGAACGCAATCAGAGCCAAGTCCTGACTTTCCAGTGCTATCCGCACAACCTGCACAGCACAACCCGATCATTTCTATCAAACCGAACGGACACCAAAACTCAGTCCGCAGCAACTGTTGCGGGCTTAAGTTACTGTTCACTTACTTCGGTTCTCTTCTATTCTTGATATGACATGGGTCCTATTTATCGGCACGATGATGAGTGTGGTCACCTCCCTAGCCGATAGGATTACTGCCACATCCCACAGCAAGACGTCTCCGCAGTCCGCGGATATATTCCAGTCAGCCGCGACCTGTGCAGGATAGCCAGCACCATAGCTTCTCCAAGGCCGGACACAATCGCCAGTACGCCTTGTCGCCAAAGGTCAAGCCAGGACCGCCACAGCCGGACTCTGCAGCAACATTGTGCGCCAATCCGCAGATACAGCTCCAGCCCGCTTACACCGAGCCCACAACCTCATCACAAGGCAAATTGAAAGTTCAGGAGGTATGCTTGATACCACCTGAAGGTGTTAGTTAGAACAGATATACTCTAGAGGGGGGGGGGGGGTGGGGGGGGGGGGGGGGTGAATAGAGTATGTTGGTGATTTTAAAACTTTTACAACTGTTGTTGTATTTTAGGTGTATGTGTAGGGAAGCAAATACAATAAACCAAGATGCAGCAACTATCTAATCAAAGCACATTCACAGAGCAAGGCCAGAAAACAAAAAGAAAAGAAAGCAACCAGACGACACAAGAATTTTATAGTGGTTGCCCAAATCTGGGTAGTCCACTCTTCTACCACCCTGGTAGGAATCCACTGCAGGAAGGGGTTGATCAGGTGTCCTGACACCAAAGGGGTTTTGATCAGGTTCCCAAAAACCAAACCCTCAAGTATTTTGGAGGGAGACTTGCAACCAGAATAATTTTTAAGGGAATTAAAACCCTGTATAGAGTTGGAGTGAGAGGGTGATGATGTCTTCTCTTTCTCAAGTCAAATGAGAAGACTTGTGGATTGTTGTTTAGCAGCTTTGCTCCCCATGAGATGTAGAATGAATCAGGAAGAATGCTGGAGCACTGCTTCAGGGTGATAGGTCTTCAAAGACCTAGATTTCCTGATCCAGAGAAAGTCTCCAGGAACCTCTTGTGACTGATATGAATGTATTGTCTTTGAAGTTATCCTCAGTAAAAGCAGATGAAGAAGACTCTTGATATTGATGTAGTGTTCTTCTTCTTCTTCTTCTTGATCAGTTTCTCTCTAGGCCAAGAATGAATTCCTTTTTCTGTGTTGTCTGAATCACTGTCTGTCTTTTTTTTGTTGTATGTCACTGTATTACTGACTCTTTCTGTATATCTCAATGTCTCATAAGAAACATTCGAATTTTGAATGTAGAGCAGTAATGGCAGACGGCCTGGAAAGGAAGCAGCAATTAATTATTTCCCCAACTGTTTCAATGGGAAAATGGCATGTAATAATCCAGGATTAACTTCGCATTCTAACGGTAGTATTCTGGGAAGAACTGCCATTAAATGTTCAGGAATTAGCGCCATGGAATGAGACGGGAACGGAAGAAGACCTAGTCTGGAATCGTCGACTGAAGAACATAATTCGTCGAACTGAGTTTTGAGTTGTCGAGCTGAGCCTGAGTTCGTCGAGCTAAGCTGAGTTCGTCGAGCTGAGCTGAGTTCGTCGAGCTAACAGTCTTCATTTGTTGAACAAACAATCTTCAATATCAGACAATCTTTATTTGTTGAGCAGAGAACTAAATTCGTCGAGCTGAGAACTTAAGTCGTCGACCTGAGAATCTGAGAACTTGAGGTCCAAGTTCGTCGAGCTCAGAAAGTAATTTGTCGATCAAAGCTTGAAGTTGGACTTAGAGAAATTCTGAAGTAGTCCTGATAATGCTTGAAGTAGAATCCCGGTGTTCGTCGAACAAAGAACATAGTTCGTCGAGCTCAGCACTACGAATTGTCTCACGATCGTCGAGCGCAGAACTCCCTTCGTCGAGCTGAGTTCGACAAACGTCGAACTCATTTCACTTAATCTGAAAAACTGATAGATCTGGAGTTCCTGATGGTCTTGAGGAAGGCTGGTCCATCTGAAGTTGAGATAGAGGACTGTCCTAGACTCTAAGACATAAACTTGACCCAGACTATACATGATGGGTCATATCCTGAGTCAGTGGACCTAGCTCAAATCAACTAGGGATCCAACAATCTCCCCCTATTTTGGTGAGCTCACTAACAGAGACTCCAAGCAAAGAACAAACAGAAAAACAAAGCAAAATTAAGAAATATATCTGGCAGAGAATTTACAACACATGCATCAGATATATATATATATATATACAGTCTTTGTTTTAGCACAAGATATAGTCTGAAATAGAAGCAGAAATGAAATAACCACAAAATTACTTCTCTGTCTTCTTCTGTTTTAGCTTGTCTCCTGGTACTTTATCTCCGGGCTTTTTGAAAATGATTTCCCTATTGGGATCTGAAGCTTGAGCCCTGGTCATAGTCATGTCAGCTGCCCCTATAATGTTCAGTGAAGTGGCTCTGGAGACAACTCCTTCTGGGTGAAGATGCATGTACTCATCAACATTGAGTAGCTTGTTTCCTTTCCCAAATCTCTTTAGCTCATCTCTCCTGTACTGAGACATAGTAGTTAAGCCTGTTGTGTCCTTGCCTTCAGCTTTAGCTTTGTTGATTAGAGATAAGCCAATGAGCTCTTGGAACCTTGCCATTCTGGCTGTGTTTGCTGTTTCTGGATCTTCAGGAGGAGAATAGGGCCTTTCAGCTTCATGCTCCTTATATTCCTGGTGCTGCTGCTGCTGTTGTTGTTGATGGTGTTGTCTGCCTGAAAATGGTGGCCTTGGCTGACTACCACCAGAAGATCTCCCTATTTGTCTCTGATAAGTTTGAATATGGGCAGATCTCTAAGAGCCAGAGCCAGAGGCACCTGCTGTTGGAGGAGGAGGAGGAGGAGGATCCTTTCTGTATCTATGAACTGGGGGAGGAGAGTATCTCCTACTCCTCTTCTTTTCTCTTTGCTGGTTCTTTAATAGCCACATCCATGTAGGCATCCCTTTGTAATGAGCAACATTGTGCAGAATATAGTATGGAGTGTCTGCAGTGGGATTAGGCTTGGGAGCAGGAGGAGGAGGAGCCTTCCTTTTCTTAGAAAGCAAATTCTTTTTCTTTTTAGCAGCCTCCTCATCTGATTCATCATCATCATCATCATCATCATCAGAACCTGAACTCTGAGGATTGTCATACATAGCATTCAACTTCCTCAGAGTTTCATCAGAAATGATAAGAGGTTTTTCTTTAGGGGGGATAGAAGGTTCAGAGGGTGAGGGTTCAACAGCAGTAGAGACAGAGCTTTCAGCTGCTGCCTTATTCTCTTCTTCAATGTCTGCCGGAATGAGCTCATCCAGATCAGGCATGGGACAATCATCCATGACAAAATCTGGGACAGAGCAAATTTCTGGAATAGACACAGGAATTGGAACAGCAGTAGGAGCAGCAAAGGTGTCACAGAGTTGCTTGGCAACTGCTGGACTAGCTGGAGAGGTATACTGGACAATAGCCAAATATGGCTTAGCAACATCTGCTGAAGGAAGCTTCATATATACAGAATCAAAGGTATGAAGTATCTCAGATAAATTAACTGTGGGATTTATAAGGAAATCACCAGCAGTTGTTATTGTATCTATTGACTCAGCAAAGCTAATGTCAGTGTCCATAAATTGAATAAAATCAATAGCTGTATCTGTAACTGCAACTGCATTATCAAGCACTGTATCAACTGTATCTGTATTATCAAAAACTGTATCTGCAGTATCAACTGTATCTGTATCAACTGTATTGTCAAAAACTGTATCAACCTCTGCAGCTGCTGCACCAGCTTTATCATGGAGCATCTCCCCCTGCTTGGGTTCAGGAGAACCCGGAGCCAGGCCACTGAATGAAGAGGGGGCAGCACAAAGGGCTGTGATTTTTGCAGATAAAGAATTAATGGAATTCACCAGAGGTGTAATGGCCTCTGTGATGAGTGATTGAATGAGAGGAGTCAGAAGAGAGATGATGGAGGGAATCATGGAAGAGTCCAGAAGTGGAGAAAGAATGGTGGAGGGGATAGAAGCAGAGGAGGAAGGAAGAATATGTGGAGGGGATAATGGAGGGAGAACAGGTTGTGGTTCAGTGGGTATGGTGTAGGATGGAATAGTGGATAGGTGTGGGGGAAGAGGGGATTGAGGAGGTGAGGGAATATGGGTTGCAGTGGGGGAAACTGGAGGTGTAGGGATATGTGCAAGATCAAGCGGTGGAGATTGATGTTGAGGTGTAGTAAATTGAGGTGCAGGAGGAGTGGGAAGAGATTTGGTAGGTGGAATGGCCTCTTCAGTGTCAGGGTAGGGAGTGACCTTGTCGGTCCTTGTGCTCTCAGAAGCGTTGATGGAGGAGGAGGAACACTTGGAGGGTTTGGTGATTGTCCTCTCCCATCTGCCAAACAAGGCGCAGGTGAGGCGCTTGCTGGCATTGATGAATGTGGTCGGGGAGACCAAACATTCACTGGCCTTTTCCTGGAGGAAAATCCCCAGGATTCTGCCGTAGCAGACTTCCTTCTTGCTTGTTTTCTTCTTGATTAGGTCAAAGAATACCATGCCCCAGTCGACCTGTCATTTGTTGAGCACTGCGCACATATTCAGGAATTGATGGCGAGTGATATAGTCATGTGCCGAGTGCTTGCCCATCAGAAGTTTTCCTACAATGTCGACCAAAAATTGATAGGCGGCATACAGTTGCTTATTCAGAAGCTTATTAGGGTTGCTGCCGGAGAAACCCATTACCTTCAACATATCAGAATATTCTTCAGCGTCTATTTCCAAGTTGTCTTCACCATTGATCAGTCCAAAAATTTCAGAAAGCACTGCTGGAGACAGGGAAACGGCAGTGTTTCCAATATGTCCTGTCAGATCTCCGTCTTCAGAAACGGTTGTAGTGTACACCCATTCTCTTATCTCGGTTTAGCGTAGATTGATGCTGCGAGTCATGAAATCCTTGAGATGCAATTCTTCAAGTAATTCCACGATATAAAGAAAGATTGGATCTGAATGTTGGAAAGACTCAAAATCCATGGAGAATGTTGCATCAAACTTCATCGCCGCAAGTGCTCCTGGAGGAATCGCCATTGATGACCTGCAAAGAAAATCACAGAGAAAACGACGATCAAGAGCAAAGGAACTGAAAGCGCGGGACGGAGGTCGAAGAAAACCTAGATATAAGATTTTCGGAATATGAATCGACAAGCTCTGTTCCACGAAAAGAGACAGTTCTTTGAACTGAGGTCGACAAAATAAGTTAGAGGCGAGTAGTTCGTCGAACTCATTTAGAAGAATTGAAAACAGTTCGTCGAACTCCGTTCGATGAAATGGTTTCTGAAGCAAGGTTCGTCGATCTCCGGTCGACGAAAATTGTTTCCACACAGAGAATTCGTCAATCTCCGTTCGATGAGAATCTCTCAAACTTTCCATAATTCGTCGAACTCCGTTCGACGAACTCTGGAAAATTCGTCGAATGCAGACAGAAATTAATTTAACTCTTCTCCATTAATCATTCCTAGTTGATTTATAAAGAACAGATTGGTTTTCTCATCTAAAGGTTTGGTGAAAATATCTTCTCTCTATAAAACATTAGGAATATGAATCAAGTTAATCTTCTTTTTGTCTACATTATCTCTAATGGAATGATGTCTTATTTCAATATGTTTAGTCCTAGAATGATGAACTGGATTCTGAGCTATAACAATAGCACTTGTATTATCACAAAATAAGGTTGAATTATTTAAGTTGATACCATAATCTAGGAACTGGTTTTGTATCCATAGCATCTGTGAACACCAGCAGCCAGCAACCATATACTCTGCCTTAGCAGTTGATGTAGACACAGATGTCTGCTTTTTGCAAAACCAAGAGACAAGTCTCATACACAGGAACTGACAAGTTCCAGAGGTACTTTTCCTGTCCACTCTACATCCAGCATAGTCAGCATCTGAGTATCCAGTTAACTCAAATTCTGACTCTGCAGGATACCAGAGTCCTAAACTAGGACAACTCTTTATATATCTCAAAATCCTTTTTAGAAAAATAAGATGAGATTCTTTAGGATTCACTTGGAATCTAGCACAAAGGCATGTGGCAAACATTATGTCAGGCCTGCTAGCTGTTAAGTATAATAGGGATCCAACAATTGCCCTATAATGTTTCTGATCTACAGGTTTCCCTGCTGCATCAGAATCCACAAAATCATTGGTAGCCGTAAGTGTTTTCATTCCTGAAGCATCGCCCATCCCAAACTTTTTAATAAGCTCTTTAGCATACTTAGATTGGGAGAGGAAGATACCATCAGGGAGCTGCTTCACTTGGAGAGCAAGGAAGTAGGAAAGCTCACCCATGCTACTCATCTCAAATTTGGAATGCATGAGGTCATCAATCCTCTTGCACAATTTGGGATCAGTAGACCAAAAAATAATGTCATTCACATATATTTGTACCAATAAGATTTGGTGCTTATGATGTCTAGTGAAAATGGTTCTATCAATGTTTCCCCTAGTAAATTTATGCTCTAAGAGAAAGCTAGCTAGGGTCTCATACCAAGCTCTTGGAGCTTGCTTTAAACCATAGAGAGCTTTATGTAATTTGTACACATAAGAGGGTTGAGTTAGAGAGATAAAACCTGGAGGTTGTTCTACATAAACCTCTTCTTGAAGTACACCATTCAGAAAGGCACTCTTAACATCCATCTGGAATACTTTGAACTTTTTGTAGGCTGCATAGGCTAGGAATATTCTAATGGCCTCCAACCTTGCAACAGGGGCAAAGGTTTGGTCATAGTCTATTCCTTCCTCTTGCCTATAGCCTTGAGCAACAAGTCTAGCTTTGTTTCTTACTATGTGTCCTTGTGCATCCAATTTTTTCCTATACACCCATTTGGTTCCAATAACTGGGTAGTTATGGGGTCTTGGAACCAAATCCCAAACTCTACATCTCTCAAATTAATTTAGTTCCTCTTGCATTGCAAGAATCCAGTGGGGATCTTGCTCAGCTTCATGGATGGTGAGAGGTTCAATTTGAGAGAGAAAACAGGCATGCATCAAGTCTTGATTGAGCTGATGTCTTGTCTGTACACCAACTGAAATGTCTCCAATCACTTGAGATCTGGGGTGATCTCTAAGTGTGATAAGATCAGTTGGTGGAGTTGGTTGAGTAACGGCTTCTGTAAATAATTCCTCTTGAGGAATGGTACTGGCTGTTGATGGAAGTTCAGTTACTTCCTCTTGGACTTCTTCTTCACTATCTTCAGCAGCCTGTGGAGTGGGATGAGTTGGAACCTCTTGGGTAAGGTTTAGTCCATCCATAGACTCACACAGTGGTGAAACCTGCAAAAAACTATTGGTAGAAATGTCTTTCTCCTTATAAGACATGTTAGCTTCATCAAAAGACACATGGACAGATTCTTCAATTTTAAGGGATGATTTGTTGAAAACCCTATAGGCTTTGCTTACTTGGGAATATCGTAGAAAAATTCCTTCTTCAGCCTTGGCCTCAAATTTTCTAATGTATCTTTTATTATTAGTGTGGATGTAACATATGCAACCAAAAACTTTAAAGTAAGTGATTTTAGGTTTCTTTTCTTTAAGTAATTCATAGGGGGTCTTATGTTTTAGTTTATGTATAAGACATCTGTTCAGGACATAGTTAGCTGTGTTTACAGCTTCTACCCAAAAGGATAGAGACATGTAAGCATCTGCTAACAATGTACCTGCAGCTTCAATGAGTGTTCTATTTTTCCTTTCAGCAACCCCATTTTGTTGGGGAGTTCTAGGAGCTGAGAAGCACTGCCTGATACCTTCCTTCTCACAGAACTCATGCATAAGAAGAGACTCAAACTCTGTGCCATGATCACTTCTGATCAATGCAACATGAGTAGAGAACTCAATCTGTATGGTCCTGAGAAAATCTGTAAGAACTTTAAATGTATCTGACTTAGCTCTCAGAAAGGCTACCTAACTGAATCTGGAGAAATCATCAACAATGACTAAGGTGTAAGACTTCCCTCCTAGGCTTTGTACTGCAATGGGTCCAAAAAGATCCATATGAAGCAGATACAATATCCTAGGTGAATCACTTTTATTAATGGATTTGAAACTAGTTTTAGTTTGCTTGCCTAGTTGACAAGCCCTGTATAGGCTTTCTTCTTGTAGGGACCAGAAGGTAAACCTCTAACAAGGTTGTCTTTAGATAACCTAGATATGTTATTAAGGTTTACATGTCCTAGCCTCTTGTGTCATAACTCATTTTGGTTACTAGTGATATTGAGTAAACAAATATCAGTTGTGGCAGAATTGAAATCTACTAAATATATGTTTTCTTGTCTAAGTCCAATTAAAGCAGTTTGGTTTTTATCATCTATAATAGAGCAAGAGGTAGAGTTGAAATGTACTTGATAACCTTCATCACGTAATTGACTTATGGATATAAGGTTATGTTTAAGTCCTCTTACATATGTCACCTTTTTGAAGGTCACTGCTCCAATGCTTACTCTTCCATATCCTTCTGACTGACCACTCTTTGAGTCTCCAAATATCACCTTTGGTCCTAGCTTGGACTTATAGCTGGAGAGATTTGCTTTGCTTCCAGTTATGTGCTTGGAGCAGCCACTGTCCAGGTACCAGGTCTGACTTAACCTTGGACAGCTCTTCACCTGTACCTGCATTAAAAAAATAAAGCTCAATTGTTCTTGACCCAGGTTACCTTGGGTCCTTGGTTTGACTGAAAAGTAAAACTAGAAATGACTGATAAGGCAGATTGAGACTTATACCCTAGAGGGTAATATCTCCTTGGTGGGATTATCCAATCAGCTACTGGATTAAATGTCTTGTTAGCTGCTTTAAAATTTCTATAGGAGAAATGATTTATATTTGGTCGTTCTGGGATCGACGAATTATTGTGAGTTCGTCGACCAGAGTTCGACGAATGGGGATGAGATCGTCGACCTCCACTCAGAGAATGACCATGGTCATTTTCTACGTCCCACGTTCGTCGACCTCTGCTCGACGAACCATACACAGTTCGTCGATCGCAGTTGGATGAATAATTATTTCTGAAGTTTGCATTCAGCGTTCGTCGATCGGGGTTCGACGAACTTGCAGGATTTCGTCAATCTGAGTTCGACGAATTCTGCTGAACTTGGTTTTTAATAGCTTTCTTCTGTTTTCTGTTTCTATTGTCTAGGGGATTTGACTTATTTTCTGACATGTGTTTTTCAATTAATTTCTCTTTACCCTTAGTAGTGATAAACTTTATGGGAGTAGAAAATATATTCTTCTTTATTATGTGGGGTAAACTTGATGAAGCACCCAAGCCCAGCCTGCCATTTAATCTGGCATTTACTGTGCTTGTGATATCCATCAGCTTGAGGCTTCTCCCATTGAGAGATTGTTCAAGTTGTTTTGCCTCACATAATTCAGATTTTAACTTGATTATCTGTTCATTAGCTAGTGTCAATTGATCAGTTAGTTTTCTATTTTCTGTGCTGACAGATTCAAGGTTTTCTAGTCTAGTCCTCAAGGTTTTTGTTTCTTTCTCTGAGTTTATTAGATCCATGCACATAGTTTTAAATTCTACTTTAAATAAGTCAGAATTGAAATCAAAACTAGAAATCACCTGATCAGCCTCTGAGTCTGAGGCACCTTCATCTTCAGAATCCTCTTCTGATCCACAGTTACTTCTGGAGGCATTTATTGCCATTGGACACACCTCCTTGGATCTGGCTTCTTCCTCTTCTTCACTGGAGCTGGAGGAGGATGTTTCCTCTTCTGTGTCACTCCAGGACTCAGCAACAAATCCTTTGTCTTTCCTTTTATATTTGTTGGAGTAGGGTCTGCTGCTTTGTTTTCTTCTGGAATCCTTGTCCCTGCCCTTGTCCTTTTTCTAATTCTCTGGGCATTCTGAAATATAGTGCCTAGGCTTTCTGCATCCAAAACACACAAACTCCTTAGTTGGTGTCTTGTCATATTTGGGCTTATCATCCTGCTTGGATGATTTTCTTCTAAAGTTCTTTCTTGCCATTTTGTAGAATCTTTTGGCAAAAAGACTCATTAACTCTTCATTGGATGTAGATGTTTCATTGTCTTCAGAAGCTTTGAAGGCCAAGCTGTGCTCCTTCCTAACTGGGGTAGTTGCCTTCTGTTCTGCTGCCTCTCTTGATTTGACAAGCTGCTCATATGACTTTAGCTTGCCTAACAAAGATTCTGTTGAAATCTCATTGAGGCTTCTGGCTTCTTTGATTGGCCAGATTCTGGAATCCCATGAACTGGGGAAACACATCAGTATCTTGTCATTCACCTCAGTTAAGGTGATGTCCTTGTCAAGAGTATTGAGTTCACTGATTATTGAACTTAATCTATTGTACATCTCAGCCACAGATTCCGTCTCATCCTTTTTGAAATTCTCATAGAGAGAAATGAGACTGGATCTCCTATCCTTTCTTTCATTAGCTGAGTCTGCTACCATTTGGTTGAGAGAGTCCCAAATGTCCTTGGCTGAGGTGCACTCAGCCACCTTCTGAAATATGTCATCTGACATTGTTTGGGCCAGAATATTCATAGCCTTTGCATCAGCCATCTTGGCTTTCTTATAAGCTTCAGTATTGTCTGGAGGTGTTACTGCACTCAGATTAGTTGATGTGCTGACAAAAGTTGCAGGAGCTGGAGGAACACCTGTTGAAATGACAGAAAAAATATCCTCATCAACGGAGTTCATATATAATCTAATTCTTGCCTTCCAGATGGCAAACTTATTAAGATTGCACACTGGAGGTCTGATGCTTGTATAATCCTTGTTTTGGGCCATGTCTGTGAGAAGGATAAGTCCAATAACAGAATAAAACCAAACAGATCTAACTAAGGGATCTTTGGGTTCAGGTGTTAGCCTGTACAACCAATCAGGTATGGTATGTTAACCAACCTGGAGCACTGAATTAGTTGAATAGCAACCAACCTGTAAGGTCTGGTAATTTAACGAACCTGACTCTGATACCAATTGAAAGTTCAGGAGGTATGCTTGATACCACCTGAAGGTGTTAGTTAGAACAGATATACTCTAGAGGGGGGGGGGGGGTGAATAGAGTATGTTGGTGATTTTAAAACTTTTACAACTGTTGTTGTATTTTAGGTGGGTGTGCAGGGGAAGCAAATACAATAAACCAAGATGCAACAACTATCTAATCACAACACATTCACAGAGCAAGGCCAGAAAACAAAAAGAAAAGAAAGCAACCAGATGACACAAGAATTTTATAGTGGTTGCCCAAATCTGGGTAGTCCACTCTTCTACCACCCTGGTAGGAATCCACTACAGGAAGGGGTTGATCAGGTGTCCTGACGCCAATGGGGTTTTGATCAGGTTCCCAAAAACCAAACCCTCAAGTCTTTTGGAGGGAGACTTGCAACCAGAATAATTTTGAAGGAATTAAAACCCTGTACAGAGGTGGAGTGAGAGGGTGATGAGGTCTTCTCTTTCTCAAGTCAAATGAGAAGACTTATGGATTGTTTTTTAGCAGCTTTGCTCCCCCTGAGATGTAGAATGAATCAGGAAGAATGCTAGAGCACTGCTTCAGGGTGATAGGTCTTCAAAGACCTAGATTTCCTGGTCCAGAGAAAGTCTCCAGGAACTTCTTGTGACTGATATGAATGTATTGTCTTTGAAGTTATCCTCAGTAAAAGCAGATGAAGAAGACTCTTGATATTGATGTAGTGTTCTTCTTCTTCTTCTTGATCAGTTTCTCTCTGGGCCAAGAATGAATTCCTTTTTCTGTGTTGTCTGAATCACAGTCTGTCTTTTTTTTGTTGTATGTCACTGTATTACTGACTCTTTCTGTATATCTCAATGTCTCATAAGAAACATTCGAATTTTGAATGTAGAGCAGTAATGGAAGATGGCCTGGAAAGGAAGCAGTAATTAATTATTTCCCCAACTGTTTCCATGGGAAAATGACATGTAATAATCCAGGATTAACTTCGCATTCTAACGGTAGTATTCTGGGAAGAACTGCCATTAAATGTTTAGGAATCAGTGCCATGGAATGAGACGGGAACGGAAGAAGACCTAGTCTGGAATCGTCGACCGAAGAACATAATTCGTCGAACTGAGTTTTGAGTTCGTCGAGCTGAGCCTGAGTTCGTCGAGCTAAGCTGAGTTCGTCGAGCTGAGCTGAGTTCGTCGAGCTGACAGTCTTCATTCGTTGAACAGACAATCTTCAATATCAGACAATCTTTATTCGTTGAGCAGAGAACTAAATTCGTCGAGCTGAGAACTGAAGTCGTCGACCTGAGAATCTGAGAACTTGAGGTCCAAGTTCGTCGAGCTCAAAAAGTAATTCATCGACCAGAGCTTGAAGTTGGACTTAGAGAAATTCTGAAGTAGTCCTGATAATGCTTGAAGTAGAATCCCGGTGTTCGTCGAACAAAGAACATAGTTCGTCGAGCTCAGCACTACGAATTATCTCACGATCGTCGAGCGCAGAACTCCCTTCGTCGAGCTGAGTTCGACGAACGTCGAACTCATTTCACTTAATCTGAAAAACTGATAGATATGGAGTTCCTGATGGTCTTGAGGAAGGCTGGTCCATCTGAAGTTGAGATAGAGGACCGTCCTAGACTCTAAGACATAAACTTGACCCAGACTATACATGATGGGTCACATCCTGAGTCAGTGGACCTAGCCCAAATCAATTAGGGATCCAACACAAATGTCGGACTCAACGGACACACAGCTTCAGTCCGCTCATCCCGAGCCCACGACTTTGCCACTAAGGCAACTGCCGGACTCAGCGGACACACCATTCCAGTCCGCACATACTGCAGACAACCCCAGTTTGCATATCCCTGCAGACAACTGCAGTCCGTATACCCTAAGTCCATAGACTTGTCACCAAGACAACTATCAGACTCAGCCATTCTTGTCTCGGCGTCAAGGCGAACCAAGGCGAGCGCTGGGCGCCTTGACGCTTAGGCGTCATGGCGGACGCCTAGGCGACACTAAGGCGAGCAAGTCGCAAGGCGCCATTTTTTTTTAAAAAAAAAGCAGCCTATCGACTGCGGTTATTATAATAACCGCAGTCTATACTATAGACTGCGGTTATTAAAATAACCGCAGTGTATAGTATACATTCTATATACTGCGGTTGTATAATACCCGCAGTGTATAGTATACATGCTATAGACTGCGGTTTTATAATAACCGCAGTCTATAGTACACATATTATCGACTGCGGTTGTTATATATACCGCAGTATATGTTGGAGCGAAAATTGTGTCACTCCATGATAGATCTGCAATAAAACAAAAATGGTTAAAATCAATTCAACATAATTATTACCAATCTACATGCACTAGACAGTAACGTCACATACCTTTATCAATGATGACATTGGCCTAGTTTTAAGAGCATCAACTATATCAATCATGTAGCACATGATATAATAGCCACATTGAATACTATCTGGTTGTTTTGGGCACTACACAGTAACATAAATAAAAAATTGGTAAGTATTTTAATTTTTAATTACAAAGGTTTAAATTACAATACATACTCATATATGCTATACATCTAAAACTTACCGGAATCAACTTTGTAAGTTTTATTTTTTTAAAACTGGTACGCTGCTCTTTTGCTAAATCTTTTAATGCTCTTCATAAAATAAAAAAAGAATAAGTTTATAGCAAAATGTAAACAACTAGGAAAGTAAGTAAATAACACATTAATAAACTTACTTTGTAATGACATTCTTAATATCATCACGAATGTCATTATTTAAGGGATCAAGCCAATAAACTGTATAATTATTATAATCAATAATAGCCAACATCCAATGTTCCCTGTGAAACAAATGAAATAATTAATAACTTAATTAGAATAAAAAATAGTAATAATCATTGATATTTGATACAAAGATTTTTCATACTTACAATCTATTATAGGGCACAAATAATAAAGAATCTGATTGGAGTTGACTAAGCGTCCTAAGCCTGATTTTTAAATCTTCAACTCGTGTTTTTAAATGTTCTTTGGCATAGTCATCATTAATAGCAAAAATGGAATGTGGATTATGAAAATATACACCAGTATTGTATGTAAATTCCTTTAATTGTGAGTCTATGTACCTGCAAAAACATGTAAATTCAAAATCAATTTATATATTAATAAAAATTCTTACTTTTATAATATTTGATACTCAGTAGTCAGATGCACAATACTCACCCAATACATGCTAATATGATGTTAGCTCCAATCATTTTCATATTTAGAAAATCATACAACTCTGAATTTTCAAAGTACGTACATGTTGATTCAACACTCCCAAATACTGTTGAATCTAACATTAGAGATATTATTTTATCTTCATTCTCCATCTTACTTATAAAACTGGGCAAGATATCAATGAATTCATTTGTAGCCTGTGGAAATAAAAGAATTAATATTGTGGAATGTGGACATCAATATTGAATTCATTGATTACATAAAAGTCAAAAAAAATATTATAAATTATAATACCGTGCAAGCTAATTGTTCATGTCTACTCTGACTACTCTCAGGTTCATGTGACCTGGATTCGTACTCCGGCTGAGACTGAGAAACCAAAAAGTAACAAAAAATAATTAATTACCTGCGCAACAAAAAGAGAAGACAACATTTCATAAAAGTATAAATATTTAAAGTTTAAACATAATAATACTCGTGCAACTGGAAGTGCAGCACTTGTTCCAGTTCTAGCACTGAACATGCGCATAAGCTCTTCAATTTGATTCTTCATAGTGCTAATCTCGGCTTGTTGCGCTTCTTCTTTTTGGCTCCATAATTTTTGTTGCGCTTGTTCTCTTTGGATCCATAATTCTTGTTGCTCTTGTTCTTTTTGGATCCATAATTCTTGTTGCTGGCTCAATCTTTCTTGTACTATAGCTTCAACATCTTCAATACGAGCTATTGGTGTTGGTGTCCTATCACTCCGCCTATCATTTTTGAAAAATCTTGTAATGGTGGAAAACTTGCCACCAGCTCTAACTCTGCCCGGATGTTCTTGGCCTAAAACAGATGCAAGGATGTCATTTCTTCCCTGTGACACTGTTTCAGCACTCCGGGACTCTTGGCTCGACAACTCGTCCTAAAGAAAAGTAATAAATATTTGAAGTTGGAACAGAATTGCAGATACGAAAATATACTTCTCAAGAAATATTACTATCGATAATTTACAAATGATGAAATGATTCATTTACACTTACCATTTTAGATGCCAATTCAGCTGCATCTTTACTAATGTATTCACCCGTCTTTCTTTTATGACCGGCTTTCCATAACTCCGCACGTGAAATTGGTGCAGCTTCACCTTGTTCAATCTTGACAAAAAAATGAAAATAAATTATCATACAAATAATTAAGAAACCAAATTTTAAAATACAAAAAACGGAAGAGAAGTAGAGAGATAATACCATTCTTTTTTCTAATCCAGAATAACCCATTCTGGAAGTAGTATGAAAGGCCTTTCGTGCTTTTGCTCTCTCAGTATTAACCTTACTTTTCTCCTACAAAAATAAATGTGTTAATACTTAATTTGGTTATAAGTTATAAAGTTAAAAAATGATATAAACATTGAATTTAATAAGAAGTTAAGAACACAACCATATATTCTGTAGTAGTGCGATGGTCGACAAAAACTCTCCAGTCTTCGGCAGTAATAAAACTATATTTGACAGGAACATTGTATCGATGCTCCAAATCAACATTTTTTACATAATTGACAAAAAGTTTGGATTTCCAAGTCCTCCAACTTTCACCCATGCTTTTCATTAATGCCTTGTAATGACCATCAATATTATCAAAAAATATCTGAAAATAATAGAAAATATCACTTAAAAAGTAACTAAAACACCAAAGATATGTAATCACTAATCACTCATAAGTCATAACAAGGTTACGTACATTTAATTCTGCCCATATGTGATCTTTAATTTGTTTATCAACATCCCTCCATGCAACATATGTAATTGGCACATAACACTTCACAAGAGATCCCATCAAACTCATCAATTTATTTGTTTCAGGACCGGGAATAATGCGGCCATCATCACGGAAAGAAATAATAAGCTTCCTCCCCTCTAGCCTAAGCTTATTAAGTTCATTCATTTTCGTGAAGCCTCTTGTTGACCTCGATGAAGCTCCCTTGTCCGACATTTTCCTGTAAAACCCTAAAAAAAACCTAAACCATACAAAAAACCTAAACAAAATTCATACAAAACCGCAATGATATTGAGCAACTAGTTATTAGTTAGTAGTTAGTAGTTACTAGTTACTACTTACTACCACACAATGTTTATACATGTATAAATGTATAAATGTATAAATGTTTAACAAGGTTCCTAAGGAGGTTTAGACATGTATAAATGTATAATAATAATAAACACACAATGCTTAGCAAAGAGCAAAGAGATCAAAAGTTCAAAAACCGAGAAAAGGTATTAAGAAATAGTATACCTAAGTGAGAATATTAGTTTTGTCGAAGAAGAATCGTTCGAAGCAAAGGAGAGCAGCAACTTGAACAAAATCGCCTTTAGGGTTTCTCGCAAAGCGCAGGGACTGTAAAAAGAAGAACCAAAAACACGGGGAAACAAAAGATTTTTACGGCTCGGGGTTAAAAAAAGATAGAGACGACTGCGGTTTCTATATAAACCGCAGTCTATACTACATTCCACTGCGGTTATTATACCAACCGCAGTCTATTCTCTGCAATGAATCGACTGCGGTTTGAACATAACCGCAGTCTATATTACATTCCACTGCGGTTATTGTACCAACCGCAGTCGATTCTCTGGAATGAATAGACTGCGGTTGGTATAATAACCGCAGTCGATATGAGAATGGACTGCGGTTTCTACAACCGCAGTCTAATCTCTGGAAGGAATGGACTGCGGTTTGAAAAGAACCATAGTCGGTGTGAGAATGGACTGCGGTTTATACAATACCCGCAGTTTATAGTAGCATAGACTGCGGTTTATATCACAACCGCAGTCTATTCGACACTACACTGCGGTTATTGTACAAACCGCAGTATATTCTCGGTTTCATACAATAGACTGCGGTTTATATATAAACCGCAGTCTATTCCCATATTTTTTGTAAAAAAAAAGGCGCCAAACGCCTTGTTTACAATTGGGCGCCTCGACGCCTAGGCGACGCCTAGGCGACGCCATGACAAGAATGGACTCAGCAGACACTGCTCCAGTCTGTTTACACAGCAGACACTTCTAGTCCGCATCTTCCGCAGACAGCTCCAGTCCGCATATCCCGTAGACTATTCTGGTCTGCATATTCCGAGTCCATGACCATGCCAGCAAGGCAACTGTCGGACTCAGCGGACCCAGCTCCAGCCCGCACGCAGTTGCGAACACAATCTCTAGTCCTCTTATCCCCAAACTTGCAACCAAGGCACATAGCACTTCTGCTGAGCTTGGCAGACTGAGAAGTAGTCTGCGCTCCACTGTGAGATCTACCCGAACTGAGCCAAACATGGACCTGGTTCAGAACCAACCAAGTCCACATGACTGGCCATAAAGGCCAGTCCGCACTTACTGCCGGACGCTGGATCCAGTCAGCCAAACCCGGCGACCTCCATCACCTGTCCGTACTGACTGCGATCTCTGCAACTTCCACTTGCCACTTCACTAGAGCAAGACCAAGGGTTCATCCAAGCCGGTCTACCGAGCTCCAGTTCTTCAGTCAACTTCTTGCCGGACTCCGCAGATAGAATTGCTATCTGCCCAGTTACCTTTTGGGATCCAACTGCTTACAGAGCATAAGCCAGCCTGGGTAACTGCCATTACTGACCGCGCAGTCAGCACAAACAGACCGCCCATGCCGCCACAGAACAAGACATCTTTACCAGCCCCGCCGACCTGGCTGTCCGCCAACCCTATCCTCATAGTCCGCGCGGATAGGTTGCCAAGTCCTCCATTCACCCACTTTCACTTTACAATTTTCAACAATGTTTAGGTTAGATCACTTGGTCTGTATTAAGTAAAATTCAAGTATTCAGGATAGAATTGTAGTCCATGCATGGGTGGAGATATATTGGGTTCACTTAGATGGGTGGAGTGTTGATAAGGCCACCCTTTGGGCCAGATTTTGAGTAGTCTGGATAACATGGGTTTGCGGTTGTGCTCGGGTCGACGGTGTTTCTTCTCCTCCCGAGAAGTATATAAATTCACATAGGGTTAGTAAAGAGGAAACTTGGGAAAGATGTTTGTTAAATAATAGATACTCATAAAAAGTAAGTGTCTTACGAAAGGGAACTTTGGGCTTCAGCCCATCGTAGTTCTTAGTGCCCTCGAGAGCCCTTCATAGGGAATGCCCTTGGTAGTCCAAGCTTAACGTAAACTATAAGAATAATAAAATAAAAGAGTAACCTTAATAGTCATCGTCATATACACTCACCCATTCATTTCCGGAGGAGAGTTGGTGTAGGTTCACAAGCGGTGGGCTCAGTGTTTGATAAGATGGTTTAAGTCTTAAAAGTCGATGGCTCAGAAGCTCTTATAACATGTGTGTATGTGCATTAAGTGGTGGGTCCTCGATATTTGAAGGTTGTTCACACCGACGTCGATACGTTGAATCGGCCGGTGTAAGTATTCACTTAGCCATGAAAAGACTGGTGGTTGCCAGCATTAGTACAATAGACTCCATAGCACCTGACCGTGGGTTTACTGAGTAGTACGCAATGTCTAGGTTAGGTAGTGTGAATACCGACCTAGGAGTGGGGAGGCCCAACCCACTGCCTCCGTTTACTACTACGAGAGGTACCTTAGAGTTTTGCTAACTCCAAATGGTGGAACTAAAGGTCTGTGCGTATAGAGCCGTGTGCGTGTGTTGCACTTATATGAATCATGGTATAACATATCACAAAACACATACCTGAATATAACCTGTCACCCCATCGTATAATCTAGTATGGGATAGCTTATACGATGAGAGCCATGCAAAATGATTCCTTAACTTATAAGTCTGTATGGGTATACTTATAAGATAAGGTTACTTTTATGTAATGATATTAACTGCTCTACTTATACTTTATATGTTGTTATTACTACAGTGATACCTTTATATGTTGTTCATATACTTGTAATTTCTAT
The DNA here is from genome assembly GCA_039583875.1 of Platanthera guangdongensis. Taxonomy (NCBI): domain Eukaryota; kingdom Viridiplantae; phylum Streptophyta; class Magnoliopsida; order Asparagales; family Orchidaceae; genus Platanthera; species Platanthera guangdongensis. The sequence continues at coordinate 77,392,424 of CM077159.1, forward strand.
GATAGATACTTTTAGCTTATGATAGTTAGGGCCATTGTCACCTATTTTTGTTACTCTCCACTTTTCGTACTTCCCTTTCCTTCCTTCATGCGCGGTGCCTAAGTGTCGCAGGGGAGGGGAGGGGGATCAAGACTTAGTTTTAAACTAACGGCCTGATGGGCATAACACCAGGGGCACTAGTTGGGAGACATGGTGCAGTTTCAGGAGAACCAGCCCAATCGGAGAACGATGCAGGAGGAGGTTAACCAGTCTAGTCCAGGAGTGGCAACAACACCATCAGTCAGGGGATCGTGAGTGATTAGTAGTTTTACTTCTGCTAGCGTTTTGTAGTGAGGTATATTTGTACTGGGTAGGAGCCCATTTTATTCAGCTTTAGCTTTATTTCTTGTACGGAGTTATATTATTATTGCATTATGGTCGTGGACATGTTATCATTTATACCAATGATTATGAATGTTTTAGTTCTTTTATTCAGTGGAACATGGTTGAGAAATTGTCGACGGGATCAGCGATTTGTGAGGACGGCCTCATCAGGAGTTGGTGTCATCGCAAAGCGGCGATTCTAGGCATAAGACCCGGTCAAATAAAGGGGGTCTTACAACTGGTATCAGAGGTAACCTCAACCCGAAGAAAAGAAGTCCACGAAATCTAGGACACCCCGCTCGAGTTTTGTTTGGGGACAAACTAAGCAGCGGAAGCTATGATGTGCCCATATAGGGAATCACATACAGTTGTCCATTCTTAACTAGATTTAAGTCAACCACTGTATAAGTGAGCCCTCCTCTTTGAGTTTATAATGAATTATGGTCTTGGAATAGGGAACACTGGCAGTTCAGAATAATGTTCCACCCCCGCTAGTTCCTACTCCGTTACAGCAAACGGAGATGGGACAGACACATATGACCATCTTGGAGGCTTTTAAGTCACAGTAGGCTCCGACTCCTCAACCAAATCCTTGAGCAAATTGGCTGAGTGTCTTCTGAGGCCTTTCCCCTCCATCATATCTGGGGATGGAGTCGGTTGTATGGACAGAGGAATGGCTGGACACCATCCACGAGATGCTGGCTGGGATACGATTCCCATTAGATATGGTTGCATCCTTTGCAGTTTCATACTTGGAGTCCCATGCAAAGAGATGGTGGAAGTCACTTCTAGACACTACCTTTATAAGAAAGGAGGACACATACATCTCATGGGATGAGTTCAAGACGGCATTCTCGGACCACTTTGTGCCAAAGACTGCGAGGGATGATCTAGAGGACAGGTTCCTGCAACTGAGGTAGGGTAGCAGGTCAGTTTTGGAGTACTATAGGGAGCTTACTCATTTCACTCGCTTCGCAGATGCATACAAGCTAGATGATGCCAGCTATGTGAAGAGGTTCTACAAGGGCCTTCGGGAAGTCCTGAGGTAGGAACTTCTATTTTTCTCTGACGAAAGACTAGCCCGGATGCTGGAGATGGATAAGAGGTTGGAGGAAGACCAGCTTACGGTTCGGGGTAGGGGAAAAAGATCGGCAGACGACACAATTATTAGTGGCAGGAAGGAATATCAGAGGGATTGGAGAAATGGGGATCAATCCCGTATGAGGCATAGACTAGAGCATAGGGACCTGGAGATACTGATCCCTCAGCCTTTATAGATACGAGAGATGCTGAGGCCAGAGGATGGAGCACCTCCCCCGCCATTGTGTTATCATTGCCACCAACCTGGATATATTCGAATCAATTGCCCCATGAGACATGCACCAGCATCGACACCATAGGCTGCCCCACCCACGCATCAATTCAGGGGCCAGGGATGTGGTCGAGGACATGGGTTTCAATGCGGCGATCGTAGGCCGGACAGAGATTAGATATATGCCCTGGACCTTGCTCAACCCCGGAACCTCGATAGGGTTATAGCGGGAACAGTAATGGTATGTGGCAAACTTGCCCATACTTTATTCGACACGGGGGCGACGCATAATTTTGTTGTGGAGAATTTTGTCAAGGACTTGGAATAGGTCCAATATTTCATGGGGGTTACTAGGAGGGTGCGTCTTCCCAGTGGGATAGAGATCCCATCCACTACAAAATGCATCCTGGAGGTGATGATCGACAGATTAACATTCGAGGCCCCGACGATGATCATGAAATTACAGAACTTTGATCTCGTCTTGGGAATGACATGGCTCACTTGGAACCATGCTCAGATTGACTGCCCAATAAGGAAGGTCATGTTGGGATACGACGACTCTTACGAAACCTTCCAAGGTACTATCCCGACCTCTCGACACTTACTTTCTTCTCTCCAGGATGTTCAGGCCCATCTATAAGGGGATGAGGTTTACCATGTATTCTTCGAGATGATCGAGGAAAATGATTCCATCTCCAACAATCCAGTGATGTGGGACTTCATCGATGTCTTTCTATAGAAGCTTCCCGGGCTGCCACCATATCGTGAGAGGGACTTTCAAATTCAGCTAGTGTCGGGGGCTAAAATGGTGTCTAGAGCTCCTTATCAGATGTCTCCGAAGGATTTAATTTAGTTCAGAAGCCAGTAATAGGAGCTAGTTGAAGCTGGGTTTGTTAGACCAGGTTTCTCATCTTGGGGATCCCCGGTGTTATTTGTGAAGAAGAAGGACGAGACCCTCAGACTATGCATTGATTACAGAGCACTGAACCGGCCGACAGTCCGAAATACATACCCGCTGCTAAGAATCGATGTGTTGTTTAACTTACAGGAGGGAACCTACTGGTTCTCAAAGCTGGACCTGAGGTCGAGGTATTATAAGATGCAGATTCAGGAGGAGGATATCCCGAAGACAACCTTCAGCAACCGATATGGATTATTCGAGTTCACCGTGATGCCCTTTGGGCTTGCAAATGCCCAGTCAGCATTCATAAGTCTGATGAACCGGGTGTTCGAGCCATACCTTGACATCTTCGTCATTGTGTTCATCAATGATGTCCTCATCTACTCGAGGACGGAGGAGGAGCATACTCGGCACCTGACATTGAAATTGGAGAAGCTTATGGAGTATATTCTGTAAGCGAAGTTCAATAAGTGTCAGTTCTGGCTCAAGGAGGTAGCCTTCTTATGCCACATTATCCGCAGAGTAGGGTAAGCAGTGGACACAGTGAAGATCCAAGCAGTACGAGATTGGACACCATTGAAGACAGAATCAAACATACGGAGCTTTATAGGACTCACTGGATATTACCAGAAGTTTGTGGAGGGATTTTCTCGGATTGCCCTCCCACTTACTTTGTTGACGAAGAAGGATACCCCCTTTGTGTGGACACCGTAGTGCGAGGCAACCTTACAATAGCCGAAGGGTCGGCTTTCGTCAGCTCCTATCCTTGCCCTTCCCTATGTGAAGGAAGGGTTCCAGGTGTACACGGATTCGTCGTACCAGGGGACAGGTGTCATTCTGATGTAGAACAATCACGTGATATCATATGCTTCCCGCCTGATGAATAGCATGAGCAGAACTACCTAGTGCACGATTTGGAGATGGGAGTGGTCATATTCGCTCTGAAGATTTGGAGATATTGGCTATATGGTGTCCACTACGACATATTCTTAGATCACAAGAATCTGAAGTGCGTAGCCACGCAGAAGGAGCTAAAAATTCGACAGAGGCGATGGGTGGAGTTTTTATCTGATTATCAGTACACTATGCATTACCACCCGAGAAAGGCAAACATTGTGGTAGATGCTCTTAGTAGGAGATCCACCATATCAGGAGTAGAGCCCCAGCTGATGACCACGAAACTAGTAAAGATGCTGGAGGACATCCAGATCACCTTGGTATTGTCAGATGACCCTGAGCTCTATGAGGAGTACTTGGAGGCAAAGTGTACCTCTGATGACATTTGAGATCGTATCAGGGATGATATAGGCAGGATGCCAAGATGGATCCGATATTCAGGTCTTTGGAAACAAGCACAGCTGGGGAATATTCGTTGAAAGACGGGCTGCTATGTTTCAGAGGACGTGTGTGTATACCGGCAGGAGGTGAGACTCAAGATGATATTATGACTGAGTCACACAGCAGCTGGTATTCAGTGCACCCGGGAGTTGCGAAAATGATAGCTAATCTGAAGAGGACTATGTACTGGCCGAGCATGAAGAAGGACATCATGTACTTTGTGACCCATTGTGAGACCTCCCAACTCGTGAAGGCGGAGTGCAAGAGCCTGGCTGGGTTATTATTGCCACTCCCGGTGCCGGAGTGGAAGTTCGACGACATAGCCATGGACTTTATACATGTACTTCCCCAATCACATGCGGGGAATGATTCTATATAGGTGATCGTCGACATTTTGACGAAGGTGTCCTGATTCTTACCCATCAAGAAGGATGCTCCGGGCGGTGTTTTGGTGTAGAAGTTCATGGAGCAGTTTGTACGATATCTTGGTTTACCTAGGATGATTATGTCAGATTGGGATGAAAGATTTACGTATAAGGAGTGGGGATCAATCCAGGCCAACTTGGGTACTCGGTTGACGTTCAGTATAGCGTTCCACCCCCAGACGGATGGGCAAACGGAGCCCATAAACCAGACATTGGAGTACCTTTTACGACAATGCATCTTGGATCGTAGGGAGCCGTGGGAGAGACTGTTGCTGCTCATCGAGTTTTCTTATAACAACATCCATCAGTCTAGCATAGGCATGGATCCCTATGAGGCATTATACGGATGACATTGCAGGACTCCACTATCTTGGATCCAAGATGAGGATCCAAATGCACTTGGCTCAGATTTTGTGGCGGACACAAATGCCCAGGTGATACTGATCCGAGATAGGATGCTGGAGGCGCAGAGTAGACAGGCCAAGTAATACGATGCTCGACATCGCCATGTGGAGTTCCAGGTTAGAGACCGGGTGTTCTTGAAGATACTTCTGATGCATGGAGTCTTGCAGGTATGTGGGCGGAATAAGCTCAGTCCGAGATATATGGAGCCCTATAGGATCTTGAAGAGGATCGGCTCGTTGGCTTACAGATTGGAACTACCACCGGAGTTGGCGGGAATGCACGACGTCTTCCACGACTCCTCCCTTATGAGGGCTCTACTACATCAAAAGCAACGAATTTCCACTACGTATGGGCCAGTAGCTACCGATCGTTCAGTGCACCTAGAGCTGGTCCGGATAGATGACACGGAGATGCGGGTCTTGCGGCATAAGAAGGTTCCGTTGTTCAAGGTCCCATGGAGGAATCATGGACAGGAGGAGCACAACTGGGAGCCACTAGACTTGATGGAGCAGAAATACCCGGAGCTCTTCGCATCAGGTATAATTTAAGGGTTGTTACCTTTAACTACTTGTAGTAGAACCCCCACAGGCCAAACCTGAATTTCCGAGACAAAATTTTTATTTTTATGTATTGAGATTGTTGGATCCCTAGTTGGATTTGGGCTAGGTTCACTAAACTAGGATGTTTGACCCAACCTATATAGCCAGGGTCATGTTTGTGTCCTAGAGTTTAGGCCATGTCCTTAGAGTCAACATTTCATGGACCAGCCATCAGCAGGCTGCAGAAGACTCAAGACTTATAGAAATTTCAAAGACTTAGGAAATGAGTTCGACGTTCGTAGAACTCAGCTCGGCGAAAGTTGTGCTCAGCTCGATGAACTCAGAGATAATTCTCTGAGCTGAGCTCGACGAACTTGATTATCATGTCGACGATTTCTGAATACTATAATTCAACACTCCAAGTCTATAATTATTTCACTGAACTCCAGTCAACGAATTCATGTTCTCAGCTCGACGAACTTAGACCACATTCATGACAAGTTTTATCAAGTAGCAGTTAAAAGTTCTCAGGTCGACGAACTTAGTTCTCAGGTCGACGATTTCTGGACACTCTACTTCAACATTCTAAAGTCCAAGAAACATTTTTATGAACACTAGTCGACGAACTTAGTTTCTCAGCTCGACGATCTTGATGCACATAATTAGCAAGGTTCTTGAGAAAGCAGTTAACAGTTCTCAGATCGACGATCTTGGATCTCAGCTCGACGAACAACAATTATCTGGTCGATGAACATAACTTCTCAGTCCGACGAACTCTGGACCCAGGTCGACGAATTCTATTATTTGCTCGACGATTTCTCTGTAGATCCAGACTTGGATATTTCCCTCCTTCGGTCCTTATTTGTTAGTATTCTCTGAATATTACCGTTAGACGCAGCATTGATTATGGCATTCATCAACATTATTACTTGCCGTTTTTCAATGGGACAATTGGGGAAATTAATCAATGCAGACATTCTCAAGGCCGTGAGCAATCAATGCTGAAACGAATTCAAAATTCAGAAGGAAGATTTCATAGGAAATATAAAAAGGATTTTTCTTCTTCCTTCTACACAACCACATATAAGGGATACAGACGACAATGAGGACATACATAGCACTGGAAGCAATCATACAGTAACAAAGAAAAGAATAAGCCCAGACTAGAGCAATAACACAAGACACAGAAGAAGAAGAAGAACATCAATTCAAAATCAAGAGTCTTCTTCATTCTTCACTCCAGGTTTCTTCAAGGACAACAAAACTTTATCAGTCATGAAGTTCCTAGAGCTCTTCTGTTCAAAGCAAAAGATTGAAGACCTACTCACCCTACAACAAAGCTCCAACCTTCCTGAACAAATCAATATCTTAGGGGGAGCTTTGTTAATATCAAAGATCCACTAAGTCTTCTCAGTTGTATTTGAGATAGAGAAGACACCATCATTCTCTGACCCCCACTGTAGAAAGGGTTCTTTAACTCCCTTCAAAAGTTATTCCTTTGTTGCAAGTATCCTGATCAAAAGTCTTGGGTTGGTTTTTGAGCACCTGATCAAAAGCTCATTGGTGGCAGTCACCTGATCAAAAACCTGAGTGGATTCCTTCCAGGGTGGTAGAAGAGTGGATGTACCCAGGTTGGGGAACCAATATAAAATTCTTGTGTTGTCTGGTTGCATCTTTTTCTTTTGTTCTTATTGTGACTGTGCTAGTTAGGTTTTCTGTTTCTGTGATTTCTTAGTTTATATTTTGATGTGCCTGTGGTAGATTATTTTATCTTAGGACTATTCTTTACTTACAACATAGTTTGGTATCAAATAGCTTCCTAACACAGCAGTTTTGATTAAACAACAAAAAGTGTTAAAGTTTTAAAGATACTCTATTCATCCCCCCTCTAGAGTATATCAGGTCTAACCCTAACTTTCAATTGGTATCAGAGCAGGTTCCTTTGGTTGTACAAGCTAACCCTTGAACCAAAAGATCCTTTGTTAGATCTGATTTTTATTTTATTTCTATTAGGATTATATTCTCAGCATGACACATAATAAAGATTATTCAAGCACCAGACCTCCAGTGTGCAACTTAAATAAGTTTGCCATCTGGAAGGCAAGAATAAAACTGTATATGAATTCTATTGATGAGGACATCTACAACTCTATTTTGACAGGTCCTCCTCAAGAAACTGCCTCTACATTTACAGCAACCTTAAGCACTCATGCAATTCCACCACCTGAGTGGACTGATGCTCAGAAGAAAGCAAAAGTTGCTGATGCTAAAACCATGAATATTTTGGCCCAAACAATGTCTGATGATATTTTCTAGAAGGTGGCTGAATGCACATCAGCCAAGGCCATTTGGGAGTCCCTTAACCAAATGGTGGCTGGGTCTGCTGATGAAAGAAAAGATAAAAGATCAAATCTCATATCCTAGTATGAGAACTTCAAAAAGGAGGAAGAAGAATCTGTTGTAGACATGTACAACAGACTGAGCTCAATCATCAATGAGCTGAAGACTTTGGATAAGGACATCACCCTTACTAAAGTCAATTATAAAATCCTCATGTGCTTCCCAAGCTCATGGGATTCAAGGATTTGTCCAATCAAGGAGGTCAGGGGCTTAAATGAGATTTCCACAGAATCTCTATTAGGAAAGCTCAAGTCATATGAGCAGCTCATAAAGTCTAGAGAAGCAGCTGAACAAAGGACTGCTCCACCAGCAAGGAAGGAGCACAACTTGGCATTCAAGGCTGTTGAAGAAACTGAAGCCTCAACAGTGAAAGAAGAGCTAATGAGTCTCCTTGCCAAGAGTTTTTATAAAATGACAAGAAAGGACTTCAGAAGAAAATCATCCAGGCAGGATGATAAGCCAAGGTATGACAAAACTTCTACTAAAGAAGTAGTATGATTTGGCTGCAGGAAACCTGGAAACTTCATCTCAGAGTGTCTAGAGAATCAAAAGAAAGAAACAAGAGGAGAGTAGGACACCAGAAGATAACAAAGCTCAAGGCCTTCCTCCAGCAAAAACAAAAAGAAGGAAAAGGGTTTTGTAGCTGAAAACTGGAGTGACACTGAAGATAAATCCACATCTTCCAGTTCCAGTGAAGAGGAAGAAGAGGCAAGGGCCAAGGAAGTCTTCCTCATGGCCATTGATGCCTCCAGAAGTCAATCAGATGAAGAAGAATCTGACAATGAAGGAACTTCAGAATCAGAAGCTGATCAGGTACTTTCAACTTTTGATTATAGTTCTGATACTTTCAAAACTGAGTTTAAAACCTTGTGTATTGATTTAATCAACTCTGAAAAGGAGATCAAAACACTTAGGGAAAAATTATCTAATCAAGAAAACCTGATTTCTGAAAACATTAAGCTAAAAGAAGAACTAAATCTAGCTAATGAACAAATCAATTCTCTAAAAACAGAGGTATGTGAGGCCAAACAACTTGAGGAATCTCTCAATGGGAGAAGCCTTAAGCTGATGGACATCACAAGCATAGTCAATGCCAGATTGAATGGAAAACTGGGTTTTGGTGCATCATCAAGTTTACCCCCCATTCTCAAGAAGAATTATTATCAACTCCCATTAGATTTGTGTCAGCTAAGGATAAAGAGGTAATGAACAACAAACAAACCACAGAAGAATTACCTAACTTTAAAAATCACAAAAACAAAAACCAGAAAACCTTAGATAAAAACAAAGTTCAGCAGATTTCGTCGAACTCTGATCGACGAAATATGGCTAGTTCGTCGAACTCAAGTCGACGAACTCTGAACGCAGATCTATATAATAATTATTCATCTTACTACGATCGACGAACTGTGTATGGTTCGTCGAGCAGATATCGGCGAACTTGGGGCACAGAAAATGAATATGTTCATTCTCTGAGCAGAGATCGACGATCTCATCCCATTTCATCGAACTCTGGTCGACGAACTTACAACTTTTCGTCAAACCTAAACAGACATAATAAAAATCACAACTTTGACAGAAACTCTAATCAATATAGAAGACCTTTTAATCCACTTGCTGACTGGATAATTCCTCCAAGAAGATATCACCCCTTAGGATATAAATCTCAACCTGAATTCTCAGTAATATCAAACTTTTCATATCAGCAAAATAAAGGACCCAAGGTAACCTTGGTCAAAAACAACTAATTGTTTTCTTTGCAGGTAAAGAGCTGTCCAGCTGTTAATCAAAATGGTATCTGGACAATGGATGCTCCAAGAATATGACTGACAGCAAGGACAATTTAAATAACTATAAGTCCAAGCTGGGACTAAAGGTTATCTTTGGTGATTCAAATTAGGGCCAGTCTGAAGGCTTTGGAGAAGTAAATATTGGAGCAATCACTTTCAAAAAGATGACCTATGTAAGTGGACTCAAGCATAACCTCATCTCCATAAGCCAACTATGTGATGAAGGTTATCTTTGGTGATTCAAATTGGGGCCAGTCTGAAGGCTTTGGAGAAGTAAAGATTGGAGCAGTCACTTTCAAAAAGATGACTTATGTAAGTGGACTCAAGAATAACCTCATATCCATAAGCCAACTATGTGATGAAGGTTATCAGGTACACTTTAACTCAACTTCTTTTATTATTTCTAATAAAGAAAAACAAACTGTTTTAATTGGAAATTGACAAGGTAATATATATATAGTAGATTTTCTTTCTGCACCTTCAGACATCTGTTTGCTTAATATAGTTAGCAATCAAAATGATCTTTAGCATAAAAGGCTAGGACATGTTAATATGAAAAACATTGCATGGCTTGTAAACTAGGCAAGCAAACTAAATCTAGCTTTAAATCAGTAAATAAGAGTGATTCACCTAGGATCTTATACTTGCTACACATGGATCTTTTTGGGCCTATTACTGTACAAAGACTAGGAGGGAAATCGTATACTCTAGTTATTATAGATGACTTCTCAAGATTCACTTGGGTGTTCTTTTTGAGATTTAAGTCAGATACATTCAAAGTTCTTACAGATTTTCTCAAGACCATACATATTGAGTACTCTACTCATGTTGCATTAATCAGAAGTGATCATGGTACATAGTTTGAGTCTCTTCTTATGCATGAGTTCTATGAGAAGGAAGGTATCAGACACTGCTTCTCAGCTCCTAGAACTCCTCAACAAAATGGGGTAGCTAAAAGGAAGAATAGAATCTTAATTGAAGCTGCAGGCACATTACTTGCAGATGCTTACATGCCCCCATCCTTTTGGGCAGAGGCTATAAACACGTCAAACTATGTACTGGAAAGGAGTCTAATACATAAACTTAAGAATAAGACTCCCTATGAATTACTCAAAGGGAAGAAACCTAAAATCACCTATTTTAAAGTACTTGGCTGCAAATGTTATATACATAATAATAACAAGAAATATATTAGAAAGTTTGAAGCTAAGGCTGAAGAGAGAATTTTTCTAGGATATTCCCAAGTAAGCAAAACTTATACGGTGTCTAACAAATCTTTTTTAAAAATTAAAGAATCAATACATGTGACTTTTGATGAAACTAACATATCTTACAAGGAGAAAAAAATTTCTACCAATAGCACATTGCAGGTACCTCACTTTTGTGAGAAATTGGGAGAGTTAAACCTTCCATAAGAGGTTATATCACCTCCTCCATAAGCTGAAGAAGATAGTGAAGAAGAACTTATGGAAGAAGTTGAAATTCCTTCAACAACAGATATTATTCCACAAGAGGAATTAAATCCAAATATTGTTGCTGAACCAACTCCACCCACTGATCTTTTCACACTAAGGAAGCACCCTAGATCTCAAGTGATTGGAGACATAATAGTAGGTGTACAGACAAGGCATCAACTCAACCAAAATGTGATGCGTGCATGTTTCCTCTCTCAAGTTGAGCCTCAATCCATAAAAGATGCTGAGCAAGATCCCTACTGGATCATTGCAATGCAAAAGGAACTCAACCAATTTGAGAGATGTAGAGTTTGAGATTTAGTTCCAAGACCCAAAGACTACCCAGTCATTGCAACTAAATGGGTATATAAAAACAAACTCGATGCCCATTGTGTAATTGTGAGGAACAAGGCTAGGCATGTTGCTCAAGGTTATAGGTAAGAAGAAGGAATAAATTATGACCAAACCTTTGCACCAGTTACAAGGTTAGAAGCAATCAGAATATTCCTTGCTTATGCAGCATATAAGAAGTTCAAAGTCTATCAGATGGATGTAAAGAGTGCCTTTCTGAATAGAGTACTTAAAGAAGATGTTTATGTTGAACAACCTCCAGGTTTTATCTCTCCAACTCATCCTTCATATGTCTTTAGATTGCATAAAGCTCTTTATTGTCTAAAGAAAGCTCCAAGAGCTTGGTATGAGACCCTAGCTAGCTTCCTGATAGAGCATAAATTCACTACAGGTATTGTAGATAAAACATTGTTCACTAGGCACCATAAGGATCAAACTTTGTTAGTACAAATTTATGTAGATGACATTATATTTAGGTCTACTGATTCCAAACTATGTAAGAGATTTTCTGACCTCATGCATTCTAAGTTTGAAATGAGTAGCATGAGTGAGCTCTCCTAATTCCTTGGTCTCCAAGTGAAGCAGCTACCTGTTGAAATTTTCATATCCCAGGCTAAGTATGCTAAGGAGCTTATTAAAAAGTTTGGGATGGCTGATGCCTTAGCAAAGAAAACACCCATGGCCACTAATGATGTAATAGATTCTGATAAACATGGGAAACCTGTTGATGAGAAGTTATATAGGGGCATTGTTGGGTCCCTACTATACCTTACAACAAGTATACCTGACATAATGTTTGCCACATGTCTTTGTGCTAGGTTCTAAGTGAACCCTAAAGAATCTCATCTAGTTTTTCTAAAAAGAATTTTGAGATATATAAACAGTTGTCCTAGTCTAGGACTTTGGTATCATAATGAGCAAAATTTGAGTTAACTGGATACTCAGATGCTGACTTTGCTGGATGCAGGGTAAACAGAAAAAGTACCTCAGGGACTTGCCAGTTCCTTGGTATGTGATTAGTGTCTTGGTTCTATAAGAAACAGTCACTGTGTCTACATCAACTGCTGAAGTAGAATACATTGGAGCTGGCAGTTGCTATTCCCAGATGCTGTGGATTTAGAATCAACTCCTGGACTATGGGTTCAACTTAAATAATTCAACTCTCTTATATGATAACACAAGTGCTATAACCATAGTACAAAATCCAGTGCATCACAGTAGGACTAAGCATATAGACATTAGACATCATTTTATTAGAGTGCGTGTAGACAAAAACAAAATTAAACTTGTCTATATCTACAATGACTTATTAAGAGCAGATATTTTTACCAAACCCTTAGTTGAAAAAAATCACTTGTTCTTTATAAATCATCATGCAATGATCAATGGAGAAGCTTTAGTTTAATTTCTGTCTATGCTCGACGAATTTTTCAAAGTTCGTCGAACGGAGATCGACGAACAAAGAAAAGTTCAAGAGAACTTCGTCGAATGGAGATCAACGAACTGTCTATGAGTGAAGTTATTTTCATCGAACGGAGATCGACGAATCTGCTTCAGAAAACTTTCGTCGAACGGAGCTCGACGAAATGTTCTCAAATTTTCAGACTAAGCTCGACGAATTATTTAACTACAAAATCTTTCGTCGACCTCAGATCGAAGAATTCTTTTATTTTTAGTGGAGCGGAGATTGTCGATTCATATTCTAAAAAACCATATATCTAGGTTTTTCTTTGACCTCCGTCCCACACTTTCAGTTCCATAGCACTTGTTCTCTGTTTCTCTCTTGCAGGTGCACTATGGAGATTCCAGCGAGCAGTCTTGCGGTAATGAAATTTGATACTGGATTTGATGTAGACTTTGAGTCGTTTTAACACTCAGATCCAATCTTCCTGGACATCATGAAACTGCTTGAAGATCAGCAGTTGAAGAATCTGATGTCCACCAAAATCAAGTTAGCCAGCGCTGAGATCAGGGAATGGTCTACACCTCCTCCATAACAGATGAAGACACCATGACCGGCATAATATTGGGTAATGCTGTTTCTCTTACCCCCGCCGTCCTGACTGAAATTTTTGAATTAGCTAATGGTACAGAAGAATTGGAAATTGATAATGAGGAATTTGATGAGATGCTGAATAAGATTGGTTATTCTGGAGAAACCCCCAATAAATTGCTAAAGAAACATCTATCTACTGAGTATAAATTTCTAGCAGATATTGTGGGGAAAGTGTTGCTGGGTAAGCACATTGCCCATGATTACATCACCATGCATCAATTTCTGGTGATGTGTGCAGTGGTGAATAAGAAGCCTGAAAGTGCAAGTTAGATCTGATATACTCTAGAGGGGGGTGAATAGAGTATGGTGCTTGCTAAAAACATTTTACAACTGTTGTTGTATTCCTAAGTGAGAAGGGAAGAAAATAACATAAAGTAAATCTAAATACAGAATAATCAAAGATCAATCACAAAGTAATCACAATCCACAGCTAGAAACAAAAGAAAGATATGCAACCAGATGACACAAGGAGCTATAGTGGTTCCCCAATCAACCTGGGTACATCCACTCTTCTACCACCCTAGGTATGAATCCACTGCAGGATGAGTTGATCAGGTGTCCTGGGCACCAATGAGCTTTTGATAAGGTGCTCAAAAACAAAACCAGATTTTTTGATCAGGTGTCTTACCACCACTGAGTTTTGATAAGGTCTCAGAAACCAATCACAAACTTTTGAAGGGAGTTTGAAAAATCTTTTACAGTAGAGAGAGAGAGAGAAATGGATGAGATGATCTTCTCTGTCAACAGTCATAGAGAAGATGTGGATGTTGTTAAAGCTCCCCCTGAGATCTTGAGTTGTTCAGGAAGTGAAGCTTTGTAGTAGGGTGATAGGCCTTCAAATGTTTTGATCTCCAGCAAAAGATGATTTCAGCAACAGCTGAAATGTGAGGTGTCTGGAGTCTTGAATGATGATGGCCTTTGAACACTTGAATCAAGAGAGATCTGGAAATTTCAGTTAGTTGATCTCCTTTTGTGATGTGTGTTCTTGTATGAAATTTTGAGACTGAGAGTGTCTGCAACTCTTTCTCTTTCTCTTGTGTAATTGTTGTTGTAAGAGTTGTTACAGAGGTTGTAATTCTAATTGTTGCAGAGAATGAATATATCTTTTATTCCTTTCATCTGAATAGAATTGATCCACTGTCCAAGATAGCCGTTAGCCTATCAATAAATGACTTCCTTAATTACATTTGTCTTCTGGAGGAAAGTCCAATAAAACATTCCTTGAAAATTCCTTGAAACTTGCTCCAGATTAATTAAAAACAGCTACTGGATCTCTGACATAAATGCTGAGAATAATTCCACAACTATCTGAATTTGAATCTTGAAAATCGTCTAACTCTTCAGAAAAACGTCGAACTGAGCTCCACTATCGTTGAACTGAGCTCAGAGCCTGGACTTAGACAGAAACAGAGATCGTCGATCTGAGCTGAACTATCGTCGAACTGAGCTCAGAGATAGAGAATCAAACTGGAGTCAAGATCGTCGATCTGAGCTCGAAGATCGTCGAATGGAGTTCAACGATTCGTCGAAGGGAGATCAGCGATCGTCGAATGGAGTTCGATGATTCGTCGTACTGAGCTTGACGAAATGACTTAGTCTCCTAAATTGAAATCTTTGGGCTTGAGGGCAGCTTCCAAACCTAACTACTAACCCTTAGACTCAATTCTAATTGACCTTTAGATCTATACAATGAGGTCAAGATAGGTTTCCTAAGAGACATAGTGATCCTTGCCCAAATCAGTAATAGGGTGTTCCAACAAAGCCAGTGAATTGGGCTCAGATTTTGTTTGAACTGATTAAGAAAAAGAACACCAAAAAGGAGGTTTGCTTTGGAAGGAATCTAGGAATCTTCCTTAAGGAAAAGTCTACTGAATCCCTGGTCACCCCGACAATATTCATAAATGCCTCCAATAGGCTCACCTGTGCCCTCTTTGGCAGGTGGGAGAGGACCATCACTAAGCCCTCCATGGTTTCATCCTCTCCCTCCAGGCCTTTTGAGAGTACAAGGGCTGATCCAGTCACTTCCCACCCTGCTGAGGATATCCCTACTCCACCTCCACCTCCTCCAGTCATCCAAAGTCACCCTCAGATGGTACACCAACTCCACTCCCAAGTCCATACCCCAATTCATACCACAGACCATACTCGCACACCTCCATCCTCCCCAATACATACATCCCCAACTCATATTCACTTTCATACCTCATCTCCATCCCCCCAAGGTACATCACCTCCATCACAACATGGTACACCACCCTTATCTCCGCTACCACCACATTTGGCTGATATTCCCCTTTCCAATCTCTCATCCCTACCATCCTTCAATATGCTTTCATCCCCCCTTCACACTCCCTCTTCCCCAAATGAGCCTATGCAAGACTCTCTACCTCCACCTCCACCATCATCTTCCATTCCTCCTTCTGTTTCCACTGAGACACCTCCTGCATTCCTTCCACTGGACCCCTCCATCATTCCACCTCTTCTAGCACTTCTCACTCCCCTCCTCAAAACCCTCATAGCAGAGGCTATTTCCCCTCTTGCTACCTCCATCTCCTCCCTTGATACTCAGATCTCTACTCTCTCCATACCTCCTTCTTCAGTTAGGGGCCTGGCTCCAGTTTCCATTGAAACCTGGCAGGGGAGATACTAAGTGAAGAAGTAGCACAACAACAGAAGTAGCAGCAGCAGCTGATGCAGCAGCAGTAGAAGCAACAGCAGTAACAACAGAAGAAGAAGCAATAGTAGATGCAAATGCTGATGATGACTTATTTGATTTCATTAATTTCATTGAGTCTGACATAGATTTGGATGACACAATAACAGATGAAATAACAACTGCTGGTGAATATATTATAAATCCCACAGTAGATCTGTTGAATTTGTTGAAAATATTTGATACAGTTTATTTAAATGAACTTCCAGAATACAGTATAAAGCCATCCTTGGATATAGTCCCATATACCTTCCCAATAAGCCCCAAGGTTTCCAAGCAACTAAAGCTAGTTTTGCCATTATAGAGGTCCCTGTTCCTCCATCTCCACCAAAAGCTGCTTCCCTCATTACTTCATCCCCTCCCAGAGTCATTTCTGCTCCAACTTTTGTTATGGATGACTCTCCAATGCCTGATCTTGATGAATTGATCATGGCTGATATAGAAGAAGAGAATAAATCAGTTGCTGAAAGCACAGATGTGTACAATTCTCTAGATCCAGCTCTAGCTCCTCCTCCAGCTCCTTCCAAGGCAGTAAATCCCTTGATATCAGCAGAGGCTTTAAAAGATATTAATGCGTTGTATGATACTCCTTAAGACTATTTTGATGATGTAGATGATGAAGAGGATTCTGATGATGAGCCTAAGAAGAAAGTCTCCAAGAAGAGGAAAGCCCCTCCACCTCCTGATCCAAAACCCAATCCAACAAATGATACTCCCTATTATATACTTCAGAAAATCATACCATACAAGGGCATGCCAGCATGGATGTGGTTGTCCAAGAACCAACAGAAAGAGAGAAAGAAAAGCAGGAAATACTCACCTCCTCCTCAAAGATTCAAGAAAGACCCTCCTCCTCCACCTGCTGCTGGTGCTTCAGGAACTTCATCTCAAAGGTCTACCCATTATCAAACATATCAAAGACAGTAGGGTTTTTCTTCTTCTTCAGGAAGCAGCCAACAGAGGCACTATTCATCAGGCAAGCAGAAACAACAATAACAACATTAACAACAACAAATCACTGAACATTAGAAAGCTGAAAGTCCAAAGAGACCTGCCTCCCCTCCTGTACCTTTTGAGGACTCGGAGACAGTTATAACTGCAAGGATGACTAGGTTCCAGGAATTGGTTGGCCTATCCAAGATCAACAAGGCAAAAGCTGAAGGAAAGAATCCCTCTCAATATTCAACCATGTCCAAATACAGGAAGGAGGAACTCAACAGGTTTGCTAAAGCTAACAAATTATTTAATGTTTATGATTATATGAAACTGCATCCAGAAGCTGTGGTGCCAAGAGCTACCTCCCTTAATATCATTGGAACTGCTGATATGACAATGACAAAGATACAAGTAGCCAATCCTAACAGGGAAATCAAGTTTACTCAGCCTGGAGATAAAGCTATGGAGCTTAAGCCCGAAGAGCAAAAGAAGAAGAAATAAATTTTGAACTATTTTAGTCTTTTTGTTATCTTAAAACTATTTTTTTATTTCCTGATTCAAAACTTTCTGTACATATATATCTGCTGCATAGTTTAAAATTTTCTGCCAGATATATTTTTCTTGCTTTGTAAACTCTGTGTCTTTGATTAGTGACCTCACCCAAATAGGGGGAGATTGTTGGATCCCTAGTTGGATTTGGGCTAGGTTCACTAAACTAGGATGTTTGACCTAACCTGTATAGCCAGGGTCATGTTTGTGTCCTAGAGTTTATGTCATGTCCTTAGAGTCAACATTGCATGGACCAACCATCAGCAGACTGTAGAAGACTCAAGACTTAAATAAATTTCAAAAACTCAGGAAACGAGTTCGACGTTCGTTGAACTCAGCTCGATAAAATTTGTGCTCAGCTCGACTAACTCAGAGATAATTCTCTGAGCTGAGATCGACGAACTTGATTCTCAGGTCGACGATTTCTGAATACTATACTTCAACACTCCAAGTCCAGAATTATTTCACTGAACTCCAGTCAACGAATTCATGTTCTCAGCTCGACGAACTTAGACCACATTCATGACAAGTTTTATCAAGTAGCAGTTAGAAGTTCTTAGGTTGACAAACTTAGTTCTCAGGTCGATGATTTCTGGACACTCTACTTCAACATTCTAAAGTCAAAGAAACATTCCTCTGAACACTAGTCGACGAACTTAGATTCTTATCTCGATGATCTTGATGCATAGAATTGGCAAGGTTCTTGAGAAAGCAATTAGCAGTTCTCAGGTCGATGATCTTGGATCTCAGCTCGACAAACAATAATTATCTAGTTGACAAACATAACTTCTCAGCCCGACGAACTTTGGAGCCAGGTCGACGAATTCTGTTCTTTGCTCGACGATATCTGTGCAGATCTAGACTTGGATATTTCCCTCCCTCTATCATTATTTTATTGCAATAATTCCTGAGTAATCAATGCTTAATATTCTCTGAATATTACCGTTAGACGCAACATTGATTAAGGCCTTCATCAAGAATATTACTAGCTTTTTTCAATGGGATAGTTGGGGAAATCAATTAATGCGGACATTCTCAAGGCCGTTAGCAATCAATGCTAAAATAAATTCAAAATTCAGAAAGAAGATTTAAAAGGAAATATAAAAAGGATTTTTCATCTTCCTTCTACACAACACACAGATAAGGGATACATACGACAAAGAGGACATACAGGGCACTGAAAGCAATCATACAGTAACAAAAAAAAGAACAAGCCCAGACTAGAGCAATAACACAAGACACAGAAGAAGAAGAACATCAATTCAAAATCAAGAGTCTTCTTCATTCTTCACTCCAGGTTTCTTCAAGGACAACAAAACTTCATCAGTCAAGAAGTTCCTCGAGCTCTTCTGGTTAAAGGAAAAGATTGAAGACCTACTCACCGTGCAGCAAAGCTCCAACCTTCCTGAACAAATCAATATCTCAGGGGGAGCTTTGTTAACATCAAAGATCCACTAAATATTCTCAGGTGTATTTGAGATAGAGAAGCCAACATCACTCTCTCACCCCCGCTGTAAAAAGGGTTCTTTAACTCCCTTCAAAAGTTATTCCTTGGTTGCAAGTCTCCTGATCAAAAGACTTGGGTTGGTTTTTTAGCACCTGATCAAAAGATCATTGGTGGCAGTCACCTGATCAAAAAACTGAGTTGATTCCTACCAGGGTGGTAGAAGAGTGGATGTACCCAGGTTGGGGAACCACTATAAAATTCTTGTGTTGTCTGGGTTGCCATCTTTTTCTTTTGTTCTTGCTGTGGCTGTGCTAGTTAGGTTTGCTGTGTCTGTGATTAATAAGTTTATATTTTGCCGTGCCTGTGGTAGATTATTTTATGTTAGGACTGTTCTTTACTTACAACATAGTTTGCTATCAAATAGCTTCCTAACACAACAGTTTTTATTAAACAGCAAAAAGTGTTAAAGTTTTAAAGATACCCTATTCACCCCCCCCCCCCCTCTAGAGTATATCAGGTCTAACCATAACTTTCAGAGATTTATCACATCCCTCATATAACTAGACCCCTAGGACGGTTTCGTCAAGACTGGGTCATGACAAAACCATAGAAAGCACAAGGAACCAAGTGAGCTTAGGCATGAAGTGAAAATCACCTTGGTCTGCAAATAGTAAATTTCAAATACCATAACTAGGGTTTGACTTTAGTGGTTCACCTTAACCCTTTGATCCTTCCATAACATTCCTAACCCATTAGGAGGTCCATTGGAGCCATTAAAGATCCATTGGGAGTCAACCTAAGGGGTCAACTGAGCCAAGGTCAAACCTAGCCCTAGTTGGACCTAAGTAGTTTACACCAAGCCACAAATGGCCTTGGGTGGTGGCAAGGGACCCAAGGCACTAAGTTGACCAGTCAACCCACTTAGTTGACCAAGTAAACACCCAAAGTCAGACTTGGTCAAACCATTCTCAAATGGGGAGGAAGGCTAAATCCAACTCCAATTCAATTGGGCTTGCACAATTATGGTGGCCCACTAATTCTAACAAGTAGAAAACAGCTAGAACATTACTAAAATTCTTTATATGATGACTAGGAGAGAGAGATGGGGATTCATTTAAAGGAGGAGAGAGAAAGAGGGAGATATTAATGGTGAATGCAAAGAGGCTTCCCCCTCCACCTTCCCTAAGCCACCTTTCAACTCCTCTGACCTTAGGGAGGAGGTTGCCATCAATTCCAGCCAGCCCAGCACATGAAGGGGCATCAAACCACCATGGTCGAACCTCCCCCCTTCATGGCCATTAATGGCTATTCAAGTGCAGCCTTTTCCACTACGCAAAACAACCCCTCCATCAATTTTAAAAGCTATCAAGAAATCAAAACGAAACTTTACATCACTGGTTTAGGAGGAGAATTAGGGATTCAGCAAGGAAAAAAGAATGGAGACGTCGGCCATGACACACCACAACCACACACGCCTCCAAGCTCGCCTGTAGGTCTAGTCCTTCTCTTTCTCTCCTGTGCTTGATCTTTAGATCATTAGGTGGAGAAATTAGACTCAATTGAGCCCAATTAGTGAGGGGAAAACCTATGTTTTCCAGGAAAATACAACCGATCATGTTTGCCTGAAACAACCGCTCCGGCGGCTGTGCCACAGCCCGACGATAGCCACCACCTCAACGGAGGTGGTGGTGGCAGTGGCCGACTAGGGAGGCGGCCGGGTGGCCGGGATTTAGCGCTGGATTGGCTCCAGGAAGAAACGATCCAGGTCGTAGGCATATCGGGGATGATGAATCTGTGCCACTGGATCTGGATTGACTCGATAAGCACATGCCAGTGCATAGAATTATACACATAATTATTATTTCAGACACATATTTACGACCATATTATTTTAAATATTAATAAAACCTAGAGGCATTTCCTGAAAATATGTCCAACATATAAAACCTATCCCTCTGTGTCTAGTTTAATAAAAAATTAAAGTCAACCCTTTTGGACCACTGGATTTCTCTCAGCACACTTTTTAGTGTAAGGTGTCCAAAGGCCAATCGAAAATTAAAATGAGCGCCCCTAGTGGTCTACTCAATTAAATGGCCTGAAATTTGACCATAAGCTGGTCTAGCCATGGTCCACATCATATCCAAAAATCAAAATTTTTGGAGATGTTTTTTCTATAGTTTTTGTAGCAATTCAATAATTTATATAGGTGATTTTAATGGGGTCTTTGGACCTCAAACCTTTCCCAAAGTCTGGTGGATGACCAGAGGGGATATTAAAAGGACAAGGGAAAAATATCAGGCCAATTGGAGTTGATTGGGTAGGATAACTTGGTGAACATAGTGGCATAGGTTATAGGCCCAGTTTCAGAGTTCATAAGTACCAGGCATCAAGTCATTCGACGCCATCCAACCCGGCGTTGAGTGGTCGACTAGACTCGACGAGGCGTCGAGTTATCTCGATGCCATCCGACCCGGCATTCAGCGGTCGACTAGACTCGACGATGCGTCGAGCTATCTCAACGTCATTCGTCCCGACATTGAGTGAGCGACTAGACTCGACGAGGTGTCAAGTTATCTCGACGCCATTCGACCCGACGTTTTGTGATCATCTAGACTCGGCAAGGCATTGAGTGACCTCAATGCCATGTAATGAGGCGTTGAGTGATCTCGACACTGTCCCTATCAAACACAAAATTATGTGACTTACGGTATTGGATGTCCATGAAATTTGGTCAGTGAATGTTTTAGACCATAATTATGCCCTTTTAATTTTATTGAAATTTTTGGAAGAGAATAGTTAGGGGTTGCTTTACAAAGTGTCTTATGTGGTGATATATTCTTTAATTAATTTATGTGGTAAAAAGAAATTTGATGAAGATGAAATTTGGGCTGTGATAATTTTTGATCACGTTTGACCTATGGTAATTTTATCATATTTTCTGAATGAATATATCATGTAGTTCCTTTGTTAATTATTGTTCTCGTCAAAAAGTTTAAAATTTGGTGGTGTATAAACATTTTCTGGAAAATCATGAAACTTTGGCAGTCATGTGTTCTGATCATTCTAGCCCTCTGATAATTTGCTATAATTTATGGATGACAAAACCATGTACTCACTATATAAATGGTCCTTTTGATCAAAAGATTTGTATTTTGATTTATGATAGAATTCATTTTAGAAAAATCACGAAATTCATACCTTACTGTTATTTAGTCACTAAGGGGCTCTAGAAATTTTAGCAAGGTCATTGTATGTCAGGATCTTATACTTTATGTTCAAGTTATAGGAAGAATGATTTTTGGGAAAATATTTAAATGACTGATTTTAATTGGAAAAATTACCAAGTTATGGTTTTTGGCTCAACAAGTCATGGTTGACCCCCAGTAATACTTATAAGGTTGTAGACAAGTATACATAATATTTTCTTTCATATGCTTAGGTTAGATCACTTGGTCTGCATTTAGTAAAATTCAAGTATTCAGGATAGAATTGTAGTCCATGTATGGGTGGAGATATATTGGGTGCACCTGGATGGGTGGAGTTCTGATAAGATCACCCTCAGGGCCAAATTCTGAGTGGTCTGGGTAACATGGGTTTGGGGTTGTGCTCTGGGTCGACCGTGTTTCGTCTCCTCCCCAGAAGTATATAAATTCACATAGGGTTAGTAAAGACGCAACTTGGGAAAGAGGTTTTGTAAATAATAGATACTCATAAAAGTAAGTGTCTTGCAAATGGGAACTTTGGGCTTCAGCCCATGGTAGTTCCTAGTGCCCTCGAGAACCCTTCACATGGAATGCCTTGGGCAATCTAAG
Source organism: Platanthera guangdongensis (assembly GCA_039583875.1). Taxonomy (NCBI): domain Eukaryota; kingdom Viridiplantae; phylum Streptophyta; class Magnoliopsida; order Asparagales; family Orchidaceae; genus Platanthera; species Platanthera guangdongensis. Next base: position 77,415,215 of record CM077159.1, read on the forward strand.
GTTAACATAAATTATAAGAATAATTGATTAAAAGAGTAATCTTAACAATCACCATCACAAACACTCACGCCGTCATTTCGGGAGGACAGTTGGTGTAGGTTCACGAGTGGTGGGCTCGATGTTTGATAAGATGGTTTAAGTCTTAAGAGCCGATGGCTCGGATGCTCTTCTAACATGTGTGTATGTGCATTAAGTGGTGGGTCCTCAATATTTGATGGATGTTCACACTGACGTCGATACATTGACTCGACAGGTGTAACTATTCACTTAGCCAAGAAAAGACTGGTGGTTGCCAACATTAGTACAAGAGGCTACGTAGAACCTAACTGTGGGTGTACCAAGTAGTATGCAAGGTCAAAGTTAGGTAGTGTGAATGCCGACCTAAGAGTAGGGAGGCCCAACACACCGCCTCCATTTACCACTACGTGAGGTACCTGAGAGTTTAGCTAACTCCAAATGGGGAACTAAAGGTCTGTGCGCATAGAGTTGTGTGCGTGTGTTGCACTTGCATGAATCATGACATAATATATCACAACACATAAACCTGAATATAACTCGTCACCCCATCGTATAATCTAGTATGAGATAGCTTATACGATGGGAGCCATGCAAAATGACCCCTTAACCTGTAAGTCTGTATGGGCATTCTTATAAGTAAATGTTACTTTTCTGTAATGATATTAACTGCCCTACTTATACTTTATATGTTGCTCTCACTACACTGCTATCTTTATATGTCATTCATATATTTACCATTTCTATAATAGATACTTTTTGCTTATGATAGTTAGGGCCTTTGTCACCTGCTTTTGTTACTCTCCACTTTTCGTATTTCCCTTTCCTTCCTTCCCGCTCGGTGTCTAGATGTCGCAGGGGAGGGGAGGGGGATCAAGACTTAGTTTTAAACTAACGGACTGATGGGCATAACACCGTGGGCACCAGTTGGGGGACAGGGTGTAGTTTCATGAGAACCAACCCAATTGGAGAACGGTGCAGGAGGAGGTGAACCAGCCTAGTCCAGGAGTGGTAGTAGCACCATCAGTCAGGGGATCAATGAGTGATTAGTAGTTTTACTTCCATGAGAATTTTGTAGTGAGGTTTATTTATATTGGGCAGGAGCCCATCTTTCTTCAACTTTAGCTTTATTTCTTGTACGAACTTATATTATTATTTTATTATGGTTGTGGACATGTTATCGTTTATATAAATGAATGTTTTACTTCTTTTCTTCTGTGTAATATAGTTGAGAAATTGCCGGCGGGATCAGCGATTTTTGGTGATGGCCTCCTCCAAAGTTGGTGTCACCGCAAAGCGGCGATTCTGAGCATAAGACCCGTTCAAAGGGGGGGGGGGGTCTTACATAGACTTCTTTGCTTAAGACACCATTAAGGAAGGCCGACTTCACATCCATCTAGTAGACTTTGAATCCCTTGTGTGCACCATATGCAAGAAATAGTCTGATGGCTTCCAATCTTGCTACAGTGGCAAAGGTTTGATAAAAGTCAATACCTTCTTCATGTTTGTACCCCTTAGATACCAGCCTAGCCTTGTTCTTGATTATAATGCCATTTTCATTAAGTTTATTCCAGTAAATCCAGTGACTCCAATGTCATTATAACCTTGTGGTCTGGGAACCAGCTTCCAGACCTTATATCTCTTAAACTGGTTCTATTCCTCATGCATTGCTACAATCCAGAACTGATCTATGTTGGCCTCTTCAAATCTCTTGGGCTCAACCTATGACAGGAAACTTGCATACATAGTTGTATTAAGGATCCTGCTTCTTGTCACCACTCCTTGGCTATCCTCACTAATAATCTGGTGTCTTGGATGATCTCTTAGATGCCTGACAGCTGGAGGTAATATTCTTTCAGCATTAGCTTCAGTGGCAGCCTCTTGCTGATCTTCATCCACTTCAAGTGTGCCTTGCCTTCTTCTGGAATAACCACTCCATCTTATACTAATGGAGCAATATATTTGATGGTTAGCTTATCCATCAACATCTCTGTACCTGCAGTACTAGAAGAGGAGCTTAGCATCTCACTGTTAGTCATAGTTGACTCATCAAAGATTATATTAACAAACTCTTCTACAACTTGACTTTCCAAGTTGTAGATCTTATAGGCCTTACTATGATTATTGTACCCAATAAAGATCCCATCATAGGACTTTACAACAAACTTAGTCACATAGGACTTCCCATTATTCAGAACATAGCACTTGCTACCAAAGATCCAGAGATAAGATAGGTTTGGTTTTCTGCCCTTCAAGTTCTCATAGGGAGTCTTCTTGTGCCTCTTGGTGATAGAGGCTTGGTTAATGACATGACATGTAGTATTAACTGCCTCAGCCCAAAAATTTTCCGGGAGAGATGTGTCACTTAACAAGATCCTACCAGCCTCTATGAGAGTTCTATTCTTCCTCTCAACAATCCCATTTTGCTAGGGTGTTCTTGGTGAAGAAAATTCTTGATGAATCCCTTTCTCTTCACAGAAACTTGTCATGCATTTATACTGAAATTCAGTCCCATGATCACTTTTGATTTTGACCAAAGTACTTTCGAGATCATTCTGAATCTGCCTGACAAAAGTCTTGAAGACATCAAGGTTTTCAGTCTTTTTCTTAAGAAAGAAACCTCAAGAAAACCTAGGATAGTCATCAACCACCAAAAGGGTGTAGACTTTCCTACCTAGACTATTGTTGGGTACATTGGTCAAATGTACCTGATTTGAAGAAGCCTCACCTAACTCAATGATATACATCATAGTGTATTTGATGTTTGTTTGAGTTACTTGTGCAGGTTAGGAATACACTGGACTGAAGCTAAAAATTCTAAGTCCATGTGTCGACACCCAGAGGGAAAGTGTCGACACTTGAGAAGACTTGTGTCGACACCCAGACAAGCAGTGTCGACACTTGGAGTCATTGTGTCGACACCTGGGAAGAAGAGTCGACACCAGTCAGAAAGTGTCGACACTTGGAGCTGTGTCGACACTCAGTGTAGAAGAATGCAGAAAAGCTGTGTCGACACTTAGCAGAAGTGTCGACACCTAGAAGAGCTGAGTCAACACCAGAAAGTGTCGACACTTGAAGTAAGTGTCGACACTCAGCAAAAGTCTGCAGAATCTAAGTACAAGTGTCGACACTCAACACAATGTGTCGACACTATGCAGAAGAGTCAGCACTTAAAGTAAGTGTCGACACCCAGCACAATGTGTCGACACTTAGCTAAAGACTCAGTATTTGAAGTAAGTGTCGACACTCAGCACAATGTGTCGACACACAACCAGAGGAGTCAACACTTGAAGAAAGTGTCGACACTCAGCACAATGTGTCGACACTTAGTTGAAGACTCTACACTTGAAGAAAGTGTCGACACAAGGAGCTGTGTCGACACTTAGCAAAGATCAGAAAAGTTACAAAATATTCTAAGTACAAGTGTCGACACTAAAGGAATGTGTCGACACTCAGCTGAAGAAACAAAAGTGAAGACTTGTGTCGACACCAAGAAGCAGTGTCGACACTTGACAGTTTCAACACATAAAGTTGTGTCGACACAAAGGAGTTGTGTCGACACTTAGAAGAATACAGTTGCAGAATGAAGTACAAGTACTTGTGTCGACACTCAATTTCAGTGTCGACACATGCAGAAGAAACTGTGTCGAGACATACAAGGAATTGTGTCGACACCTTGTAGACTTGTGTCGACACTTACACAACATGTGTCGACACTTGGCCTATAAGTGTCGATACTTAAGAACAGAAAGTCTCGACACTATCTGACAGTTAGAGGAATTTCAAGAAGTGACTGGTTGACAAGACAGCTGCCGATCCACCCGGTCTACATCAACTGTTAGTGATATCATAAGTCTGTTATGAACCGGACCAGCCGGTTACCATGAAGGAAGACTATAAATAGGCACCCATAGTTTACAGATAAAGATTGATTGTTGAGATAATATAGAAGTGGTTGAAAAAGTTTTTACAGAGAGAGTTCAGATCTTTGTAAAAGTGGTATATTGAGTATCAACACAAGAAGATCTTGCTGTGCATCAGCAGATCTAAGAAGTTGGAGAGAGAGAGCTCCAACCAAGTATTCAGTCTTTGGAACTAAGGCTGAGAAGAAGAATTCAGAGTCATCTGGATTTCAAGAAGCAGAGGTCAAGGAACAACTGCAGAAGATTCAGACTAATTCAGTTCTAATCAAGAAGCTTTGAAGGAAGCTAAGTCAGTTTGGATCTAACTGAGTTCTTCCAAGAACTCTTCAAGAATCTCTCAACTCCTCTCCTATTTTCTGAGTGTTAGAGTTAACTATTGTACTTTCTATTTTAACTTGTAGGATCCATTGGATCTGAGAGAATTGTAAGCCTATTTTATAAAGGCTGAGGGTAGGGCTTGGTTGCCTGAGTGTAGGAGTTGAAGAACTCTGAGTGTAGGCCTTAATTGGCTGAGTGTAGGCCTGGGTGGCTGAGTGTAGGCCTTTTGGCTGAGTGTAAGGCTTTGGGCCTGAGGTAGGAACCTAGTTTGGTTCTGAGTTAGTGGAGAAGTTTGGCCGAATCTAGTACACTGCTAGATAGGCGAAGGGGGAAAGTGGATGTACCCAAAGATTGGGGAACCACTATAAATTAGTGTGTCTGCTGTGGTGTGCTGTGCTGTGCTGTGGATTAATTGTTTGATTTCTGTAATTGCTGTTAGCTGTAGTAATCTGTGAAATAATTGTTGTGCTGTCAACAAAGTTTTAAAAAAGGTTTAGGTCACCTATTCACCCCCCCTCTAGGTGTTTAGGTACCATATCTTTCAAGTGGTATCAGAGCGAGGTTCCTCAAAAAGGACTAACTGTCTGAGGAGATCCAGTTTGGCAGATTCAGTATAAGTCAGGAAACAGTTTCAAGAAAATCAAGAAACATGGGGTCTTCAGAGAATCACAAGGAATTGGGTTCAATGAAACTGCCCATTTGCAGAAAGGAGATTTTTGGAATCTGGAAAGAAAGGGTAAGGCTGTTCATGGAGGCCTCTGACCCTAGGATCTACATCACAGTCAAGGAAGGGCCTTATGTGCCCATGAAGATTTCAGTCTTGGATGCTACACAGAGAACTCCAAAGGATTTTTCTGAGATGACCAAGGATGAGATTGTCCTAGCTACAATGGACAAAAGGGCACAAAACATCATAGTTAGTGCAATTGATGATGCCACCTTCCAGAACCTTATTCACTGTAAAACAGCAAAAGAAATGTGGGATACCCTCATTGTCTACATGGAAGGTTCTGAAGAAGTAAGACAAGATAGGAAGTCCTTGCTTAATCAAGAATATGAGAGCTTTAGGCAAGGAAGAGGAGATAGCATCACTGAATGCTACAAGAAGTTTTACAGAATTGTTAATGAACTCATGTCCTATGGAAGAGAGTTCACAAACTATGAATTGAATGATAAGTTCTTAAGGTCCCTAACCAAAGATTGGGACACTAAGATCTGTGCCATCAGAGAAATGGCAAAGTTGGGAGAAATTCCCCCTCCCACACTGTTTGGCAAGTTGTTATCTTATGAGATGCAATTGTCAGTAAGAAAAGAGGAGGAAAAGTCAACAAGGACTGAACACAGGGAAAGGACTGTTGCCTTTAAGTCAGAAGTACCTAGAAAGAACAGGACTAAGTCATCAACTCCTCCTCCAGAGGTAGTTGAATCAGAATCTGATGAGTCTGTTAGCACTAAATCTACAAGCAGTGAAAGTGATGAAGACTTTGCTGCATTTACCAGACATTTTCAGAAATTCCTGAAGAAGAAACAGTGGAAGTCCAGACCTTCTTTTTCCAAAGGGAAAGAAGTTCAGTATCAGGAGAAGAAGCCTTCAAAGAAGGACAAGCAAAGGACAAAGACTAGCAAGGCAACTGGGTCTAAGATTGTGTGTTACTGCTGCAATAGACAGGGTCATGTAATTGCAGATTGTCCTGAAAGAAGGAAAGAATCCAGTGACAAAAAGAAGACTCACTTCAAAGGAAAGAAGGAGAAGTCCTTTGTTGCAAAGAATGAGAAGACTCTTTCAGATATTTCTTCTTCAGACACTGAGACAGATGCTGAAGCCTATATAGGGCTATTTGCTGAAGAAGAAGAAGAGTTTATGTAGATCATGGAATCAATCTATGAACAAGAAGAGGTTCAGTGCCAAGGACTAATGGCATTGACTGAAAGTACCAAAATCCTGGAGCAGCCAGGACCTAGTCAGGTACAAAGTCCAACTCCAAGTTCAGATTCCAGTTCTAGTTCAGAGTCAGAATCATCTTCATCAAGTGATGGAAGTGATTCTGAATCTGAGGGAGATATTCATCAGCTCTTAGATGAATACCAAGTACTGTTGCAAGCCTATAAGAAAAGCAAGATCTTAGCCAAAAGTCAGGCAAAGGAGATTGCTGATCTCAAGGCAGCTGCAACAGATTTTGAGAAGGAGTATGATCAAAAACTGAATGAAGTAGCCAGGCTGAAACACATTACTGTGATTCAGATGGGTACTATTACATTTAAAAATGATCAAATTAAGTTGCTGGAGATCAATCTCCAGAAGGAAAAAGAGCTAGTTGCTAGGTTTTCAAAACCTAAATCAGTGCTACCCTTGATTGATGAATTTGTTCATCATAAAGGAAAGGCTGGATTGGGTTTTGTTAAGCCTGTGAGGACTGTTCAGGATCAGTCCAAGTCCAAGGGCAAAGCCCCAACATTCAACAAGGCTGCTGTGGTCAAGACAGCAAAGGTTGTACCTAAGCAAAGGTACAACAAGTTTGAATGCTGGTGTTGTGGCAAGGTTGGCCACTTTGCCTTGGATTGTTGGCACAATACCAGTGCCAAGTTGAGTAGCAAGTTACCTGTTGGAAAGCCAGCAGGTAGCTATGTCAAATTACAAACTAACAATCACCAAGGACCCAAGTTTACTTTGGGTTCTAAGGTTCATTAATTTGTTTTGCAGGTGAATCCAAGTGACCATACCCCTATATGGTACTTGGATAGTGGTTGTTCCAGACACATGACTGGAACTAGGGGACTACTGAAGGACTACATCCCAATCAAAAATGGTCCAAAGGTGACCTTTGGTGGTTCTGAAAAAGGAATCATCAAAGGGTTTGGTAACATTTCTTCTAACCTTGTTACCATTACTCAAGTGGCTTATGTTAAAGGTTTGAAACACAACCTCATTAGTATAAGTCAATTAAGTGATGTAGGGTATGACATCTCATTTGTTAAAAATGGTTGTCATATCAAGAGGTCAAGTGATCAAGAGATCATTTTGACTGGATATAGAAAGAGAAATGTCTACTGCTTAGACATTATGGTTGAGAACAATTGTTCTCCAGTCTGTCTTGTAGCTGATGAGACAGTCTCTCAATGTGTCAAATGGCACAAGAGGCTTGCTCATCTTAATTACAAGACTATTGGCAAACTCTTTAGTAAAGAGTTAGTGAGGAATGGTCCTCAAGTTAAGTGTGTCAAAGATGGCATTTGCTCAGCTTGTCAAAAGGGCAAGCAGACTAAATCCACCTTTAGAAGCTTAGACAACAAAGATGCTGTGAGGTGTTTATACCTCTTGCATATGGATCTATTTGGTCCAATGCCAGTTCACAGCTTAGGTAGGAAGGTCTACACCTTTGTAGTTGTTGATGACTACTCAAGGTTTTCCTGGGTGTTCTTCTTAAAGCAGAAATCTGAAACACCTAGTGTCTTCTATAGTTTTGTTAAGCAAATTCAGAATGAATTGAACTGTACAGTGGTCAAAATTAGAAGTGACCATGGTACTGAGTTTCAGTCTGAAAGCATGACAAAGCTGTGTGAAGACTATGGGATATTTCAAGAATTCTCTTCACCTAGAACACCTCAGCAAAATGGCATTGCTGAAAGGAAAAATAGGACCTTGATAGAGGCTGGTAGAACCCTATTAAGTGATTCATCACTGCCAGAATATTTCTGGGCTGAAGCAGTTAACACTGCATGCCATGTGATAAATAGGGCTACCATCACTAAAAGGTTAAACAAGACCCCCTATGAAGTAGTGAAAGGCAGGAAACCAAATCTGTCCTATTTTAGGATCTTTGGTTGTAAATGCTTCATACTTAACAATGGGAAGTCTTACTTAACTAAGTTTGCTGCCAAGTCCCAAGAGGGAGTGTTTGTTGGGTACAGCAATAATAGTAAGGCTTATAGAGTCTACAACTTGACCACACAAGTTGTAGAGGAGTCTGTGCATGTAGTTTTTGATGAAACACAACTAATTAACAATGAGTTGTCTAGTAGTGTGTGCAGCCCTACAGGTCTTACTAAGAAGATGGACAAGCTAACCATAGAAGATGTACCTGCTGCAAGACAGCAAGTAGAAGAAGATGGCTTATGTCCAGGGGGAGAACTACATGTACAAGGAGCTGTTGAAGTACAAGGAACTCAGCTTGATGAAGATGCTGAAGAAGTTCAACCAGAAGTAAGGATGCCTCCAGCCAACAGGCATCTAAGAGATCATCCAGTAGAGCTGATCATTGGAGATCCAAGACAAGGTGTTCAGACAAGGAGCAGGAATCAGAATGCTGTAGTATATTCAAGTTTTCTGTCTCAAATAGAACCAAAGAAATTTGAAGAAGCTATACAAGATCCACAGTGGACTGAAGCAATGCAGGAGGAGCTTAATCAGTTCAAAAGATGCAAGGTGTGGGATCTGGTTCCTAAGCCTAAAGATCACAATGTGATAGGAACAAAGTGGATCTACAGGAACAAGTTAGATGAACAAGGTGTCATCATTAAGAATAAGGCAAGACTGGTTGCAAAAGGATATAGGCAAGAAGAAGGTATTGATTTTGATCAAACCTTTGCTCCAGTAGCCAGACTGGAAGCCATAAGGATGTTCTTGGCCTATGCAACCTACCAAGGATTCAAAGTATACCAAATGGATGTGAAGTCAGCATTCCTTAATGGTAATTTAAAAGAAGAAGTATATGTGGAGCAGCCTTCAGGTTTTGTTGATCCTACTCTTCCACATTATGTCTATAGACTTAGGAAAGCATTGTATGGGTTAAAGCAAGCTCCTAGAGCTTGGTATGAAACCCTATCTAGTTTCCTCATTGAGAACAAGTTCACAAGGGGGAAAATAGATAAGACTCTATTCCTTAGGGAATCTAGAGGCAAAGTAATACTTGTCCAAATATATGTAGATGACATTATATTTGGGTCTACTGAAAGTAGCCTTTGCAAAAGTTTGCAAAGCTTATGCAGAGTCAATTTGAAATGAGTAGTATGGGAGAACTGAAGTTTTTCTTGGGTCTCCAAGTTAAACAGACTGAAAGTGGCTTGTCCATATGTCAGTCAAAGTTCACCCTGGAACTCATAAGGAAATATGGTATGGATTCATCCAGTACCATGAAGACTCCTATGGGGTCAAGTATGTCTCTAAGCAAGGATGATGCAGGGAAACCTGTAGATGAAACCTTGTATAGAGGGATAGTTGGCTCCCTACTATACTTGACTACAAGTAGGCCTGACATTATGTATGCTACATGTGTTTGTGCCAGGTATCAAGCCTGCCCCAAGGAATCTCACTTGACTGCAGTCAAGAGAATCTTGAGATATCTAAAGGGCACACCCTATCTAGGCCTCTGGTACCCTAGGAATGGAGATTTTGATCTAACAGGCTATTCAGATGCAGACTTTGCAGGATGCAAAGAAGATAGAAAGAGCACAACTGGATCCTGTCAGTTCCTAGGTGGAAGACTCATTTCATGGAGTAGTAAGAAGCAAACCAGTGTGGCCATCTCCACAGCTGAGTCAGAATATGTAGCTGCAGGAAGTTGCTGTGCTCAACTTCTGTGGATTCAACATCAGCTAGAAGACTATGGATGTCAGGTAAGTAGAACTCCACTTTATTGTGATTCTACTAGTGCTATTTCAATAGCTAACAACCCTGTATCACATAGTAGAACTAAACATATTGAGATTAAATATCACTTTCTTAGGGAGCATGTAGAAAGAAATGATATTGCACTTAAATATGTTAGAACTGATAATCAGATAGCTGATATGTTCACTAAGCCCTTAGATGAAGCTAAGTTTAATAGGTTCAAAATTGAACTAGGTATGATAAACTTAGATTAAGTATACAGAACAAAAATTGGCTAAGTAAAAAGGTGTCGACACATAGACAAGTCTATGTCGACACAGAATAATAAGTGTCGACACTTCAGGAAAATGGTGTCGACACATCTAGGAAGTTGTGTCGACACTTCAGAATGTTAGTGTCGACACATGTCGAGTAGGTGTCGACACATCCAATAAAGTGTCGACACTTAAGTTTTACTCAGAATTTTTCTAAGTAAAGTCTCGACTACATGTCGAGTATAGTGGTGTCGACACTTAACCAAGTGTCGACACATAAAATCTGTTGACTAAACTTGTGTCGACACATGTGTGTCGAGACATTATAAGTCAGTGTCGACACTTATTGACAGTGTCGACACATCTTTAGAAATTCATCCCGCCTGTTCGTCTTCAAACAAGAAAGGTATAAATAGGGTTCTGTTTATGTTTGTCGACACGCTTTCAGAGTTTCGAGACTAAACTCCTGTGTCGACATTTCTCTTCTCTAAAGACTAATTCTCAACACCCTAATGGCTCCCAAGCTGGAAGAGAACGTTAACGAAGGCTATGAGCTCGTGCGAGGCGCATTCGACGACGGTGATCAGGAAATCAAATCAGTGATAACCCTAGTCAGCGATTCAGGACTGGAATACTTGGTTTCAGAGCCAACCAAGATATGGAAGAAAGAAGTGATTGAATTTCTTACTGGAGCAACTGTGGACGACTCTGGATACAGAATCAAATCCAGAGTGCATGGAACCAAGGTCAAGGTTTCACCCAAGTCCTTGAGAAAGGTACTTCAGCTACCTAAGATTCAAGAAGAAGAGGAAGTGACCACATCTAAGACCAGAGAAGCACTCACTTGGTGTGGTCTTGATTCTAAGATGAGAATAGGTTCTGTCTTCAACAGAAAAGGCATGAACACTCAAGGCAAATTCCTGTCTGAAGTAGTAGGCAAGGTCATTCTTAGTAAAACTGGAGGGCATGACAGGGTGTCAGCCTCTATGTTCAGTATTATGACCAGAATCATCTTCAACATCAAAACAGACTGGTCTATGATTGTCTTTGAGAAAGTAAAAGAAAGTCTGAAGAAGCCCAATCTGGGCAGGATACTAAGTCTCTACCTGGCTGGATCAATTCCAGAGGTAATGAGCTCTGCTGCAGGAACAAAAATCAATCACATGAGGAGAATGGACTCAAGGATATTCTCTCGATGGGAAAGGGTGCTGTCAAAGGAATTGACCACCCCTGAGAAACAAGCTTCTAAGAAAGACTCTCCTCCCAGGAAGAAGAGGAAGACTGCTGCTGTGCCTCAAGAGTCCTCCAGCAGCTCAGGCAGTGAAGAACATGTGGTCTTCACTCCTGATAGTCCAATGGATAAGGCTGCAGAAAAGTCACCTGCTCCTCAGGAGCCAGCTGACATCCAGGGGGAGCTTCCAGGTGTAGCAGAACCATCTACACTGGAGAGTGAGCAAGCCACCCTCCTCATTCAAGAGGTACTTGTTGACCTTAATACTTTGAATTTTTCTATAATAAATTCTGATTTGTCTGATGACCATCAGCAAAATCAGCCAGCAACTCAAGAACCAGATGTTGTTCTCCAAGACACATCTGTTGTGATACCTGATAAAGTGGTTGAAGAACCAAGTACATCTCCTGCACAGTCACCCCCAGAATATACAATGGAAGATCTATTTCTGAATTTAGATCAAGATGATTTTGATATGGAAAAGCATACTGCTGATGCAGAGAAGGATGCTGCTGCTGAGGGGGAGAATTTGGATATTCAAGAAGAGCCTATAAGGCTAGATACTGAGAAGGCACAAGATGTGCACACTGAAAAACCATCAAGCCCTAAGGATAGGGTGAATATTGCAAGTACATCAGAATCTGAAGATGATGAAGCTGAGCAAGATAAGAAGAAGAAGTTCTTTGTTTTCAAAAGAAGGAGTCAGAGCTATAAGAAAGCTCTACAAACTGTTGCACAACACTCCTTAGTTCAACAAGCTCCATCAACTGATTACAGTGCTCTACTGCTTGCCATGCAAATCAAGATGGATGAACAAAGGAAGGCTTTAGAAACTTATGTTGATGAAGGGCACAAGACACTACAATCTGATCTGGGACAGGAAATCAAGTCAATAAGGTTTGAAATGAACCTTAATAAAAAGGAGATGACTGATTGTTTTACAAAGGGTGCTCATGCAGTGGTCTATCTGGCTAAACATCAAGAAACCATAAAAGAGAAGGTAGAAGATATTGCACTAAAGCAAGGATATGTGTTGGAAAATCAATTGAGGATGAATGATAATTTGACTGCATCTCACAATGCAATAGTCACTGAAATCAAGAAAAAGTCTGATGAACCATCAACCTCCTCTGCTGCTGCCAAGGCTGACTTTGATAAAATATTTCAAGCAGAAATTGCTGCTGTAAAGAATGCAATTACAGCCTCACAAAAGGTCATTTCTGAACAGCTTACCAAGCTTAGACCTTTCTTTAAGGATGGAATAAGGTATTTGGATAGCCAAATCAGGTTCCAGAAAGATGATGTGAGAGATCATGTAGCCCAAGAAGTCATAAAGGGGGAGAGGGTGTTAGTCAAAGCCAGTTCTGACCATGCAAAATGGATATCCAATTCCATCAGGGCTACACTGGGCTATCCTCCCCTGTGTGATGATGACAATGTAGCTGAATCTGGTATTCAAGGAACATATCTTGGAGGTGAGCAACAGGCAGTGGCTGATGTAATCTATCCACCTCCAGATTTTGACATGGTTCATGCTGATGTAAGCACTATGTATAGTCCAACTGCTGGCAAGCCCAATGTTATTCTGGAAAAGGTTGTTCAACCTATCACAGCTGCTATGCAAGAGGCTTTGGACAAAGAAGAAGAGACTAGGCTATCAAAGAAGAAGTTCAGGGAACTTGCTGAACAAAAACCAGATTTTGAACAGTGGAGCCCTACTTCTAGGAACATCATTCTCACTGCATGGAAAGCGGCCAAGGACAATGCCCATGAGAGGAACAAGTGGTTCTCAGAGGCAGAATGGAGGAAACATGAAAGTAGGCAGGAAGCCATTGTCCAACATAGAAGGAAGGCTAAGTTAGGAAAGCTACCTCCTACAGCTGTGGAGCCTAGCAAGTACTTTCCTAAGCCCTATCATTATTTTGAAAGGCAAAAGATCAAGGCTGAAGAACAGAAGAAGAAGGACTCCAAAGGGAAGAAGACTGCTGAAGCTGAGCCTGCTGCTGCTGCTGCTGCTGTGAAAGCCAAAGTGCAAGCTGGAAAAGGCATAGTCATTAAAGAACCAGAGCAGAATTAGACTAAGATTAAACTGAAGAATGTTATAATCTGTTACATCTGAACATTATTGTAAATCTTTGAAAATATATTGCAAACAATGTATGAACAATTTTTGATAAATAAATATTTCATGATTGTTCAGTAGAATGTGTCTAATTCTTGTTTGTTCTGTAATGCTGTATGAGTATACATGTGTGCTTTATTACATGTTTAAGTTTAACTCTGTTGACATATATCTGTTTTACATCATTTTATAATTTTTAATTATGAGTGGTGTGTATCATTGACTAAGGGTTATGACTTCTCCAAATAGGGGGAGATTGTTGGGTACATTGGTCAAATGTACCTGATTTGAAGAAGCCTCACCTAACTCAATGATATACATCATAGTGTATTTGATGTTTGTTTGAGTTACTTGTGCAGGTTAGGAATACACTGGACTGAAGCTAAAAATTCTAAGTCCATGTGTCGACACCCAGAGGGAAAGTGTCGACACTTGAGAAGACTTGTGTCGACACCCAGACAAGCAGTGTCGACACTTGGAGTCATTGTGTCGACACCTGGGAAGAAGAATCGACACCAGTCAAAAAGTGTCGACACTTGGAGCTGTGTCGACACTCAGTGTAGAAGAATGCAGAAAAGCTGTGTCGACACTTAGCAGAAGTGTCGACACCTAGAAGAGCTGAGTCAACACCAGAAAGTGTCGACACTTGAAGTAAGTGTCGACACTCAGCAAAAGTCTGCAGAATCTAAGTACAAGTGTCGACACTCAACACAATGTGTCGACACTATGCAGAAGAGTCAGCACTTAAAGTAAGTGTCGACACCCAGCACAATGTGTCGACACTTAGCTAAAGACTCAGTATTTGAAGTAAGTGTCGACACTCAGCACAATGTGTCGACACACAACCAGAGGAGTCAACACTTGAAGAAAGTGTCGACACTCAGCACAATGTGTCGACACTTAGTTGAAGACTCTACACTTGAAGAAAGTGTCGACACAAGGAGCTGTGTCGACACTTAGCAAAGATCAGAAAAGTTACAAAATATTCTAAGTACAAGTGTCGACACTAAAGGAATGTGTCGACACTCAGCTGAAGAAACAAAAGTGAAGACTTGTGTCGACACCAAGAAGCAGTGTCGACACTTGACAGTTTCAACACATAAAGTTGTGTCGACACAAAGGAGTTGTGTCGACACTTAGAAGAATACAGTTGCAGAATGAAGTACAAGTACTTGTGTCGACACTCAATTTCAGTGTCGACACATGCAGAAGAAACTGTGTCGAGACATACAAGGAATTGTGTCGACACCTTGTAGACTTGTGTCGACACTTACACAACATGTGTCGACACTTGGCCTATAAGTGTCGACACTTAAGAACAGAAAGTCTCGACACTATCTGACAGTTAGAGGAATTTCAAGAAGTGACTGGTTGACAAGATAGCTGCCGATCCACCCGGTCTACATCAACTGTCAGTGATATCAGAAGTCTGTTATGAACCGGACCAGCCGGTTACCATGAAGGAAGCCTATAAATAGGAACCCATAGTTTACAGATAAAGATTGATTGTTGAGATAATATAGAAGTGGTTGAAAAAGTTTTTACAGAGAGAGTTCAGATCTTTGTAAAAGTGGTATATTGAGTATCAACACAAGAAGATCTTGCTGTGCATCAGCAGATCTAAGAAGTTGGAGAGAGAGAGCTCCAACCAAGTATTCAGTCTTTGGAACTAAGGCTGAGAAGAAGAATTCAGAGTCATCTGGATTTCAAGAAGCAGAGGTCAAGGAACAACTGCAGAAGATTCAGACTAATTCAGTTCTAATCAAGAAGCTTTGAAGGAAGCTAAGTCAGTTTGGATCTAACTGAGTTCTTCCAAGAACTCTTCAAGAATCTCTCAACTCCTCTCCTATTTTCTGAGTTGTAGAGTTAACTATTGTACTTTCTATTTTAACTTGTAGGATCCATTGGATCTGAGAGAATTGTAAGCCTATTTTATAAAGGCTGAGGGTAGGGCTTGGTTGCCTGAGTGTAGGAGTTGAAGAACTCTGAGTGTAGGCCTTAATTGGCTGAGTGTAGGCCTGGGTGGCTGAGTGTAGGCCTTTTGGCTGAGTGTAAGGCTTTGGGCCTGAGGTAGGAACCTAGTTTGGTTCTGAGTTAGTGGAGAAGTTTGGCCGAATCTAGTACACTGCTAGATAGGCGAAGGGGGAAAGTGGATGTACCCAAAGATTGGGGAACCACTATAAATTAGTGTGTCTGCTGTGGTGTGCTGTGCTGTGCTGTGGATTAATTGTTTGATTTCTGTAATTGCTGTTAGCTGTAGTAATCTGTGAAATAATTGTTGTGCTGTCAACAAAGTTTTAAAAAAGGTTTAGGTCACCTATTCACCCCCCCCCCTCTAGGTGTTTAGGTACCATATCTTTCAACTATGAACTGACATAGGACCAAACAAGTCCATATGTAGGAGGTTTAAATACCTCACAGAGTCTTTTGTCCCAATGCCCTGAAGGAAGCTTTAGTCTGCTTGCTCTTTTGGAATGCTGAGCAAATGCCTTCTTTAGTGCATTTCATGTTGGGGCTATTCCTAACAAGCTCTTCACTATAAAGCTTACCAATGGTCTTATAGTTCAAATGAGCTAGCTTCTTGTGCCATTGGACACAGTATGAGACTTTGTCATTTGCAACTAGGCATGTAGGAGAGTCTATATCTAACCATAGAAAATTCAAACAATAGACATTCCCACTCCTAGCGCCTGTCAAGATGACCTCTTAATCTGGTACTGATCCTTATGGAATGCAATGACATAGCCAAGATATCAGAGTTGTCTTATGCTTATTAAGTTATGTAGCAACCCTTCAACATATGCCACTTTGTGAAGGTGACTATGACATTGATAATCTTACCATAGTCTCTTTTCACTCCTCTATCTGAACCACCAAAGATAACTTTAAGTCCATCATTCACTGAAGTGTACTCCTTTAGATTGCTACTTGTTCCAGTCATGTACCTGAAACAACCTCTGTCCAAGAACCATATAGGGCTATGGGCACTTGGACTAACTTTCATCACATAATTTATCTTACCTTAGGACCCTAATATGTATTGGGTCCTAGGTTTTGATTTGTTTGAAACACAAACTTTCTTCCTACAGAATTTCTGACAGGGAGATTAACCTTTGATCTAGACACACTTAGATTGCGCCAACGATCTAGGGAAAAATGCCCGACTTTCTCATGGCACCAACATTTATGAATGTTGTATCTTCTTTTATGTGCTGGTGATGCAGTTTGGTTAACTACTAACTGTACAGAAGGAAGAGGTGCAACATCCTTCTTCAGGTTCATTTCAGCAAAGATCTGACTGAATGTGAGCCTTTCAGCAGTCTTTCTTGGCTTGCTTTGAATGTAATTTACAGCAGTCTTCTTTGTAGTTGACATGCTATTTATAACATCAGAGATAGCAAGATCTGGCCAGCTGACGGACTTCCCCTTGGTTTGAATCTTTGCTGGATGGACTGAAGTGAAGGCTACTACCTTGTTCTTGAGAGTTGGGGCTGGGGTACTAAAAATAAATGGTCCATGATGGGCCATTTGGATTTCCTCAACGTGAGCCTTAAAGGCACTTATTCCCCTACTATATCATCCACCATAGTGGTGAATAGATCTGTTCACACTATTGGATCTACCATTCATCTAATGACCATGGATGCTCTCTTGGTCATACCTGTTTGAAGGTAACTGAACTTTCTTAAAAGGAATGGGAGGCTTGGAAGCCAGAGGCTGAACTGGAGCCTTGCCTTTCCCTTTGGAATAGACAAATCTTGTGCTTCCCTTGAATCCCAACCCCTTCTTACTCTTTTGAGAGGAGAAGGAGTCTATCAAGAGTAACACAGTACTTAGCTTATAATAACTAACCACTATCCTTTTCTCCCTCTAAATCTTCTCTTCAAGGTCCCTAATGAGACTATCCTTGAATCTAATGGTTCCAATCGGCATGATAGTAATATTATTCAGTTGCCTAACTTCCCTTGCCTTCTGATCCAACAAAGTTGTAGACTCAGCCTACTGTGAAGCAGCTAGCTGAAGAGAGGTGATCTCCACAGCTTGATTTTTTCGCAACTTCTTACAATTATTGAAAACATTCAGAAGTTCACCATACTTGTCAATCAATTGATTGACATATTCCTCAGAAACTGAGACCTCTTCATCACTGGATGAAGAAGCATTATAATCTGGACTAGTCTCATAGCCTGTTTCTAAAACTGCTTGGAGATGGCAGCAAATGCTTCATCAGAGCTGTTATAGTCTGATGAACTTGGCCCTATGCTATCTAAATCAGTAGGCCTTCTTGGAGGAGAGTGAATCCTCTCCTTTCTTCTTTTGGTGCTATCTACTTTAAATGCCAAAGAATTTTCCTTGGCCTGGGATTTGCTGATGGTCTCCTCCTCTTTCCTGTAAGTCAGCTGCATCTGATATGAGAGAAGCTTTCCAAACAGAGTATGGGGAGGAGTATCAGCTAGCTTGGCCACCTACCTGATGGCATAGATCTTGGTGTCTCAGTCTCTATTGAGCGACCTGAGAAACTTGTCATTCAACTCATAATGGTTGAAGTCCCTCCCATAAGTGCTCAGCTCATTTACTATTCTGAAAAATCTTTCATAGCAATTTGCTATGATCTCATTCTTGCACCGCCTGAATGCCTCATACTCCTGGTTGAGCATGGACATCCAGTCATCTCTAACCTCTTCAGTTCCCTCCATATAGACCATAAGTGTGTCCCACAATTTCTTGGAGGTATGGTAGTGAACTAGATTCTGAAAGGTATAATCATCAATATCACTGACTATGATGTTCTGAGCTCTCTTGTCCAACGTAGCCAAAATGACCTCATCCTTGGTCATCTTTGAGTATTTCTTTGGTATCTGGACTGTTGTATCCAGTGCTGAGACTTTCGTAGGGATGAATGGTCCCTCTGTGACTGTAATAAAGATACTTGGCTTAGATGCTTCCATGAAGAGTCTGAAAATCTCATTCCAGATTCCAAAACTCTCCTTCCTGTAGATTGGAAGTTTCATGGAACTTAGCTCCTTATGGTTCTCTCCTGAACCCATAAGTATATTTTGTTTGCTACCCTTGGAGATCTACTCTAACTATTAAGTCCTTATTGAGCAACCTCCCTATGATACCACTTGAAAGTCTTTAATTCCAAGGTAGCTAAACACTTAGAGGGGGAGGGGTGAATAGGTTTTCTAGTCTCTTTTAATTTTCCTTAGCTTTCTTTGTGTTGTGAGTTAGTTATTAATAGCTTTCAAGACACACCACAAAAGCAAACTCAAGATTTATAGTGGTTTCCAAGATTATGGGTACATCCACTTTATCTCCCACCTTTCTAACTGCTTATTAGACAAGGCACTTCTCCAAAAACTCAGCTCCTCATAGCTTACACCATAGATCCTGCAGGATCTCTAAGTCTCCTACAAGGCATACAACTCAGACACAAAGCCCTGCCTCAGAGCAAATTTGCTCCTACAACTCAGTGATCAAATGATCACCTACCTCAGACTTGAAAACAAGTCCTACAACTTAGGCTATGGAGGTTAGCCCTACCTTAAAGAGAATTACTCTCCTACAGCTTAGGCATAAGTCCCTACCTCATATCTAAAGCTGGATCCTACCTTAGATCCAAAGGTCCTACACTAAGAGAGAATGACTCTCCTACCTCAGGCAAACTGCCCTACTTCAAGCACAAAGGCCCTATAACTAAGATCCACACAGGATCCTACCTCAGACCCAAAGGTCCTTCAACTTAGATCAAAAAATAGATCCTACCTCAGGAAAATGTACCTTGCCTCAGATCCAAAACTGGATCCTACCTCAGCCTTTATAAATCAGTCCTACACTCAGATCCAAAAGGATCCTATAGAAAATAAATGGGTTTAGTTGGTGTTAATTAGACACCAGAGAAATTTTTCTGTGTCTACTTCCTGAGCTGAGTTGTCTCAGCAATAACTTCTTCTCAGCAACAAGAAACTGATCTTCAATACATTGCTACTTGTTGTAGAAGTATCTCAAAAATCAAGTCTCTAATCTTGCAGTTGAGTTTTTCTTCAAACATCTAACTTTAAAATGTATAAATCAGATGGCTTTGCACCTTCTTCTTTATCAGAACTTTATCTGAACTTACTATAGCAGAAGAATTTTGTTATAGCCAATTTGCTGGAACTTTTAAAACAGCTGGTTAAACTTTAGGCTTCAAGCTCGGAATGAATTTGCGAAATAAATAAAACCCTAAAAGTTAAGTTCCTCCTATTGGTCTTGTCCCTTTATCTTCCTCCAATTAACGGCTCCAAAGACCAGTGGGTACCACCTGTAGTTATTGGCTACAACTTGTTTTTACAGAAGAAGACATACAATATGATACAAGCGCCATTTATCATGTTCTATAGATTTCCCGCAATGAATTTGAACTCTGTTGACTTTTGTTGATTTCAGCATCTGTAGACTAGCTAAATTCTCAGATTCAATCGAAACGTTAAGTGACTAGCCTTCACTCAATGCTCCTGAACTTAGCCAACTTTTACTACAATGCTAGGCATTGAGTGCGTTGAGTGAATAGCCTTCACTCAACGTCTTTATTTGACTTTTACAATCTAACTACTTAGGCATCGAGTGAAGCTTCATCACTCGACGCTTTTGCACTTGACCAAATTCTTCTATGCTGCCAGGCATTGAGTGTGTTGAGTGAGCTGTCCTCACTCAACGCATCTGGACTTAGAAAATTTTTTCTATCTATCTCTTCTTGAGCATCGTCATCACACGATGCTTTCTTCTCTGGAATTGAGTGAGCTATCCTCACTCAATGATTTTGGACTTAGCCAGAATTTCTCTGTTTCTTCTCAGGCTTTGACAGAATCAGCATGGCGTTGAGTGAACTGGCTTCACTCAATGCTTCTGGACTTAGCCTGATATCTTTGACAGATTCTCTGTGTCTTTGACTGAAGCAGCTTGATTCAACGCTTCTAGCTGTATGGCGTTGATTGAGTTGACATCACTCAACGCCTGTGGACTTGGCCACTTTTCTTCTTGCCAATGCTGAGGCATTGACAGACTCAGCTCTATTAGATGCCTCCAGTTATATGGCGTTGAGTGAAGTGTCTTCATTCAACTTCTGTGGACTTAGCTGTAGAATTGCTTTGCAGACTGCTGGGCTTTGACTGTCCATACCTTACTCAGTATTTTTTGGCATCTGGCATTAAGTTAACTGACTTCACTCAACGCTTATGGACTTAGACTATTTTTTAGTATTTCCAGCATCCATCTTTGAATTCTAGCATTGAGTGAAGTGGCTTCACTCAACGCCTGTGGACTTAAATTATTTTTCAGTCTCTCCACCTCTCTACCTTGTGACCACCTGTCACAAACACTTAGACAACCTGTCTAAACATGTTCCATGGAACATCCTGCACATGATGAGTTTAAACAACATTAAATACAACTATGTGTGTAACATTGACTTGGTTGACTTCTAAAATCTAGGACATTGTGAGCAATGGACCCAACAATTACATCGTTACACAACTCTTCATTTGTGGCTCCAAAAATAACGTCATCTACGTAAATATATAAAATGATTAGATCATGAATATTGTGCTTAATGAAGAGTGTGGTGGCGGCACTTCCCATCTTATATATGTGCTTTAATAGAAAAGATGTTATTTGTTCATACCAACCACAAGTTGCTTGTTTTAAACCATAAAACTATTTTTCTACCTTATACACATGGTAAGAAAATTACTCATTTATAAAACTGGACGGGGGTCGGGGGGGGGGGGGGGGTTGCTTAACATAGACTTCTTCTTTAATAATCTCATTTAAAAAGCACATTTTCCATCAATTTGAAATAATTTAAACCTTTTATACCTCAGAAAAGCTAGAAAAATTCTAATGGATTCTAAGTGTGCAACGAGTGCAAATGTTTCATCAAATCTACCCCCTCAATTTGAGAATAACCTTGTGTTACTAGTCTTACCTTATTTCTAGTAAATGAGATACACCATAGAATTTATTTTTAAATATCCATTTTATGCCTATAGTAGGATGATTAGATGGTCTTTCTACTAGGTTCCAATAAAAATTCAACATTTAAGGCAGAAGAAATATTTTTGGGTTCAATTTCAGAAACAAAGTGTATATTTGAAAAAGTTTCATGTAAGGTAGAATGAGTTGTTGCCCCTTTCAATGGTCCTCCAACAAGTTACCTTAGACGGTCCTTTGAGAATCTCAGCACGCTTAGAGGTACAAAATCTTCTTGTATTTCCTCCTTCTCTTCATCAACTACAAGGAGTGCAATATCCTCATTCTCCAAGGGGAAGAGGGTTCCTCATCATTTCCTGACACATTAGGATCTACACAATGAGAAAATTCATCATACCTAACATGAATGGACTCTTCAACAATTTTAGACTTTTTATTATATATCATATATGCTTTACTAGTTGAAGAGTATCCAAGAAATATTCCTTCATCAGATTTTTCATAAAACTTTCCTAATGCATCTTTGCTATTTAAAATAAAGCATTTGCATCCAAAGACATGAAAGTAAGATACATTATGTTTCATTTGGTAATAAAGCTCATACATTGTTAATTTTAAACTCGGGTGAAGCATGACTTAATTTATTATATAACATGATGTGTTTACTACTTCTACACAAAAATGATATAGGCAATCCATACTCAAATAACATTGTCCGTGCTAATTCTAGAAGGGTTCTATTTTTCCTCTCCAACACAACATTTTGTTGTGGGGTGCGTGGAGCGTAAAACTCGTATTTGATGCCTAGATTGTTGCAGAAATTAGTAAATTTTTCATTTTCAAATTCTCCTCCATAATATGATCAGATATATTTAATTTTTAAGTCAAGTTCATTTTGCATTTGATTATATAATTCTGAACACTCAGTAAAAACATCATATTTGGAGGTAAAAATAATGTCCAACAAAACCTAGAGTAATCATCTATCAAAACATACATGTACTTTCTGCCAACTAGAATTGAAGTGATAATTGGTCCAAATAGATCCATGTGAAATAATTAAAGTGATATAGAAGTAGAAATGTTAGTTTTGTTTTTAAAAGATTTTTTTGAGAATTTTCCATTCTGACATGGCAAACAAAGTGAAGATAAATTTTCATGTAGTGTTGATAAACTCCTAATTAATTTATCTTTTGACAATTTTAAAATCAATTTGGTGTTAGAGTGATCAAGTCACCTATGCAATAATTCTAGTTCTTTTTTTTGAAATCAAATAGTTTAAAGTAGCTAGAGAAAGATCATGAAAAAAAATCATATAAACATTGTGTGTTCTTGGTGTAGTGAGTACAACTTCATTAGACATAGGATTTATTTTTTTACATAAATTTGTAGATGACACAAACAATATATTTAGACCTTCATCATAGAGTTTGCTAATAGAGATTAAATTGTGTTTTGACATATAAAACACTTGAGAGAGAAAAAAATCATTACCCACTGTGCCAATTCCCACAATTCTTCCCTTTTTGTTATCATTGAATGTCACAATTCCTCCTTTATTCTTTGCTAGGCTAAGGAACATTGCTTTGTCAGCTGTCATGTGTTTGGAGCATCCAGATTCCAAGTACTACATGTCTCGGTTGGATCCCTAGAATTGATTTGGGCTAGGTTCACTATTAGGTTCTTGACCCTTCTTGTATAGCCTAGGGTCATTTTGTTAGATATAGGTCAGTCTGACTAGGTTAGTCAATCTATGATCCAGTCCTCAGAAGAAATAAGAGTTCCAGACTTAGAAGAATTACACTCAATAAGATTTCAGAAAATCAGTTCGAAGTTCTTCGAACTCATCTTGACGATCGTCAATCGCAAATCGACGAACTCAGAGTCCCTACTCTGAGTTAAGCTTGACAAACTTAGAGCTCACATCGATGATCTTCTCTCTTCTCTCAAGTTCTTAACTCGATGAACTTCAATCTCTGGTGGACGAACTTGGAGCCCAGCTTTGACAGCTTATTTTTCCAGATCAAATTTCTCTGATCTCAGCTTGACGAAGACGATTTCTCAGCTCGACGAACTTGATGTTCAGGTCGACGAAATCTATTCTAAGCTCGACGAAATCTGCCAGTTCATTATTTCTATGCAGTTAAATTTCTGGATTGACCAAGGCTTATATAATATATTATTGTCTATATTTCTCTGAGTAATTAATTGCATATATTCTTATGAATATAGCCGTTCATTGAAACATTAATTACTGGATTACACATAGTTAATATTCAGCTTAATAAGTAGGACAGTTAAGGAATTAATTTATTGCCCTTCTGGCCTTTTGTTCGAGTTCCAAGATTTCAGCAATTAATCATGGAGTAGAATTCAAATTCAGAGATAGAATTTCTGCAGGAAATATAAAAAGGAGAAGAGAATTCACTAAGGGCAGTAGACACAGGCAGATAAAGAACAAATTTATTCAGTCTGCATACTCATACAGTCTTCATCAATCTGCAACTCTTCACCAAGCTTTTAGAGAAATCAAAACTCAATCAGTCTAAAAGCTTCTGGAGTTCATCAAAGAAGACCTACACCCTGCAAAGCTTCCAGCAAATTCCTGAACAATATTCATCTCAGGGGAGCTTTGACATCATCAAGCAATCCACTAGTCTTCTCAGTTGTTTTTGAGAAATAGAAGACAATATCACATTCTTTTCACCCCACTGTACACAGGGTTTTAACTCCCTTTAAAAGTTAACCACCTGGTTCTTAAGTCTCGTTAACAAAAGACTTAGCTTGTTGTTTGGGCACCTGATCAAAAGCCTAATGGGTTGTGAGATCTCCCTTCAAATAGATATTGTGGTGATAGGACACCTGAGCAATAACCTGTTGGTGACAGGGCACCTGATCAAAAACATGTAGTGGATTTCTACCATGGTGGTAGAAAAGTGGATGTACCCAAGTTTAGGGGAACCACTATAAATTTCTTGTTTCGTCTGGATTGCTTCCTATTTTCTTATTGCTATGTGTTGTGTGCTGTGTTAGTTAGTTTTTCTTTCCTGCACTTTCTTAAGATATATATCACTATTTTTAATTCTGCTATAAAAACTTATTAAGTTTTTAAAATACTCTATTTGCCCCCTCTAGAGTTATATTGATCTGTCCCTCAATTGGTATCAAAGTGTCAAGGTTTCTTTGGTTTCACAGACTTACATCTGAACCAAGATCCTTGATAGATTTTTTTCTCTCTAGCCTCTTGTTTACAGCATGGCACAAAATAAGTAATATTCTAGCACCAGACCTCCTGTGTGCAACTTGAATAAATTTGCACTCTAGAAGGCAAGAATCAAACTCTATATGAACTTTATTGATGAAGATATATACAACTCTATCTTGACAGGTCCCCCTACTCCCTCTACATCAACTTCAACAAGTACTTTAGCAGTTCCACCACCTGAGTGGACTGATGCACAAAAGAAAGCCAAGATGGATGATGCTAAAACAATGAATATTCTAGCACAGACAATTTCAGATGACATCTTTCAGAAGGTGGCTGAGTGCACCTCTGCAAAGGCTATTTGGAACTCACTGAACCAAATAGTTGATGGGTCTTTAGATGAAAGAAAATATAGGAGATCCCTCCTCGTATCACAGTATGAAAATTCCAAGAAGGAGGAATTAGAGACTGTTGCTGAGATGTATAACAGACTCAGTGTCATCATAAATGAACTAAGAACCATGGAGAAGGACATCTCATTAATTGAGATAAATGACAAAATCCTAATGTACTTCTCCAGCACTTGGGATTCCAGGATATGACCAATTAAGGAGGCCAGAAGTTTAAATGAGATTTCCACAAAATCACTTTTTGCCAAGCTCAAGTCTTATGAGCAGTTCATCCAGACAAGGGAGGTTGCTGAACAGAAGGCTTCCACATCTTCAAGGAAGGAGCACAACATTGCTTTCAAAGCAACAGAGGAATCAGAAGCTCTTTTAGCTAATGAAGAACTGCTGAGCTTGTTGGCTAGAAGATTCTATAAAATGGCCAAGAAAGACTTTAGAAGAATATCATCCAAGAATATGACAATCGAAGATATGACAAGACTCCTACCAAGGAGATTATTTGTTTTGGATGCAGAAAACCTAGACACATTCTACCTGAATGCACAGAGGCACAAAAGAAAGATAGAAGAAAAGAAAAGGAGAATAAAAGTCAGTCAAGCAAGAACTATAACAAGCACTCCTCCAGCAAACACAAGAGAAAGGAGAAAGGCTTCATTGTTGAGACATGAAGTGACACAGATGAAGAATCCTCATCTTCCAGCTCTAGTGAAGATGAAGAGGAGGCAAAGACAAAGGAAGTTTGCCTTATGGCTATTAATGCCTCCAGCAGTAAATCTGATGCTGAGGAACAAGCTGAAGAATTAGAAGAGGAATTTGAATATGAAGAAGATCAGGTAATCTCTTCATTTGATTTCAATTCAGAAGATTTTAAAATTGAATTTAAATCCTTGTGCAATGATTTAATAAAGTCAGAGAAGGAAATAAAAATTCTTATAGATAGACAGTTTGAACTTATAACCTATTTGCTGAAAATATCAAACTGAAAAATGATTTAGACTTAACGAATGAACAAATCATTTCACTAAAAACTAAATTATGTGAAGCTATGCAACTTGAGGAATCTCTCAATGGGAGAAGCCTTACGCTGATGGACATCACAAGCACAGTCAATGCCAGATTAAATGGCAAGCTGGGCTTCAGTACTTCTACAAGCTTACCCCCATATTAAAGAAAAATATTCTTTCAACACCAATTAAATTTATCTCTGAAAAGGCAAAGAAAAAATGAGAGAAACTACTCAACCAAATGTCGCTCAGAAATCTATAATTAAGAAGAAAAAAATAAGAATCTGAATAAAAACTATGTTCAACAGATTTCGTCGAACTCAGATCGATGAAATGTGTATAGTTCGTCGAACCCAGATCAATGATCTATGAACGCCTATTATAGCTATAATAATTCATCTTACTGCGATCGACGAACTGTATATGGTTCTTTGAGCAGCGATCGACTAACTTGGGGCATAGAAAATGACTATGTTCATTCTCTGAGCAGAGTTCGATGAACTCATTCCTATTCGTCGAACGCAGATCGATGAACTTTTAATAATTCGTCAAACCCAGTCATGTTTAATAAAAACTATGGCTCTGATAGAAACTTCAATCAATTCAGAGAATCTACTAATCCTTTTACTCAATGGGAAACACCACCTAGAAGATATCATCCCTTAAGATATAAAAATCTACAAGAATTTTTTGTTATTTCCAGTTTCTCTTGTCAAAAGAAACAAGGACCCAAGGTAACCTGGGTCAAGAACACCTAATTCATTTCTATGTAGGTGAAGGACTGTCCAGTCTTTAATCCACAATGGTATCTGAACAGTGGATGCTCAAAGCATATGACTGGCTATATGGATAATCTTACAAACTACAAGTCCAAGCTAGGTCCAAAGGTGATCTTTAGTGATTCTAACTGTGGCCAAACTAAAGGCTATGAAGATGTTAAAGTTTGAGCAGTAACCTTTAGGAAAGTTACTTATGTGAGTGTCTTAAAGAATAACCTAATAGCCATAAGTCAATTATGTGATGAAGGTTATTAGGTATCATTTAACTCATCTTCCTGTATTATTTCTTGTAAAAAAAACAAACCTGTTTTAACTGGACTTAGACAAGGCAATATATATGCAGTAAATTTTCCATCAGCTAGTTCAGAACTTTATTTATTTAATTAGGTTAGCAATCAAAATGAAATTTGGCATAAGAGATTAGGACATGTAAATCTTAACAATATTGCTAAGTTATCTAGGGACAACCTTGTTAGAGGATTGCCTTCTGGCCCATACAAGGAAGGCCTCTACAGGGCTTGTCAGTTAGGCAAGCACACTAAAAATAGCTTTAAATCTATAAATAAAAGTGACTCACCTAGAATATTGTACTTGCTACATATAGAACTCTTTGGCCCTATTATTGTACAAAGTCTAGGAGGGAAATCCTATACTTTAGTGATTGTAGATGACTTCTCAAGATTCACTTGGGTATTTTTTCTGAGGTCTAAGTCAGATAACTTCAAGGTTCTTACAGATTTTCTCAAGAACATATAGATTGAGTACTTTACTCTGGTTGCATTGATCAGAAGTGATCATGGTACTGATTTTGAGTCTCTTCATATGCAAGAGTTATGTGAGAAGGAAGGTATCAGACACTGCTTCTCATCCCCTGGAACTCCTCAACAAAATGGGGTTGCTGAAAGAAAAAATAGAACCCTAATTGAATCTGTAGGCACATTACATACAGATGCTTACATGCCCCTATCTTTTTGAGCAGAGGCTGTGAGCACAATAAACTATGTACTGAACAGAAGTCTGATACATAAGCTTAAGAATAAGACTCCTTATGAGTTACTTAAAGGGAAGAAACCTAAAATCACCTATTTTAAAGTATTTGGATGCCTATGTTATATTCATAATAATGACAAGAAATACACTAGAAAGTTTGAAGTAAAAGCTGCAGAGGGAATTTTTCTAGGATATTCCCAAGTCAGCAACGCTTATATGGTTTTTAATAAATCTACTTTAAAAATTGAGGAATCTGTTCATGTTATATTTGATGAGGATAACATATTTTATAAGGAGAAAGAAGTTTCTACCAGTAGTATTTTGCAGGTACCTCACCTGTGTGAGAGATTGGATGATCTAAACCTCACCCAAGAGGTTCCATCACATCCATATCCACAAGTTGAAGAAGAACGTTAAGAAGAAAGTTTGGAAGTGGCTGAACTTCCTCCAATAGCTAATATAATTCCACAAGAGAAATTAATTCCACAAGTTGTTGCTCAACTAACTCTTCCCACTGATCTTGTCACACTTAGAGATCACCCTATATCTCAAGTGATTGGAGATATTTTAGTTCGTGTGCAAACAAGGCATCAACTAAACAATGATGTGATGCATGCTTGTTTCATTTCTCAACTTGAGCGCCACTCCATCAAAGATGCAGAGCAAGATCCCCACTAGATCATTGCAATGTAAGAGGAGCTCAATCAGTTTGAGAGGTGCAGAGTTTGAGAATTGGTTCCTAGACCCAAAGACTATCCAGTCATTGGAACGAAATAGGTCTTCAGAAACAAACTGGATGCTGAAGGAAATGTTATAAGGAACAAAGCAAGGATAGTAGCTCAAGGCTATTCACAGGAGGAAGGAATAGAATATGATCAGACCTTTACTCCAGTGGTAAGGCTTGAGGCTATAAGGATTTTCTTAGCCTTTGCAGCCTATAAAAGATTCAAAGTGTACCAGATGGATGTAAACAGTGCTTTCCTAAATGGAGAATTAAAAGAAGAAGTATATGTAGAGCAACCACCAGGTTTTATCTCTCCAACTCATCCTTCTTATGTCTTTAGATTGCATAAAGCTCTCTATGATTTAAAGCAAACTCCAAGAGCTTGGTATGAGACCTTAGCTAGCTTTCTATTAGAGCATAAGTTTTCTAGGGGCATAGTAGATAGGACTCTTTTTATCAGGCATCATAAAAATAAAATTTTGTTAGTTCAAATATATATAGATGATATTATTTTTGGCTCTATTGATCCCAAACTATGCAAAAGATTTTCTTATCTAATGCATTCAAAGTTTAAGATGAGTAGCATGAGTGAACTTTCATAACTCCTTGGTCTCCAAATGAAGCAATCATCTAATGGTATCTTTATCTCCCAATCTAAGTATGCTAAGTAGCTCATTAAAAGGTTTGGGATGTGTGATGCCTCAGGAATAAAAACACCTATGGCTGCTAATGCTGTGATTAATTCTGATGAACATGGAAAGCCTATTGATCATAAAACTTATAGGGCTATTGTTGGGTCTCTATTATATCTCATAGCAAGTAGACCTGACATAATATTTGCCACATGTATTTGTGCTAGGTTCCAAGTGAACCCTAAAGAATCTCACTATATTTTATTAAAAAGGATTTGGAGATATATAAAGGGTTGTCCAAATCTAGGACTCATATATCCATCAGAGTTAGAATTTGATTTAACTGGACTTTCTGATGCTGACTATGCTGGATGTAGAGTGGACAGGAAGAGCACATCAAGAACTTGCCTGTTTCTTAGTGATAGGCTTGTGTCCTAGTTTTGTAAGAAGCAAACCTCTGTGTCCATATCAACTGCTGAAGCTGAATACATAGCTGCAGGCAGCTGCTGTTCACAGATTTTGTGGATACAAAATCAATTGCTGGATTATGGTATCAACTTAAATAATTCAACTATGTTTTGTGATAATACTAGTGCAATATCTATTGCACAAAATCTAGTACATCATAGTAGGTTTAAGCATATAGAGATAAGACATCATTTCCTTAGAGATTGTGTGGACAAAAAGAAAATTAATCTTATCTTTTTCTCTACTGATTTGCAAAGAGCAGATATCTTCACCAAACCTTTGGATGAGAAGAAACATCTGTTCTTTCTGAATCAACTAGGTATGATTAATGGAGAAGTTTAATTTGATTTTGGTCCAAGGTTGAAGAATTGATCACATTTTGTCGAACCAAGATCGACGATCTGAGAACTATTCTTGAGAATTTACATCGACCTGAGATCGACGAACTCTCTGCGTGAAGTTATTTTTTTTCCAGCGGCGATCAACGATTTTGCTTCAGAAAAATTTTCGTCGACTGAGAATGACGAAAAATTTTCCCCTCTTCTGATTGAGATCAACGATATATTTCCTCATGAAATATTTTGTCGACCTGAGAACGAATATTGTTTATTTTTTACAGGACAGAGCCTGACGCTTCATATTCTGAAAATCTTATAACTAAGTTTTCATCGTGCTCCATCCCGCGCTTTCCGTTCTCTTACTCGTGCTCTCTCTTTTGTTTTTGCAAGAAAACCTATGGCGATTACGGCGCTCTCCCTCTCAAGCATGAAATTCGACATTGGTTTTGACATCGATTTTGATTCCTTCACCCACACTGATCAAATATTCATCGACATCCTATAGTTGTGTGAGGAACAGAAACTGAAGAAACTCATGCCCATAAGAATCAAGATATCGAGAAATGAAATCAGAGAATGAGTTTTTACTTCAACAGCGCATGGCGTAAACACAATGACTGGCACCATTGGAGGCAATCAGGTCTCTCTAACTCCTAAAATTTTGTCTGAGATTTTTGATTTGGCTACTGGACAAGATTATATTAAATTAGATAATGATGAATATGAGAATATGCTGAGTATAATGGGTCATTCTGAAAAAAACCCCAATAAGCAATTGAAAAAGAATTTTTCTATTCAATATATGTTTCTGGTAGATATTGTTGGCAAGGTGTTGCTGGGAAACCATACAACCCATGATTATATAACCAGGCACCAGTTTCTGGTGATGAGTGCTTTGGTAGAGTAGAAATCAGTTAATTAGGGAAATATTTTGTTTGAGCTGATAAAGAAGAAAAATACTAAGAAAGAGGTGTGCTTTGGGAGGATTATAGGAATTTTCCTCCACGAAAAGGCACCAGAATTATTGGTTTCATAGCCAATATTCATAAATGCCTCAAAGAGGATCACCTCTGCCTTATTTGGCAAATGGGAGAGGACCATTCCAAAGCCCTCCAGGGCCTCCTCTTCCTCTAAGACTTCTAAGAACACAAGGGCAGTTACAGCCTCTCCACCACCTCCAAAGGAAATTCCTCAATCCACCAGCATTCCTTCTCCTCCTCAACAACACTACCAATAACAACAACCACTTTCACCTCTTTCTCAAACATCATCTCCACATTCTCCCACCATCATTCATGAAGAAATTGCATCTCCACCTCCTCAATCGCCACCTCAAACTCATGTATCTGACATTCCATCTACTTCCTCACAACCTACTTTTAATGTACTGTCTCCTCCTACACCATCTCCAGATCAGTCCCCAGTTCAGGAACCCACCTCCACACCAACTACCATAGTTCCCACTTTTACCACTGAAATTCCAACCAACCCTACTTCCACATTTCCAGAATACACCCACACAGACTTCTCTCATGCCTTCTCTGTGTGTTCAAATTGTGGACATCACACCCCTTACACCACTTCTGCTCTGAAACCTCTCTACCTTAATTTCTCTGACATTGCCCATGATCTTCTTGCTTTCATCTCTCCCACTCTTGAGCAACTAATAACAAATACTATTTCTCCACTCTCTACTACCATCATCTCTCTCTCTACCTGTCTTGCTGCTCTCTTTTTTATTCCTTCTTCTGGAGGACTGACTTCAGGACCCTTTGAACCCAGCCAGGGGGAGATGTTCTATGAAGAAGCTCCAATTCCTCCTCCTGCAATAACATCAATAGCAGCAGATTATGATATGATTGATGATTCAGCAGATGCAGCCCCTCCATTTGAAATAATAGATATACTTGATTCTGATACTGACATGGCTAAGACAGCTGCAGAAATAATCACTGCTGGTGATTTCATTTTAAATCACACAGTTGATCTAGATTCTTTACTAGATTCTTTTAATCTTTCTTACAAAAATATTTTACCAAGTTTTGATGTATAGAATTCTAGAGCTATTATAGTTTATACTGCTCCTATAAGTTCTGAAGTTGTAGAATAACTAAATACAATATTTACTGTTGATAATTTTGTTGAACCAGCTCCTGAGCACAAAGCATTCTCTCCACCAACCTTTGGCTAGTGTGAGTCTCCTATGCCAGATCGGGATGACATTTTGTTTGCTGACATGGAAGAAGAAGCAGGAAATATTCAGACTGCTACATATATCTCTGTAGAGCCAACAAGCCTAGCACAGCAACAGATTCCCGGAATCTCAGCTGATTTGCTAAATAAACTGGATGCTCTTTATGACAATCCTGAAAATTCTTCTCAAGATGATGATGTTGATACTGAGTCAGATGACTAATAATAAAAGCTCAAAGAAAAGAAAGGCTCCTGCTAAATCTGCTCCTGCCAAGGCTGTTTCTAAGCCAAATCCATCTGTTGATTTCCATACTATATCCTGCATAATATTACACTCACTCCAGATGCCCCAAACTGGATGAGGTATTCCAAGACTGAGCAAAAAGCCAGGAAGAAGAGCAGGTGGTACTCTCCACCTCCTAAATTCAGGAGAGGTCCTCCTCATCCTCCTCCTCCTACAACAGGATCCTCTGGCAGTATTTCTCAGGTTCAAAAAGCTACATCTTCCCATTAGTCAAAATCTTCCAGTAGTAGGCAACAACAATACCATTCCAGCAGTAGCAGGCAGCAACAGTAATACTAGAAGCACAACAGGCAACAAAAAATATCTGAAGATGATCAACCTGATAAAGCATCTCCTAAAAGACCTTACTGTCCACCTGTTCCTTTTGTTGATCAAGAACAGGAAAACATTTCTAGAATGGCTAGATTTCAAGAGCTGGTTGGACTCTCTCAGATAAATAAAGCTAAAGAAGAAGGGAAGGATGCTTCTCAATATACTACAATTTCTTCTTACAAAAGAGAAGAATTAAAAAGGTATGACAAAGCTAAACATTTTTTCAATGTTGATGCTTATATGAGTTTACATCCAGAGGCAGTTGTTCCAAGAGAAACTTCAGGCAATATCATTGGAGTAGCTGATAGGACTATGTCTAAAAGAGAAGCCGCAAATCCCAACAGGGAAATCATCTTCAGCCAACCATCAGAGAAAGACAAGTCTAAGAAGTATAAATAGCTTTCTAATTAGCTTATTTTCCCTC
Organism: Platanthera guangdongensis; assembly: GCA_039583875.1. NCBI lineage: Eukaryota > Viridiplantae > Streptophyta > Magnoliopsida > Asparagales > Orchidaceae > Platanthera > Platanthera guangdongensis. Next base: position 77,448,437 of record CM077159.1, read on the forward strand.
TGAACTATTTGTTTTGGTTAATTTGTCACAAAACACTTGATGTATATATATCTGCTAAACTTTTTCTTTCTACTAGATATCTTTTATGCTTTGTGATTTTCTCTTTTCTGTTGTTCATAGTAACCTCACCCAAATAGAGGGAGATTGTTGGATCCCTAGTTTGGATTTGGGGTAGGTTCACTATTAGGTTTTTGAACCTTCTCGCATAGTCTAGGGTCATTTTGTTAGATATAGGCCAGTCTGACTAGGTTAGTCAATCTTTGATCTAGTCCTCATAACAAATCAGAGTTCTAGACTTAAAAGAATGACAGTCACTAAGAGTTCAGAAAATCAGTTCTAAGTTCTTCGAACTCAGATCGACGATCATCGATCACAGATCGACGAACTCAGAGTCCCTACTCTGAGTTGAGCTCGACGAACTTAGAGCTCAGGTCGACGATCTTCTCTCTTCTCTCAAGTTCTTAGCTCGACAAACTTCAATCTCTGGTTGACGAACTTGGATCCCATCTTTGATAGCTTATTTTTCTAGATCAACTTTCTCTGATCTCGGCTTGACAAAGACGATTTCTCATCTTGACGAACTTGAAGTTCTGGTCGACGAAATCTGTTCTGAGATCGACAAAATCTGTTAGTTCATTATTTCTCTGCAGTTAAATTTCTGGATTGACCAAGGCTTACATAATATATTATTGCATATATTGCTCTGAGTAATTAATTGTATATATTCGTATGAATATAGTCATTCATTGGTAGCATTAATTACTGGATTTCACAGAGTTAATATTTGACTTAATAACTGTGACAGTTAAGGAATTAATTTATTGCCATTCTAGTCGTTTGTTCGAGTTCCAAGATTTCCGTAATTAATCATGGAGTAGAATTCAAATTCAGAGATAGAATTTTTGTAGGAAATATAAAAAAGAGAAGAGAATTCACTAAGGGCAGTAGACACAGGCAGATAAAGAACAAATTCATTCAGTCTGCATACTCATACAGTCTTCATCAATCTGCAACTCTTCACCAAGCTTTTAGAGACATCAAAACTCAATCAGTCTAAACGCTTCTGGAGTTCATCAAAGAAGACCTACACCTTGCAAAGCTTCCAGCCAATTCCTGAACAATATTCATCTCAGGGGGAGCTATGACATCATCAAGTAATCCACTAGTCTTCTCAGTTATTTTTTAGAAAGAGAAGACAATATCACATTCTTTTCACCCCACTGTACACAGGGTTTTAACTCTCTTCAAAAGTTAACCACCTGCTTCTTAAGTTTCCTTAACAAAAGACTTAGCTTGGATTTTGGGCACCTGATCAAAAGCCTAAAGGGTTGTGAGATCTCCCTTCAAATAGATCTTGTGGTGACAGGGCACCTGAGCAAAAACCTATTGGTGATAGGGCACCTGATCAAAAACCTGTAGTGGATCCCTACTAGGGTAGTAGAAGAGTGTGTTGGGTACATTGGAAAATGTGTACCAGATTTGGAGAAGTCTCACTTAGCTCAATGATATTCATCAAGGTGTATTTGATGTTGTTTTGATTTTATATGTACATGTTAAGAATATGCAGGAAAAGTTTCTAATTCCATGAGTCGACACCAGAAGAAGCTGTGTCGACACTTGTGAAGACTTGTGTCGACACTTGAGAAAAGTTGTGTCGACACCTGGAGTCAATTGTGTCGACACTTGGAAAAGCTGTGTCGACACCAAAAGAAATTGTGTCGACACATAGGACTTGTGTCGACACACAGAAAGTTCAGTCGACATCAACTATGTCGACACACAGGACTTGTGTCGACACACAGAAAGTTCAATCGACATCAACTGTGTGGACACACAGGACTTATGTCGACACACACACCAGAATTTCTTCTAAGTTAATTGTGTCAAGACAAGAAGTGACTGTGTCGACACACAGGACTTGTGTCGACACATTCTTACAGAAGCTATGTCGAGAAGCAGTGTCGACACCATGAGAGTTGTGTCGACACCACCAAGGATTGTGTCGACACATAGTCTACTTGTGTCGATACATATGGAGTTCAGACTCGACACTTTGCAGACAGAGACAAAGTTTCAAGAAATGACTGGAGATTTGACAGCTGCCATAACCAACAAGTCTACTGCAACTGTCAGATCTGTCAGAAGTTGGTTAGCAACCGGATCAGCCGGTAACCATGGATGAAGTCTATATAAAGACAGATTCTATCAACTGAAAAAGACGACGAAGTACACAAAACACAATTACAACAGAAGATCCAACATACACAAGAAAATCCAGTCAGAGATTTCTAGTGGATCTAAGTGAATAATTTCAAAATATCTTCAGAAGAATTTATAGAGAGAGAGCTCCAACAATTCAAGTGAAGAAAAAGACTATCATCAACTAGTCTCTTAAGAGCAGATCCTGAACTAATCTGTAAAGAAGAATTCAGATTAATTTCTGGATTTTAAGAAGGAAGCTGATTGAAGATCAACTTCAAGAAATTCAACCTTACTGTGTTCAGATTCAAGATGCTTTGAAGAAAGCCAAAGACAGGTTGATTTTTGTGTAATCAGATTCTTCAAGAACTGATCAAGAAAACTTTCTACCCATTCTCTCTCAACTTGGGTGAAAGATAAAACTTATTTTATATCATTTTTTTGTAAGATCATTATTGATCTGAGTTGTAAGCCTAATTTAAAAAGGCTGAGGTAGGGCTGAGTGCCTGAGGTAGGAGATTTACATCTCTGAGTTGTAGGCCTTGGGAAGGCTGAGGTAGGGCTTTGTGCCTGAGGTAGGAGATTTAATTCTATGAGTTGTAGGCCTTGGTGAAGGCTGAGGTAGGGCTTAATTTCCTGAGTTGTAGGAGTGTCTACTCACTCTAATTTGTAGGAACCTTGACTGGGTTCTGAGCTGTAAGATCAGTGGATCTGAGAAGGAAGGAAGAAGTTAGGCCGAATCTAGCACACTGCTAGATAGGCGAAGGGGGAAAGTGGATGTACCCATCATTTAGGGAACCACTATAAATCTGTGTGCCATCTGTGATTGTGTGTGATATTGTGATTTTTGGGATGTGGTAGCTGTAGAACTGTTTGATTCTATTTGATTAACTGAATTAATATTCTGCCTTAGAGTAAAAAGGAATTGAACCTATTGACCCCCCCACACTCTAGGTGTTTAGGTTATATTGAAACCAATTCTTTCAAGTGGTATCAGAGCCAGGTTACTCAAAGATATACTTAACAGTCTGAGTAAGATCTGTGAGGCAGAATAAATTTGAAATGATGGGTTCAGGAGAAAATCATAAGGAACTTATTTCCATGAAGTTGCCCATATGCAGGAAATAAATCTTTGGAATATGGAAAGAAAGAGTCAGATTATTTATGGAAGCATCTGATCCAAGAATATATATAATTGTTAAGGAAGGGCCTTATATTCCAATGAAAGTCTCAGTTCTTGATGCTAATCAAAGGACACCAAAAGACTTTTCAGAAATGACTAAGGATGAGATTATCTTGGCTACTATGGACAAGAGAGCTCAGAATATTATAGTGACTGCCATAGATGACTCAACATTCCAAAATCTGATTCACTCTAAAACCTCCAAGGAGATGTGAGACACATTGATAGTCTACATGGAGGGATCAGAAGAAGTTAGGCAAGATAGAAAGTCAATGCTTAATCAGGAATATGAGATCTTCAGACAAAGCAAATCAGAGAGCATCACTGAATATTACAAGAAGTTCTTCAGAATTGTGAATGAACTAATATCATATGGAAGGGTCCTTAGTACATATGAGTTGAAAGATAAATTTCTTAGATCTTTGATTAAGAATTGGGACACCAAGATCTGTGCCATCAGGGAAGTGGACAGACTGGTAGAAATCTCTCCTCCAACACTATTTGGCAAATTGTTTTCTTATGAAATGCAACTCATGGCCAGAAAGGAGGAAGAGAAAAGTACTAAAGTTGACCATAGAGAAAACTCAGTGGCCTTCAAGGCAGAAGCCACAAGAAAGGACAGGAGGATGTCTCCATCTCCACCTAAGAAAGATGCAGAAGTGATCTCTGAAAGTTCTAATAGTCACACCTCAGACAGCAATCATTCTGATGAGGACTTTGCTGTCTTCACAAGGAAGTTTTAGAGATTTTTGAAGAAGAAGCAGTGGAGAACTAAGCCATCCTCCTCTCAGTCCGAGGATGGATATTATCAGAAAAGAAAGTCATCTAGAAAGGACAAGAGTAGGTTAAAACCTAGCAAATCAACAACTACAAAGATTGTATACTATTGCTGCAACAGACCTGGACATGTAGTAGCTGATTGTCCAGACAAAAGAAAGGAATCTGCAGATAAGAAGAAGTCTCAATATAAGAACAAGAAGGAGAAATCCTTCGTAGCAAAGAAAGAGAAAAGCTGGACAGATCCATCATCTTCAGATTCTGAATGTGATGCTAAAGCTTATATTGGTCTGTTTGCAACAAAATAAGAGACCGAGTTCTTGCAATTGCTGGACTCAATAAATGGAACTGAAGATCATCAGTGCAAAGGGCTGATGGCCCTGACTGATGAAGATCACTGCCAGGATCAGCCTGGTCCCAATAAGGTAAAAAGCTTATCCGAAGACTCTGATTATTACACTGGCTCAGAATCAGAAGCATCTACATCAAGAGATGTTGATGGATCTGAATCTTAAGGAGATATTCATCAACTTATAGATGAATATGGTGATTTGCTGCAGGCATTTAAGAGATGCAAAAACATGACTAAAATTCAGGCTAAGGAAATTTCAGCTCTTAAGTTGGCTGCATCTGATTCAGAAAAGCTGTTAGATCAGAAGATGAATGAGATTGCCAAGCTGAAAAACATAACTGTTATTCAGATGGGAACAATCACATTTAAGAGTGATCAAATCAAAAGTCTGGAAGTCAGAATTCAGAAGGAAAAGGATCTAGTGGCTAGTTTCTCTAAGCCAAAATCTATCCTACCCTTAATTGATGACTTTGTGTCTCAAAAGGGTAAGACAGGATTGTGTTTAAGGGAAATACTAGGGCAGCTAATTCTAAAAGAAAAAGGAAAGCCCTCCTTAAGCCACTTGTCTTCAATCCCCCCATTGCTCTCAGAAAGTGCAACAGCCTACCAATAGATATTATCATGATATCATTCATGGTCATGGTAAGCCTGATATTCTTAATGACAAGTGGTATCCAGCACTCAAGCAAAGAAACACTGTACCTACAGTATTAAGAACAGATGACAGCAAAGCTGTTAAAACTGTACCTAAAAAGAGGTATAATAGATATGACTGCTGGTGCTGTGGCAAAGTGGGACACTTTGCCATTGACTGTTGGCACAACACTAGTGTTAGGATGAATGCCAACTTACGTAGAAGAAGGGCTGCTACAAATTATGCTAAATTTCAGTCTAACCTGAACCAAGGACCCAATAACAATTGGGGTTCTAAGGTTAAGTAATTATTTGTTGCAAATAAGTCCAAGTGGCCATGCCCCTTTATGGTACTTGGACAGTGTATGTTCCAGACATATGACTGGAATAAGAGGATTGCTAAACGACTACTCACCCATATTGAATGGACCTAAAGTAATCTTTGGTGGTTCTGAAAAAGGAGTCATCAAAGGGTTTGATAACATTTCTAACAGCTCAATTACTATCACTCAAGTGTCTTATGTGAAGGGTTTGAAACATAACTTGATAAGCATAAGTCAACTGAGTGATCTTGGATATGACATTTCATTCATTAAAATGGTTGTCATATTAAAAGGTCAAGTGATCATAAGATCATGTAAACTGGTTATAGGAAAGGAAATGTGTATTGCCTATACTTTGTGAGTGAGAATAAAGATTCTCCTATTTATCTGGTAGCTGATGAGAAAGCCTCTCATTGTGTCAAATGGCACAAGAGGCTAGCTCATCTAAATTACAAGACTATTGGTCAACTCTTTAATAAAGAGTTAGTGAGGAATGGTCCTCAAGTTAAGTGCATTAAGGATGGAATATGCTCAGCTTGTCAAAAAGGCAAGCAGACCAGATCCTCCTTTCATAGCCTAGAAACCAAAGACTTAGTGAGGTGTTTATACCTCTTGCATATGGATTTATTTGGTTCAATGCCCATTCAGAGTCTAGGTAGTAAAGTCTACACATTTGTGGTTGTAGATGACTATTCTAGATTTTCATGGGTTTTCTTTCTGAGGCAGAAATCTGAAACCCCAACTGTTTTCTGCAACTTTGTTAAGCAAATTCAGAATGAACTCAACAATTCAGTGGTCAAAATCAGAAGTGACCATGGAACTTAATTTCAATCTAAAAATATGACAAAGTTGTGTGAAGAATTTGGGATTCATCAGGAATTCTCCTCACCTAGAACTCCTCAACAAAATGGAATTGCTGAAAGAAAGAATAGGACTCTTATTGAGGCTGGTAGAACTCTATTGAGTGACACTTCTCTCCAAGAATATTTCTGGGCTGAGTCAGTAAACACTGCATGTCATGTACTCAATAGGGCTTCCATCACTAAGAGCCACAAAAAGACACTCTATGAGGTTATGAAAGGCAGAAAACCAAACTTATCCTATTTTAGGATCTTTGGTTGCAAGTGCTATGTGCTTAACAATGGAAAGTCTTACCTGACAAAGTTTGCTGCCAAATCCCAAGATGGGATATTTGTTGGGTACAACAACAATAGTAAGGCATATATAGTCTATAACTTGACTACACAAGTTGTAGAAGAGTCTGTTCATGTTATATTTGATGAATCAAGACTTATTAACAGTGAGTTGCCTAGTAGTTCTTGTAGCTCTACAAGTATAAAAGAGAAGATGGACATGCTGACTATCAAAGAAGATCAAATTGTAAGGTAGGAAGAGGAAAATGATGGTTACTGTCCAAGGTGAGTACAATACTCACAAGATGCTGATGAAGACCATGAAGTACAGCAGAATGAAGAAAATGGAGAAATTCAAACTGTAGACATACTTCCTCCAGTAGTTAGAAATTTAAAGGATCATCCTGTACACCAGATTATTAGTGATCCTAGACAAGGGGTTCAAACTAGAAGCAGGAGCTTGAACACTGTACTATGCTCAAGCTTCTTGTCTTAACAAGAACCTAAAATATTTGAAGAAGCTATACAAGACCCACACTGGATTGATGCTATGCAGGAGGAGTTTAATCAATTCAGGAGATGCAAGGTCTGGAAGTTAGTTTCTAAACCAAAAGACCACAATGTCATAGGGCTAAGTGGATCTACAGGAACAAGCTAGATGAGAGTGGGATCATAATTAAGAACAATGTAAGGCTTGTTGCCAAAGGATATAAGCAGGAAGATGGCATAAACTTTTATCAAACATTTGCCCCTGTGGCAAGGCTGGAAGCAATAAGGCTATTCCTAGCCTATGCAACTTATCAGGGTTTCAAAGTGTTCCAAATGGATATTAAGTCAGCATTCATGAATGGAGACTTAAAGGAGGAAGTCTATGTAGAACAGCCATCAGGTTTTATTGATCCACTCTATCTGAATTATGTGTATATGCATAGGAAAGCCCTATATGGTTTGAAACAAGCCCCAAGGGCTTGGTATGAAACCTTATCTTCTTTCCTCATTGAGAACAAATTCTCAAGGGGGAAAATAGACAATACTCTATTCCTTAGGGAATCCAAAGGGAAGATAATCCTAGTCCAGTTATATGTTGATGACATAATATTTGGTTCTACTGAAAACAACCTTTGTAGGAAGTTTGCTAAACTTATGCAAGGGAAGTTTGAGATGAGCATCATGGAAGAACTTAAGTTCTTCTTGGGACTCCAAGTAAGACAGACTTATGATGGCCTGTCCATATCCCAGTCTAAGTTCACCCAAGAGTTAATTAAGAAGTATGGTATGGAGTCATCCACTACCATGAGAACTCCAATTGGGACAAGTATGCCTATAAGCAAAGATGATGCAGGAAAACCTGTAGATGAGTCTTTGTATAGAGGGATAGTTGGCTCCCTCCTTTATCTGACTGCTAGTAGACCTGACATCATGTATGCTATATGTGTCTATGCTAAGTATCAATCCTGCCCAAAAGAATCTCATTATACTGTTGTTAAGAGGATTTTGAGATATCTTAAGGGCACACCTAATCTAGGCCTTTGGTACCCTAAGAATAGATAATTTCTACTGACTGGATATTCAGATGTAGACTTTGCAGGATGCAAAGAAGATAGGAAAAGCACAACTGACACCTGTAATTTCTAGGAGGGAGATTGGTGTCATGGAGCTGTAAGAAGCAGACTAGTGTGACAATCTCCACAGCTGAGTCTGAGTATATAGCTGCAGGGAGCTTATGTGCATAGCTGTTGTGGATACAACATCAGCTTAAAGATTATGGTATCCAGGTAAGTAGAACCCCATTATTCTGTGATTCTACAAGTGCTATTTCTATTGCTAATAATCCTATTTCTCATAGTAGAACAAAGCATATAGAAAAAAGATATCATTTTCTTAGGGATCATGTAGAAAAAGAGGATATATGTTTATAATTTGTCAATACAAGTTTTAAAATTGCTGACATGTTCACTAAGCCATTAGATAAAACTAAATTCAATAATTATAAAATTGAATTAGGTATGCTGAACATAGAATAGGTTGACAAATTTGTCTAAGTAATTTTGTGTCGACACAAAAAGAGGTCTATGTCGACACAGAGAAGTTGTGTCGACACATCTAGAAAAATGGTGTCGACACTTCAGAGGAGTTATGTCGACACATCCGGGAGTTATGTCGACACATCCAGAAGTTGTGTCGACACTTAGAATTAGAGTCGACACAAAATTTCTGTTGAAATAATAAGTATGTGAAAGATATGGTACCTAAACACCTAGAGGGGGGGGTGAATAGGTGACCTAATCCTTTTCTAACTTTACTGGCAGCAAACAGTTTATTATCACAGATTTTTACCTTTTGCACAGCAATCTCAAAGTATTCACAGCATACACAGCACAATCACAGCACAACACAGTGGTTTATAGTGGTTCCCCAAGATATGGGTACATCCACTTTCCCCCTTCGCCTATCTAGCAGTGTACTAGATTCGGCCAAACTCTTCCACTGTCTCAGAACCCAAATTGGTTCCTACACCTCAGGCCCAAAGCCTTACAACTCAGCTTTATCCCAAAGCCTACACTCAGCCAATCAAGGCCTACACTCAGCCAACCAAGGCCTACACTCAGCCAACAAGGCCTACACTCAGAGATCTCAATCTCCTACACTCAGGCTAACAAGCCCTACCCTCAGCCTTTATAGTTATAGGCTTACAATTCACTCAGATCCAAAGGATCCTACAAGATAAAAATGTTTTACAAAAATTAACTCAACAACTCAGAAATGAAAGAGGGGAGTTGAGAGTTTCTTGATGAGTTCTTGGAAGAACTCAGCTGGATTCACCCTGACTTAGCTTTCTTCAAAGCTTCTTGAGTAGAACTGAATAAGACTGAATCCTCCTGCAGTAGTTCCTTGACCTCTGCTACTTAAGATCCAAAATTGTATCTGAATCCTTCTTCTCAGCCTAGTTCTAGAGGCTGATTTCTTGGAAGGAGCCCTCTCTCTCCAACTTCTTAGATCTGCACTTGGACTGCAAGATCTTCTTGATTTGATACTCTGTGTACCACTTTGATAACTTGTTCTTCAACAATGTGATCCACTTGAACAATAATCTGATCCACAATTTCTGTAAACTGTAGATGCCTATTTATAGGCCTTCTTCATGGTAACCGGCTGGTCCGGTCCATAACTGACTTCTGATATCTCTGACAGGTGCTGTAGACTGGCTAGAACGGCAGCTGTCAAGTCATCCAGTCATTTCTTGAAAATCTCTAACTGTCTGTAAGTGTTGAGACTTTCTGTCTTTAAGTGTCGACACTTATAGTCCAAGTGTCGACACATGTTGTGTAAGTGTCGACACAAGTCTACAAGGTGTCGACACATTTCCTTGTATGTCTCGACACAGATTCTTCTGCATGTGTCGACACTGAAATTGAGTGTCGACACAAGTACTTGTTCTTCTAGCTTTTGGCTGAATTCTTCTAAGTGTCGACACATCTCCTTTGTGTCGACACAACTTCTTATGTTGAATTTGTCAAGTGTCGACACTGCTTCTTGGTGTCGACACATAGTCTTCATTGTCGTTACTTGCTGAGTGTCGACACAGCTCCTTGTGTCGACACACCTTCTTCTTGTTGAGACTTCAGCTAAGTGTCGACACATTCCCTTAGTGTCGACACTTGTACTTAGAATATTTTTGTTGAACTTTCTGATCTTTGCTAAGTGTCGACACAGCTCCTTGTGTCGACACTTTCTTCAAGTGTAGAGTCTTTAGCTGAGTGTCGACACATTGTGCTGGGTGTTTACACTTACTTCATGTGTTGACTCTTCTGGTTGTGTGTCGACACATTGTGCTGGGTGTCGACACATTCTTCAAGTGCTGACTCTTCTGTTGAGTGTCGACACAATGTTCTGAGTGTCGACACTTTAACTTAGTCTCTGCAGACTTTTGCTGAGTGTCGACACAACTCCAAGTGTCGACACTTTCTGGTGTAGACACAGCTTCACTAGGTGTCGACACAGCTCCTTGTGTCGACACATTCTGTCTGCACTTTTCTTCACTGAGTGTCGACACAGCTCCAAGTGTCGACACTGCTGTCTGGTGTCGACTCTGCATCCCAGGTGTCGACACAATGACTCCAAGTGTCGACACTGCTTGTCTGGGTGTCGACACAAGTCTTCTTAAGTGTCGACACTTTCCCTCTGGGTGTCGACACATGGACTTAGAAACTTTTTGCTTCAGTCCAGTGATTTCTTAACCTGCACAAGTTAACTCAACATACATCAAATACATTATGATGTATATCATTGAGTTGGGTGAGGCTTCTTCAAATCAGGTACATTTGACCAATGTACCCAACAATCTCCCCCTATTTGGAGAAGTCATAACCCTTAGTCAATGATATACACCATTCATAATTAAAGATTACAAAATGATGTAAAGCAGATTATTTACAGCAGGGTAAACATAAACATGTAATAATTCACACATGTATACACATTCATCATTTCAGAACAAGAAATAGACGCATTCACAGAACAATCATGAAATATATTTATCATATATTGTTCTAACATTTTTCTAATACACCTTCAATGGTTTACAAAAATGTTTTACATTTAAAAGATTACAAAATAATCTTCAAGTAATTTCTTAATCTATTTCTGGTCTGGTTCTTTGATAACTATGCCTTTGCCAGGTTGGACTTGAGCTTTGACAGTGGCTTCAGCAGTTTCAGCAACAGCAGGCTTCTTGCCTTTTAGATCTTTCTGTTTGAGTGCTTCTGCCTTGATCTTCTGCCTCTCAAAGTAGTTTTATGGCTTGGGGAAGTACTTGCTAGGCTCCACTGTAGTAGGAGGTAGCTTTCCCATCTTAGCCTTCCTTCTGAATTGAACAATGGCCTCTTGTCTTATTTCATGTTTTCTCCATTCAGCTTCAGAGAACCATTTGTTCCTGTCATGTGTATTGTCCTTGGCAGCTTTCCAGGCAGTTAAAATTATATTCCTAGAGGTAGGGCTCCACTGTTCAAAATCTGGCTTTTGTTCTGCTTGTTCCCTAAACCTCTTCTTGGACAACCTTGTCTCTTCCTCTTTCTGTAGAGCCTCTTGCATGGCTTCAGTAATAGGTTGAACAACCTTTTCAATGTGGACATTGTCCTTGCCCTCAAGTGGGCTATACATTGTGCTCACATCTGCTTGAATCATTTCAAAGTCTGGAGGTGGATAAATGACCTGAGCTACTTCTGGTTGCTCACCTCCAAAATAGGCAGGGTTAATGCCTGATTCAGCAACTTCTTGGTCATCACACAGAGGAGGGTATCCAAGTGTAGTCCTGATTGAATTTGATATCCATTTGGCATGCTCAGAACCTGCCTTGACTAACACTCTCTCCCCCTTTATGACTTCTCTGGCCATGTGATCTCTGACATCATCCTTTTGAAATCTGATCTGTGCATCCAAGTATCTGATTCCTTCTTTAAAGTAAGGTTTAAGCTTTGTAAGTTGTTCAGATATGACCTTCTGGGAGGCTTGGATAGCAGTCTTTACAGCAGTAATTTCCTCATGAAAGACTTTATCAAATTTAGCTTTAGCAGCATCAGTAGATGTAGAAGGTTCAGCAGCCTTATTCTTTAATTCAGTGACAATATCATTGTGGGATTCAGTCAAATTGTCATTCATTCTTAATTGATTTTCAAGAACATATCCTTGTTTCAATGCTATAGCATCCACCCGTGCCTTGATCTTCTCTTGGTGTGTTGCTAAATACACCACTGCATTTCCACCCTTGTGGAAGCAGTCTGTCATCTCCTTCTTGTTGAGATTCATCTCAAACCTTATAGATTTTATATCTTGGGCAAGATCAAACTGTAATGATCTGTGCCCTGCATCAACATAAGCCTCTATGGCTTTCCTTTGTTCATCCATTTTAATCTGCAGTGCAATCAGTAAAGCACTATAGTCAACAGTTGGAGCTTGTTGAACTATAGGCTGTGGGGCTACAATTTGCAGAGCCTTCTTGTAACTCTGGCTCCTTCTCTTGAATACATAGAGTTTCTTTTTCCTTGCCCTTGCAGTCTCCTCATCTTCAGAGGCAGATGTGCTGGCAATATCAACCCTCTCCTTAGGGCTTTGAGGCTTGTCAGCTTGCACATCTTGTGCCTTCTCAGTTTCTTGCCTTATAGGCTCCTCCAGAACTTGCATTTGCTCCCCCTCAGCAGCAGCATTCTCTCCTTTAGCAGCATCAATTTCCTTGTCAAAATCTGCTTGATCCAAATTTAGGAACAAGTCTTCCATTGTGTATTCAGGGGGTGAAGAAGCTGGAGACATTCTTTGTTCTTCAACTACTAGAGCAGGAATCTCTTCTTGTACAGCAGATGTGTCCTCTCTAACAACATCTGGAACTTGACTAGGCAGCTGTGTTTGCTGAGGAACATCAGACAAATCAGCATCTTCTATAAGATATTCTAAAGTTTTTAGGTCAGTGAGTACCTCTTGAATGATGGTTGTGGCTTGCTCACTGTCCAGTGTAGATGCTGCTTCTACAACTGGATGCTCCCCCTGGCTTTGATCCCTGTGGATGGGGCTAGGTGGAGGCAGCTCCCCCTGGATCTCAGCATCAGCTGGAGGAGCAGGAGACTTCACTGCAGGCACTTCCTCATGATCATCAGGAGTGAAAACAACCTGTTCTTCACTCCCAGAACTGCTGGAGGACTCTTGTTCCACAGGAGCTATCTTCCTTTTCTTCTTAGGAGGAGTGACTTTCTCAGTAACTGTCTTCTCTGGTGTTGGCATTTCCTTGGACAACACCCTGTCCCATCTTGAAAAGATCCTAAGATCCATCTTCCTCATGTGATTTATCTTACTGCCTACAGCAATATTCATTACCTCTGGAATGGTACCAGCTAGGTAGAGACTGATGATTCTGCCCAGATTGGGCTTCTTCAAGCTCTCCTTGATCTTGTCAAAAACCACTATTGACCAGTCTGTTTTCAGAGTGAATATGATCCTTGTCATGATTCCAAACATATAGGCAAACACTCTGTCATGCCCTCCAGGTTTGCTGAGCAAGACTTTTCCCACTATCTCAGACATGAACTTCCCTTGATTATTCATGCCTTTTCTGTTGAAAACAGATCCTATCTTCATCTTTGGATCTAGTCCACACCAGGTAAGAGCTTCCCTGGTCTTTGAAGCAGTCACCTCTTCTTCATCTTGAGTTATTGGCAATTGAAGAATCTTCCTCAGACTTTTTGAGGTTACCTTAACCTTTTCTCCATGAACTCTGGATTTGATTTTGTATCCAGATTCATCTACTGCAGCTCCATTCAGAAATTCAAGCACCTCCTTCTTCCATATCTTAGTTGGTTCAAAAACTAAGTAATCTAACCCTGAATCGGCGACTAGGGTTACTACGGCTCTGATTTCTTGATCAGCATCGTCGAACGCACCGCGCACAAGCTCATAGCCTTCGTTAACGTTCTCCTCAAGCTTAGGTGCCATTAGGGTTTGTAGAATTTGTCTTTAGAAAAGAGAGGTGTCGACACAGTAGTTTTGGTCTCGAAACTTTGAAAGCGTGTCGACAAACAAAGACAGAACCCTATTTATACCTTTCTGATTTTGAAGATGAACAGGCGGGACAGCTAACTTAAAATGTGTCGACACTGGCAACAAGTGTCGACACTGACTTATAATGTCTCGACACATATGTGTCGACACAAGTTTAGTCAACAGATTTTATGTGTCGATACTTGGTTATGTGTCGACACAACATAACTCGACACATTGTTGAGACTTTACCTAGAAAATTCTGAGTAAAACTTAAGTGTCGACACCATATTGGATGTGTCGACACCTACTTGACATGTGTCGACACTAACATTCTGAAGTGTCGACACCACATTCCTAGATGTGTCGACACCTTTTTCCTGAAGTGTTGACACCACTATTCTGTGTCGACATAGACTTGTCTATGTGTCGACACCTTTTTACTTAGTCATTTTCAAATCTGTGAACTTACTCTAAGTTTATCATTCCTAGTTCAATTTTGAATCTATTGAACTTAGCTTCTTCTAGTGGCTTAGTAAACATATCAGCTACTTGTTCATCTGTTTTAACATATTCTAATAAAATATCTTCTCTTTCTAAATGCTCCCTAAGAAAATGATATTTAATCTCAATATGTTTTGTCCTACTATGGGATACAGGGTTATTAGCTATTGAAATAGCACTTGTAGAATCACAGAAAAGTGGAGTTCTACTTACCTGAAATCCATAGTCCTCTAGCTGATGTTGAATACACAGAAGTTGAGCACAACAACTTCCCGCAGCCACATACTCTGACTCAGCTATGGAGATAGCCACACTGGTTTGCTTCTTGCTACTCCATGAAATTAGTCTCCCACCTAGGAATTGACATGTTCCAGTAGTGCTCTTTCTATCCTCTTTGCATCCTGCAAAGTCTGCATCTGAATAACCTGTTAGATCAAAATCTCCATTCCTAGGGTGCCAGAGGCCTAGATAGGGAGTGCCCTTTAGATATCTCAATATTCTTTTGACCGCAGTCAAATGAGACTCTTTAGGGCAGGCTTGATACCTTGCACAAACACATGTAGCATACATGATGTCTGGTCTACTAGCAGTCAAGTATAATAGGGAGCCAACTATCCCTCTATACAAGGTTTCATCTACAGGTTTCCCTGCATCATCCTTGCTAAGAGACATACTTGACCCCATAGGAGTCTTCATGGTACTGGATGAATCCATACCATACTTCCTTATGAGTTCTAGGGTGAACTTTGACTGACAAATGGACAAACCACTCTCAGTCTGTTTAACTTGGAGACCCAAGAAAAACTTCAGCTCTCCCATACTACTCATTTCAAACTGACCTTGCATAAGTTTTGCAAACTTTTTGCAAAGGCTGCTTTCAGTAGACCCAAATATAATGTCATCTACATATATTTGGACTAGTATGACTTTGCCTCTAGATTCCCTAAGGAATAGAGTCTTATCTATTTTCCCCCTTGAGAACTTGTTCTCAATGAGGAAACTAGATAGGGTTTCATACCAAGCCCTAGGGGCTTGCTTTAACCCATATAAAGCTTTCCTAAGTCTATAGACATAATGAGGTAGAGTTGGATCAACAAAACCTGCAGGCTGTTCCACATAAACTTCTTTTTAAGATTACCATTTAGGAATGCTGACTTGACATCCATTTGGTACACCTTGAATCCTTGATAGGTTGCATAGGCCAAGAACATTCTTATGGCTTCCAGTCTGGCTACTGGAGCAAAGGTTTGATCAAAATCAATACCTTCTTCTTTCCTATATCCTTTAGCAACCAGTCTAGCTTTATTCTTAATGATGACCCCTTGTTCATCCATCTTATTCCTGTAGATCCACTTAACTCCTATTATATTGTGGTCTTTAGGTTTAGGAACAAGTTCCCAAACCTTGCACCTCTTGAACTGATTAAGCTCTTCTTGCATTGCTTCAGTCCATTGTGGATCTTGTATTGCTTCTTCAAACTTTTTAGGTTCAACTTGTGACAGAAAGCTGGAGTAGATTGCTGCATTCATGTTTCTACTCCTGGTTTGTACTCCTTGTCTTGGATCTCCAATAATCAGCTCTACTGTATGATCTCTAAGATGCCTGTGAGCTGGAGGCATCCTAACCTCTGGTTGAACCACTTCAGCATCTGCTTCATGCTGTACACCTTGTATTTCTTCAGCAACTGGCACATGTAGTTCTCCCCCTGGACAATAGCTACTCTCTTCTCCTTGCTGTCTTGCAGCAGGCACTTCTTCTATAGCAAGCTTGTCCATTTTCTTTGATAAACCTGTGGGGCTGCATACACTGCTAGACAACTCATTATTAATAAGTTTAGTCTCATCAAAAACTACATGCACAGATTCTTCTACAACTTGTGTAGTCAAGTTGTAGACTCTATAAGCCTTACTATTATTGCTGTACCCAACAAAAATTCCCTCTTGGGACTTGGCAGCAAACTTAGTTAAGTAAGACTTCCCATTGTTAAGTATGAAGCATTTGCAACCAAAGATCCTGAAGTAGGATAGGTTTAGTTTCCTGCCTTTCACAACTTCATAGGGGGTCTTGTTTAGCCCTTTAGTGATGGTAGCCCTATTTATAACATGGCATGCAGTGTTAAATGCTTCAGCCCAGAAATACTCTGGCAGTGATGTATCACTTAATAGGGTCCTACCAGCCTCTATCAAGGTCCTATTTTTCCTCTCAGCAATGCCATTTTGCTGAGGTGTTCTAGGTGAAGAGAATTCTTGAAATATCCCAAAGTCTTCACATAGTTTTGTCATGCTTTCAGACTGAAACTCAGTACCATGGTCACTTCTAATCTTGACCACAGTACTATTTAGTTCATTCTGAATTTGCTTGACAAAGCTGTAGAAGACACTAGGTGTTTCAGATTTCTGTCTTAAGAAGAACACCCAGGAAAACCTTGAGTAGTCATCTACAACTACAAGGGTATAGACCTTCCTACCTAAGCTATGAACTGGCATTGGACCAAAGAGATCCAAATGCAAGAGGTACAAACACCTCACAGTATCTTTGTTTTCTATGCCTTTAAAGGTGGATTTAGTCTGCTTGCCCTTTTGACAAGCTGAGCAAATACCATCTTTGACACACTTAACTTGAGGACCATTCCTCACTAACTCTTTGCTAAAGAGTTTGCTAATAGTCTTGTAGTTAAGATGGGCTAGCCTCTTGTGCCATTTGACACAATGAGAGACTGTCTCATCAGCCACAAGACAAACTGGAGAACCATTGTTCTCAATCATAATGTCTAGGCAGTAGACATTCCTCTTCCTATAACCTGTCAAAATGATCTCTTGATCAATTGACCTCTTGATATGACAACCATTTTTAACAAATGAGATGTCATACCCTACATCACTTAATTGACTTATACTTATTAGGTTGTGTTTCAACCCTTTAACATAAGCCACTTGAGTAATGGTAACTAAGTTTGTAGAAATGTTACCAAATCCTTTGATGATTCCTTTTTCAGAACCACCAAAGGTTACTTTTGGACCATCTTTTACTGGAATGTAGTACTTTAGTAATCTTCTTGTTCCAGTCATATGTCTGGAACATCCACTGTCCAAGTACCATGTTGGGTTATGGCCACTTGGACTTACCTGCAAAACAGATTAATGAACCTTAGAACCCAAAGAAGTCTTGGGTCCTTGGTACAAGTTAGTCTGCAATCTGACAAAACTACCTACTGGCTTTCCACCAGGTAGCTTGCTACTCACCTTGGCACTGACATTGTGCCAACAGTCCACTGCAAAATGGCCAATCTTGCCACAACACCAACATTCAAACTTGTTGTACCTTTGCTTAGGTACTGCCTTGGCTGTCTTGTCTACAGCAGGCTTGTTGAATGTTGGGGCTTTGCCCTTGGATTTAGACTTGGACTGCTCAGTCCTTGCAGGTCTAATAAAGCCCAGCCCAGCCTTGCCTTTATGATGAAAAAAATCATCAATTAAAGGTAACACTGACTTAGGTTTAGAAAACCTAGCAACTAAGTCCTCCTTCTGAAGATTGATCTCCAGATTCTTAATTTGATCATTCTTAAATGATATAGTACCCATCTGAATCACTGTTATGTGTTTCAGCCTAGCTATCTCATTCAACTTTTGATCAAACTGCTTCTCAAAATCTGTTGCATCAGATTTAAGATCAGCAATTTCCTTTGCCTGACTTTTGACTAGGGTTTTGCTTTTCTTGTAAGCTTGCAACAGTACCTTATATTCATCTATAAGCTGATGAATATCATCCTCAGACTCAGATACATTCTCATCACTTGATGAAGAAGAATCTGAATCTGAACTAGAATAAGAAACTGAACTTGAACATGAACTTTGTACCTGACTGGGTCCTGGCTGCTCCAGGATTTTGGCACTCTCTGTCAAAGCCATTAGCCCTTGGCATTGACTATCTTCTTGTTCATAAATAGACTCCATGATCTGCATGAATTCATCCTCTTCTTCTTCCGCAAACAGCCCTATGTAGGCTTCAGCCTCAGACTCAGTTTCTGAAGAGGAGATATCTGATAGAGTCTTCTTTTTCTTGGCTACAAAAGACTTCTCTTTCTTTCCTTTGAAGTGAGTCTTTTTCCTGTCGCCAGATTCCTTTCTCTTCTCTGGACAATCTGCAATAACATGGCCCTGTCTATTGCTGCAATAGCACACTATCTTAGATCCAGTTGCCTTGCTTGACTTTGTCCTCTTCCTGTCTTTCTTTGAAGGCTTTTTCTCCTGATAAAAGACTTCCTTTCCCTTTGAAGAAGAGGGTCTTGACCTCCATTGTTTCTTCTTCAAGAATTTCTGAAAGTGTCTAGTGAAGGCAGCAAAGTCTTCATCACTTTCACTGCTCTCACTCTTTGTGCTAACTGACTCATCAGACTCTGACTCAACTACCTCTGGAGGTGGAGTTGATGACTTATTCCTGCACTTTTTGGGAACTTCTGTTTTGAAAGCAACTGATCTTTCCTTGTGTTCCGTCCTTGTTGATTTCTCCTCCTCTTTCCTCACTGTCAATTGCATCTCATATGACAATAACTTGCCAAACAGTGTAGGAGGAGGAATTTCCCCCAACTTAGCCATTTCTCTTATGGCACAGATCTTTGTGTCCCAATCTTTGGTTAGGGAACTTAAGAACTTATCATTTAGTTCATAGTTACTGAACTCTCTTCCATAAGACATGAGTTCATCAATTGGTGTCAACAGTATGTCTGTGTCAACACATCATCAATTGGTGTTGACACATAGAAGTCAACACTTTTGTCGAGACATTAGAAGTCTATGTCGACACCATCTCAACAGTGTCGACACACTAAGTAAATTTTGACGCGCCTTTGGCCTTCTAAGTTTAGACACATATAAATAGGTCAAGAATAAACCCTGTCGACATGCTCTCCAGATTTTTGAGACTAGATTCTTGTGTCGACAAACTCTCTTTTCTCCATTCAAGATTTCTCACCATCCCAATGAAACTTGACGAAAACGTGAGCAAGGGATATGAACTGGTACGGAATGCCTTTGACGATGTTGAACCAGCGATTAAAGCTGTGATAGCTCTAATTGCAGAAAAATGGCTTGGAGTATTTGGCATCAGAACCTATTAAGATATGGAAGAAGGAAATCCTTGAGTTCTATGGATCTGCAACTCAGGATTCAACTAGACTAAAGATTAGGTCTTCAGTCCAGGGTAATAAAATCAAACTCACCATGAAGAACATACAAAAAACTCTTCATCTGCCCAAAAATCAAGAAGACGAAGAAGTTACCTCTTCCAAGACCAGGGAAGCACTCTAGTGGTGTGGATTAGATCCCACCATGAAAATTGGATCATCTATGATTAGAAAAGGAATGAATGTACAAGGAAAATTCCTTTCTGAAGTAGTTGGCAAAGTAATCTTATGCAAACCAGGTGGACATGATAGGGTCTCAGTCTACATGTTCTGCCTCATGACCAGGATCATCTACAAAAACAACACCAATTGGTCTGCAGTCATATATGAGAAGATTAGAGAAAGCATCAAGAAACCGAATCTGGAAAGGATATTAAGTTTATACTTGGCTGGAGAAATTCCAGAAGTGATGCAACATGCTGCTGGATCCAAGATCAATCACATGAGGAGAATGGATCTAAGGATAATCTCTAGATGAGATAGAGTGCTGATAAAAGACATGGCTGATGAAGAAAGGCCAGAGAATACTGAGAAATCACCTGCTCAAGTCATTAGACATGATGATCAGATGCAGGGGGAGCCTCATCTTGAGGAAGAGCCAACACACTTAGAAAGTGAAATGGCTAATCAAACTATTCTTGAGGTAATCCAAGAAGTTAATCAAACAATTTTCAATAATGAGTATGGAACACTAACTGTGCCCTTGATTGATGTTGTCCAGACCACTCAACTCAACAATCAAGCACATGATGCTATTATGGAGGGTACATCTACAGTTGCTGATGCTCTAGAGTTAGTGATGCCTCCAGTCCAAACTCAACAAGAGTTTAGTCTTGAAGAGTTGTTCCCTGATATAGAGCAAGCCATGACTGAGGGGGAGCAAGCCAGGACTGAGGGGGAGCAAGCCAGGACTGAGGGGGAGCAAGCTGAAATTGAGGTGGAGCAAACTAGGACTGAAAAGGAACTGCCTCCTAGTCCTCAGGAAAGAGTTGATATAGCAAGTACCTCAGCTTCTGAAGATGAAGCAGAATCTCAAGCAAAGAAGAGAAAGCTGATGGTTTTCAGAAGAAGAAGCCAAAGCTATAAAAGGGCATTGCAAACTGCTCCATAACCAGTTCCTGCACATGATTATAGCTCCATTCTGGTATCTTTGCAAGTAAAATTAGATGAACAAAGAATATCCATGGAGAAATATATGGATGAAACTCATAAAGATTTGCAATTCTCCTTGGCTCAAGATATAAAATCAATTAGATTTGAGGTAAACCAGAATAAAAAGGAGATGACAGATTGCTTACATAAAGGAGGTAATGCTGTAGTTTTTTTGGCAAAACAGCAACAAGAGGCAAGGACATAAATTGATGATATAGTGGTCAAGAAAGGCTATGTCCTAGAAAATCAACTAAAGATGAATGATAATCTTACTGAATCACATAATGTGATTGTTACAGAATTAAAGAATACTGTAACTGCACTGACTGAGGCAAGGGCTAAATAGAAATCAGAGTTTGATAAGAAACTTCAAGAGGATTTAGCCACTTTCCAATCTGCACTTCAAGCCTCTCAGAAGATTATATCTGCTCAGCTTCAAAAGTTTAAAGCCTATTATACAGAGGGAACAAATTATCTGGTTAATCAAATAAGGTTCCAAAAGACTGATCTCAGGGATCATATTGAAAGAGAAGTCATAAAGGGGGAGAGGTTGTTAGTCAAAGCCAGCTCAGATCATGCTAAATGGATATCAAATAGCATCAGAGCCACTCTTGGATATCTACCCCTATGTGATGATGACAATGTTACCGAGTCTGATATGCAACCTGCCTATATTGAAGGTGATCAACCTGAAATTGCTCAGGTCATTTACCCTCCAGCTGATTTTGACATGGTTCAGCAAGAAGTTCAGTCAATGTACAACCCTCCATAGGAGGTTAACAATATTATTCTTGGGAAAGTGGAAATTTCAGTGGCTGCCAAGGAAGCTCAGAAGGAAGCACAACTGTCCAAGAAAAGGTTTAGAGAATAGGCTGAGTTGAAGCCTGATTTTGAGCAATGGAGCCCTACTTCCAGGAACATTATATTGACTGCCTGGAAAGCTGTGAAGGATAAGACCCACGAAAGGGGTAAATGGTATAATGAGCAAGAATGGAACAAGTATGAAGCCAGACAGGAAGCCATTCTTCAATACAGAAGGAAAGCAAAAGCTGGGAAGCTACCTGCTAATGCTCTAGAGCCTAGCAAGTACTTCTCAAAGCCTTTTCATTATTTTGAAAGGCAAAATATAAGGGCAGAAGAACAGAAATGGAAAGATCTGAAAGGAAAGAAACCTGTTGATGATGCTGAACCTACTGTGCAGGCTCAAATCAAACCAAGAAAAGGCATAGTTATCAAGGAGCCTGATCAGCCTTAGAATAGATTAACTAAATTTTACAACAATGTAATCTTTAGTTGTTAAAAAAATCTATGTAAACTAATTGTTGACAAACTTTTGATAGTTTAAACAAAACAATGATTCATGCTCACCGTGTTTGCATCATTCCGTGATGACATATTATACATGTTTTGTTTATATGTTACCCTGTAATGTAATGTTTATATACATCATAATATGTGTTTATTATAAATTGTGTATATCATTGACTAAGGGTTATGACTTCTCCAAATAGGGGGAGATTATTGGGTGCATTGGAAAATGTGTACCAGATTTGGAGAAGCCTCACTTGGCTCAATGATATTCATCAAGGTGTATTTTATGTTATTTTGAGTTTATATGTGCAGGTTAAGAATATGCAGGAAAAGTTTCTAAGTCCATGAGTCGACACCAGAAGAAGCTGTGTCGACACTTGTGAAGACTTGTGTCGACACTTGAGAAAAGTTATGTCGACACCTGGAGTCAATTGTGTCGACACTTGGAAAAGCTGTGTCGACACCAGAAGAAATTGTGTCGACACACAGGACTTGTGTTGACACACAGAAAGTTCAGTCGACATAAACTGTGTCGACACACAGGACTTATGTCGACACACAGAAAGTTCAGTCGACATCAATTGTGTCGACACACAGGACTTGTGTCGACACACACACCAGAATTTCTTCTAAGTTAATTGTGTCAAGACAAGAAGTGATTGTGTCGACACACAGGACTTGTGTCGACACATTCTTACAGAGGCTATGTTGAGAAGCAGTGTCGACACCATGAGAGCTGTGTCGACACTACCAAGGATTGTGTTGACAAATAGTCTACTTGTGTCGACACATGTGAAGTTCAGACTCGACACTTTGCTGACAGAGACAAAGTTTCAAGAAGTGACTGGAGACTTGACAGCTGTCATAACCAACTAGTCTACTGCAAGTGTCAGATCTGTCAGAAGTTGGTTAGCAACCGGATCAGCCGGTAACCTTGGATGAAGTCTATATAAAGACAGATTCTATCAACTGAAAAAGATGACGAAGTACTCAAAACACAATTACAACAGAAGATCCAACATAAACAAGAAAATCTAGTCAGAGATTTCTAGTGGATCTAAGTGAAGAATTTCAAAATATCTTCAGAAGAATTTGTAGACAGAGAGAGCTCCAACAATTTAAGTGAAGAAAGAGACTATCATCAACTAGTCTCTTAAGAGCAGATCCTGAACTAATCTGTAAAGAAGAATTCAGATTAATTTCTGGATTTTAAGAAGGAAGCTGATTAAAGATCAACTTCAAGAAATTCAACCTTACTGTGTTCGGATTCAAGATGCTTTGAAGAAAGCCAAAGACAGGTTGATTTTTGTGTAATTAGATTCTTCAAGAACTGATCAAGAAAACTTTCTACCCATTCTCTCTCAACTTGGGTGAAAGATAAAACTTATTTTATATCATTTTTCTGTAAGATTATTATTGATCTGAGTTGTAAGCCTAATTTATAAAGGCTGAGGTAGGGCTGAGTGCCTGAGGTAGGATATTTACATCTCTGAGTTGTAGGCCTTGAGAAGGCTGAGGTAGGGCTGTGTGCCTAAGGTAGGAGATTTAATTCTCTGAGTTATAGGCCTTGGTGAAGGTTGAGGTATGGCTTAATTGCCTGAGTTGTAGGAGTGTGGACTCACTCTGAGTTGTAGGAACCTTGACTGGGTTCTGAGCTGTAAGATCTGTGGATCTGAGAAGGAAGGAAGAAGTTAGGCTGAATCTAACACATTGCTAGATAGGCGAAGGGGGAAAGTGGATGAACCCATCATTTGGGGAACCAATATAAATCTGTATGCCATCTGTGATTGTGTGTGATATTGTGATTTCTGTGATGTGGTAGCTATAGAACTGTTTGATTCTATTTTATTAACTGAATTAATATTCTGCCTTAGAGTAAAAAGAAATTGAACCTATTCACCCCCCCTCTAGGTGTTTAGGTTATCTTGAATCCAATTCTTTCAGAGTGGATGTACCCAAGTTTAGGGGAACCACTATAAATTTCTTGTGTCGTCTGGATTGCTTCCTATTTTCTTTTTGCTCTGTGCTGTGTGATGTGTTAGTTAGTTTTTCTTTCCTGCACTTTCTTAAGATATATATCACTATTTTTAATTCCTCTATAAAAACCTATTAAGTTTTTATAATACTCTATTCACCCCCCCCCCTTTAGAGTTATATAGATCTGTCCCTCAGTCTCTTTTGTCCTTATCCTGCCAACACACCTGATAAGAAGCTGAGAGTAAAGATACGAATACCCAAGTGGTTCCTCCCATAGAGTAGGTGGAAAACTTAGGCACCCAAATTTGCTTTAGGGTACATCATCCCATTCTCCTGCAAGACCCAAAGGTGTGACTAAAGCGAATGCATTTGGTACACAAAATAAAAGGGGTTGGGACTCTTTTTCTTTTTTGGATTCTTGCTGGAGGAATGTGAGTAATCAAATATATAAGAAGATTTTTTATTGGATGGGTTATTGTTTCCGTCGCTATCACCAGTGGTAGATATTACCACCTGGCAGTAGTGACAAAGACCATAACCAAGTCCATATTTCGTGTTTCCATGGCACTGGTGGGTCAGAATCATGTCCAAAATTTTATGACAAATTCTAATTTTTTCTATTGTCATGGTGTGATCATTGATTTGGGTTTTTAAAGAGGTGTTTTCTCCGACTAGGATTCCACAAGAAATGTTCTTTCAGAGATGATTTTGGATGATAGAAGTTTTTAGACCCGTTTCTAAGCCACCATTTTGATGTTTGAGAGATTTCACATTGGAGTGAGCCTTAGAGTGGGCATCCTTGAGTTCTTTTATTCTTCCAAAGAGTGATCACACATTTGGTAAGATATCTTATCTTTCCCAAAAGATTTTTACTTTCTTATTTAATTTTGATTTTGTTTTAGAAGAATTTTATATTCAGATTTTAAAAGATCAACTTCTTTCAGATTTTTGTCAAAAATTTTGCAAGTTTTTATATATTTAATATATTGATCATCATAAGAGGTAGGTAGTACCTCGGTGTCGCTCTAAACACTACACTCGTCATCATATCTCTCGTGGTTGTTCCCCATAAGGCACATATTGGCCTCTTCCTCATTACTAGATGTGGTCTGGCTTGATCCTTCAGATGAGGAGTCATCCAAAGTTGACACCTTCAGAACTTTCTTCTTTTCTTTTTCTCTGTGGTGTTTTTGTTCTTCTCTTTTAGGTACTTTGGGCACTGACTTTTGATATATCTGATCTCCCTATTGTGGAAGCATTCAGACAAAGTTTGCTCGTCTTCACCATTGTTGACTTTCTCCTTTTTGGAAGATTATCCTTTCCTCCTTGCATTCCTGTTGAAGTACTTGCAGAAAGACTTCCTCCTTTCCAGATTCTCCATGAATCTTTTAAAGTTTTCCATGTAGAGGCTTTCTTCGTTCTCCACATCATCGTCATCGTCTTTTCTTCTTGACTTAAGTATCAAGTCCTTCCGCTTAAGCTCATTATTGTACTATTCATCTCAGATCGTGAGTTTGAACTCATGTGTTTTAAGTTCCCAATAAGGCTCTCAATCTGGAGTAGTCACAGATCATGTGGTTCGAAGATTGCGGTCACCTTTCGATTGAACTTTAGAGGGAGTGACCGAAGAATTTTTCAAACGAGATCGCCATTAGTGATGGTTTTCCCAAAAAATTCTAAAGCATTGACGATCTTAGTAAATCATGTGTACATTGAATTAACGTATTCATCTACCTCCATGTGGAATTTCTCACATTCCGACTGCATTTGAAATTGCTTTGAATCTTACACTAGCAAAGTATCTTCATGAGTTAGTTCTAGAAGATCACAAATAAGGAATCAAACCACCCCTAGATCTAACCTAGACCTAGTCGCGACAACACGCAGTGAATTGTCGAATCCTTCTAGGAAATCGACGACCACACCAGATGATTTTACCCTAAGTCTCGCAAGACTTAGTTGCCCCTACCTGCGTCGAATTTACAATACTAAAAAATATAGGAAATAAGATTTACAACCATAATAAAGAAACTCCCTCAATATGATGGACTCGATGGTGAATATGCGTGATCGATCTTTATTCGAATCGTTGGCCTTCATAAGCATTGAGAGGAGCTCTTGTCACCAAGGAGGAGGCTCTCATAAAAGTACAAAAGTTATGGTTTTATTCGTAGACTCTGTCTTGTGTCTCGTTGTTGTTATTTTGAAAAGGAGGAGGACTGCTCTTTTTATAGGCACAGGACCTACCACCGGTGGTAGCCCTACCGCCTGATGATAGCTACTTTATGCAACTGTTTTCTCCCTTTGGAAATCAATGTTTTAGGTAACTTCCCATTTCAATTTTAGAAAGCTTTGCATTGCTATTTTAAGAAACTTTCGATCTTTCAAAATCGGCATTTTGACAACTTTTTCTTCCAAAAATGGAATTTCCAAAAGATATTGTCTGGCGTTAGTGATACTGCCCGGCGGTAGCACTTTCCATTTTTAGTAGCATCCTTTCAAGTGTGTTTTTATCGGATTTCTAGTGCTAGTGCCAGTGGTAGGGATACGACCTGCAGTAGCAATAGAGAAAATTCTGACTTGTCTTCATGGGGTATTAGACTTATAGATCCCGCACAATATAAACACACAAGAATCATGATCAAACATAAACTGAGATTTGTTATTCTCAAACTAAGATATGTGGAATGCATGTTCCAACAAAAAAATCTTTTTTTTGTTTTGATGAATAATTTTTTATAATTGTAGTTTACTTTTTTAATAATCAAAATATATTTTATGCTAACTATTTAGCATGGATAAAAAATGTTATATAAATCATATATAAACAAGTTATAAAAGATTTGTGTCCAGGAGCAAAGATACTAAATGAGTGGTAAATCATAGATGGAAGGAGAAAATATTTACAGTGGTGGGAAAAAAGAAATGCAGATCACGAATGATTGGATCTTACTTTCGTAAACCCTTGAATAAAAGAGGAATAGTTGAAAGTA
The DNA here is from genome assembly GCA_039583875.1 of Platanthera guangdongensis. Classification (NCBI taxonomy): domain Eukaryota; kingdom Viridiplantae; phylum Streptophyta; class Magnoliopsida; order Asparagales; family Orchidaceae; genus Platanthera; species Platanthera guangdongensis. The sequence continues at coordinate 77,475,680 of CM077159.1, forward strand.
GAGAAAGAGTTTTCTAGAAAATCATGTTTTACAGGCTGCTCAAAAGGACATCAAAATATATTTTCTTAAGAACCCATCATCCAACATCCTAAAAATTATGATAGAGATAGGAGTAAAACGTTTTCCACACTACACCATATCATGCATATGGTAGCGCTCAAAAACCTCTACTGTATATGAAAAAACCGCTACTGCAGGCATACGGTAGCAGTTGCCCTTGTGTTGCATCTGCCGCCGTAGCTGTAGGGTATGGTAGCGGTTACCCAATGTATTGTAACGTTTTTGAAACCGCTACCATAGTTACATTTATCGTAGCGGTTATTGTTTTCAATGGTAGCAATTATTTTATTTTATAGCAACGACTATAATACTTTATGGTAGCATTTATTCTTGTATTTGACAACATTTATGATTTTCTATGGTAGCGGTTATCCTAATATATAACAAAGGTTTTTATTATTAATGAAAACGATAATGATGATCAATAATAGCGGGTTTTAGCACTACATTTGCGCTTAGTATTTTCAATGGATGCGTTTTGATCTGATCTATTAATAATTCATTTGAAAATTCAGTTTTTAGCATCAAGACGATAAAAGTGCGCACTTAAGAATTAAACCTTAGCTAGGCATGATCCTGCTCAACCAACTGAACACAAATATTATTGTGCATATATAACATAAATATTCTTACAAAAATTCTTACACATAGCACAAATATTTGCATATAGTACATATATTCTTAAACAACATAAATATTTGCATATAGCACATATATTCTTACACAATTTCACATGCGTAGTAGAGACATTACATGTATCACAAATATTCACATCATTTTATACACCACATAAACTATAATCACTTATTCAATAAACAGAAATGGGCATAGCCACGAGATCCACGTGATCTACTTCCTCTGCTGGATGAGTGCTCAATAATAGCAGCTCAGCTCCTATTATATTAGACTCATTCAAAGTCTCTTCTGATATGATTTGCTTCTTTTCCGATCCCATTGCTTAATAATACATTAATTTATTCACTTATTAGGACTTATAAGGTATGTTTTCAGTAACTAATGTGTAATTTTAGTTATGATTTGAGTATACTTACGATCCAGAAAGGTAAGGGTAGTTCTGTATATAACAATATTGAAGCCAAGAATATATCCCATTAAAGCACCTGCTCCTAACCAAAACCATTTTGACTCAGCAAATAATCCCCTTCCTTCCATAACTTGTACGCCTAATGCTTGGTTGCTTATAGTTGGATCAACCATTTGTTTACTAACACTTTGATCTGCAGCCAAAAAAACAAACTGCATCAACTTTCGCTCGATCTCGCCTAAGATATTTAAAATGGCATAGGAAAATGAAGGGCACTGATTACCTCATTCTTCAGGTAAAATGTAGGGCACTAATTACCTCTTTCACAATGGTCCATTGCATGTCAAGAGGATGCTGAACAAAAACATCAAACTTTGTGCCTATTAAAATTGGAATCCATGTATGAAAAATATAAAAAATACATTAAAAAGCTTAAGTTCGCAGAAGTAAATCTAAAAAAAACATAATCCACACTATTATACCTCATTCGCTCCAGGCTAAAAAATTGCAACTCTTTTCTCCTAAACAAAACATGATCACTACAGAAATATGCAGTATTTCTAAGTTCAAAGTCAATCTCCTTATCTAACAAACAAAAGAACAGTAGCTGGGCAAAATACAACCTTCTTCCATCTTGCAGCTAGCTAGGGAGGAGCCTGGAAAGATTTCAAAGAGCTCGATCTAGGTGGCCACCCTAGCTTTGCTCTTCTGCCCCATTGGAGCATCAGCTTCCATAGAAGCCAAAGAATATCCGCGTCACTAATTGATATGCTTGTATAAAAAATGTTTAAGAACTTTCACCTATAGTGCATTATATTAATGATAACATCAAAAGCAAAACATATATCAAACTGAAATGGAAGATTGAGTTGTACTCTTAGGAGTTCTGTAAAACCTGAAAAAAACACCAATATAAATTCATTATATATTAATGACAGCTTGAGTAATCAATATTAGCCAAAAGATATAAGAGTTACATCAAAAGCAAAACAGAAGATGTAGGTAAGACTGACCTATGCCAAAGACCAAGAGTTATCAACCATTGGATTTCTATTTACTGAGAACAGAGTTTTGATTTGATGTTAACCATAGGATTTGCTTGTCATTGTGGTGAGCAGAGCAGCTAGGCAAACTAAAACAACTCAAGAGATAAAATTACCAAGAAATAAAATGAGATGGATTGGTGCACACTAAAATTTAAGATAGTCAACAAATAAATTAGGCTTCTCCTTGCTCAAATGTGTATCGTTAGGGACAACCTCTATATATGTTTTCATAACATTGCATTTGATTCTCCATTGCATTTGACATATCTGGATGAAGATTTCCTGAAGTAGAGCAACCTGGAGCAAATACACTCCCAAATAGCCCAGGTTTTTGCCTGTTTAGCCCAGGTTTTTGCATACATACAAGAATTAGAAGAAAAAAATGATCTATGCATACATACACACTAAAATTGGAGCAAATACACTCCCAAATAGCCCAGGTTTTTTCCTATTTAGCCCAGGTTTTTGCATACATACAAGAACTAGAAGAAAAACTTGATCTACGCATACATACACACTAAAACTAGAGCAAATACACTCCCAACTACCCTAAAACTTGATCTATGCATACATACAAGAATTAGAATGAAAAAAATGAATACATATATATGATTCTAAGCCACTGCAATATTGGTCTATTTAGCCCAGGTTTGACTCCATTTGCCTGATCACTAAGAGCCCCCGATACTAAGCATATTTGTTAATCAAGAGAAATGTGTTCTAAAAATATAAAACATCTACACAGTCGACACCAGGATTCAAACCCTCCAACAACAAAACTTATACTACACTTTTATCATACGAAATCTGAAAAAAAAAAACAAGTTTCTCATATTGAAATGCACTCCTACGTACCTCTACGAATTCAAAATGGGGAAACCCTAGCCCCGCTTTTGCGACAGCTCTTCGATTGAGAGGCGCTGCTTGAATGAAGGGGATCTGAGAGAAAACGAGCTTTAAGACATTGCAGCTTCATGTTCTAGTTGATGGAGAGGCGCTGCTTAAAAGGGGATCGAGCGGAGACAACACGAGCGCTTAACAAGAGGAGTATACCTTATGGCGCGATCAATATCTGATGGCGCTCTCTTCTTCTAGGAAAGCACTAAGGATCTTGATGGCGAATGCGAGGAAGAGCGGAGGAGAACAACTAGCAGGAAGAGGAGATGAAAGCCCTAGATTGTGAAGATCGTCGACGCAGAGTAAAAATATATGACGCAGGGCTTAATATATATATATATATATATATATATATATATATATATATATATATATATATATATATATAATAACATGTTTTTTTTTGCGACATCGTTCTCTAACAAATTCTGGTGTGGTAGCATTTACATCATATAGTAGCGGTTGTAAACGCGACCTTAAATTTATATTGATAACGTTTTTGTAACCGCGACAAAATAACTGATATTGTAGATATGGTATGTAATAGTAGCGTTTATTTATGTATAGTTGCGGTTAGAAATGCTACCATAAATATTGTTTGGTAGTGTTTACTTAACCGCTACAAATTAAATGCTATCATATGCATCATATGGTGTAGTGCCACTTCCACCACTTCTCCAAAGAAAGCCTTTATCTATTCCTTTTCACAAGTTCATTTTAATATGTTATATGTATATATGACTACTTTATAAGGGAAATTTTTTTATGTATGCAGCTCGCGCAATACTATCTTGTGTAATTAAATAGCGGGATTTTCACATGAGCCCACAACATTTCCACTTGGAAAAAATTAAAACTGAACTCGGTCAAATCCTTCATCTCAGGCATTCTCAATCCCTTCTCGATCCTGTTCGCGGTGTCAACGACCGCTAAAGTAGACGACAAACACCTCAAAACATTTGGGGGTAATCTTATTGTTGGTCTTCTATGAAGAACTCCTGCAGAAGAGTCGACCTCCAAATCTCTCATTCCCTACCACTTCCCGATCCCATACTCGCTATCGAAAGTCGCTGAAGAGGAAGGTGTAAACCTCAGACAATTAGGAGGGTAACCACAGAAAAGCAGGGGGTTTATCTTTTCTTCCAGTTCCAATAAATGCCGATATAAGCTACTTTCCATGATTCCATTTTCAGCCGATTTTTTATGAATCTCAGTCTAGTTTCTCTATTCAATTTGATTGCTTATTTTTTTTTTCAATTGCATACTTATCTTTCTAATGAAGTAGTATGAATTGTTCGTTATGTTTTTTAGTTATATGATTGAATACATTTGGCTTAATCTATTTTAGTTGTTTATTGTTTTACAACAATATTGTTAGAAGATTTTACAGTTATATTAAAGTTGTATTATTAGTAGATTTTACAGCCGAAATATTAGTAGGTTTTATCGTCATATTATTAGTAGGTTTTATAGTGGTATTACAGTTGTATTATTAGTAAGCATACATTCATATTATTAGTAGGTATTGTAGTAGTGTTACAATAGTTGCATTTTATTTGTAATTTACAGAGAATGCCCGGGAGCCAATTTCTTAGCTGCAGGTGTGTCGTGTCCACCTTTACATCGAATGCCCGCCCATTATTGGTGGTCCTTTCAGAGGATTCAAATGCCTCCCTTGAAGATTCCTGAGGGCTTCTATTACTCCGAATGCCAAATATCCCTCAAAATATTACGTTAGTATATTTTCTTGTGCGGGTTTATAACAGAGATAAGAATGCTTTCTTTCTATGGCTCTCTCCTTACTACCCAACATTGTGCAGTCCTACCCGCTTTGGTATGTAGATTTTGAGTGCTCTATATTTGACCATTTGTGAGTATTCTAAGTAGTTACCGTTGGCAATCCATTAGACCACATTTTTATAATTTATTCAGGTAAACAAATTATATAAGGATTTTAGTGATGACATGCCCCCAGATTTTTTGAGAAGGCCAATATATGATCTTCCCGGACTACCTATGCAGTAAAATGACAATGATTGCAGGGTTTTTGTTACAAGTTCAAGGAGACTATTTTGTCCACCAAAAAGAGCTCGTCGAATGGTTGTCAAAATTAGTAGGCTTAGATGCCAAAATTTTAGGATAAAATTGATGTCAACATCTTTCAAACATTTTATACCTTAATTTTAGAGAACATTTCTTAAGACATTTGCTGTGACTCATATGGTGAATATAAAAGTCTTTTTTCAAGAGTACCTAAACATCCAGAGGGGGTGAATAGGTTTTTATGTATTTTATGATAATCTTTGTACTATAGTGAGTTGTGATTTAGTTTAAGGTTAGCTTTCAAGATCACACAACAACACACAAGTAATTTATAGTGGTTCCGCATGGTCTGGATACATCTGATATTCCTCTCACCATTCTAACAGTATGTTAGACAAGGTCAACTCCTCCAAACTCGGTTCCAAGAGCTTACAACATAGATCCCTCAGGATCTCTCAGACCCCTCCAAGTCTTACCTCAGGCCCTAGGCCCTACACTCAGAGAAATGTTCTCCTACATCTCAGTGCTCTGCACCAGTGCACCTACCTCAGACTTTAACTAAAGTCCTACACTCAGGCTAGGAGGTTAGCCCTACACTCAGATCCACCACTGGATCCTACCTATGAGAATGAATCTCCTACAGCTCAGACACACTTTCCCTACCTCAGATCCACAAAAGGATCCTACAACTCGGCCTTTATAAATTAGGCTTACAACTCAGATTTGTTAAGATCCTATAGAAGAAATGTTGGCTATTGATGATGAATAACTGCATAGAAATAATCTTTGAGTCATCTCTCTGGAATGAGTAATATCATCCCTATCTTCTTCTCGGCTCCAAAGTAGTAGATCTTCAGGATGTATTAGCTTGAGCTGGGGAGAACTCAAAAACTGAAGATCCTGAACTTGATGAAAAAGAACAATAAGTTTTTTATTATGTATATTTCTTCAATCAGCAAACCTTTGTGTGATGTTATCAGACTATCTCTTGGTGAACTTGTTGTATAGCTCTTCTTCGATTTCAGGAAGAAGATGAGTTCTTGAAAAAAAATCTCTCTCCAAAACATTCTGCACCAAAAGTTCTTCTTCTTCCCCAGAACTCTGCTTTGTATTCCGCCGTCTAACGGCTCTTTATGCAGTTGGACCATTTATATTTGGTAACTACAACACTCCTTTTGCATTAAATGCAGTATAACTGGTAAGCGATGTCGTTTGTTGTCTAGCGCGCAAAACACGCCTTGTTTCAATTTCTGCTGACGTCAGCATGACTCAGCGTTTCTGGACTTAGCAAATTTCAGATAGGCATATTAGGCATTGAGTGAAGCTTTGTCACTCAACGCACAAATACTTAGCCAAATTCTACATCTTAGACATTGAGTGCGTTGAGGGAGCCTTCATCACTCAACACATATAGACTTTCCTAGTCTAACACCTTAGGCGTCAAGTGAGCCTTCATCACTAGACGTTTCTGTACTTCGTTGTATTTCTCGGTATGAAGGCGTTGAGTGTAGCTTCTTCACTCAATGCTTTCAGCCTTTGCCTGTCATCTTGATGAGGCATTGAGTGAACAGCCTTCACTCCACACTTCTGTACTTGGTTGAATTTACGTTGAGTTGGTGTTCAGTGAACTGCCTTCGCTCAACGCTTCTAGGCTTAGACATATCTTTTATCTGCTTATTTTGATGCTTTGACTGCATGAGCTCCACTCAACACTTCTGCTCTTCTGACGTCGAGTGAGCTGTCCTCACTCGATGCTTCTGGACTTAACCAGATTTCTTGACAACAATACTGTGGCTTTGACTGTATGTTATTCTCTCAACACTTTTGGTCTTCTGGTGTCGAGTGAGCTATCTTCACTCGATGCTTCTGGACTTAGCCAGATTTTTGCCTTGCTTTTCTCCTGTCCTGAGCCCATGTGTCATAGTTGAAAGATAATCTTATGCATAGATAATCACGTAGAGGGGGGGGGGGGGGTGAATATGTGACTTTTTAAATTACTTTATCAAATATTCATCACTTAACAAATTTGCAGTTACCAAGTCTTAGATCACAGCACAAGCAAAATTAATCCACAACACACACAAAATTTATAGTGGTTCCCCTATCTAGGGTACATCCACTTTCCACCTTCTTCCTCACTAGCAATGTGCTAGATAAGGTTATAGCTCCTCCTCTTTATCTCAGATCCAAAGATCTTACAGACTCAGTTTCTGTTAAGAAACCTACACGCAGACCAATAAGTCCTACCTCAAAGATTCTCTAATCTCCTACCTCAGGTACCTCAAGAACCCTACCTCCACCTTTTTAAAATAGGCCTACAACTCAGTGATTCACTCAAACCACCTACCTCAGGTCCTTCAAGAACGCTACCTCAGCCTTTTTAAAATAGGCTATCTTAATGATGTTGATCGGCTTGATAACCTTGAAGAAATTGTAGATCAGATCCACCTTGATCTTCAGATAAACTTATATAAAGGATCTGGAGATTTTCTTGAAGACCTTAATCTTCTTCTTCCTCCTCGGGATTAGAATGAGAATGTGAATTTTTTGTTTGCTTGATCGATTCTTTCTTTGTCTTGTTAGTGTAAACTACCCCTCTATTTATAGCCTTTATGGATGGGTAGTTATTGAATGATGACATCAACATCTAACATCATACTTCAAATCCTCCCTTAGACTATTTCTGTTGAAATATCTTATTCATGTACCTGATGTGGCAGTTCTGACCCATCTAGGAATTTCTGTGTTGACTCTGCACATTTTCTGAAACATAAGTATCGAGATGTCCAAAGTGTCTCGACACTTGTGTCGAGACATCTTAGCAGTCTCGACACAATTCTACTTGAAAGAATCTGAAACTTGAGATTGTCGAGACAGTTGATTTGTCTCGACACAAGCGCTGTCTATGTCGACATCATTTTGTTCTGCCTTGTGTCGAGACATTTGGGTTGTCTCGACACAACTGCCTTCCTGATGTCGGAAAGTCTATCATTAACTCTTCATTGTGTCGAGACAGTTGTTTTGTCTCGACACATTTTTACTTGGTAAAATTTCTTGTCTTCTTTGTGTCGAGACAATTGTATTGTCTCGACACAACTGCTTTAAGCTTTGCAGTGTCAAGTAAGCTGACTTAGTCTTCAAGGTGTCGAGACAATTGAATTGTCTCGACATAGCTGTCTTGAATCTTCTATGTATCAAGTTAACTAACATGTTTCGACACATCTTCTTTAAAGGAGTCGACACGGTTGAAGTGTGTTGATACTTTTGAACTTTGATAATTTTTATTCAAAATCAAGTTAGCTTCTTGTATCCACCTATCCAATTAATATGTAATACTGCAAAGATAAACTGAAATATACATCAAATACAAATATGTGTATATCATTGAGTTGAAAGGTCGAATCAAGTACATTGCGACTAATGTACCCAACAATCTCCTTATATTTGGAGAAGTCATAACCCCAATTCAATGACATACAACATTATACCAAAATATTATGATAGAGTTATTAATTCAACAGTGCTGAATAACATATGAAATAACACAATTGATAACACATATATAGAACATAGTATAACCAAAATTTTCATTATGAATCTGTTCAGGATTACATTTGTTTGATTTGTTATACTGATCTAAAAGTAAAGGTACAAAAATGCCTATAAAATATATTATAAGGATCCTCTAGTTCTTTGATGACTATGCCCTTTGCAGATTGTATCTTTTCTGTTACTTCAGGCACCTTGTCATCTGCTATCTTTTTCCCTTTGTCAATTTTGGATTTTGAGATCCGTTTTGCCTTGAGACTTTGTCTTTCATAATAGTGATAAGGCTTGGAGAAATATTTGCTAGGCTCAACTGAAATAATAGGAATCTTCTCTGTCTTCAGACCATGTCTGAATTTCTGGATAACCACTTGCTGCTTTAAATGTTTAGCCTATTCTTGCTCTTGGTACAATTTTCCCCTATCTGTAGCATTAGCATTAACTGCTTTCCATATTGTGAGGATTATTGATCTGGAGGATGGGCTCCATTGTTCAAACTCTGGTCTAGCTTCAGCTTGTTCCCTAAACCTTTTCTTTGACAGCTGAGCTTCTTTTTATTTAAGTATAACAGATGCAGACATCTGAACCTCTTTACATATAACATTTTAAACTTGCGGTGGAGGACTGTACATGGTTTGGACAGCAGCTTAGATAGCCTCAAATGGAACTTGTGTTGTAGGATTGTACATAGTTTGCTCAGCAGCATGAGTATATTCAGATTGAGTTGGTTGACAACCAGACTCACCAGTTTGATCACCATCATACCATATGGGAGGATGGACTAAAGTATCTCTGATATTGTTTGATATCCAAGTAGCATGTTCAGAACTGGCCCTTATCATTACCCTCTCCCCTTTTATGACTTCTCTTTCTATATGATCTCTTAAATAATTCTTGTGAAACCTCACTTGTTCATCTAGATAATTGATTTCTGAGGTTACGATGTTTTTGACATTCAGTAAATTATTATCCAAAGCTTTGTTAGAAGATTTAATATCTTTAAGAAATGAGGCTGAACGAGTTGTCAGCTGAGTTTCAATGTCTTTTATAGCAGCAACTATATGTTTTCTAAAGCAGTAGTCTGCTCAGTCTGCTTGACCAATATTTTTATATGCATGACAGTCATGTTTTCATCCAAGATTCTTTAATTTTAAGGACTTAGCCTTTTTGACAATCATTTCATCTTCAGTCTTCTTTGCTTATTGCTGTTGTTTAGTAATATAAACTACAACATTTGCTCCCTTCTGGAAGAAGTTAGTCATGTTTGTTTTCAGGAGATTTACTTCAAATCTTATAGACTTTATATCCTGAGCCAGTTGAAACTGCATCTCCTTATTCCTTTCATCCACATACTTTTCAAGCTGTGTTCTTTATTGGTCAAGCATAATTTGTAGTTGCACAAGTAGTGAGCTTGTGTCCACTGGAGGAGCGGATGCTGGGCCAGATTGGATAAACTTCTTATAAATTTTACTTTTTTGTTTTAGTTCACATAGTTTTCTTTTCTTCATTAGAGTGGCTTCCTATTCCTCTGAGTCAGAAGTACTTACCACATCAATAGACTTTTGCAGTTCACCTGACGTTTGTCAAGAAGTTGGCGAAGTTGACAGAGCCAGAGTCAAAGGAGCAAGGTGGCACGAGGCATCAAGAGGGAACAAGGAGAGAAGAACAGAGAGCTCATGGGTTCCAGGGACCTCAGGAAGGTCCGGAGCCAGGTTGGAGGCAACATGGAGGGCCCGTTCAGGGTCGAAAAAGAGGTCTCGTCCAGGGTGGGGGAACTTTCATTTAGGCCACAGGAGGTTCAACTTCAAGAGGCAAGCCACAATGCAGCACTTACCCCCACCTCAACAAGCCATGGAGATAGGAAGAAGGGGAAGAGGTAATGGGAGAAATCACCCAACCCGTCAAAGAAGGGAAGGAAGAGTCTTGCCATACTGTGACTTCCACCAGGTAAAGGGTCATGCCACAGCTACGTACCCTGAATTCTTAGAATTGAGAGAGGCGAGAGCCCCAGCCCAGCAGCAGCCACTGGTGCGGATTGATGTTCTACCCAGAGAGGGGGGAGATGACGTATGTGAGGACCGGGTCGATGTAGGAGCCTGAGGAGGTATAGGAGTGATCCGCAGTGGAGTGGGGATTGAGGCCACTCAGAAGGCAAGCATCCATATCATGTACCGTCGGAGCGTCGCTTCAACATCCCAGACCCCTCCCCCAGAGGAAAGGATCACCTTCTCAATGAAGGACATGCCGGATCACAAGGATCCGTTCTACGATGCACTGGTCATCCAGGCAGTCATCGAAGGCTACACCGTCTCCCGAATCTTGGTTGACAACGTGATCTCCGTCAATGTCATTTTCAAGAAGGCGTTTGACGGGATGAAGGTGGAACCAAGGAGAGTGTTGGCCTCTGACAGACCCCTGTTTGGATTTTCAGGGGAAAGGAAGGAGGTAGAAGGTGGAGTCGGAATCCAGGTGAAGTTGGGGTGGAACTCAAGGCAATGTCGGTTCATCATTGTTGATGCCCCGAGCAATTATAATGCCATCTTCGGAAGGCCACTCATCAGCGTCTTTCATTGTGTGTTGTCATCTTTCCACCAGTGCCTCAGGTTCAACTCAGGAGAGGTCCAAGTCAGTATCAGGGGAGACCCCAGGATGGCAAGACAGTGCTACGTCACGGCTATCAACACCATCTCCTGGCTAGCCAAGGCAGAAGAGATGGAGAAGATCATGGAGAGCCTGAGCAGGATAGAGGTATCAGAGGAGGCAAATGATGGCCATCGTGCTCAAGCAGCCTAAGGGAGACTTGCCTTGGTTACTGGACTGCGGGAAGAAATGCCCCGAGGGGGGGGGGGGGAGAATAATATGTTTGATGTGAATGCGGTGATGCAGCAATCCGAAGCAAGCCACCTTATGGTGGATGGAAGAAGGATGCTGACCAGATCGACTACTCCTCCGGCTCCGGTTGGGGGCATATAATTCCAGGGATGTGGAAATCCCGGCCACCGTACTTTTGAATGACCGGCTGGAGAGTCATTTGCGGAACCAGCAGGTATAACCTTTGATGAAAGTGTTAATTTTATAAACAGTCAAAACCGCATCGCGCCCTATAATAATGCATATAACCCAACGCGAGAAATCATCTGAATTCTCGTGGAATTAAAATGCCCCAGGTCAAAGATGGCAGGGAGGCCAACATCAAACTGATGCTCAATCCTCCAATAGCCAACCACAACCGCCGCAGCTGGGTTATAATCAGAGTGGGCAAGGGGCACGTAGGTGTGCTCTAAAAGAAATGATGGAAAAGTTTGTGGAGATGGTCCAATCTAACATGGCCACTCAAACCGCTTCTATGAGGAACTTATAGACACAGCTGGGGAAACTTGCCCTTGTGTTCTCTGAGCGTATTCGCGGCGTGCTCCCAAGCAACACGGAAAATAATCCCCGTGATCAAGGGAAGAGTGCTGGGGAGGCAGAGGAGTGCAGTATTAATGAAGTGGCTGTCGAGTGTGAGATTAATGAAATCGAGACGGTAGCCCTTTGCGATTCAGGTTAGTCGTGCAACATTCTTGCTATATAAGATATTGAGAAGCTTAATTTAAATGTCAAAACTAATATCCAGAAATCGCTTGTGCTAGCTGATGGGTCGGTGGTTAAAACTGATGGGGTGATTAAAGAGGTGGTGGTGAAACTTACTGGGGTTGTGGTTGTTACCGACATCTAGGTGTTGGGACCCATAGGAAATAATTCAAAGCCTATTCTTGGGGTTCCATTCCTGAAAGCCAATGAAGCGACACTATTCTTTAACGCATGAGGCATCACCTTGGCTTCCAAGGTTGATTTGCCGCTATCGTCGTCACTTTCCATTCTAATCCTGAGTGAATCTAAAAAATTGTTGGAATTAATTGTTTTATCATCTGATGATTTATCTAGAGCTGATGAGACAAATGTTTGAGCTGAATAAGCAAGACCGGGCTGTGCAAGTAAAAGACGTGCTGATGATTGATAATGGAGAAGCGAAGGAGGAATTGTTTGACGTGAAACAAGTTACTGAAGAAAATGAACGGGGGCTGTGCACGGCTATTGGGAGCGTTCAGGAAACAGATTTAAAAACTTTGATTAAGCTTAATGAATGTTGTAAAACTGTTAAACAAGTAACTTGGGCTGATCTTTCACCCGCCGTGGTTGAGGAAAGGATGCCCCCCGATGAGAAAGATAGGCATGTTGCTGATTTGGTTGGGGTGGATAAACCACCCTGGCGATCCCAATCTGTTAATTTGAAAAGAAAAGAACTTATATGCAAGGCATCTGATTTTGCCGGCAAATGCGAGAAGGACGAGGCTAGGGGTAGGGGAGACTCGTCTTCCATGCACTATAAAGCCTTCACCTTGCCCTCATTTCGCGTAACTGGGGGGATCTAACTCAAGTTAGCATTCAGCTGAAGAGTGAAGGATCTTCGGAGCCCCTTTCTTTTTGTTTCTTGTTTTATTTATCTTATTGTTGTGTGTAACTTTGGACTTTTTCATGCATTTTGAACTCTTGCTTTTAAACAATATCTATATAACTGTTAATACAAGTATTTGGTCTGCCTTAAGGATGGTAAAGAAAAGGGCTTATGGGAGACGACCCAAGGTTACTGTTTCCTTTAAATTTGTGCAATTTAGTTGTTATGCATAATTGTGTATAGCTTTTTGTGGTTGGAGATATTTTATTTTGCAGGAGGAATCTGTTTGGGCCGTGGGTTTATTGCTAAAGTTTAACGCCAATCTTTTGGTATGCTCATTTGCTGAGCATGGGTAACTTCTTCCCTCAACTTTCATTTTTTTCTGATTTTATTACAAATCATGGATATATTGTTTAGTATAAGTGTTGTTGGAGAAAGTTTTGCGAGTCACCTTTGGGCATGCACTTGCATACCACAAGAGTATTTTCATTTTTAGTTTTTATTTTATCGTGACAGCATTGCGCACCTACACCGTATGAGCGCGCACTTAAGCATGCGATCAGCCCAAGTGTAATTCATTTCTTTTGTGTTAACTTTAAGATAGTGGTGCTGGCTTAGGATTTTAGGATAGGCTAGTGTGAAACTAGTGCAGTGCTCCTAATCGAGGACTCATGATGTATAGAAATAGTATAGATTCAATTTTTCTTTGTGCTCGTAGATTTATGCTTTTCTGCATTTGTAAATAATGTTTGTACTACTCAAAACTATGGAATCTAGAGCAATCAAACTGTAGTGTAGGAATGTGTGTAGCCGCCACTAGCCTCGTATTGCTCGAGTCGGGAGGAAGGATCATCTTTCTCGGTGGCGAAGAACTTGCCCCAAGCTACTCTTGAAGCTTTTGTGTTTGGTTAGTCAAGCGTGAGTGTGATGTAGGCCATCATTTTGGCCTGGTTGAGACTTGTACCCAGTCCTAACGTAATCCTTGTTAGCCTATTTTGAGCCTACCCCTCCTGTTGATTCAACCCCACTCCGTGATCACCAAAGCCTAAAAGCCTATCCCAGTAGCACCCCCCTAGCTCGAGCTATTAGTATATCACTTCTTGCATTTGGTGATGTTGCTGAGGTGCTGTTTTGTGTTTGTGAGGTGAAGATTTCATGATATTGTGGCTGAATGTGATAAAAAAAATTTGAAAAAGAAAAGAAAAAGAGAAAAAGAAAGTGGTTTGATATGAAAGAAGAAAAAGTTTAAATGAAAATTCCATTTGGGATTTTGTGCTGGAAGGCGGTGCACGCACCCGTATGTCAAGTCCAAGTCTGGTGGTGTGGAGCACCTGTTTGTATTGCTTGGCGAGAGGAATTTTTGTATGAGCTCATTTGGGTTGTGCGTAGATATTGTTTACCTTTTGTATTCTTACCTACGTATACGCCTAAGTACTATTATCTTCCTAAAGTCCTGCAGATTTGTTCTCGAGTTAAACTAGCGCTGTGGAGAGAGTGTTAACGGGCAAGCAAATGGTCCCCGACATTGATGGATTTCTTTGGAGGTGATCCCGAGCCCCGGTCTTTGGCAATGTTCAACTGAGTGGCCTGCCTACTTTCTTCCTACGCATGACCAAACAATTCTCCAGGATTCTAGTTTTGAGTAGCTACAATACTTATTCACATTTGTCGAAATCTAAAAACTTCGTAGCATAATTAAAAAGTTTATCTATTATATTTTCTGTACCCATGAGTATTTGATTTCTCGCTTTACCTTATTTTTGAAATCTCTATGCCAGCTAGCTATTTTCTAGTGCACGGAGGGATGATTTGCTTGGGACGAGCAAATATTTATGTCTGGTAGTGTGATGAGTACGATATTTATAGTGTTTTTTGAACTCATCTAGGCTGGTTTTCTCACTCATGCACTGCGTTTCAACCGAATATCAGTTATATTTGCATCGTTCGGTCATGGACCATTTTGTGCACTGTTTTGGCCCGAGGGCGTGCAATTGCACATTCTGTTATTGGGGGTATGCACATGGTGCTCCACGTTGCTCTTTCCTGGTGTTTTCTTTGCAATATTTGGTGCTGGGAGCTTGTGCTCCATCTTTGATTTTGTTGTGCAGGTGGTGCATTTTCCCCCAAGACAGGAATTCTGTGTCAAGGAAAACGCACGGTCGTGCGTTTCTTTCATGCACAGTTTGCATGAAATCATTCGTTTTAGTCAGCTGGAAGAACATCGAGCCGAGCTCGACGAATTTCGTCGAGCTGAATTCAACGGCCTTCACACACGGTTGACGCACGGTTTCTTTGAAACTGTGCGCGAAGGAAACACACGGTTTTCCTGTAGCTTCCAGTTTTGTCCATTTTATAGTTAATCGTGTGAGTTGTTCATGGACGGGTGGCTGCGCCCGTGTGCAATTAAAACACACAGTTTTCCTGTTTGTTTCTATTTTCCAACGCTATGTCACTACCCGTGTGCGAAGAAAAATGCACGGGTCAACGCATCTCCTTCCTCATGTCTATCCTAAAAGTTAATATCGTATGGTTTGCGCACAGCCGTGCGCCGAACCGTGTGTGACCATTTTTTCTGACTTTTCTATTTAAGTTGCAGATTTCCTCTTTCCAAGGATCCAGCTCTGCTTCCCCCGCCATTTCCGCTCCTCTGAGCGGTAAAACTCGCCTCCAGCCGCCATTTTCTCTATCTCCCTTGGAGAGTTGATCCAGCTGTCGTTTCTCCTCAGAAAGACTGCAATAGTTGCATATCTGACTACCTTCATCTTCTCCGACCTCCAAGCTAAAATCCAAGCTCATTGTTGCTGCACTTGCGGAGTTCTTCGGTCAAAACTAGCCCATCGATCATTCATGAAGAAGATGGGATATTCGAAGGAAGTGACAACCCTTCTTGGTTCCCGGACGACATCCGTACATCGAGCTCAGACAAGGCCCGACAACCCTTGACTCCAGCCGTGAATCTCGGAAAGCCTTCGCGCGCTCGATTGTATTTCTCTGCCTCTTCTTGTGGTTACTTCATTCTGAACTTGTGATAGTGAGACTATTGATTGAGAACAATGTTTTGCTTAAGGTTTTAGCATGTCAATATGTTGGTATGTCTTAATCATTGCTTGTGTTATTAAGCTTCAGTTTTTCCTATGCTTGTTGTGATTGTGTCGTTCTAGCGATTGCTAGAAGCGTGCATTATGAAGAGGTGATTGCGACCCTCATTAGCTCATCCATCTTCCCTTTTACTCTCTAGAGTAATCCACCCAAGCGATGCGATGACGGCGACCCGCATTAGTTTTATTAGCATTAAGCTTAGGAAACCAAAATTAAACCCCCTTTGCCATGTTAGCACTTGCAATCACTTTTCCAATAGCAAAACCACACTCCCTACTTACACTCCAAGAGAGATCGATATCTGGGGATTAATCTCCTCACTTTTATTACTTGACAGCGATCGGTACACTTGCCGAGAGCCACGTTAACACTTGCAATCACTTTTCCAATAGCAAAACCAACTTCCTACTTGCACTCCTCGATAGATCGATATCCATGGATTAATCTCCTCACTTTTATTACCTGACAGTGATCGGTACACTTGCCGAGAGTGCATCATCTGCCAACAGCCAAACTCCGCTGTCCTGAAGAGCTATATGCAGACCACCATGGGTAGAAATGTAAAATTACCTGTGGCAGAAGTGTAAAATCTCTCTTGGGGGTAAAAAGGTAAAAACATCTTTCCTCCTATGTTGCGAGTGGGGAAAGTGACTGGCGGGTGAGACGATCCCACATGTTCGTCTCGCCTGCCTCTCGCCCCATAGGCCATCTCGCCTTCTAGGGCCAAGCTCGCGACCCTAATGGGCGTCTCACCTACTGCAGAGAACCCCCGTCTCGCCCCCTGCGAGTGGACCACTCGGTCCCACTAGCCTATCAAATACCTCTCGCCAGCTTCTCCGGGTCACAGCTGCCAGAAAGGCCTCCCGCGAGCCTAAGGTTGTACACAATCCCCGCTCTTTTCGAGGTTGGCCCATGCTCGGAAAGAAAGTCCAACCGAGGCTCGCGGTTGTCGGGATTCATTTGTAAGAATCTTTGGCCGGTCACTACCCCTGGAGTCTAAAAATATGAAACCCCACCTCAACCTGGAGTGCCCCCTTTCTCATTTCCACTTCTCTTCCACCCTCAACATATCTCATAGCCAGAGCTTTTGTGAGCGTCTCGCGATGGTGCGCAAGCAAAACAAATCCAACGTGGTTGCCCTGGTCCTGTCTTTAGGGCGCACCCCCGCCTCAGGTGGGGCACAATCCCCGCTCTTTTCGAGGTTGGCCGGGGCGACCTCCTCGGCACCCTCGATAGCCGATACACTTCCTCCCGCATCTTCCAGGGAGAGACATGTGATTGTTGATTCCTCCTCTCACCTCTCTTTTCTCTTATCATCTCGCCTATTTACCATGCTCTTTCAGGGAAACCTCGCCGATTCCCCTATGCCCGTGAATCGTCCTGATGTCACCAACCAACCTTATCAATACCCCGACTCGCCTGAGGAATCTTCCCCCCAAACCGCGAGGAGAGAAGACCTCTCGCGAATTGTGGAGAATCCTTGCATCCCGAGTAAGAAAACTCATCCCTTCTTTTTTGTTTCACACAGATTCTTGTTCCTTCACTGGGCACATACGAGACCACAGGGCTAATCCTTGTACCCACGGCACACGGCCGCGAGACCGTCCTTCATTATGATCTTTCTCCTTTCCTTTTTCTCCGCAGGTATCCAGTTCGACTTGAGTACAGAGGGGTCTCCTGCGCCGTCTCCCCTCTCGCCTCTTCCTCGCCCAAATGAGATCAAAGCCTACCTAGGTGATCCCATGGACATCATGGAGTTGAACCGCCGGACAGCCAGGATGTTTTGAAAGTATACACATATTATCCGTGAGATGGAGCTGGATGTTGAAGTATTAGACCGGGCGGCTTGGCGGTCTGATCCAGCGGTTTGTTGATCGAGCGGCTTAGCGGTCTGATCCAGCGGTTTGTAGACCGGGCGGTCTGTCGGTCTACCTCTGCGGTTTGTTCTATCCTGCTGGAGTTGCCGAGCGGTTAGCCCATCTGTCTAACCGCGCGGTCTATGCGGTCTCCATTATTCTAGCCGCTCAGTACTGTAAATGTTTAGTCCCACATTGTTTGTATACTCTCTTTCTTATCTCCTCCATTCTATATAAGGGAGGCCATACCTTTGTAAATGATATCTTTTTTGGATAATAAAATTTCAATTATTCAAAAGTTTGTTCGCTTGTTCTCTACTTTTCGCTTCTTGTTCTCTACTTTCTAACATGGTATCAGAGGACACGGTCATTTCCTCTTGATTCTGTGCGCCCTCTGTTGTTCGCGACTTCTTTTCCGCGCTCTGCGACTTGATTCGCGGCTTGCCCTCTCTTCTATCCGCGCGGCCTGTTTCTATCCGCGCGGCTTGGTTTTGTCCGCCAACCTGTTCGCGCGGCTTGCTCCTTCTTGGTTCTCTTCTCCTTCTCCTTGTTGTCGCAGCGACCTGTTTCGTTGTCGCCGCGCTCCTTGTTCTTTCTTGCCTCTCCGACTTCCTAGTCGTTGCGGTCTGTCCCTGTCCGCGTGTGTATTGTCTCTCTACTCACGGTTTGCTGCTGTGATCTGCCTGACCGTGCGGGTTGTTCCTTTCTCACCCGCATCTTGGTCGCGTTCGCCAGCTCTTCTCCTCTTTTCTGTTCGCTCGGGCTTCTCAGTTCGTGCGACTTCTTCCCCACCGAGCCTTTGACCACCTTCTAGCCGCTGCTGTGATCTTCCTGACCGTGCGGGTTGTCTCTTTCTTACCCGCATCTTGGTCGCGGTCACCTGCTCTTCTCCTCTCTTCTGTTCGCTCGGCCTTTTCAGTCCGCGCGACCTCTTCCCCGCAGTGCCTCTTTCTAGCCGCTACTGTTCGCGCGGCTTCCTCTGTTTTCTAACCGCTCCTGTTCGTGCGGCTTCTTCTGCTTCCGGGTTCTATGACTACCTCCGGTCTCACCACTACTCCTGCAGCTCCTTCTCCTCCTCCTCCTTCGGGCAACCTTGGCACCCTTTCCAAGCTTGTGGGCTCCAACTATCCCGATTGGAGCGTCTCTTTCACCTTTCTCCTTCGTTCTCAACGCAAGCGTCATCACCTCACCGATGACCCTCCTCCTCGCACCTCTCCTGAGTTTGATGACTGGGATGCGAGTGATGCTCTTGTTCGCACCTGGCTGGCCAACAGCCTTTCTGATGAGTGCCTTCCCGTCATTCGCCATGATGAGACGGTCAAGGCCGCATGGCTTCACCTCGCTGCTCTCTATTCTAAGGGGGGCCAGACGTCCCGCATTTATACTCTCTATGCGGACCTCTTCGCCCGCCCTTCCATGTCCCCAGCTGCGGCTTATCAGCAGGTTCAGGCCCTTGGGGCTGAAATCCTCCAGAATCGCCCCTTCTCCGCGGACTTGGCCGACCAGCACAAACACTTCCAGGAACTCCTGGTTGTTTGTTATCTTCTTCGTCTTCCCGACTCTTATGATATGATCCGCCAGCAGATCTTGGGTGAGGCGGAATCTCCTACTTTGGATGCCACTGCGGCTCGCATTGCCGCCGTTACTTCGCTCCTCCAGCGGCCTCTGTTGGCCTCCCCCCCTTCCCAGGACTCCTCTGCTTACCAAGCTCAGCGGGGGGGGGGGGGGGGGGGGGGGGGGGGGGGGCCGAGTGGCCGAAGCTCCTCTGGCGGACGGGGTTCCTCCCGGTTCTTCTGCTCTCACTGTAATCGTACTGGTCATACTGTTGACCGCTGCTGGCAGAAACATCCTCATCTTCGCCCTTCCGGTGATGCTCCTTCGGCCTCCGCCTCTTCTAGGCCGTCTGCCTCTGTGGCCACGACGTCAGGTAGTGCCCACGTCGTTACCCAAGGTAAATGGCTGATTGACTCCGGTGCCACCAATCATATGACGGGCAACCCTCATTGCTTCTCCCGTCTTGAGACCCATGACCGCTTACCCCCAGTTCGTGTGGCGGATGGTTCCCCGTCTCCGGTTCATGGGACGGGCATGGTTCAACTCACTCCATCGCTTTGCTTGGAGGATACCCTCTATGTCCCGAAGTTCCCGTGCAATTTGTTATCTGTTACTACTTTATGCCGGCAACTTCAGTGCTCCGTTTTATTCACTCCCACTACTTGTTCTTTTCAGGACCCGAGGACCCAGCGGACGATTGCTACTGGGACTGAGAGCGGCGGCCTCTACTTCCTCGACGATGTTTCCGCTCTTTCTGCCTACTCCTCCTCCACCGATCTCCTTCAGTGGCATCTTCGTCTTGGACATCCTCCTCCTCGGCTTATTCGTCAGCTTCTGCCCCACTTACGTCCCACCAGTTCTCCGCTCAATTGTGATGCATGTCAGCTTGGCAAACATCATCGCTCCTCCTTCCCGCCGAAGCAAGGCCGTGGCTCCTCTCGCATTTTTGATCTTATTCATTCTGATGTATGGGGTCCTGCTCCTACCCTCACAGTTGGTCGGGGCAGTTCCTATTTTGTCACTTTTATCGATGATTTTACTCGATGTACCTGGGTGTATCTCTTAAAGGATCGCTCTGAACTATTTTCTGTTTGGCAATCTTTTTACTTTATGATTAAGACTCAATTTGCTATCTCTATTAACGTCTTACGTTCTGATAATGCCAAGGAATATCTGTCTCATGAGTTTTCCGCGTTCTTTCACCAACACGGCCTCATTCATCAAACGACTTGTGTTTACACCTCCCAACAGAATGGGGTGGCGGAGCGTAAAAACTGTCACCTGCTTGATGTTGCGCGTACTCTCATGGCGCAGATGCACGTCCCTCGCTCCTACTGGGGCTACGCTGTGCTCCTCGCTTGCTATCTTATCAATCGCATTCCCTCCACGGTCCTCCACGGCCGGACTCCCTTCTCCCTTCTCTACCCCCACCAGGAACCTTTTCCTCTTCCTCTCCGTGTCTTTGGCTGTACGGCCTTTGTTCATGCTCCCTCCGCTACCCGCGACAAGCTTTCCCCCCGTTCCACCAAATGTGTCTTTTTGGGGTACTCTACCACTCAAAAAGGCTATTGCTGCTTTGACCCCCTTCTCCGCAAGCAGTTTGTCTCCGCAGATGTGACTTTTTTCGAAAATGCTTCCTATTTCTCTCCTTCCTCTTCTCTTCCTTCTCTTCCTTCTGATATCTCCGTTCCTTCCACACCTCTCGACGTTTTCCCACCTTCGTCTCCTCCTCCACCGACTCCTTCTCAGTCCGTCTCCCCACCCACCCCTCCACCCTCCTCTCCGCTGCCGTCTCTCTTTAGTCCCGGGCCAGCCTTCTCCGCCACGGACGCTCCGGTCGCTGACTCTCCCGTCGACGACGCTCCCGATGATCTGGATGTTCCCATTGCCCTTCGCAAAGGGGTGCGGGCGTGTACTCAACACCCGCTCACGGCTGTTGTTTCTTATGATCAGCTTTCTCCTTCTCGCAGGTGTTTTGCCTTGGCTATCTCTGCTACTTCTACTCCTCGTACCTACCAGGAGGCTCTCGCTCTCCCTCATTGGAAGTCTGCCATGGATGAGGAGATGGCTACTCTTACTGAACGGGGTACCTGGACCCTGGTTCCTCCTCCCGTGGGCACTGATGTGGTTGGCTGTCGCTGGGTCTTTGTTGTGAAGTTTCGCCCCGACGGCACTGTGGATCGCTACAAAGCCCGGCTGGTGGCCAAGGGCTTTACTCAGACTTATGGCGTTGATTACTTTGATACCTTCTCTCCGGTTGCTCGCCTCAGCACCATCCGGGTTCTCTTTTCTGTGGCTGTTAACCGGGCTTGGGCTATTTCCCAGCTTGATGTGAAGAATGCCTTTCTCTATGGCGATCTTCAGGAGGACGTCTATATGGAGCAACCTCCTGGGTATGTTGCTCAGGGGGAGACACGTGTCTGTCATTTGAAGAAGGCCATTTATGGCCTAAAGTAGAGCCCTCGGGCATGGTTCGAAAAATTCAGTGGTATTGTGGCAACCATCGGCTTTCAAAGGAGTTCGGCCGATCACTCCTTATTCATTCACAAAACGGCCTCGGGACTGGTGGTTTTGGCCGTATATGTGGATGATATTCTCCTTACTGGTGATGACCGATATGGGGTAGACTTGACGAAGAAGCACCTCCGTCAGCACTTGGTCACGAAGGATATGGGCTCCCCAAAATACTTTTTGGGGATAGAAATCTCTCGGAAACCTGACTCCTTGGTTCTCTCTCAACGGAAGTATGCCCTTGATCTTCTTCGAGAAGCAGGCTTGACAGGTGCCAAACCAGCTCATCTTCCCATGGCTGTTGGAGAAGACAAAACGTGGACGGATGAATCGCCTCCTCTATCTGATGTCACACGGTACAGACGTTTGGTAGGGAAACTCATCTATCTCACGGTGACTAGACCCGACATCGCCTACGTTGTAGGAAAGGTCAGTCAGTTTATGCAAGCTCCCAGGGAGTGTCATCTTCAGTCCGCCATCTGAGGGTTGAGGCCTACTCAGACTCAAGTTACGCGGATGACAAAGGCGATCGTAAATCCACGTCAGGTTTTTGTACCTTTGTTGGAGGTAATCTCGTGAGTTGGAAGAGCAAGAAACAGTCTGTTGTTTCCAGATCCAGTGCCGAAGCAGAATACCGGAGTATGGCGTCAACTACGTGTGAGTTAAAGTGGTTGCGGGCTCTCATGCTTGACCTGGGCGAGGTATATGATTGTCCTCTCCCTATGTTCTGTGACAACAAGGCCGCTATACACATATCCAGAAATCCGGTCTTCCATGAGAGAACGAAGCATATAGAGGTTGACTGTCACTTCATTCGGGAGGAGATTTTGAAGAATCAGATTTGTACTCCTTTTGTCACCTCTGACAAGGAGTTGGCAGATATCTTCACCAAGCCGGTTTCTACTTCCTTCTTCCGCATTTGTGACAAGCTGGGCATGATTGATATCTATGCTCCAGCTTGAGGGGGAGTGTTGAAGTATTAGACCGGGCGGCTTGGCGGTCTGATCCAGCGGTTTGTTGACCGAGCGGCTTAGCGGTCTGATCCAGCGGTTTGTAGACCGGGCGGTCTGTCGGTCTACCTCTGCGGTTTGTTCTATCCTGCTGGAGTTGCCGAGCGGTTAGCCCATCTGTCTAACCGCGCGGCCTATGCGGTCTCCATTATTCTAGCCGCTCAGTACTGTAAATGTTTAGTCCCACATTGTTTGTATACTCTCTTTCTTATCTCCTCCATTCTATATAAGGGAGGTCATACCTTTGTAAATGATATCTTTTTTGGATAATAAAATTTCAATTATTCAAAAGTTTGTTCGCTTGTTCTCTACTTTTCGCTTCTTGTTCTCTACTTTCTAACACTGGAGAAGCAGGCTTCTGATCGGCGCTTTGACTGGCTGGAAACTGAGTGCACTCCCCTCTCTGCCGAGATCGAGGCCGACACCGTAATAGATGGGACATACCCCCAGGCCATCATAAGCGATATGGACGAACACCGCCGTCTCGCATGCCGCGGTCTAGTCGCAGCCCGCGCCTTCCATTTACCCGGTCGCCCTCCATGCACTGGATCTCATGGTAGCCGTTGGAAATGGCACAAGAACTGAGGGGTCCTGGATTCGTCTCGCCTACTTAATGCTTTTTTGTAACTTTGTTATGAATCAATCGGCCACCCGCCCTTTTAACAATTAATTTGTTATATAGGTCCCCCCGGACGAGATGCCCGCCCTGTGCGGGATGAAATAATTTATTATGATAATCTATCATGATATTTTTGTCAACTTGTCATGTCATGCTGGGTTTTCATCATTTCTGCATTTAATTAGTCTACTCTTTTGTTTTATTTTTGGCTCATTGAAAAAATCGACGCGGTGTTTCCGCACCTCGGGTTCTGAAGAGAGAGAGAGAAGATGAACCGCCGGGTTGCCCCTTCGGCTTCCGCCTTTTCATTTTCCCACTCACTTTCCTTTCCTCTCTCTATCTGTTATAAATGCCCCCCTCTGGATCCAGATGCTTTTACGCTTGTACCGTTGCTCTCTGCTACTTCCGAGGTCTGGAGCTCTCGCCTACTACCCCTCGCCTACCCCTTCTCGCGTCCCGCTTTTGCTTCACCCTTTTCTTCCCTTCCTCTAACTCTGTCATCTCGCTCACTATGGGGAAGTAGAAAGTAGAAGAAGGCGAGGGCCGCAGCCGCTGCATGAGGCGATTTAACGACCATGATTTCCCCCTCGGTAGGATATCCGAAGAAGACTACAATCGCTTTGCCAATGAGTTCCAGGCTGATGGGTATCTGTCTCGCCCACCCAAGGTCGGTGAGTCTGTCAACACTTTCTATCCCGACGAGCTAGCCTTCCCTATCTCGCACTTCGAGGGGGGAGGGGGGCTAAGACTCCCCATCTGGCCAGAGGTAAAATAGGTCTTCAAATACTTTGATGTTTTTCCCGCACAGTTCAACCCAAATGTGATTTCGATGCCGGTCGCCTTCGCCAGCGACCTACGGTGAGAGCGCATCGAATTTAGCCTGATCGTCTTCCGCAAGCTATTCATTTACCACGACAAAGATGACGACGTTTCCTACTTCACAGGCCAAGGCCTAAAGGTATGCGAGACGCCTAACAAGAACCACCATTGGCTCACCCGCTTCATCTTCAATCGCGGGAACTTGGGAGGCATCCCTCTCGCTTTGGTGTTGCCTGCCGATGTGTACTACGAGACCCCCAAGGTTGGGGTGCCGAGAAGGCTCTATGCGACTTCTTCGCAGGGAAAAACTTCTAGGTCTACTTCCTTCGGCGAGACCTCGACTCGCTTCGTCCCGTCCTTCCCGGTGAAGGTATATTCGCGCCCCCTTAATATTATGCTTATCTTCTTGTTTTATTTTAACCACTATCTTGCTCAGGAGAGAGAAAGGTCCTTGTCCACCCCCTTATCATAACAATAATGGACTAGCCCTTGCGAGCATGACGGTGGAGGCGATAAAGGAAACGCTGATCGCCGCCCCAAAGAAGAGGCCTGGGGACGATGCCGCTACTTCTCGGCATAGCCCAAAGAAAAAGATGAAGAAGGCGGTGTCCTTCCCGATGGAGAAGAAAGGAGCCACTCCTAAGGAAAGGAAGGAAATGTCGGGGTCCCTGACCCCCATTTATGTGGAAAGGTCTCCCTCACCACGCCATCAAGCCATCTCGCCTGCCCGCGAGACGGCCCTACCTGATCAAACCGCCGCCACCTCTGTCCAGCCCACCGAGCTTCCCCCTCGCGACGCTGACTCTTCCAGCCGCCCGACCCCCTCCTCGTATCTGAATTACAACGTGGGGCCCGTGACGGACGATGCCGTCGGCGAGCCGGTACTCTTGTGGGTGAAGGATGCCAACTGCGTGTCGGTGTCTACTCTCCTTCCCTCCTGGAAGGAGCAAGACCCGCCCACCAGTCATGCCTTCTCCCTTGGGTACGGGCTATACGGTGGCCTTGGGACTGAGTCCGCGGATAATGAAGCATCAGGAGACCTCATCCTGAAGACCGCCCACGCCATGTTTCGCTCCATGGAGCTCTCACACCGGATCTCGCGCCGTCTGGTCTTCAACAACAAGAAGTGGAAGGAGGCTGAGGCCAGCCTTGTTGCGGAGTGCGAGAAGTCAAATAACCTCGAGAAGCGGCAGGTCATCACCGAAAACCTTCTCGCACGAAGCCAGGGCGGTGTGGTAAGCTTTTTAACTACCACTCGTCAGTTTCAATTGCTAGCTATTCATAAACTTTTGTTGACTGATGGCCTTCTCGCAGGATGCCGACACTACTGATCGCATGCGCTCGCGCATTGCGGCTTTGGAGGGAGAAAACAAGAAATTGAAGGTTGAAAATGCCCGTCTCCTGGAAAGCACCATGCTCCATCCACATCCATTCCAAGCTCCCCCGCCACCTCATTAGTCCCTGGATGAGGTGGACGCCCTCTGTCAAGACTCCAACATCAAGACGGTAGAGCTCATCCTCAAGATGATGAAGGAGCTGGGGGTGGTCCGGGAGGATGCCGAGACGGTCACCGTCTTCGACTTGGTCCCCATGCTGTATGGCAAGACGGATGATAGCTCCACCTCCAGTGACGAGGAGTGAAGGGATGTCAGAGTATGGGGACTTCTCCCCCACCCCCCCTCATTTTTGTCTTTGGTAAATTTTCCTGATGTTGAGATGTTTCTGATTGTTGTAATGCACATTTTGGGACTTGTATTATAACCTTAGGGGATTTTTTGTTATAACCTTTTGCTCTTCTTATTTCATTGCGCTTTACCCATTGCCATTTCACTTGATAGTTATTTTAGAGCGCTAGCCGTTGGCCATATCCTCACCTGCGCCGAGCGCGGGACAAATTGACCTTGTACTCTCATCTCACCGCGAGACGTACCCCGCGTGAGCAGGGCCTAGGGACCAGACTGCTTCTTGCGATAAATTCTTCCCCTTTTTTGCGATACCTGTGCCT
Organism: Platanthera guangdongensis; assembly: GCA_039583875.1. Lineage (NCBI taxonomy): Eukaryota > Viridiplantae > Streptophyta > Magnoliopsida > Asparagales > Orchidaceae > Platanthera > Platanthera guangdongensis. The sequence goes on from CM077159.1 coordinate 77,502,228, forward strand.
TTGACAGTGAATACCCGCTCGCAGCGGGCGAGACCTTCCTCGCCGAGTGTTAGCCCAGAATGCCTATTCTCTCTTGCAATGCTCCAATCCTTCCTTTTCCTAGGAATTCTCTACCAGTTCTCTTACAAATATGGATACCTTTCTTCACGAACACTTAACACTTGACTTTCCTCCAAGTGAGCCTATAGCCCTACCAGCTAGGTGGGAGCATGGACAGCGGGTCTGCTCGGGGTCTCCACTCCAAATCACCTCCAACCACCTAGTGAGCCTACAACCCTGCCAGCTAGATGAGAGCCTGGTCAGCGGGTCTGCTCGGGGTCTCCTCTCCAAACACTCTCCAACCACCGAGCGAGCCTACAACCCTGCCAGCTTGACGAGAGCCTGGTCAGCGGGTCTGCTCGTGGTCTCCTCTCCAAACCATCTCCAACCACCAAGTGAGCCTTCAGCCCTGCCAACTAGATGAGATCCTGGTCAGCGGGTCTGCTCGGGGTCTCCTCTCCAAACCAACTCCAACCACAGAGTGAGCCTACATCCCTGCCAGCTTGATGAGAACCTGGTCAGCGGGTCTGCTCGAGGTCTCCTCTCCAAATCATTTCCAACCACCGAGTGAGCGTACAACCCTGTTAGCTAGATGAGAGCCTGGTCAGCGAGTCTGCTCGGGGTCTCCTCTCCAAATCATCTCCAACCACCGAGTGAGCTTACAGCCCTGCCAGCTAGATGAGAGCCTGGTCAGCGGGTCTGGTCGGGGTATCCTCTCCAAATCATCTCCAACCAACGAGTGAGCCTATAGACCTGCGAGCTAGATGAGAGTCTGGTCAACGGATCTGCTCGGTGTCTCCTCTCCAAATCATCTCCAACCATCGAGTGAGCCTGCAGCCCTACCAGCTTGATGAGAGCTGGGTTAGCAGTTCTTTTCAGGGTCTCCTCTCCAAACCATCTCCAACCATCGAGTGAGCCTACTGCCCTTCTAGCTAGATGAGAGCCTGGTCAGCGGGTCTGCTCGGGGTCTGCTCTCGAAATCATCTCCAACCAACGAGTGAGCCTACAGCCCTGCCAGCTAGATGAGAGCCTGGTCAGCGGGTCTGCTCGGGGTCTCCTTGCAGCCATTTCATCTTTAATGTCATGAAACGAGAAACCTGCGATTCCATCATATCAGAAGGTCATATCAAAATTGCAATTATTGAACAATAAAAAACGCAATGAACAAAGAGTGTTATGGATAAAATCTTTTTAAGTCATTGCCACTTCGGCGCGATCAAGGGATGCCCCGTCCAAATCCTGGAGGTGGTACCCTCTCGACTTCAAGACCTCCTTTAATACAAAAGGAACATCCCAATTTGGATTGAGAATTCCTACGGAGGCCCCTCTACCTGCTGCATCCACCTTTTTGAGAACCAGATAACCCTTCTGGAACTGCTTGATACTTATATGCTTATCAAAGTATCTCGCCATCCAACGCTTGACCTCCTCCTACCGGATCATCGCCAAATCCTTGAGCTCTTCCATGAGATCAAGAGAGAGGTTTTGCTTCCATGTTATCTGTCATCCATCCTTCGTCTCCCTCTCTTGCAATGACTACTCTTAGTGATGTGACCTTGAACTCTATTGGTGTGACAGCCTCTCAGCCATGAGAGAGCTTAAAGGGGGTCTCTCCTGTGGCGCTGTTTGGTGTGGTTCTCAAGGCCTAGAGAACTGAAGGGAGCTGTCCCACCCAGCTCCCCCTCAGGTTCTCCACTTTCTTCTTCAAAAGGTTAACAATGATCTTATTTGCTGCTTCCACCTGTCCATTGCTCCGCGGGTGATGAACCGAGGCAAAACGGAGGTCTATGCCCAACTGGATGCAGAAGTCGATGAATTCCCTACTAGCAAATTGTGGCCCGTTATCAAACACGAAGGCCAGTGGTAGCCCATGCCGGTAGATGATCTCTCCCCATACGAAATGTTTGACCACATGTGAAGTCACCTTGGGCAACGCCTTCACCTCCAGCCATTTTGAAAAGTAGTCCACCATGACCAGCAGAAATTTCCCTTGGCCACTTGCCTGGGAAAAAGGACCCACTAGATCTAGTCCCCATATAGCGAAGGACCAGGGAGCCATGATGGTCCGTAACCTCTGGACTAGAAGGAGTTGGAGGGGGAAAACTCCTGATACTTTTGACATCTTTTTACGAACTCCTCTGCATCTTTCCTGAAGGTAGGCCAGAACTACCCCTGCCTCAGCACTCTCCCCTCCAAAGTCCGGCTTCCTGAGTGACTGCCACATTCTCCTGAATGAATTTCTTCCAGAACCCTTGGAACCTCCTCCTCTGACACACATCGAAACAGCAGACCTGACAGTGTCTTACGGTACAAAGCTGCATCTTTTAGCAGGTAGTACGCCGATTTGTACCTAGCACGCTTCTTATTGAGATCGCCCGCCGGCAGTTGCCCCAAGGTCAAAAAGGTGATGAAGGCGTCCATCCAAGACCCTTGCTGGCTAATCTCCATGAGTTCTCCCTCTTATATGGATGACCAGAAAAGCTCCGTAATCGTTCCTCCGGCTTGAGGGCCATACTTGGCAGTTGGTCAGCCTGAGTACTCTCCTCCCTCGGGATGTGCCGAATTGAAAAGCTTCAGAACTTCCCGATGATGTCTTTGACCTTCCCAAGGTACAGATGGAGGGTGGACTCCCTTGATTCAAACTCCCCTTTGATCTGGCCTGCGAGCACCATGTAGTCCGTCGTGACCTCAATATCATGTATGCCCAGCTCCTGAGCTAACCTGAGCCCTACGATGATCGCCTCATATTCCGCTTGGTTGTTGGTGATCGTGAAGTGGATCTTCAAGGCCTGCTCAATCCTGGTACCCTCTGGACTTACCAAGATCATTCCCCCTCCAAAGGAATTTCTTCCTGACGTCCCATCTACCATCATCTTCCAAGCTGCTCGAGGCGATGCTTCAGCCTCTAGGACCTCAACTATGTAGTCCACTAGGAAGTCGGCCACCGCATGTGCCTTGATGGCAAGCTGAGGAATAAAAGCGAGGTCGAATTCACTGAGCTCTATTGACCATTTGGCTAGCCTCCCAGAGTGCTCAGCCCCCTCCAAGATGCGACGAAGTGGGTGATCCGTCACCACCTGAATAGAGTGAGCCTGAAAAGATGGCCTAAGCTTCCTGGCCGATATGATGAGGGCAAATGCTAGTTTTTCAAGGATGGGGTACCCGAGCTATGCCTTCTTTAGGACCCTGCTCACGTAATAGATCGGGAATTGCTTTTTTCCTTCCTCTCGTATGAGAGCTGAACTCACGGACCCAGTCCTTACTCCTAAGTATAAGAAGAAGACCTCCCCTTACATTGGCCCCTAAAGTAGAGGCGTCTGGGTGAGCTGCTGCTTTAGAGCCTGAAAAGCCTTCTCACATTCGGGGGTCCATTCAAACTTCTTACCCCCTCTTAACGTCCAGAAGAAAGGTGAGCATTTCTCCCCAGCTCAAGAGAGAAACCTGCTCAGCTCGGCCAGCTTGCTGGTGAGACGTTGAACTTCCTTGGCATTTCTGGGAGACTCCAGTTCTAGAATTGCCTTCACCTTATCGGAATTGGGTTCTACTCCAGATGGGGTGAGAAGATGCCCTAGTAACTTTCCCCTTTTGGCTCCAAAACACATTTTAGGGGGTTGAGCCTCATTTTATATTTTCTTAAGGTTCCAAAGGTTTCCTCAAGATCCGAGACATGAGATCTAATGTCCCGACTTTTGATCATCAGGTCATCCATATAAACCTCGAGATTCCTTCCATTCTGCTCTCGGAAGATCCGATCCATCATTCTTTATTAGGTTGCCCCCACAATTTTCAACCCAAAGGGCATCATATTAAAACAGAAGCACCCATCCTCCATGACAAAGGTGACATCCTTGATGTTCGGAGGGTGCATGCGTATTTGATGATATCCTGAAAACGCATCTAAAAAACTCATAAGTGCGAAACCGATGACTGAGTCAACCAGTGTGTCGATTCGAGGCAGGGGTTAACAATCCTTAGGGCACGCTTTATTTAAAAGAGAGAAATCTACACACATTTTCCACTTACCCTCCCCCTTTTTAACCATTACAACATTGCTCACCCACCCTGGATACTTATAGGTAGACACAAACCCTGCCTTAAGTAGCTTTTCTACCTCCTCTCTAATGGGTCCGACCATCTTAGAGGTGATGGCCCTCTTCTTCTGTTGCACTAGGCGAGTGTTGGGGTCGAGGTTGAGATGGTGGCAAGCCACGTCCGCAACGACATCTAGCATATCAGCCGCGCTCCAAGCGAAGACGTCAATATTCCTTTGCACGCGTGCCTTGATCTTCTCCTGGTCTTCCGAGCTGAGCATGCCACTAACCTTTATCTTCTCTTTCCTTCCTTCTATGGTGAGGATCGCCATCTCTAGTACTTCCACGGCTACATTCAGCCTTGACGGTTCCTCCTCTCAATCCTACTCTGCCACCACATCATGTTCTCCAGCCATGTCCTCCGTGACAGTCACCACCATTTCCTCCCCAAGCTTCTCCATCTCCTGCTCGCTAGTGTTCTCTCCTTCTAGTAGTGAGATTCATCTTTGTCCAAGCCGAGCTACCTCTCTGGGTTACCCTCCTGCTTCCTCCATCTTTTTCTTTTCTTTCCTCCTCCTTCTATCTTCCTTCGACTCCCCCTCCTCTTCCACCTCCATCTCTCCATTCTTCTCTCCCGCTGTTTTCGGCTCCACCGTAATGTCTCCTACCATCTCCACTTCTCCCTCTCCTCCACCCTCTTCTTCTTCTCTCCCGTCTACCATCCCCATCTCTCCGTCCTTCTCTCCTGCCGTTTTCTGCTCCACTGCAATGCCTCCTACCATCCCCACTTCTCTCTCTCCTCCGACCTCTTCTTCTTCTCTCTCCTCTACCATCCCCATCTCTCCGTCCTTCTCTCCCGCCATTTCCGGCTCCACCGCAATGCCTCCTACCATCTCCACTTCTCCCTCTCCTCTGACCTCTTCTTCTCCTTTCTACTCTACTTCGCCACCAAGCTCCTGCTGCCATCGCTCCATCCTCTAATCCATTTCCTCATCCTCTTCCAGCCATGAGATGGTGTTCACCGTCGTCACGTAGCATTCCCTGGCTGCCTTCGGATCTCCTCGCACTCTGATTTGGGTATTGATGAGTCCGATTTATATAGTGTTTTTCGGACTCATCTGTGCTAGTTTTCATGCACTTGCACTTCACTTTTAGTATGTTATTGTTGATATTTCATTTATACAGGTTTTCACGCTAAGTGCATTGTTTTGGCCCATGGGTGTGCAATTGCGCATTCTATTGTTGGGGGTATGCACATGGTTCTCGCAAGGGGCTCTTTCCAGTTGCTTGTGTTGCATTTTTGCTTTGCTGGAGGGTCCTCTTTTGTTTTATTTGTTTGTATGCAGGTGATGCGTTTTCCCCAAGGGTGGAATGTAGGTTTGAGGAAAACGCACGATCGTGCATTTTCTTAGCACATGGTTCTTTGTGATCGTGCATTTTATTTGTGTAGGAGAAATGTCGAACTGAGCTCGACAAATTTCTTAACGCACGATTGACGCACGGTTGACGCACAGTTTCTTCGGAATCGTGCGCGAAGGAAACACACGTTTTCCTATAGCTTCTTATTTGTTGCTTTCCGTGGTTAATCGTGAGATTTGTTCACACACGGGCGGAAGCGCCCGTGCGCGAGTAAAACGCACGGTTCCACCGTATTTTCCTGTTTTCCTGCTTTTTGTCGCTACCCGTGAGATTTCCTTCACGCACGGGTGGAAGCGCCAGTGCGCGAAGTAAAATGCACGGGTCAACGCTTCATCTTCCACAAGCTTGGCTTGCAAGTTAATAACACACGGTTAACGCACGGTCGTGCGCCAAACCGTGCGTGCCTAATTTTCTGACCTACTTCTATTTAAACCACAGATTTTCCTCCATTGAGGAGGGACATAAAGACAGATTTCTCCTCCACCGTTTTAGGGCGAAGTTCCACCATTTCTCTTCATCTTCCACCATAGGGAGGTGATCCGGGCAAGCTTTCAACGCCATATTCAAGCCCGAGTTTCCTCTCGGCCTCCTCCTTCATCCTTGAGCTTCAAGAAGAGTTAGATCTAGCTTTCTCCATCAAGCTAGGAGAAGTTTGTGCCATCCTCCACCGGCTCGAGACAAGAAGAAGACGGGTCCATTGGGAGTGAGTAACTGCCTCCTCTACCCCAAATGCAGTTGAAGACCGAGCTAGGACGTGGATTGACAACCCGGGAATTCCTTCCGTGAATCCTCCCCAAGACTTCGGATCTGGTCGATTTTGCACACTTTTCTTCTCTTGTTGTTGATAGTGTAGATTAATCTCTTGTATTTGATTAAGTGTGCTTAGTTTGTAAAATGTTTGTATACAATCATGTCTATGTGATTTTATATTTATGTTATTTTCTTGAGGTGTGCCTTTATTTTCCATCCTCCACCACATCCGTTCTGCCGATCTAGTGATTGCTAGAGGCGTGCGTAGAAAAGTAGTGCTCTTGACCCTCATTCAACCATTATAACCACCTCATCCACAAGACTACTCGTCGATCCGCCTAGCAATTCGGTGCACATCAGCCCGTGTAGTCTTCCATCCCGCCTGGCGAAGCATCGCATAGCGGCGTTGCATAGGAGTAGTTGTTAGTTTTTAATTTTTTGTTTCCGCAACCATCTAAAACCCTTGTTAGTTAACTCCGACCTAAGGACTTCAATCTCAAGTCCTCGAAATTAACTCCACCTTACTGTGTTCCTTGAAAAGATCGATACTTGGGGAAATTCACCCATTTTATATTGCTTGTGCGACCGGTACACTTGCCGTCCAACACATCAAGTTTTTGGCGCCGTTTCCGGGGAGCACAGTCGTATGAGTTTTTGTAGAGGGAGATAGTAGGTCGAAGACCTTTTCCATTTGTATATTTTATGTTTCTTCTTTGCTTTAGTTGTTAGAATTTTTATTTTGCTTATTTCTTTTTGCCCTCTTCTGATTTTTTGTTTAGATAGCAGATCCGTGTTATTTTTATTCTAGCTGTGTAACACTTTTTCGGCAATTATTTTTGTTCGCGATGTATTCTGTAGCTGAGTGTCGTCTACTTGACATTTTGCGCCGATACATCGATGTTATGGCTGTTATGAATGCCGAGCATTTTATTGAATGTTTGCTTTGTCAAGCTGTAGGCCACATGGTGAAGGATTGCACTCGCTTGTGCGAGCTTTCTCCCTCTGAGGGCCTTTTCGCAACAGCCTCCCGTTCGCGGAAGAATGTTTTGGACAGGCCTACCAAGGTGTTGCCTGGCCCATACACTAACATCGTGCACCTTGCTCGCTATTTACCTGTTGAGATTACCGAAGAATCTCACGCTGCATACAGATCTTCATGGGTCCCTCGGTCCCTTTTTACGAGCTTCCTTTGAGTGATGACGATCACTCTTGTGGTAGCCAGCAAAACGAGGATCAGGAATTCATGGCCGCTCCGGTATGGGACGCAGAGATTATTGTGAGTCCCGTTTATATAGGGTTTTGCGAACTCATCTGGGCGGGTTTTCCTGACTTTGCACTTTACTTTTTGGTTGTTTTTGTTGATATTCGTTCCTACTGCGTTTCGCGTTTAGTGCACTTTTCTAGACCGTGGGTGCGCAATTGTGCATTCGATTGCTGGGGGTATGCACTTGGTGCTCCTCGGAGCTCGTTCCAGTAGTTTTTATTGCATTTTGTTGATTGTTGGAATGTCCTACATTGCTAGTTTTATTCTGTGCAGGTGGTCAGTTTTTCCCGCTTCAGAATTCTGATTTGAGGAAAACGCATGACCGTGCGTTTTATTGGCACACGATTTGTTTCCGTCATGCGTTTTCTGTAAATAATTTTGGAAGATTGACCAGCCCGTGTGATTGCTTCACTCACGGTTTCTTAGGAACCGTGTGCGAAAGAAATGCACGGTTTTCCTGTAGCCTTTTGGTTTTTCTCTGTTATGTGGTAAGTCGTGTGTCTTCTTCACGCACGGGCGGAAGCGCCCATGCGCGCGTAAAATGCACAATTTCACCCGGTTGTCTGCAATTTCTGCTCGCTGTCGTTACCCATGCGAATTCCTTCACGCATGGGTTGATCGCTCGTGCGCGAAGGAAATGCACGGATCAACGCTTCTTCTTATTCAGGCGCCTTCTGGTTATTAATATCGCATGGTTTACACGCGGTCGTGCGCCAGACCGTACGTGACCATTTTTCTGACTTTTACTATTTAAGCAGTAGATTTCTCCTGGACTGACACACTTCGTTTTCCCCTGCCATTTCCGCCCCTTTGAGCGAGAACTCGCCCCTCAGCCATTGTTTTCTCTCTCCTCCTTGGAGGGTTGATCCGGTCACCCTTTCTACTCCGAAGAGCTTCCTAGAGCTTTGTCTCCGGCTGCCATCGCCATTGCCGACGTCCAAGCTGTTGTTTGAGTTCTCAGTTGTAGAATTTGTGAAGCATTTTGCACTGATCCGAATCAACAATTACAACATGAAGAAGCCGGGTGTGAAGAAGGAAGTGACAGCCCTTTAGGATCCCGGATACCTTCCAAAGACTGAGCTAGGACGAGCCTTGACAACCCTCGCTTCCGGCCGTGAATCTTTGAGAGTCTTCGAGTGCTAGGTTGTATTTCATCCCCTCTTTTCTTGGATTTACTTTAAACTGATCTTGTGCTAGTATGCTTGAGGTTTATTAACCATGTTTTGTTCAAGATCTTATTACGGTTTTGTACAGTGATTTCCTGTTCATGATGTATGTTGATGAGTTTTCTCCTTGTTAGAGAAGGTCGTGTTTGAGCTATTCTAGCGACTGTTAGAAGCGCGCATTGCGAAGAGGTGTTTACGACCCTCGATAGTTTATTCGTCTCCGCTATTACTCTTTGGAGTAATTCACCCTGGCGACGTGGTGACGGCGACCCGCACTAGTTTGATGCTGCTTAGTGTAGGAAAACCAAATCAAACCCCTCAATTTTACTTAGCACTTTCATTCATTTCTCTGAAAGCGAAATCCATGCTCCCTACATGCACTCTGCGTGAGATCGATACTTGGGGAAGCAACTCCTCCATTTTATTACATGGCCGTGAACGACAATCTTACCGCCAGTGCACCAAGTTTTTGGCGCCGTTGTCGAGGAGTGCAACTGTTGCGTGGATTTTTTTTTTGGGGAAAATTTTGTGAGTGTTTTTAGTGGTTTCTTTTTGTGAGTGTTTTATGACAGATCTAAACCCTGGTGGAAGGCGCGAAGATTTGGGTGCTGATCTTGAAACTACACGAGCAAGGAGAGCTCGCTTGCGTACTGCTGCAGCTGAGGGAAGGATGGAAGACTTGGGCCATTTGGGAAACGACCAAGGGGAATGAATTGTTGAGAACCAGGATGTGGCCCAGCCTCGCATTAGGACAATGCAGGATTCACTACCCCTACTGTGTGGAGTGTTTATCCGTTGTTCAGGCCAGCCATAGCCAATAATCATTTTGAGATCAAGCCTGCGATTTTGAATATGATTCGGAACAATACTCAGTACTCGGGTCTGCTGAGCGAGGATGCTCAACTACATTTGGCTGAGTTTTATGAGATATGTGGTACTTTCCGCTATGTAGGCATTACGGATGAAGTTGTGAAACTAAAGTTGTTCCCTTTTTCACTGAGGTATAGGGCCAAGACGTGGCTGCATATGATCGCGCCTGGCACCGCTACCATCTGGGAAGCTTTATCTTCCATGTTTTTGGCTAAGTTTCATCCTGTTGATAAAATTGTTAATGCTCGTAGGGAAATAGCCACGTTCAGACAGCTGGATCAAGAACTCTTTCTGAGGCATGAGAGAGATTTGCCGACTTGCAGCGCCGTTGTCCTTAACACAGCTGTGAGCCCTTGAATTTGGTGGAGATATTCTATTTCGCCATTGAGCCAAATTTCAGGGCAATGATCGATGCGGCGGCGGGTGGCATGATCATGAACTTATCTCCTGAGGAGGCGTTGAGACTCCTTAAAGACACGGCCTCCCACAACACGTACTGGACAGCGGGCAGGAATGCTCCTAGAGGGGTGAGAAATTTGTTTGATGCAAATGCGGTGGGGCTTCACGCCGAATCGAGCCATCCTGCTTTGGATGGGAGGATAATGTTGACCCGATCTACCACACCGCCTGCCCCTGTGATGAGAATATCGTGCCAGGGTTGTGGAAACTCTGGCCACCACGCCTATGAGTGCCCTGCGGGTGAAATGTTTGTTGAACATGAAGGTAAGGCTTGTGAAGAAAATGTTAATTTTATAAATAATCAAAATCGTGTTGTGCCTTACAATAATACTGATAACCCTAACGCGAGAAACCATCCCAATTTCTCGTGGAACCAAAACGCTCCTGGACAAAGATGGCAAGGGGGCCAGCATCAATTCAATGCTCAAGCTTCTGGTAGCCAGCCGCTACCATCTCAGCCGGGTTATAATCAGAATTTGCAAGGGTCGCGAAATAGCACGTTATAGGAGATGATGGAAAAGTTTGTTGAAATGGCCCAGTCGAATATGGCTACTCAGATAGCTTCCATAAGGAATTTGGAAACACAATTGGGATAATTGGCCCACGTATTTTCTGAGCGCACCTGAGACACACTTCCTAGCGACACGGAGAAGAATCACCGTGAGTAGGGTAAGAGTGTTGAGGATGTGGGGGAATGTAATGCCCATGAAACGACTGTTAAATGTGATATAAATGCCGTAGAAACTCTAGCGCTTTGTGATTCTGGCTCATCTTGCAACATTCTTGCTTTGCAAGATGTTGAAAAGATGAATTTGAATATCGAATCTGATGGAAGGAACTCCTTAATGCTAGCTGATGGATCTTTGGTTGAGACCAATGGAGAGGTTAAGGGTGTAGAAGTGGTTTTGAATGGGGCGGCTGTCTTCACAGACTTTCAGGTGCTTGGATCGAGCGGTAACACGTCAAAACCCATCCTTGGGGTCCCCTACCTTAAAGCCAGTGAGGCGACGTTGCATTATGATGCTAGTGGCGTCACTATTGCGCCCAAAGTTATTGCACCTTTACCACCTTTGCCTCCTCAATTAATTTTCACTGACCTCGTAGAACCAGTGAACTTTACTATCGTGTCATCTAATGATGTTTTTATTGGTGCTAAGACAGATTTTCAATCGACGGTACAAGAACAGGTTGAGGAAGATGTTGAAATGCCAATGACAACTAAAGGAAAAGAAGTGACAAAGGTCCTTGACGTGATGAATGATGCTGCTGCGAAGATGGATGTGCTGTGCAAGCCGGATGTGGGCGTGCAGAATTTCGCTTTAGAAATTGCAAGTTGTTTAGCCAAAGTCTGTAAAACTAAGAAACAGGTATCGTGGGCTGATCATTCACCCTCAGCGGGTGAAGAAAGGATGCCCCCAGATTTGGATGTTAATCTAGCTGCTAAAGAGCCGTGTGTGACCTTATCGCCCTGGCGCTCCTCTTCTGTGAAATTAAAATGAAAGGAGTTTCTTCTGCACAAAGTGCAGAGTTTTGCCCGCAGGCGCAGGATGAAGGAGGGTAGGGGCAAGGGGGGACTTGTCTTTCTTGGGCCCTAAAGCTTTCCCCTCTTCCTCATCCCGCGTGTTTGGGGGGATCTATCACAAATCAGCGTTTAGCTGAAAAGTGAGGGATCTCCGGGGCCGTTTCCTTTTGTCTTGTTGTTGCTAGCGTTTTATTTGCCTAATGTTGTGTGTGACTTTGAATTCTCTTTCTCTACATATTAAACTTTTGTTATCTGAACATTAAATAAAACTGTTAATACAGGTATTTGGTCCACCTTAAGGATGGTAAAGAAAAGGGCCTCTGGGAGACAACCCAATTTTGTTGCGTTTAATTTGTTTGCTTAGCTTTTTGAGTGTGCAGGCCTATTATTTGCTCGGTTGGAGATGAGTTTCTTGCAGGTGATTTTGTCTGGGCTGTGGGCTTATTGATCAAGTTTGAAGCCAATCTTCTGGTATGCTCATCTTCTGAGTATTGGGTAACTTCTCCACTTTTCTCATTTTAATTTTAACTTCAACATATTTTGCAGTGCTTCTTAGCTTAAGTCTGGGGGGAGAGCTTGTCGATGTTACCTTTGCACGTGCACTTCATTTACATACCAGTAGCTATTTTTAATTTATTTGTTAAGTTCATTGTATTGCGTATCTTTAAACTCACATGAGCACGTACTTAGCTTTTTGCGTACGGCGAGTCAAACTTGTTTCTTTCTTTAGATTTAGGAAAATTACCTTGCTAACATAGGATTGTGAGACGGGGTAAAATGTTGACCTTGTTGTGCTCCTAGTCGAGTGCTCCGGTCTCATGTAGAAATTAGAGTAGAATTTTTTTTTCTGCATGCTTTTAGTTTTATATTTTTCTAATTGCGTAAATTTTTTTATTCTACTCAAATATTGCTGAATCAGGTGTGAATCCGACGGTAGATTAGGGATGTGCGTAGACAGATGTTAGATTTGTATTGCTCGAGTCGGGAGGATGGATAGTCTTTATCATTGGCTAAGAACTTTCCCCATGCTACTCTCAAAGCATTGGTGCATGGTTAGTTAAGCGTGAGCATGATGTAGGCCATCATTTTGGCCATGTTGAGCTTTGTACCCGTTCCTGACGTCTTATCCTCACTAGCCCCGTTGTGCCTACCCCTCCTTTTATTCAGCTCCACTTTTATTTCACCAAAGCCTAGTAGCCGACCCTAGTCGCACACCCAAGTCTAGCTTTACTGTTTTCTAATTTCATGATGGGGGTGTTGATGCAGTGTTGTTCTTGGTGAAATGTGTGGTTGTGCTCCCATGAATTTATTTGCTGGAATTTTGTATAAGAAAAAGAAGAAATAAGAAATAACAGTATCACAAGCGCCCGCCTCCACCAGACGCTCCGTGCACTCTGGGCACATTACGGTGGGCCGGACTCCTTGGCACCACCACCGAGCAGAGGTTTTTAACTTGTTGGTTGGTCGGTCCTAGTCTACCAACACGCATGTTGGGGACATTCCGTCCATCCCACTCAGAGGTGCTAACCTCACGGCAAACTTGAGCATTTTGATCGTATCTAGATCGACCCACCATTGTGGTGCAGCAAGCCGGGTCGGGGCCGCATCCGCCCATGCATTGCCACCAATCGATCTCTCACAACACAGGTCCTGTTCAGCCTTTTCCCATTGCTCAATTCGTCAATAGCGCAGATCTTGACGCGGGTCGGCCTTCCCTTTCCTGCTTCGCACACAGCTCTCGCAGAGCCGCTTTCCAATTCAGCACACACAATCCAAGGGCTCATCCCGAACTTTCTAGGTGTTCACAATTCACAAGCATCCATACAATACACAGAGTCTTCTCCGGTTTACAACATAAACATCACCAATCCAGACTACCCGTCCAGGTGGGCTTCACACAGCATGCCTATGTCGTACTACACACTTCCGGCTCTAGATGCAGACTCAACCTGTAATCACTTACGTTGTCCACTTCTTGGTGGAGGATTCCATGCTTATGCAAAAAGTAGGACTTCACTTGTCCAAGAAGGAGATCGTTACCCTTGACGATTGCTTTGGAGCCATGAACTAGCCGGATGGAAATCACTGCCACGGCCTTGCCTCCACGAATGTGAACTTGTCTCTCGATTCAGCACTCTGAAGCTCCTCCGGCAGCCGGATCCACTCCCCTTCCTTCCTTGCTCTCCCTTCTCTCCACTTCTTTGAGAAAGAGAAAAGGCTAAAGATGAATGAAGATTATCCATCCACTCTCAGCCTTATAACGGCAGGGAAGGGCCTGGACCCTTGGATCCAAGATGAAGGAAATGAACGGCCACGATTTGCCTAGAAATATCTATTTTTGGGCTGACATGGCTTGTGACCCGCCCGTGTTATAGGCCGTGTTCCTTAAGCGGGAAATGAACCGACTTAAACCCGACCAGGACACGGGGTTAGACACGCCCATGTGAGCCTTGACACGCCTGTGTCACTCAATACACGTCTGTGTGGCATGACGTGTCCCTCAATCGACACAGGACCAAGAACAACCCGAAGAGAACACGGGTTCCCGACACACACATGTCGTTGTTGACTCGCCCGTGTCAACCAGAACATGGCCATGTTCACTGTCTCGAGTGCATTTCTTCGACCATTCGAGAAGTCTATCGACCAGAGGAGGACACGACCTAGGACACGCCCGTGTCCCAGGCTGTGTGCCTCATTCGAGGCACACTCGAGTCCCACTCGAGATCCACTCGAATGCATAGAGCAGGACATGGCTTGGGACACGCCCATGTCCCAAGCCGTGTCACCCAGCCTGAACCCAAAATTGGGCTTTGGAGTGTTACAACCCTCCCCTCTTTCAAAAAATTTCATCCCGAAATTTAGATCAACTAGAAACACCAACATAGCCACACCTTTATTGCACCTTAACCAAACGTTCTCCTTGATCACACAAGTTGTTAACATATCATCATACAATTTACAGTATAGAAGTTATTGTATCACCCAAGGAACAATGTTCACTTATTTTCGCTCGTCCGCACCTCTCATAATTCATTTTATAGCCTCATGTACTTCCAAACTAAACACTCGAGGCTGCTGTACTTCACCGATTGAACTTTGCGGCTCCTGTAATTCAAGATTGTACACTCGAGTTTGCGTCCAGGATGCAGATGACTCAGTCACTACTTTACCCTTTTCTTCATAAGACGCACCTGTCTTTTTCTCACTCCTTGGAGGGCCGCTCCAACAATCACGGGCTATATGTCCCTGCTTCCCATATTTAAAACATGTACGTGTTTCCGAACGTTCTTTTCCATAGGTTTCCCCCAAAGAAACAGCCGACGACGTTGGTTCAGCAGGCATGAACCTCTTCTTATCTCATCTCCTAAACTCCGATTGTTCCGAGTATGGAACTTTAAATTCTGGCTTTTCCACCACCAAGTTCTTCTTGTCCTGCACCCGTTTCAAATCTTTCTCCAGCGCCCGAGCTATATCTAATAACGCTTGGAAGCCTTGGTTCACCGAACTCGGGAGTGCCAACCTCAGCTCATCACGCAGTCCCTCATAGAATCTATTTGTCTTTCGTGCTTCCTCTGTAATGCCCTGAAACTCAAAGGAGCGACGGAGGACGTTTTGGGCCAGTTTTGGGTTCTGGCTACAAGCACACGGCCTGGGACACGGGCGTGTCCCAGGGCATGTCAAGCTTGTGTCGACACTCAGCCGGGAAGTCGACATTTTGATCTCGACATTGTGTCGAGACTGGGCACACGGCCTGCGACACGGGCGTGTCGCAGGGCGTGTCGACCCGTGTCGACACTAAACCTGCGAAGTCGACACTCTGCGTTCGACGAAGTGTCGAGACATGGCACACGGCCCGCGACACGGGCGTGTCGCAGGGCGTGTCAACCCGAGTCGACACTCATCCCGGGAAGTCGACACTTTGCTCGACGATGTGTCGAGACAAGGCACACGACCTAGAATACAGGCGTGTCCAAGGCCGTATCATCAGGTCGATGATCTTCGCTCGACGAAGTGTCGAGTGTCGAGACCGTTTACACGGCCTGGAGCCCAGGCGTGTTGAGGTGACACAGGCAAGGACATGGGCGTGTCCTAGAACCCGTGCAGTGCTCGGGTTGTTTTCGGGGAAAAATGATGGGGGTACACGGCCGGCCACCTGGCCGTGTCAGGTGGAACACGGGCATGTCAGGTCGAACACGGGCATGTTCGATACCTGTGTGTTGTTCCAGGCGAGCCGATTTTGACGGCGAATGAGGCACACGGCCCTGGACACGGGCGTGTGCCAGGCCGTGTGTGGTCCAGATTGGGCATTTCAGTCCCGAATCAAAGCCGTTCATTTCTTTAATTGATGATCCAGCGGCTGGGGGTTGTTCCTGAAGGGATATACCCGGGATTGGACTTAGAAACCCTCACTTTTCATAAGTTATTATCTTTCTAAAAGCTTAGAGAGAGAGGAGAGCCAAGGAAGGAAGAAGGAGCTAGATCCGGCCATTGGAGGAGCTTCGAAGCTCCAAATCGCGAGCCGACTCCGGATCCACGGAGGCAAAGCTAGTGCGGTGCTTTTCATCCGCTTATTTTCCATGGCACCAAAGAGGAACGCTAGGGTAACGATTCTCTTCTTGAGCATGAGTAGCTCTCCTTCTTTGCATAGGAAGCCCGCTCTCGCGAGTTTGCGGAGAGTTGGAGGCGTTCCTTCGGGTAGATATGTGAAGTCCCCGTTGTTTAGAGTCCGTAAGCGAGAACGGACATAGGCATGATGTGTGAAGCCTATCCGGACGTATTGGTCTGGATCGGTGATGTTGCATTGCATAATGCCGGAGAAGACTCCGTGTTATTTGTTGTTTTTCGGGATTTCTACACGGTAGATTGCAACAGGGAGCCTTGGGGATTAACCCAAAGGTGCACCCGGAAAACTGGGCGGATACGTGATCTTTCCAACTTGGTGGCCTGAGAGCCAACTCGAACATAACCGAGTTATGTGAAATGTGATGGAAACGGGACTCGGGAGAAGTTTGACCTGCGCATATGGTTTAAATTACCGTTGCGGGCGCATATGGTTTAAATTACCGTTGTGTTGTGAGCATGGGTTAGATGGAACCGTACCCGTTCTATGTCGTTCGGATTAGAGCCGTTGGCATAGATGAGAGTCTTCGGCGGTCTATGGTTTTAATTACCGTGACACATGCCCGGAAGACAAACTGCTCATTGTTTGGCCGTCCAAAGGGACGGTGGTGAGTCGGCAGACTTAGACTGCGTTCACCGAGAATGTGCCCTGAGTGCACGGGGTGTGTGGCCATATGAGCCTATGCCTGTGATGAAATGAATATTGTTATATTGCTCGCTTATGCTAATGAAATGCAGGGAAGGAGCATCGCCGCCCCGAGTTGGGGGCGGGATCGTTATAATTTGGTAAGCATTGCTGACCGTTGCCTTGTTTTGCCACCATGTGGTGGTTTGTTGCTTGCAGGTGCTGCTAGACCAAGCAGTCAATAGCGGGCTAAAGCCCTTTTTGCGAAGCCGGCCCTCGAAGGCCCAATTGGAAGTGTTTACTACTTTATTCATGTGTGACCGGCCCGCGTGCCGTGGTTTGTAAAACATGTAATATGAAGTGAACAATTTTTGTAAGGCCTTAAGGCTTGTACTGGTGTATTATGTAACATTCCTATTTGGTATTAGTGGACATTCATGCTTTAGTGCTGGGTTCTTATTTGCAACTTTTATAAAACTGCTTCCGCTAGAATGCTCTGTGTAGGACGTTATGATTGGTTGGATGGTTTTCATGACTAACTACCCGGTCTGTCTGTGGCATACGGCGTCGGGCCCCGGCCGGACCTACTACTATATGCTATGCGACGGATAGGGGTTGTTACAATTTGCTATCAGACTACTGGTTTTGGTCGGGCTTAAACTGAATTCGTGGGCGAATTCTTTTTAAGGGGTAGTGAGCACATTGTGTGCGTCATCGTTATAACGGTAAAAGAACCCATGAATGTCCAGTTAGGAATGAAAATACACATGTTTGAGGAACCTGCGTGTTCCTATAATTGCTTTTTGCAATTTATTTGGTTGCTTAACGGTGTTTTGTACCACTATAGGTGACCAGAAGTGGTGTTGGGCCGTCAGAATGCCGAGTTTCTGAGGCTAGCAGTGCACCGGATGTTGCTCCTGCAACACCTCTATCGGCTGAGAACATATGCTTGGTGGCCGAAGCTGTGTTGGCCGTGATAAATGCGCAGCCTGCAAGTCAAATGCAGCAGCCCGCTCCTGCGATGGAGCAGGAACCTCTTCAAGAGGCTGAGCCGAGGAGAGTGGAGCAAGTGGTTGTGGAACCATTGGTGCCAAGAAGGGCAACCGAGAGGCAGCTTGAGCATGTTATGAGCTTTAACCCTCCGGTATTCTCGGGGTTGGGAACCCCATCTCAGGCTGAAGACTGGCTCTCCAGGTTGAAGAGAGTCATGACAGCAATGGAGACGGAGGAGTGGCAAATGACCACCATCGCTACATTCCTTCTGGACGTTGAAGCGAGGATGTGGTGGGAAGGATTGGAGCTGCACTTACTGAGAGGTAGGCAACTTGGTGACGTCTCGATGGAGGAGTTCTCGAGATTGTTCTTGGCTAGATACCTTCCTTCGACACAGAAGATAACGTTGGAGAATGAGTTTCTGAAGTTAGTTCAGGGTGAGAGGAGCGTGGATGAATATCTCCACGAGTTTAATCGTTTGAGTAGATATGCTAGCTCCACCATCGCGGATGAGGAGCGCAAGACGAATCGATTCTACAAAGGCTTGAGAGATGAGTTGAGGTTACTACTCTCGGGGCTGATGATGCTGGGTTTATTAACCTTGGTCAACACGGCCCGGTCCTTGGAGAAGGACATGAAGAATGTGCAGGCAAAGAAAAGCTTGGGCGAGAAGAAATCTGGGTTCAAAGTGCCGACTACTTCAAAGTCTGGCTATCAAAGATTCTTTAAGAAGCATAGGACTTCGGGTCCAGCTCCTTCTGGTGCTTCTAGGGCGACTACGAGTCGGACCCCGGGCGCGTGTTTTACTTGTGGAAAGACGGGGCACTTTGCCCGTGACTGTTGGAGCGGACGTCCTAAGTCCGAGAGAAAGCCGGGAGCCACTTATGAAGAGAAGGGCAAGGCGGTGGAGTCGACCGCGTCCACTATGCTCCGGCCCAACCAAGGGTCTATAATCTTGGCCAACAGAAGGCCATCAAACAGGCTGATGTGGTGAGAGGTACGGTTTAATTTATAGCAAGTCAATTTCTTTAAATACTTGTTATGCACATGTTACCTTACCATTGCTTATTTAGGATTTGTATTGATTTGTGAAAATCCGGCACGAGCACTCTTCGATATGGGAGCTTCACACGCCTTCTTGTCCGAAGGATTTATATCACGCATCGGAGTCCCTTCTTCGATGGCGAAGGATAAGTTGGATGTGTTGTTGCCCAATGGGTGTCGATGCGAGCGGATAGAATCTACGATGTTAAGATTCGTATTGGGAATCAGGAGTTCGACTTGCAGGCGTCTTTACTTCCGTTGGTGGAGTTCGACGTCATATTTGGTATGGACTGTCTCTCGGAGCAGCAAGCCTATATCAATTGCGGTCGGAAGGAAGTCAAGTTGGGAGCTAGTCGTGAGACGACTTTTACGGGCTTAAAGGGGTCGAGCAAGACGTTGATGTCTGCTCTTCAGGTGGTGAAGGCGGTTTATGCCGATGCAGAACTGTTCTTTACACTAGTGGAGGTTGCGAAGCCGAAGCCCGAGTTGGATTGTATTTCAGTGGTATCGGAATACCGTGATGTGTTCCCCACAGATCTTCCTGGAGCCCCGCCTCAACGGGAGATAGATTTTACGATTGAGCTAGTGCCAGGTGCAAAGCCTGTGTCACGATCTCCTTATCGGCTAGCGCCTAAGGAAATGGCGGAGCTGAAAGTTCAACTACAAGAGTTGTTGGAGCACGGGTATGTGCGCCCGAGTTCTTCGCCTTGGAGCGCACCGGTCCTCTTTGTTAAGAAGAAGGACGGAAGCTTGAGGCTATGTATTGATTATAGGGAGCTCAACAAGTTGACGGAGAAGAACAAGTACCCGATCCCCCAGATTGATGATCTTTTTGATCAGTTGGTAGGGTCGACGGTGTACTCGAAGTTAGATCTCAAGGCTGGGTACTATCAGCTGCGAATAAGGGAGAGTGATATCCCGAAGACAGCGTTTAATACGAGATACGGGCATTATGAGTTTACGGTCATGCCGTTTGGGCTGACTAATGCGCCGTCAGTGTTCATGGATTTGATGAACAGGACTTTCAGGGAGTACTTGTACCATTTTGTGATCGTCTTCATCGACGATATTTTGGTGTACTCGCAAAGTGAGGAAGATCACTTCAAGCATCTTCATTTGGTTTTGGAGACGCTAAGGAGAAATCAGTTGTATGCCAAGTTCTCGAAGTACGGGTTTTGGCTATCCTCAGTGGCATTCCTCGGGCATATAGTGAGTGGAGAGGGTATTGCTGTGGATCCGGCGAAGATTGTTGCGATACGGGAGTGGCCTGAGTTTGCTACGGTAGCGGAAGTCCGGAGCTTTTTGGAGCTTGCCAGCTATTATAGGCGCTTCGTAGAGAACTTCTCGCGGATAGCGTTACCTCTCACTACTTTGACGAGGAAGGAGCATAAGTTCGTTTGGACGCCGGAGTGCGTGCGAGCTTTTGAGGAGTTGAAGTGTCGGTTGACCACGGCGCCCGTGCTGAGTTCGCCATGTGGGACTGAAGGCTATGAGATTTATAGTGATGCTTCGGGCAGCGGTTTGGGTTGCGTACTACTGCAACATGGAAGTATAATAGCTTATGACTCGAGACAGCTAAAAGTGCATGAAAGGAACTATCCGGTCCATGAATTGGAGTTAGCGGCCGTGATTTTTGCCTTGAAGCTGTGGAGACACTATTTGTATGGTATGAAGATTGATATCTACACCGATCACAAGAGCCTGAAGTATCTTATTGATCAGAAGGATCTGAAGATGCGGCAGCGTAGATGGAAGGAGTTCTTGGGGGACTATACATTCAAGATCCACTACGTGCCTGGGAAAGGGAATGCGGTTGCGGACGCGTTGAGTCGCCGAGCCCCAGCTCAAGCCAATTGGCTATCAGTGCATGATGAGCGGTTGGTGCGGGAGTTGGAGGCGTTGGAGATTGTTTGTGTGGACAGGAAATCAAGTACTAAAGCAGTTCTGAATTGGACTGAAGTCCAATATGACCTGGCTGATCGTATTCGGCAAGCTTTGGATATGGATGCTCATATGAAACAGTTCATGGTAGAGGCTCTGGATGGGTCAAATTCCCAATTCGTTGTGGAGGACGGATTACTTTGGAAAGACGGTCGTCTGTGCGTACCAAGTGTGGGCAATTTGCGGGTGGAGTTGTTGTACGAGGCACACCATA
Organism: Platanthera guangdongensis; assembly: GCA_039583875.1. Classification (NCBI taxonomy): domain Eukaryota; kingdom Viridiplantae; phylum Streptophyta; class Magnoliopsida; order Asparagales; family Orchidaceae; genus Platanthera; species Platanthera guangdongensis. The sequence continues at coordinate 77,523,188 of CM077159.1, forward strand.
CCAAGTACTCGATTCACCCGGGGAGCACGAAGATGTACCGTGATGTGAAGAAACTGTTTTGGTGACCGGGTTTGAAGAAGGATGTGGCGCTATACGTAGCGAAGTGCCAAACTTGCGCCTTGGTCAAGGCGGAGTGCCAAAAGCCGGGAGGATTTCTTAAGTCCTTGCCTATTCCGGAGTGGAAATTTGACGACATCTCTATGGACTTTGTGCACGGTTTGCCAAGGTCGCAAAAAGGGAACGACGCTATTTGGGTGGTCGTGGATCGGTTAACGAAGGTGTCGCATTTCATTCCGCATAGGAAGGATGATCCGGTGGAGAAGTTGGCAAAACTTTATGTGGATAACATAGTACGGCTTCATGGTGTGCCCCGCAGCATCGTGAGTGACCGAGATGGGCGGTTCACGTCCAATGATTGGAGGCTTGTGCAGCAAATGTTGGGAACAAAGCTGAAATTTAGCACAGCCTTCCATCCGCAAACGGATGGGCAGACCGAGAGGGTCAATAGAACCATGGAAGACATGCTCCGCATGTGTGTCCTGGATTTTGGAAAGCAATGGGAAGACCACCTTTATTTGGTGGAGTTTGCATACAACAATAGCTACCAAGCGAGTATTCAGATGGCACCTTTCGAAGCCCTATATGGTAGAAAATGTCTCAAGCCGTTGTCTTGGTTAGAAACGGGTGAGTCAAAGTTGTATAAGCGATCGGAAGTGGAGGATGCTACTTCTTTGGTGAGAACCATTCAGGAGAGGTTGCTTATCGCTCAGGACCGGCAAGCGAATTACTATAATGCCAAGCACAGGAACGTGGAGTTCGCTGTGGGCGACTATGTGTACTTAAAGATCAAGCCGTTCAAGGGCGTCTCGCGGGTGTGGTGATTGAAAAAGCTAAGCCCGAGGTACCTTGGACCGTTTGAGGTTCTGGAGCGAGTTGGTGAAGCGGCCTATCGGTTGAAGCTTTCAGTGGAGCTCAGTGGTTTACATGATGTATTCCATATTTTGGTGCTCCGGAAGGCGGTGCAAGAGCCTTCGCAAGTGATCGCGGTTGATCAAGTGCCGGTGGATAGTGGGTTGACGACAAAGGTCAAGCCCGTGCGGGTTGAGGACTCGAAGGTCAAGTGGATACGCAATAAAGAGATTAGGATGGTCAAGGTCCGGTTGGACAATTGCGGTCGTGAGGAGCTCTCTTGGGAGTGAGAGCAGACTATGCTTGACGAGTATCCGGAGTTGTTCCGCTCAGGTACAAATTTTGGTTTTGGACAATTGCGGATTGAGGACTCGGGAGAAGTTTGACCTGCGCATATGGTTTAAATTACCGTTGCGGGCGCATATGGTTTAAATTACCGTTGCATTGTGAGCACGGGTTTGATGGAACCGTACCCGTTCTATGTCGTTCGGATTAGATCTGTTGGCATAGATAAGAGTCTTCGGCGTTCTATGGTTTTAATTACCGTGACCCATGCCGGGAAGACAAACTGGTCATTGTTTGGCCGTCCAAAGGGATGGTGGTGAGTCGGCAGACTTAGACTGCGTTCACCGAGAATGTGCCCTGAGTGCACGGGGTGTGTGGCCGTATGAGCCTACGCCTGTGATGAAATGAATATTGTTATATTGCTCGCTTATGCTAATGAAATGCAGGGAAGGAGCATCGCCGCCCCGAGTTGGGGGCGGGATCGTTATAATTTGGTCAGCATTGCTGACCGTTGCCTTGTTTTGCCACCGTGCGGTGGTTTGTTGCTTGCAGGTGCTGCTGGACCAAGCGGTCAATAGCGGGCTAAAGCCCTTTTTGCGAAGCCGGCCCTCGAAGGCCCAATTGGAAGTGTTTACTGCTTTATTAATGTGTGACCGGCCTGCGTGCCGTGGTTTGTAAAACATGTAATATGAAGTGAACAATTTTTGTAAGGCCTTAAGGCTTGTACTGGTGTATTATGTAACATTCCTATTTGATATTAGTGGACATTCATGCTTTAGTGCTGGGTTCTTATTTGCAACTTTTATAAAACTGCTTCCGCTAGAATGCTCTGTGTAGGACGTTATGATTGGTTAGATGGTTTCCATGAGTAACTACCCAGTCTGTCTGTAGAATACTGTGTCGGGCCCCGGCCGGACCTACTGCTATATGCTATGCGACAGATAGGGGGTGTTACATCCTCAGCGAAGGTAGACCTCGCATAGCGCCCCAGCCTAGTTAACTCATGCAGGTAAGTATCAACACTACTCTCACCCTGCACCAGATGTTGGAACACATTTTCCATAGCAATTCATTGCAACACTGGCACATAATTGGCCAGAAATAATCATGAGAATTCTTCTATCAAAATCTCCTCTAATCCTCGACCTGCCAAGTGGTGTAGTTTCACGTCATCCCACCAAAGCCTCACACCTCCTTCCAACAGAAAAGTGGCTAAGGTAACTTTCTGCACCTCCATAGTCCTGATTGCTGTCAGGATCCTCTTCACTCTTGTGAGCCAATCTTCAACCTCCGTTGGGGAACCCACCCCTCCAAACGTAGGTGGATGAAAAGCCATAAACCGCTTCAATTGCTCGTCAGGTGCTTGCTCCTCAACCAGAGCTTCAAAACTCTCTTTTCTTGTACCAAGCCGTACTGGCACCCCTGCAGGCCTTGCCTGCCCAACAGGCTGTCCATTTAACACTGCGAGCACCATCTTAGTAACCACACGTATGGTGTATGCTGAGGGAGGAGGTGTAGGCGCCTCAACTGGTGCCACACTCTCATCAGAATGCTGGGGCTCAGACTGCCCAGCACCACTCCTCATCACCTATCAATGTACAAAACACAAGTTACATCCATGCCATAACGACAAATATACATTGCCTACACGCTCACGCTCCTTACGTGCATGTATTACATTCCTAGTGGACATTTGTGAGTTCAATTATGTTCTCTCACCCAAAAATCTAAACTGGCTCTGATACCACTTTGTAACACCTCCATTCGTCATATAGAATATAACGGTGGGTCCGGCTGGGGCCCCACGCCATATTTCACAAACAAACGTCAGAATTACGTAAGAATGTCAAAATCATGTTCTACTCGCGTCCTAGCTCAGAGCATTCTAGAGAAAGCATTTTAAGTTGTATGAACCCAACAGAATGAATGTCCACTAAATATATCCCACATATTTATATTTGTCACCAGGAATGTATACAAATACACAAACGCTCATGGCCTTAAGGCCTTATAAGAAACTCTTTACAAATATACAGCTTCATACATCGGCACGCAGGACGGCCACACATGAAATCCAAGACTTCGCACGGCCTTCAACGGCCTTTAAGCATCAAGGGCTTCAATTCGCTCAATCCAATTCAACCCGTCAGCACGTGCAGTTAGACATTAACCCCAAGAGCGGTAAACAAAGTAACGGTCAGCATTAGCTGACTAATTATAACGACCCTGCCCCTTACACGGGGTAGTGGTTCCTTCCCTGTATGCATTATAATCATAACATATATCTATCATAATAAGTATCACAACAGTATCATAAGCGCCTGCCTCCACTAGACGCTCCGTGCTATCAGGGCACATTACGGTGGGCTGGACTCCTTGGCACCACCACCGAGCAGAGGTTTTTAACTTGTTGGTTGGCCGGTCCTAGTCTACCAACACGCATACTGGGGACATTCCGTCCATCCCACTCAAAGGTGCTAACCTCATGGAAAACTTGAGCATTTTGATCGCATCTATATCGACACACCATTGTGGTGCAGCAAGCCAGTTCAGGGCCGTATCCGCCCATGCATTTCCACCAATCGATCTCTCACAACACAGGTCCAGGTCAGCATTTTCCCGTTGCTCAATTCGTCAATAGCACAGATCTTGATGCGGGTCGGCCTTCCATTTCCTGCTTTGCATACAGCTCTCGCAGAGCTGCTTTCCAATTCAGCACACACAATCCAAGGGCTCATCCCGAGCTTTCTAGGTGTTCACAATTCACAAGCATCCATACAGTACACGAAGTCTTCTCCGGTTTACAACATAAACATCACCAATCCAGACTACCCGTCCGGGTGGGCTTCACACATCATGCCAATGCCGTAATACATACTTCTGGCTCTAGATGCAGACTCAACCTGGAATCGCTTACACTGTCCACCACTTGGTGGAGAATTCCATGCTTATGCATAAAGTAGGACATCGCTTGTCCAAGAAGGAGATCGTTACCCTTGACGATCACTTTAAAGCCATGAACTAGCCGAATTGAAATCACCACCATGGCCTTGCCTCCACGAATATGAACTCGTCTCTCGATTCGTCACTCTGAAGCTCCTACGGCAGCCGGATCCACTCTCCCCTTCCTTCCTTGCTCTCCCTTCTCTCCACTTCTTTGATAAAGAGAAAAGGCTAAAGATGAATGAATATTATCTATCCACTCTCAGCCTTATAACAACAGGGAAGGGCCTAGACCCTCGGATCCAAGATGAAGGAAATGAACGACCACGATTTGCCCAGAAATATCTATTTTTGGGCTGACATGGCCTGTGACACGCCCGTATCATAGGCCGTGTTCCCGAAGCGCAAAGGAACCGACTTAAACCCGACGAGGACACGGGGTTAGACAAGCCCGTGTGAGCCTTGACACGCCCATGCCACTCAGTACACGCCTGTGTGGCATGACGTTTCCCTCAATCGACATAGGACCAAGAACAACCCGAAGAGAACACGGGTTCCCGACACGCCCGTATCGATGTTGACACGCCCATGTCAACCAGAACATGGCCGTGTTCGCTGTCTCGAGTGCATTTCATCGACCATTCGAGAAGTTCGTCGACCAGAGGAGGACACAGCCTAGGACACGCCCATGTCCCAGGACGTGTGCCTCACTCGAGGCACACTCGAGACCCACTCGAGATCCACTTGAGTGCATAGAGCAGGACACGGCTTGGGACACGCCCATGTCCCAGGCCGTGTCACCCCGCCTAACCCAAATTTGGGCTTTGGAGTGTTACACTCTCTACTAAAAAGTTTGCCTATGGCCTTGTAATTCAAATGAGCTAGCCTCTTGTGTCATTTTACACAGTGTGAGGCTTTCTCATTTGCAACTAGACATAAGGGTGACTCTTGCTTTAAACAAAGAAAATTCAAACAATACACATTCTCACATCTAGTGCCTATCAAGATGACCTCTTGGTCACTTGACTTCTTTATTAGGCACTCATCTTTGTGGAAAGAAATGTCGTATCTGAGGTCAAAATGTTGACTAATGCTTATAAGGTTGTGTTGAAACCCTTCCACATAAGCTACTTTAGTGAGAGTGTCTAAGCCATTTGTGATCTTGCCATAACCTTTGGTTATTCTTTTGTTAGCTCCACCAAAGATCACCTTTAGTCCATTCTACATGGGGATAAATTCCATTAAATTTCCTCTTGTTCAAATCTTGTGTCTGGAACACCCACTATCCAAGTACCAAATTGGTCTATCTGTGGTGCTTGGACATTCTTGCAAAATAAGAATTTATATTTCCTTAGGAATCTAAGTTGTTTTGGGTCCTAGGTTCTTGTTAGTTGTGGCTCTATTGAAACCACCAGTGAGCTTCTTAACTTGATATCTTTTCTGAATATAAGACATTGAGTAATTGAACCAACAATCCAAGGCAAAGTGTCCTACCTTTCCACAACACCAGCATTCATATTTGTTGTACCTCCTCTTTGGAGGAACAGAAGGAACTTTGTGCTGACATCCCTTAGTACAGGAATCAACACACTTGACTGTTGTAATTTGACTAGGAGAAAATAAGTTGTTTTGTCTCTCAGTTACAACTATCCTCCTTGGAGCAGGCACATTAGAAATAGCTTTCCTATTCACATATGAACTCTGTCCAACTAGTCTAGACTTCTAGATTTCTTTTCCTTTAGTCTGAATTACAGGCTGTGGAATAACTGGACCTTTTTATCCTGCCAGCTTTTTATCTCTTTTCTTCTTGGGTTTAATATACCCAAGACCTCTTCCAGGTGTTCCTGGGAAGGTATCTATAATGGGTAATACAGTTTTAGATTTAGAAAATTGTTGAACTAATTTTTTCTCATCCAGGAGTTTGAGTTCCAGCTCCTGAATTGTTGCATCCTTTTGCTTCAGTAATAAGATTTGATCATCAATGATCTTAGTCAGCTTTGCCAACTTATAACTTTGAAGACCAATTTTCTGAGTATCCATCTTATGATGATACTCAAAACCTTTTAGTGATACTATCTCTACAGCTTGTTCTTTGACAAGCTTTTTAATATTTACTAGGGCTTCCAACATCTTTCCAAACTTGACTGTGAGCTGTTGTAGTTCAGTAATAGAGTTAGTCTTATGTGAATTAAACTTTGAGTCACATGAGTATAGCTCAAACTCAATCTCATTTATAGAAGTTTTAGTACTTATTGAATTGTCATAGATTACCTGAGTATTCTGACAGTCAAGTGCTTCTGTTTATGGATCATTAGATAGTGTCATTACATTGATCTCCATATCTTCTTCAGAATCACCATAGTATGATGAAGTTGTGGAGCTTTTCCCTTTGTAAATAGCATTTCTGATGAACTCTTCTTCATAGGAGAACAATCCAGCAAGTTCTTCTTCTGACTCAGTTGAGTCAGTATCACTATCAGATAAGGTCTTGGATTTCTTTGCCATCAGACCCTTCTCTGATTTCTTGTTCTTATAGAACTACTTTTCTTTTGACGTTTTGTTTTCCTTCCTTTTTACTGGACAGTCAGCTATGACATTCCTAAGCCTGTTACAATAAAAACAAATAATGTCAGTCTTAGATCGTTTGTTCTGATGAGAATCATACCTAACCACAGATTTGTCTCTGTGATTGTCTTTGGTTTTACTAGAGCTTGATCCAAAAGGTTTCTTTTTATTCCACTATTCATTCTCCTTAGCATTTTCTTGAATTTCCTGGTAAACGGTGCCAATTCTTCATCTGATAGATCTTTTGATGAAGAACATACTCCAGTGCTATCTGTATCTTCATCCCTTCTGGGTGATGATGAGATTTCTCTTCCAGCTTTCTTAGATGTATTTGCTTTGAAGGCCATAGATTTAGTTTGGGTTGAACTTCTTGTAGATTTTGCTTCAGCTTTTCTAGAGTTTAGCTAAAGCTCATGTGACATAAGCTTCCCATACAAGTCTCGGGGTAACATATTTCTTAGATTCCCCATTTCTCTTACAACATAAATCTTAATGTCCCATTCTTTATTTAGGGATCTCAAAAACATGTCATTCAGCTCATAATTTGAGAAAATTCTGCCATAGTTTCCTAATTCATTTACTATTCTAAAGAACTTTTCATAGCATTTTTCTATAGAATCAGTCTTTCCTTGTCTAAAGGCCTAATACTGATGGTTGAGGAGAGATTTTTTGTCATCTCTTACTTCTTTTGTGCCTTCCATGTATACTATGAGTGTATCCCACATCTCCTTAGAGGTAATACAATGCATAAGATTCAGAAAGGTTGAATTGTCTATTTCACTGACTATTATATTATGTGCCCTCTTATCCATGGTGGCAAGTACCACCTCATCCTTTGTCATTTCTGACAGTTTCTTGGGGGTTTGAACATTTGTATCTAGGACTGATGTCTTCTTTGGTACATATGGTCCTTCTTGTACAATGACAAAGATTCTTGGATCTGAGACTTTCATGAACAATCTTACTCTTTGTTTCCATATATCAAAGTTGTCCTTAGTACAAATAGGCAGTTTCATATATCTGAGTTCTCTGTGAGATTCAGAAGACATTGATCTGATATTTTTCTAGTACCATTTGGATCTTTTTCAGACTGTTAGGTCTTTCTTGAACAACCTCCCTCTGATATCACTTGAAAGATAATCCTATGGGTAGATAATCACCTGGAGGGCGGTTGAATAGGTGAATTTTTAAGTTACTTTATCAAATCTTTATCACTTAACAAATTTGTTGTTACCAAAACTTAGATCGCAACACAAGCAAAATTATTCCACAGCACACAGCACACAACACACAGAATTTATAGTGGTTCCCTTATCTAGGGTACATCCACTTCCCCCTTCTTCCTCACTAGCAATGTGCTAGATAAGGTTATAGCTCCTCCTCTTTAGCTTAGATCCAAAGATCTTACAGGCTCAGTTTTTGTTAAGAAACCTACACACAGACAAATAGGTCCTACCTCAGAGATTCTACAATCTCCTACCTCAGGTCCCTCAAGAACCCTACCTCAGCCTTTTAAAAATAGGCCTACAACTCAGTGATTCACTAAAACTACCTACCTCAGGTCCCTCAAGAACCCTACCTTAGCCTTTTTAAAATAGGCTATCTTATTGATGTTGATCGGCTTGATAACCTTGAAGAAATTGTAGATCAGATCCACCTTGATCTTCAGATCAACTTATATAAAGGATCTGGAGATTTTCTTGAAGACCTTCGTCTTCTTCTTCCTCCTCGGGATTATAATGAGAATGTGATTTTTTTTATTTGCTTGATCGATTCTCTCTTTGTCTTGTTGGTGTAGACTACCCCTCTATTTATAGCCTTTATGGATGGGTAGTTACTGAATGATGACATCACCATCTGTCATCATACTTCAAATCGTCCCTTAGACTGTTTTTGTTGAAATATCTTATTCTTGTACCTGGTGTGGCAGTTCTGACCCATCTAGGCACTTTTGTGTTGACTCTGCACATTTTCTGAAACATAAGTGTCGAGATGTCCAAAGTGTCTCGAAACTTGTGTCGAGACATCTTAGGAGTCTCGACACTTGTGTCGAGACATCTTAGCAGTCTCGACATAATTCTACTTGAAAGAATCTGAAACTTGAGAGTGTCGAGACAGTTGATTTTTCTCGACACATGCATTGTCTGTATCGACATCTTTTGTTCTGCCTTGTCTCGAGACATTTGGGTTATCTCGACACAACTGCCTTCCTGATGTCGGAAAGTCTATCTTTAATTCTTCTTTATGTCAAGACAGTTGATTTATCTCGACGCATTTTTCCTTAGTAAAATTTCCTATCTTATTTGTGTTGAGACAATTATATTGTCTTGACACAACTGCTTTAAGCTTTATAGTGTCAAGTAAGCTGACTTAGTCTTCAAGGTGTCGAGATAACTGAATTGTCTCGACACAGCTATCTTGAATCTTCTATGTATCGAGTTAACTAACTTGTTTTGACACAATTTCTTTAAAGGTGTCGACACAGTTGAAGTGTGTCGATACTTTTGAACTTTGACAATTTTTCTTCAAAATCAAGTTATCTTCTTGTGTCCACCTGTCCAATTAATATGTAATCCTGCAAACATAAACTGAAATATACATAAAATAAAAATATGTATATATCATTAAGTTGAAAGGGCTTGTTCATATCAAGTACATTATGACCAATATACCCAATAATCTCACCCTATTTGGAGAAGTCATAACCCCAATTCAATGATATACAACATGATACCAAAATATGATGACAGAGTTATAAATTCAACAGTGCTGAATAACATATGAAATGACACAATTTAAGTTACTTTATCAAATCTTTATGACTTAACAATTTTGTAGTTACCAAGACTTAGATCATAGCACAAGCAAAATTAATACACAGCACATAACACACACAGAATTTATAGTGGTTCCCCTATCTAGGGTACATCCACTTTAACCCTTCTTCCTCACTATCAATGTGCTAGATAAGGTTATAGCTCCTCCTCATTAACTCAGGTACAAAGATCTTACAGACTCAGTTTATGTTAGGAAACCTACACTCAGACCAACAGGTCCTAACTTAGAGATTCTCCAATCTCCTACCTCAGGTCCCTCAAGAATCCTACCTCCGCCTTTTTAAAATAGGCATACAACTAAGTGATTCACTCAAACCACCGACCTCAGGTCCCTCAAGAACCCTACCTCAGCCTTTTTAAAATAAGCCTACAACTCTGTGATTCACTCAAACCCCCTACCTCAGGTCCCTCAAGAACCCTACCTCAGCCTTTATAAAATAGGCCTACAATTCAGAGTAAGATCTCCTACACACTCAGATCTCAAGGATATCTTATAAGATTTAGAGGTAAAAATGAAAAATTACTTCACAGAAATTATAAAATCTGTAATCTGATATATCTGTTAGCACAGATTCTTCAAATTAGCATCAATGAATGTCTTCTTGATAAATTGGCTGGCTGAAAAGTTACTTTTCTAGATCTGCTATCTTCTTGATGTTGATCAACTTGATAACCTTGAAGAAATTGTAGATCAGATCCACCTTGATCTTCAGATCGACTTATATAAAGGATCTAGAGATTTTCTTGAAGAACTTCGTCTTCTTTTTCCTCCTTGGGATTAGAATGAGAATGTGAATTTTCATTTGCAAGATCGATTATCTCCTTATCTTGTTGGTGTAGACTACCCCTCTATTTATAGCCTTCATGGATGGGTAGTTACTGAATGATGACATCGGCATCTAACATCATACTTCAAATCCTCCCTTAGGCTGTTTCTATTGAAATTTCTTATTCTTGTAACTGATGTGACAGTTCTGACCCATCATGGCACTTCTGTGTTGACTCTGCACATTTTCTGAAACATAAGTGTCGAGATGTCCAAAGTATCTTGACACTTGTATCGAGACATCTTAGAAGTCTCGACAAAATTCTACTTGAAAGAATCTGAAACTTGAGAGTGTAGAGACAGTTGATTTGTCTCGACATAAGCATTGTCTGTGTTGACATCTTTTATTCTGCCTTGTGTCGAGTTAGTTCGGTTGTCTCGACACAACTATCTGCCTGATGTTAGAAAGTCTATCTTTAATTCTTCATTGTGTCGAGACAGTTGATTTGTCTCAACACAATTTTACTTGGTAAAATTTCTTGTCTTCTTTGTGTCGAGACAGTTGTATTGTCTCGACACAACTGCTTTGAGTTTTACAGTGTCAAGTAAGTTGACTTAGTCTTCAAGGTGTCCAGACAACTGACTTGTCTCGACACATCTGTCTTGAATCTTCTATATGTCAGTTAACTGACATGTCTCAACACAACTTTAAAGGTGTGGACACAGTTGAAGTGTATTGACACTTTTGAACTTTGACAATTTTTCTTCAAAATCAAGTTAGCTTCTTGTGTCCACTTGTCCAACCAATAGGTGATCCTGCAAACATAAACTAAAATATACATCAAATACAAATATGTTTATATCATTGAGTTGAAATGGCTTCTTCAAATCAAGTACATTGTGACCAATGTACCCAATAATAGTGACTCAGACAACCTATCTAATCAGTGTGACAAGGAACAACCTGGGCACATTGAACTAAAACATGCATCAAATAAATTTATGTTTATACCATTAACTTGTGGGCCTTCTTCAAATCTAGGACATTGTGGTCAATGGACCCAACAATCTCCCCCTTTTTGAAGAAGTCAAAACTCTTAGTCAATGATATACACCACTATATGCAGTAAATAAATCATCATAGTAGAAAAGATTAATAATGTATACATACACAAAAACATATGCAGTGCATTATATTAATGAGTTATGATAGGACAGTGTGCATAAAACAAAATTAACACATTTCATATAGCCCTTAAGAAAAACAAGAAACATTTCTAAGTTTCATATTCCATATAACCATGCCTCTGCTAGGTTTCTTGGCAACTTTATCCTTATCTTCTTTCTTTTCCTTCTGCCTCTCAAAGTAGTTTTATGGGTTGGGGAAGTATTTGTTGGGCTCTACAACATCTGGTTGTAGTGTACCTGACCTCTTATCTCTTTTGTACTTCCTCCTTACCTCTTCATTACTCTCTAGCTTTGCCCATTCTAGGGAGCTGTAAAGCTTTCGACTTTCAATTTTCTTGGACTTGATTTGATCCTAGGTAGACAATATGATAGTCCTAGATTGAGGACTCCATTGCTGAAAATCTGGTTTGGTTTCCCTCTCTTCCCTATATCTCTTCTTGTCTAGCCTTACAACTTATTCTTCTTCAATAGCAGATTTGCCTTTGGCCTTGACAATCTGGTCAATAGTGGGGCTAAAAAAGGGAATTTTAGCTGCATTAGTAGGTTCGGTCCATTAAGCACTATCTTGAGTATCATGTTGCCCTGCATACTGATCATCATACTGACCCATCATTCCATCTTGCAGTACTTGATGAATCTGGTCAGGAACAACAAGGATGTTGTCATATGTGTGATGTTCAAGGACAAATGATGCTCTGATCACATTAGTTACCCAAACTGCATTTTCAGTGTTATACCTTATTATTTCATTCTGCCCCTTTTTGACTTCTTTAGAAATATCTTTAGTCAGTGAGGTGCTTGCCTTTGTTAACTGAACAACCAGATAGTCCACACCCTTGGTGACATGGACCTTGAGCTGGAGCATGTGATCATATAGAACTTGGGTGTATGCATCCATTCTTCTTTCAAGAATAGTCTTGTGTGCTTCCATCAGTTCCTTCTGTGCATTGTGGACTGCTAGCAAGTTGCTAGAAGTAATATTTTGATTCTCCAAGATTCCATTCTGAATCTGACCTAGTTTTATCAGTTTGCTTTATGTAAAAGTTACTACAGGTGCAACTCTCCTAAAAATGCCACAGTATTGGCCTTCAGCAAATTTACCTCAAATCTAATTGATTTGATCTCTGCTGTTAAGTCATTTCTCAGATTCTTGATGGATTAATCCATAAAGTTTTCAATCTATCTTCTTTGGTCATCCAGTAGACCATTCAGTTAGGCTAGAAATACTGGTGACATCTGATCAGTTTGATGAGATGTCCCTTCATCACAGATATTTTTTTGCATCGGCCTTTCTTCCTCTCTTGTTTCTGAATAAGCAATTAAATACTCTGAAGAATGTTCTTCTGCATGGACATGGGCAACAAGAATGTCCTTGTCAGATGCAGAGGAGATAATTTCATACACAATATCATGAGCAGGGAGTTCAAGGTGAATCTCCCCCTTAACTGAAGCCTTGTCCTTAAGGACATCTTGGTCTTCTGCATCTCCAATGGGAACTTGTGGCTCCGAGGTGGCAGTGACTGGATCATCTTCCATCATCCTCTCAAGGATTTTCACCCCCTCATCTTGAGGATAGATTAGGACAACTTCAGGTCCGCCTATAGTTTCAATAATCCTTTTCTGCAGATTCTCAATGAAGGTGTCTAATTGTTATTGAACAGATTGGATAGTCTCCCGCTCAGCATGAACAGGTATTTGGGAAGTCTCCCCCATGAATTGAGGACTAAAACCACCAAGTTAGTCTTCATCTGAAGGTGTTGTCTCCTCTTCAGCCACTTTTTCATCTACCTCAGCTGGAGGTATCTCTGATTGGGTGCCACTCACTTGGCCAGTCATTGCTGCAGGTTCAGATGAAATGAAAACCTGAGCATTGATATCTCTCCTTGTTCCTTCTAAAGATTCATATAACTGTGGATTATGTGGCACTTCTCCACTGATCTCAGAGGAGATGCTTTCTGTGCTCTCCTTAGTAACCAGAACAACTTTTTTCTTCTTCTTGTCAACAGTCTATGCATGTGGCAACAGAACTCTGTCCCACCTATCAAGCATTTTTGAGTCCATCCTTCTCATATGATGGATTTTTGTTCCTAGACTTATGCTAAGGATCCATGGAACATTGCTGTAAAGAAACAGAGATAGAATTCTACCCAGGTTTGGCTCTGGGATACATTCTACAATTCTATCAAAGACTACTCTTCCGTAATCTGTCTTTTTAGAGAATTATCCTTGCCATTAATTCGAACATCTACATGGAAATTTTATCATGGGATCTAGACTTGCACATCAGTGCCTTCCCAACAACATCTGCAAGGAATTTTACTTTCAGTTTCAGGTCTCTTCTCAGGATTGATCCAGTGGAGTGCTTTGACAATCCACACCATTTCTGGGTAGCTTTGACATCAGTTTGATCCAATTCATCTTCTTCATCTGACATCCTGAACTTGGGCAGCTGCAGTGCCTTGCTCAATCTTTTGAGAGTAACCTTAACCTTGTTTCCACTGATGAAGGATCTGAGTTTAACGGAAGATGAGTTGACCTTAGCAGTTGAGTATAACTCAAGTACTTCTCTCTTCTAAAGCTGACTGGGCTCTGAGAGAATATATTCTAGGTCAGCGACCTGCAGCAGATGGAGAACTAGGTGAACTTCTTCAAGAGCATCCTTGAATCTATTTCTAACCAGCTCTGAACCCTTGAATAGGAAATCCAATATCCTTGGCTCCAAATATTTTGTGAGTTGCGAGGAATAGTGTTTTGTTCTACGCACACAACCTTTTATTTATACTAACCCCTATTTTAGAAGGTGGAGAGGCATGTACCTGTTTCGAGGATCATGAGGAGATCGATGGCTTTGGTTAATCCCGTAGATTAGCCGTAAATAAATTTCCCTAGGTGCATGCATTGAGTGAACTTGACGCACTCAATGCTCTTGACGCCTGATATTATCTCAAAGCACTCGATACCTTAGCACATATACTCAACGCACTCGACGTATAAACACTTAGTCTATGTCACTCTTGACAACCAGCAAGATATGGTAATTCCTGTAACAAGAATTCACGAGGAGCAACTGAAGCTATACTAAGTTCATCATACCCAATTTAAATTTGAAGGTGTTGAACTTGGCTTCATCCAGTGGCTTAGTGAAGATATCAGCCACTTGCTTGTCTATAGGTACAAACTCAAGACTGATGTCTTCACATTCCACATGCTCTCTGATAAAGTGATACCTAATGTCTATGTACTTAGTCCTGCACTGAGACACAATATTCATAGCAATAGAGATTGCACTAGTAGAATCACAAAACATTGGAGTTCTACTTATCTTAAGGTTGTAGTCTTCGAGGAGTGCTGGATCCATAATAGCTGAGCACAGCAAATACCAACATATATGTATTCTGATTCTGCAGTTGAGATTGCAACACTGGTTTGCTTCTTGCTACTCCAAGACACAAGTCTTCTTCCTAAAAATTGATAGGATCAGAAGTACACTTCCTCTCTTCTCTATGGCCTGCAAAGTCTGTATCTAAATACCATGTTAGTTCAAAATCACTATTCCTAGGGTACTATAGGCTAAAATCAAGTGTGGCCTCGAGATATCTCAAAATTCTTTTAACTGCAGAATTGTGACTCTTTAGGGCATGCATGGTATCTAGCAAAAATGCACGTAGCATACATGATGTCTGTCCTACTAGCAGTAAGATAGAGGAGGGAGCCAATTATGCCTCTATATAGGGTTTTATCAACAGGTCTCCCTATCTCATCCTTATCTAGTGTCACATTTGACCCCATAGGAGTTTTTATTAGGGATGAACTCTCCATTCCAAACTTTTTAATTAACTCCCTGGTGAACTTAAACTGTGAGATGGATAATCCTTTCTCAGATTGTCTTACTTGGAGGCCCAAGAAGTACTTGAGTTTACCCGTACTACTCATCTCAAATTTCCCTTATATAAGTTTACCAAACTTTCTGCAGAGGTCATCATCAGTAGACCCAAAAATTATGTCATCTACATAAATTTGGACTAGTATGATATTACCCTTGACTTCCCTTAAGAATAGTATCGTGTCTATCTTTCCCCATAAGATTTTATTCTCAATGAGAAAGTTAGAAAAGGTTTCATACCATGCCCTGGGGACTTACTTCAAACCATACAAAGTTTTTCTAAGCTTAAAAATAAAATCAGGAGAGTTAGGATTAATAAAACCTGAGGGTTGCTCTACATAGACATCTTCTTTCAGATCACCATTAAGGAAAACTAACTTAACATCCATTTGATAGACCTTGAATCCTTTATGTGCACCATATGTAAGGAATAGTCTAACAGCTTTCAATCTTGCCATTGGTGCAAAGGTCTAATCAAAGTCAATACCTTCTTCTTGTTTGTATCCCTTGTCAACTAGTTTGGCTTTGCTCTTGATTATAACACCATTTTCATCAGGTTTGTACGTATAGATCCACTTGGTTCCAATAATGTTATGTCCTTGTGGTTTGGGAACCAGCTTCCAAACAATGCACCTCTTGAACTAGATCAATTGCTCTTGCATAGACACAATCAAAAAAGATATATGTTGGCATCTTCAAACCTTTTAGGTTCCACCTGAGATAGGAAGCTGGAGTACATTTGTACAACGTTGGGCTCGTAGGAGGTGGCTTAAGCAGCAGGGCGGATAAGCTGGCAAGAGGGATTGAATAGGCGAGTGGGACCATGTGGTCCACTCATAGAAGGCGAGATGGGGCTCGGCGCTGTAGGCAAGACGTCCTCTAGGGTGCGGGCTGGCCCTTAAGGGAGAGATGGCTCCCTTAAGGCGGGAGGCCAGTGAGACGAGCAGGTGAGCCCATCTCACGTGCTGATTATTTCCCCACTCACCATATAGAAGGAAGGATGTTTTTACCTTCTTACCCACAAGGGATATTTTACTCTTCTATCCCGGGTAATTTTACCCTTCTACCCTCGGTGGTCTGCATATAGCCCTTCAGAACATCGGAGTTTGACTGTTGGCAGACCCAACCCAAGGTATTTTGGTAATTTCAGGTTGGTTGAGTATGGTTATTTGTAGATCAGACTCTGAGTCCTATAAATAGTCTGATATTGTGCCTTGAATAGGTTGTTGAACCTTTCCATATTCTTCCTCAGAGGCACCTAGCTTAGCATTGGCTAGGGAGGGGGAGAACTTTAGATTCTTCCGGGTAAGAGGTGGGACCTCGTAGCTGAGACCATCGGTCTATTTCTGGTCCTGTGACTTGCGTCGGGAGCGTGGTTAGAGAATAGTAAGTGTGTGCTGCAGCTTCATGTCCGAACTCTAGGTGTAACCAGGTGACTGGTTTCAACATTTTTGGTGCGGTGAGCATGGACTGTGGCCCACATAGAAGAATCATTAGTCACCTCATGGCGGGAGGTCACAAAGAAGGTGACGGATTCGGGTCAGATATTCCAGGAGGATTCGTAGGAAGGGAGGAGTTCATGGCATCAATCAAAGGCATTATGGACGTGCTGCAGGGGATCTCACGACAGTGTCATTGTTCGACCCCGCTGCCTCAGGTGCCTGCTCTCACTCCGCAGGAAGAGCTCGTCTCGACAAGAGTGGGAGAAGATGACCCAGGGAGGCGACCGAGGAAGGAAGTGATGGTGGAAGGAGGCGGGCAATACATGGAGGTGAGGGAGTTGTTCCCGAGCCCTGCGAGTGCCATCTCGCTAGGGGACGTTATCGCCCAAGTAGGGGCGGCAAGACCAGGGGTGAGAAGGTCGCCGTTCTACGAGTTGATCCTATCAGCTCCCATCCCAGAAGGGTTCAGGGAGCCCAAGATGAACTATTATGTTTGGAAAGATGATCCCCTCCAGCACCTATAATGGTTCGAGGATGCGGTTTCGATCAGGCCGATGACGGATGCATTCAAGTGCCGTCTTTTTGCCATCACTTTGAAGGACACAGCTAGGGAATGGTTTCATCAACTCTCGACAGGCTCGATATATAGATTCGAAGACCTGAGCAGGATCTTTCAGCGGCATTTCTTGACTTCAAAGAAGAGGAAGAAGAACCCAGAGTCGATCGTTCTGATTAAGCAGAGGGCGGACAAGTCCCTAGCTCAGTATGTAGACAGATTTCTGGAGGAGATCTTGGATATTCAGGAGGTGGCAGTATTCTCCCTCCAGATGGACTTTACCATAGGACTACGTGAGGGATTCTTCAAGATGAGCCTAACTCAGAAGGCGCCACCGTCATTTGATGGGTTGATGGAGAAGGCTGCGAAGGAAATAACAATGGAGGTGGCGAATCCAGCTTTTGCAAAAACGCTAGCAAGGCTGACGGAGGTTGAATCAAGAGAATGAGGAGGAGGGAAACAGTGAGAAGGGAGGAGGAGAGAAGAGTCAAGGGCACCAGCATACCGGGAGCTGGGATGGAGGCAGCAGGGAGGCCCTGCCCAAGGGTAAGTGAGAGGATTTCCCCAGTGGGAAGGAAACAACCAGGAGGACCCGGGAGATTTAACCGACAAGGGCGGGGGTACGGTCATAGACCACCCCTACCCCCGTCGTAGCAGGCTATGACCATTGGCCTATGGAGAGGTAGAGGCCGAGAGAGAGGAAGAGCAGGATCAGGAGCTGGAAGGAGGATAAACCCTTAGGATGGGAGGCGAGGGGAGGAGGTAGCATTTCCATACTGTGACTTCCATGAGGAGGAGGCTCACGCAATGGCTACCTGCCCGGAATTCTTGTAAATGAGAAGATCTAGGGGAGAAGGAGAGCAGTAGTGGCCGGTGCAGATAGTGGAGGTGACCGGGACCGGAGAGGAAGACTGTTATGTGGATCGAGCGGATGTAGGGGACTGAGGGGGAATCAGAGTAATCCATGGGGGGTGGGGATAGAGGCTGCCCGAAAGGCAAGCCCTCATACAATGTATCGTCGGAGCGTTGCTACGACATCACAATCCCCACCCCCGAACGAGAAGATCACCTTTTCTCGAAAAGACATACTAGACGATGAAGACCCCTTCTGTGACACGCTGGTGATCCGGACTGCCATTAAAAACTTAATGGTATCGCAAATCCTGGTCGACAATGGAAGCACAGTGAATGTTATTTTCAAGAAGGCGTTTAACGAGATGAGGGTGGAGGCCCGAAGGGTGTTGGCAGCGGATTTACCATTGTTTGGATTCTCAGGAGAGAGGAAGGAAGTTGAAGGAGGAGTGGGACTCCAGGTAGCCCTGGGGGGCTATCCAGGAACTACCATTTTGTCATAGTGGATGCCCCCAGCAGTTACAACGCCATTTTTGGGCGCTCCTTGATCAGTGTTTTTAGATGTGTGTCGTCCTCTTTCCACCAGTGCCTGAAGCTCAATGTCGGAGGTACTCAAATCAAAGTACAGGGAGACCCGAAGGAGGCCAGGGAATGCTACATGACGGCGATAAACACCATCTCATGGAAGGGAGAGGCCGAGGAGATGGGGGAGAGGATGTAACGATGGCAACAGGAGTTTGGTGTCTAAGTAGAGGAAGAGAGAGAAAAAGAGGTCGAAGGGGGAGAAGTGGAGATGGTGGGAGACATTGCGGTGGAGCCAGAAATGGTGGGAGAGAAGGATGGAGAGAAGGGGATGGAAGAGTAGAAAGAAGAAAAGGGGACAGAGGAGGATAAGTGGAGATGGTTGGAGGCATTACGGTGGAGCCGGAAATGGCGGGAGAGATGGATGGATTGATAGGGATGAAAGAGGAGGAAGAAGAAAAGGATGTCGGAGGAGGAGGAGAAGTGGAGATGGTGGGAGGCATTGCGGTGGAGCCGGAAATGACGGGAGAGAAGGATGGAGAGATGGGGATGGAAGAGGAGAAAGAAGAAAAGGAGGATGGAGGAGGAGAAGTGGAGATGGTGGGAGGCATTTCGGTGGAGCCGGAAAAGGCGGGAGAAAAATACGGAGAGATGGAGGTGGAAGAGGAAAAGGAGTCGAAGGAAGGTGGAGGGAGGAGGAAAGAAACGAGAAAGATGGAGGAAGCAGGAAGGTCACCCGGGGGGAAGCCCGGCGGGAAAAAAAAGAAGAATTTCACTACTGGAAGCAGGGAGAACTAGCGAGCTGGAGATGGAGAAGCTTTGGGAAGAAATGGTGGTGACTGTTATGGAGCACGAGGCAACGAACCAGGAAGCCAGAGAACAGGGTATGCTGGGAGAGCAGGAGAAAGAAGAGGAGCCGTCAAGGCTGAAGGCAGCCATGGAGGTACTAGAGATGGAGATCCTCACTAGAGAAGGAAGAAAAGAGAAGATAAAGGTCAGCAACGAGCTCAGCCCAAAATACCAGGCGGAGATCAAGGCATGCATGCAGAGGAATATTGACGTCTTCTCTTAGAGCGTGGATGACATGCCAGGGGTCGAAGTGGACGTGGCCTGCCACCATCTCAACCTCGACCCCAACACTCGCCTTGTGCAACAAAAGAAGAGGGCAATCGCCACTAAGATGGCCGGACCCATCAGAGAGGAGGTAGAAAAGCTGCTTAAGGCAGTGTTTGTGTCTGCCTGCAAGTATCCAGGGTGGGTAAGCAATGTTGTAATGGTAAAAAATGTGGAGGGTAAGTGGAGAATGTATGTTGATTTTTCTCTCTTGAATAAAGCATTTCCTAAGGATTGTTACCCTCTGCCTCAAATCGACGCGCTGGTTGACTCAGCCGTCGGTTTCTCATTAATGAGTTTTCTAGATGCATTTTCAGGATACAATCAAATATGCATGCACCATCCAGACGTCAAGGACGTCACCTTCGTCACGGAGGATGGATGTTTCTATTTTAACATGATGGCCTTTGGGTTAAAAAATGCGGGGGCGACTTATCAAAGAATGATGGATCGGATCTTCCAAGAGAAGAAAGGGCGGAACCTTGAAGTTTATGTGGATGACCTGATGATAAAAAGCCGGGACCTCAGATCTCATGTCTTGGATCTTGAGGAAACCTTTGGAACCTTAAAAAATATAAAATGAGGCTCAACCCACTATAATGTGTTTTTGGAGCCAGGAGGGGAAAGTTCCTAGGGCATCTCCTTATCCCATCCAGAGTAGAGCCCAATCCCGATAAGGTAAAGGAAATCCTGGAACTGGAATCTCCTAGGAATACCAAGGAAGTTCAACATCTCACCGGCAAGCTGGCTGGACTAAGCAGGTTCCTCTCCCGAGCCGGAGAAAAATGCTCACCTTTCTTCCGGAAGTTAAGAGGGGGTAAGAAGTTTGAATGGACCCCACAGTGCGAGGAGGCTTTTCAGGCTCTAAAGCAACAGCTCACCCGAGCACCTCTACTCTAGGGGCCTAGGGAAGGGGAGGTCTTGTTCTTATACCTAGGAGTGTGGACCGGGGCCTTGAGTTCGGTTCTCGTACGAGAGGAAAGAAAAAAGCAATTCCCAATCTATTACGTGAGCAAGGTCCTAAAGAAGGCAGAACTCGGGTACCCCATCCTCGAAAAGCTAGCATTTTCTCTCATCATATCGGCTAGGAAGCTTAGGCCGTATTTTCAGGCCCATTCGATTCAGGTGGTGACAGATCACCCCCTTTGTCGCATCTTGGAGGGGATGGAGCACTCTGGGAGGTTGTCCAAATGCTCAATAGAGCTCAGTGAATTTGACATCACTTTTACTCCTCGGCTTGCCATCAAGGCACAAGCGATGGCCGACTACCTATCTGACTACGTAGTAGAGATCTAAGAGGCTGAAGCACCCCCTCAAGTTGCTTGGAAGATGCTGGTAGATGGCGCGTCAGGAAAAAATTCTTTTGGAGGGGGAATGATCTTGGTAATTCCAGAGGGGACCAGAATTGAGCAAGCTTTGAAGATTCACTTCGCAATCACCAACAACCAAGAGGAATATGAGGCGATCATCGCAGGGCTCAGGTAAGCTCGGGAGTTTGGCATACAAGACATTAGGGTCTCCACAGACTCTATGGTGGTTGCGGGCCAGATAAAAGGAGAGTTCGAAGCGAGGGAGCCCACCCTCCAGTTGTACCTAGGGAGGGTCAAAGACATCATCGGGCAGTTCCGTAGTTTTGTGATTCAGCACGTCCCGAGGGATGAAAGCGCTAAGGCTGACCAACTCGCCAAATACGACCCTCGAGCCGGAGGTACGGTGATAGAGATTTTTAGGTCGTCCATATAAGAGGGCGAACTCATGGAGATAAACCAGCAAGGGACTTGGATGGACCCCTTCATCACTTTCTTGACCTCAAGACAACTTCCTGAGTGAGATCTCGATAAGAATCGGGTCAGGTATAAATTAGCATACTACTTGTTGAAATATGGGACACTATACCGTAAGACGTTGTCGGGTCTGCTGGCTCGATGCGTATCTGAGGAGGAAGTTCCAAGGGTCTTAGAAGAAATTCACTCAAGAGAATGTGGGAGCCACTCAGGGAGTCGGACTTTAGAGGGGAGAGTGTTATGGCAGGGATACTTCTGGCCTACCCTCAGGAAAGATGTAGAAGATTTCGCAAAAAGATGTCAAAAGTGCCAGGAGTTCGCCCCCCTCCAACTCCTTCCCGCTCAGAGGCTACATACAATTATGGCTCCCTGGACCTTCGCAATATGGGGACTAGACCTGGTGGGGCCTTTTCCCCAGGCTAGTGGCCAGAGGAAGTTTCTGTTGGTCATGGTGGATTACTTTTCAAAATGGATGGAGGTGAAGGCGTTACCTAAGGTGACATCGCAGGTGGTCAAAAACTTCATATGGGGAGAGATCATCTACAGGCATGGGCTATCGCTGGCCATTGTGACTGATAACATACCACAATTTGCTAGTAGGGAATTCGTTGATTTTTGCATCCGTCTGGTCATAGGCCTTCATTTTGCCTCAGTTCATCATCCACGGAGCAATGGACAGGTGGAAGCAGCAAACAAGATCATCGTTTATCTTTTGAAGAAGAGAGTGGAGAACCTAAGGGGGAGCTGGGTGGAACAGCTCCCTTCAGTTCTTTGGGCCTTGAGGACCACATGAAACACTGCCATAGGAGAGACCCGTTTAAGCTCTCTCATGGCTCGGAGGCCGTCATACAAATAGAGTTCGAGGTCACATCCCCAAGAGTAGCCGTTGCAAGGGAGGGAGACGAAGTATGGATGACAAAGAACGTGGAAGAGCAAAAACTCTCTCTTGATCTCATGGAATAACTCCGGGATTTTGCGCTAATCCGACAGGAGGAAGTCAAGCGCCGGATGGCAAAGTACTTTTATAAGTATATAAGGATCATGCAGTTCCAAAAGGGTGACTAGGTCCTCAAGAAAGTGGACGCAGCAGGCAGAGGGGCATCAGTAGGAAAGCTTAATCCTAACTGAGAAGGTCCTTTTATAATAAAAGAGATCTTGAAGTCGAGAGGGTACCAGCTCCAGTATGCGAATGGGTACCCCTCGATCGTGCCCGAAGTGGCGATGACTTAAAGAGATTTTATCCATAATACTCTTTGTTCATTACATTTTTAGTCGTTCAAAACTTGCAATTTTGATGTGGCCTTCTGATATGATGAAACTGCAGGTGTCCATTTTCATGGGATTAAGAATGAAGTGGGTGCAAGGAGACCCCGAGCAGACCTGCTTACAGGGATCTCACCTAGCTGACAGGACTGTATGCTCACTCGGTGGTTTGAGATGGTTTGGAGAGGAGACCCCGAGCAGACCCGCTAACCAGGCTCTCATCTAGTTGGCAAGGCTGTAGGGTCACTCGTTGGTTCGAGATTGTTTGGAGTGGAGACCCCGAGCAGACCTGCTGACTAGGCTCTCATCTAGCTGGCAGGACTGTAGGCTCACTCGGTGGTTGGAGATGGTTTGGAGAGGAGACCACAAGCAGACCCACTGACCATGCTCTCATCTAGTTGCCAGGACTGTAGGCTCACTCGGTGGTTGGATATGGTTTGGAGAGGAGACCCCGAGCAGACCCGCTGACCAGGCTCTCATCTCACTGGTAGGGCTGTAGACTCACTCGGTGGTGTGAGATGGTTTGGAGTGGAGACCCCGAGCAGACCTGCTGACCAGGATCTCATCTAGCTGGCAGGACAGTAGGCTCACTCGGTGGTTGGAGATGGTTTGGAGTGGAGACACCGAGCAGACCCGCTGACTAGGCTCTCATCTAGCTGGTAGGACTGTAGGCTCACTCGGTGGTTGGAGATGGTTTGGAGTGGAGACCCCGAGCAAACCCGCTGACCAGGCTCTCTTCTAGCTGGCAGGGCTGTAGGCTTACTCGGTGGTTGGAGATGGTTTGGAGAGGCGACCCCGAGCAAACCCACTGACCAGGCTCTCAGCTAGCTGGCAGGACTGTAGGCTCACTCGGTGGTTGGAGAGGGTTTGGAGAGGAGACCCCGATCAGACCCGCTGACCAGGATCTCACCTAGCTGGCAGGACTGTAGACTCACTCGTTGATTGGAGATGGTTTGGAGTGTAACATACCATTTTCAATTAGACCCCTCTACTTAGGTTGGGTTAGGACATATGGTGGGGATGTGGGTTTAGACTAGGTTAAACCATGGAATTTGGGTCTAACTACATGGGACCCACAAAAGGGCCCAAGGTGATTTAGGTCAAACCAGCCCAAATTGGGGTCCTAGCCACACATTGATTCCACCACTGCATACCTAGCCCTAAACCCAACCTAAAGGAACCATAGGACATATCACAAGGTCACCAATTGACTAGAGTTGACCCAAGTCAACCCTAATCTTAATTTGGTCAAACCCACACCTAAAGGCCCAAATAGTCCAAGTGGGACACCACCATGGCCCAACCCAAGTTGGGTGGTGTCATAGGGTTCATGACCTTCAGATGGGGTCAGCCCACTCATCAAGTTGACTAAGTCAACTCTAAAAAGTCAACTTGGTCAAACATGTGGCCTAAAGAGGAAAATAAGGGCTAAGCACATTTCCCTTGTGTTAAGCCCACCAACCTTGGGCCATGACCAGCTCAAGTGGCCAAAGTCAGCCCCTAACCCCCAAAATCAGGAGAGAGATTACATGCAAAGGGGTAGAAAAGGAATTTAGAGAAATGAGGAGAGAGAGAAGAGGAATGAAGAGGAAGGATGGCCACATGGCCACTTATTCAGTTTCCCAAGCTTGTTGGCCGGCCTCCTCAGGCAATTCCAGAGGATTTTGGAGCATGGTGGCCACTTGGCACCATGGGTGGAGCAACCAAAGCTCAACCCGAGCTCCCCGTTGGACTTATCTACCCATACATCCACTCTCAGCCCAATCTAGCCACACCATCAACTTCAGATAGGGGAAAAGACTGGAGAATGAGTCCTGGAGCAAGGGAATTACTGGAGAATCGAGGAAACGGGGAGGAGTTGCCGGAGCAAGCTCGACCATGGCTCACCGCTGCCAAACTCATCGTCATGTTGCCCAAACGGTTTGTTTCACCTCACCTCTCATCATACTAAAATCCTAGATCGACTAGGCGAGACATCAGACTCAATTGATCTCAATACCATGTGAGTAGAGAGCAAAAATCTGAGCTTTCTCTTCTTGCTCGGGATCGCCAGAGGAGCCGCCTCCGGCAGCCCCACCGTCGGGAAACGCCAGCCACCACCTCAACGAAGGTGGTGGCAATAATCGCCGGCGGTGGCGCCGGCCCAGGTGGGCGGAAATGCGAAATCAGAATGATCCAGCCAGGCTCAATCTCAGTCATTGCTGATCGGGGACAATGAACGGATGCCATCCACTTTATTCAAATCAAACTATATGCTATATTAATTTCATTCAATTTCTGTCACATTTTATATAGGACTTTGCATGTTAAATATAGGCTCCTTACAGGCAATTTTAGAACTGGTCGCCAACATAAAAATTGTAGATCTATGTGTTACCTTCAATTTGCCCCCTAAACATGAGTTTTGGAGCTGTAGGGCTCCCTGTAGGGTCATTCTACTAGGACTGGTCCTAGGCAAGGGCAGAAATTCAAATGTATGCCCATGCCAAACCAGAAGTCCACATGACCCAAAATTTTGGACATGTGCTTGCCTATGGTAGACTTAAACTCTGTCCAAAACTTGGAATTTTTGGGAAAAATATTTCTATAGTATTTCTGAAAATACACAAAAGTAAATTAATGAAATATTTGGAGTAATATGACTCCAAATGACACCACATTTTGGTGGCATGTCCTTGGGTTCATTATAGGCCCATGATAAAAATTTCAGTCACTTTTGACTTTTGCATGATGGGTATTCCCTCTTGCATGAGAAGGGTTAACATAGGCTTGGGGTGCATATAGCCATATTTACCAAAATGTGAATTTACCCCTTATTACACATGGTATTACACATGGTATTTTTTGAAGCAAAAATCCCATTATTTGTAATTTTTGAAAATTAGGCCATTTATATGCAAAAAAATTGAAAATAAGGATATTAATGATTTTAAAACCCTAGATTTTGTCACAAGCTCAAAGGAGTCATATGCAATCCCTAAAAAAGTTATGGCCCTGATTAGTTGACTTGATGATGATTTTATGTAGTTTTGACCATTTTGCCCTTTGGGGGAAATTATTTATCTATGGTGGAAATTACAATACAAATATTCTGGAAAAATTCATAGTAATGTATTTATGAGATAGTGACATGGTATAATTATCTTAGAATTTTTAGATACTTTATTAAATTTAAAACTCAAGGAATGACATTTTAGTGATATTTTCATATGGGATAATAAAGGATCAAATTACTATTTTAAGTTATGAATTTTGGCACTTAGTATTAATTTAGTAATTTACATCTGCAGTAATATTTATAGAATTTTCAATAACATATTTCTTGTACTTCATTTGGAAAGTGGCCGATTAATGGATTTAACAATAAATAGAATTAAATAGAAATATATATGGGAAAATAACAATTCTTGATATCCAGCCAATATTAACCTAGATGATCCTCAAGAAATATTATTAGACCCATAGAACCATTTGTCATAGTATCTCATGCATAAAGTGACATGGACCACTTAATTAAAGAATTTAATTTAGGATTTTAATGACGTGGGAAAATAGTAAAATTTCATATGATCAATAGTACATATCATACTACCCTATGATAAATATTTAGGGTCATGGTGACCAAAGGACTGGAAGTCCGCCTATACGGGTGGTATTGGGTCATGGGTAGTGACTAGCACAGTTAGCCTAAACTACTAGGACCACAGGGGGATATGATTAACTATTGAGGTGAGAATTGTATTAGAGGAATAAGCCCTGATTGGTCTCCTATAGGTCACTACTGGATCACGAGGGGTGGAGTGCAAACCATAAGGACAGTGGTGAAAACAGAGATCGACGAAAGACCGCCAATTTCCCGGTAATTTCTTAAGTCATTAGGTTTGTTCCAGAGCAACAACGAGAGCTGGGGGTGAATTATGAGTAGTCATCAACTAAAGTAAATATTCTTGAGAAAGGGAGCTTTGGGCATAATCCCATTGTAGTTCCAAGTACCCCCGAGAACCCTTCACCGGGTATACCCTGGGTAGTCCTATGATTAACCTTAAATCACTAAGTATAATAACCCGTAGACAAGAGTAGTCTGATAAGTTAAGCAACGTATCATCATTCTCACCCGTATAGGGTTGGAGGGCTTGTGGTAACATTCTCACCCGTGTAGGGTTGAAGGGATTGTGGTAACATTCTCACCCATGTAGGGTTGGAGGGATTGTGGTAACATTATCACCCAAGTAGGGTTGAGGGATTGTGGTAACATTCTCACCCATATAGGGTTGGAGGGATTCAGGACGGGTTGGTCCTGCGAGCTGGAGGCTCGGGTTGGAATATCTTGCATGTGCATAAACTTGTGGCGGGTCATGCGGTACTAGGCCAATCGTCACACCGATGACAGTACGGTGGCTCTGGCGAGGTGTGATGGTTTGAGGGGCCAGTGGGTTGTTTTACAATGCGGCCTGGAGGACGATCTCCGAAACCGCACACTCGACCAAAAAGACTGGTGGTTATCCAACAATTAGTATGCAGAGACTCTAGAGTGCACCTAGGACGTATATAGAGGCGTATGGGATGTCTAGGCTTGGTAGTGTGATACCCGCCTAGGAGTGGAGATGCCCGCTCCACTACTGCCGTAGCCACAACGGTGGTACCAGAGAGTGATGCTAGCTCCGAAAAGTGGGAACTAAGGTCTGTGATCACAGAGTCGTTGTGTGTGAGTTGCACTTGCATGACTCATAAATAACTGCATGCATTCATTCATATTAGGACATACACTTCATGGATCCTTATCATATAAATTAGTATGGGCTCTTTTATATTATAAGTTAATTTTGGAAACTCTAACTTATATGTTTGTATGGGCACTCATATAAGTTAGGGTACTTCTGTGATGTATATTAGCAGTAGATTTTTATATTTTATTTATTGCACTTACTTATTTCCAGTTTTACTTACTCTTGTACTGTACATGCTTATACATTTGAACTATATACATATAACTGCTAGTGTAGATTTACTGTTTACATTCATACTTGGTAGAATAGATTCCTAATCACCTGCTTCCCTTTTGTTACCCCTTGTCCTCCGCTTTGTCCTCCCGCATGGTGCCTAGGAGTTGCGGCGCGAGGTGCATATGAAATGACTTAGTATTTTTGACTAATGATCGGTGACCAAACTATTTTTAGGAGCTCGAGGAGATGGCTCACTAGCACGACCTGCAGGACGAGGTGACAGGACGTGAGGAGTTGATACCACCACCACCTACTACGTCTACTACAGTCCAACGTCAGGTGGGACGAGTTCTCCGAGGATAGTTTTGCTTCCCCATTTTATTGTGTGAGGAGAGTTGATATTCATGTACATGGCATAAGCCATTTTACTCTTCTTATTAATGCTACACATTGTGGACTGGATGTACTTTCATTTTATTATATGATATGTACTGTGACTGTGGACTGATTTGTAGTTCATTTCTACATTACTGCTATACTTCTTACTCCCTTTTGGCCAACAGGTTATGTGATCGTTCTAGTCGGCAGAATCAGCGTGTTGCGGTGTCGACTAACCCGTGTGTTAGTGCCACCGTAAGACAGCGGTTCTGGGCACAAGACCGGGAGCCTCCTTGGTAAGGGGAGGGGTCTTACATGGAGAGGAGACCCCGAGCAGACCCACTGACCAGGCTCTCATCTAGTTGGCAGGGCTGTAGGCTCACTCATTGGTTGGAGATTGTTTAGAGTGGAGTAGGGCTAAGCATATTATTCGAAACTCGAAAATCGCTCGAAAATAGTTCAAAAATTGAGCCGAATCAGAATCGGTAAAAATTTATTCGACTCAATTTTAGTCGATTCAATTTGACTCGAATTTAATTTCGAGTCGATTTTGAGCCAGCCCTGAATCGCTCAAAATATGATTTGAATAAACTCGAATTAATTAAAAAAATTATGTATTTATTAATATATATTCTTATTTTAAGATTAAAAATAACAAAATTTAAACGTAAATAAAAAGAATGAAGACTTTAAGTGTTTCATTTACTAAATTTATAGGTTGCCGAATTTTATTTTGAGCAAAATAGGAACAAAACAAAAAAATACTAAATTTTGAGCCGACTTAATTCGATTTTGAGCCGACTCGATTCGATTTCAAGTCGACTCGATTCAATTTCGAGCCGACTCGATTCAATTTCGAGCCGACTCGATTCAATTTCGAGCCGACTCGATTCAATTTCGAGCCGACTCGGAATCGAGCCATTTCGAGTCGAGCTGATTCGACTCGAAATCAATTTCGATTTCAAGTCGATTTCGAGCCGAGTTCGAGTCGAAAATTTCGATTTCGAGCCGAGCCAAAATCGCTCGAACTCGACTTGTTATCAGCCCTAGAGTGGAGACCCCGAGCAGACCACCTGTTCAGTTTCTCTTCTACCTGGCAGGACTATAGGCTCAATTCGTAGTTGGAGATGGTTTGGAGAGGAGAACTCGAGTAGACCCACTGACAATGCTCTAATCTAGCTGGCAGTACTGTAGGCTCACTTGGTGGTTGGAGGTGGTTTGGAGAGGAGACCCCGAGCAGACCCGCTGACCAGGCTCTCATCTAGCTATCAGGGCTTTAGGCTCACTCAGTGGTTGAGATGGTTTGGAGTGGAGACCCCGAGCAGACCCGCTGACCAAGCACTCATCTAGCTGGTAGGACTGTAGGCTCACTTGGTGGTTGGAGATGGTTTGGATTGGAGACCCCGAGCAGACCCGCTGACCAGACTCTCATCTAGATGATAGTGATGTACGCTCACTCAGTTGTTGGGGATGGTTTGGAGTGGAGACCCCGAGCAGACCTTAGCTCCGAAAAGTGGGAACTAAGGTTTGTGATCACAGAGTCGTTGTGTATGAGTTGCACTTACATGACTCATAAATAACTGCATGCATTCATTCATATTAGGACATACACTTCATGGATCCTTATCATATAAATTAGTATGAGCTCTTTTATATTATAAGTTAATTTTGGAAACTCTAAATTATATGTTTGTATGGGCACTCATATAAGTTAGGGTACTTTTGTGATGTATATTAGCAGTAGATTTTTATATTTTATTTATTGCACTTACTTATTTCCAGTTTTACTTACTCTTGTACTGTACATGCTTATACATCTGAACTATATACATATAACTGCTAGTGTAGATTTACTGTTTACATTCATACTTGGTAGAATAGATTCCTTGTCACCTGCTTCCCTTTTGTTACCCCTTGTTGTCCTCCGCTTTGTCCTCCCGCACGGTGTCTAGGAGTTGCGGCGCAAGGTGCGGATGAAATGACTTAGTATTTTTGACTAATGATCGGTGACCAAACTATTTTTAGGAGCTCGAGGAGATGGCTCACTAGCACGACCTGCAGGACGTGGTGACAGGACGTGAGGAGTTGATACCACCACCACCTACTACGTCTACTGCAGCCCGACGTCAGGTGGGACGAGTTCTCCGAGGATAGTTTTGCTTCCGCATTTTATTGTGTGAGGAGAGTTGATATTCATGTACATGGCATAAGCAATTTTACTCTTCTTATTATTGCTACTCATTGTGGACTGGATGTACTTTCATTTTATTATATGATATGTATTGTGACTGTGGACTGATTTGTAGTTCATTTCTACATTACTGCTATACTTCTTACTCTCTTTTGTCCAACAGGTTATGTGATCGTTCTAGTCGGTAGAATCGGCGTGTTGCGGTGTCGACTAACCCGTGTTTTAGTGCCACCGTAAGACGGCGGTTCTGGGCATAAGACCGGGAGCCTCCTTGGTAAGGGGAGGGGTCTTACATGGAGAGGAGACCACGAGCAGACCCACTGACCAGGTTCTCATCTAGTTGGCAGGGTTGTAGGCTCACTCGTTGGTTGGAGATTGTTTAGAGTGGAGTAGGGCTAAGCATATTATTCGGAACTCGAAAATCGCTCGAAAATCGTTCAAAAATTGAGCCGAATCAGAATCGGTAAAAATTGATTTGACTCAATTTGAGTCGATTCAATTTGACTCGAATTTAATTTCGAGTCGATTTTGAGCCAGCCCTGAATCGCTCGAAATATGATTCGAATAAACTCGAATTAATTAAAAAAATGATGTATTTATTAATATATATTCTTATTTTAAGATTAAAAATAACAAAATTTAAACCTAAATAAAAGAATAAAGACTTTAAGTGTTTCATTTACTAAATTTATAGGTTGCCGAATTTTATTTTGAGCAAAATAGGAATAAAACAAAAAAATACTAAATTTCGAGCCGACTTGATTCGATTTTGAGCCGACTCAATT
The DNA here is from genome assembly GCA_039583875.1 of Platanthera guangdongensis. NCBI lineage: Eukaryota > Viridiplantae > Streptophyta > Magnoliopsida > Asparagales > Orchidaceae > Platanthera > Platanthera guangdongensis. The sequence goes on from CM077159.1 coordinate 77,554,393, forward strand.
CGATTTCAAGTCAACTCGATTCGATTTCGAGCCGACTCGATTCAATTTCGAGCCGACTCGATTCAATTTCGAGCCGACGCGATTCAATTTCGAGCCGACTCGGAATCGAGCAATTTCGAGTCGAGCTGACTTGACTCGAAATCAATTTCAATTTCAAGTCGATTGCGAGCCGAGTTCGAGTCGAAAATTTCGATTTCGAGCCGAGCCAAAATCGCTCGAACTCGACTTATTATCATCCCTAGAGTGGAGACCCCGAGCAGACCACCTGTTCAGGCTCTCTTCTAGCTGGCAGGACTATAGGCTCAATTGGTAGATGGAGATGGTTTGGAGAGGAGAGCTCGAGTAGACCCACTTATAATGCTCTCATCTTGCTGGCAGTACTGTAGGTTCACTTGGTGGTTGGAGGTGGTTTGGAGAGGAGACCCCGAGCAGACCCGCTGACCAGGCTCTCATCTAGCTTTAAGGGCTTTAGGCTCACTCAGTGGTTGGAGATGGTTTGGAGTGGAGACCCCGAGCAGACCCGCTGACCAGGCTCTCATCTAGCTGGTAGGACTGTAGGCTCACTTGGTGGTTGGAGATGGTTTGGAGTGGAGACCCCGAGCAGACCCGCTGACCAGACTCTCATCTAGATGGTAGTGTTGTACGCTCACTCAGTGGTTGGATATGGTTTGGAGTGGAGACCCCGAGCAGACCTTAGCTACGAAAAGTGGGAACTAAGGTCTGTGATCACAGAGTCGTTGTGTGTGAGTTGCACTTGCATGACTCATAAATAACTGCATGCATTCATTCATATTAGGACATACACTTCATGGATCCTTATCATATAAATTAGTATCGGCTCTTTTATATTATAAGTTAATTTTGGAAACTCTAACTTATATGTTTGTATGGGCACTCATATAAGTTAGGGTACTTCTGTGACGTATATTAGCAGTAGATTTTTATATTTTATTTATTGCACTTACTTATTTCCAGTTTTACTTACTCTTGTACTGTACATGCTTATACATTTGAACTATATACATATAACTGCTAGTATAGATTTACTGTTTACATTCATACTTGGTAGAATAGATTCCTTGTCACCTGCTTCCCTTTTGTTACCCCTTGTTGTCCTCCGCTTTGTCCTCCCGCACGGTGCCTAGGAGTCGCGGCGCGAGGTGCGGATGAAATGACTTAGTATTTTTGACTAATGATCGGTGACCAAACTATTTTTAGGAGCTCGAGGAGATGGATCACTAGCACGACCTGCAGGACGAGGTGACAGGATGTGAGGAGTTGATACCACCACCACCTACTACATCTACTGCAGCCCGACGTCAGGTGGGACGAGTTCTCCGAGGATAGTTTTGCTTCCGCATTTTATTGTGTGAGGAGAGTTGATATTCATGTACATGGCATAAGCCATTTTACTCTTCTTATTAATGCTACTCATTGTGGACTGGATGTACTTTCATTTTATTATACGATATGTACTGTGACTGTGGACTGATTTGCAATTCATTTCTACATTACTGCTATACTTCTTACTCTCTTTTGGCCAACATGTTATGTGATCGTTCTAGTCGGCAGAATCGGCGTGTTGCGGTGTCGACTAACCCGTGTGTTAGTTCCACCGTAAGACGGCGGTTCTGGGCATAAGACCGGGAGCCTCCTTGGTAAGGGGAGGGGTCTTACATGGAGAGGAGACCCCGAGCAGACCCCCTGACCAGGCTCTCATCTAGTTGGCAGGGCTGTAGGCTCACTCGTTGGTTGGAGATTGTTTAGAGTGGAGTAGGGCTAAGCATATTATTCGAAACTCGAAAATCGCTCGAAAATCGTTCAAACATTGAGCCAAATTAGAATCGGTAAAAATTAATTCGACTCAATTTGAGTCGATTCAATTTGACTCGAATTAAATTCGAGTCGATTTTGAGCCAGCCCTGAATCGCTCGAAATATGATTCGAATAAACTCGAATTAATTAAAAAAATTATGTATTTATTAATATATATTCTTATTTTAAGATTAAAAATAACAAAATTTAAACCTAAATAAAAAGAATGAAGACTTTAAGTGTTTCATTTACTAAATTTATAGGTTGCCGAATTTTATTTTGACCAAAATAGGAATAAAACAAAAACAATACTAAATTTCGAGCCGACTTGATTCGATTTTGAGCCGACTCGATTTGATTTCAAGTCGACTCGATTCGATTTCGAGTCGACTCGATTCAATTTCGAGCCGACTCGATTCAATTTCGAGCCGACTCGATTCAATTTCGAGCCGACTCGATTCAATTTCGAGCCGACTCGATTCAATTTCGAGCCGACTCGGAATCGAGCCATTTCGAGTCGAGCCGACTCGACTCGAAATCAATTTCGATTTCAAGTCGATTTCGAGCCGAGTTCGAGTCGAAAATTTCGATTTCGAGCCGAGCCAAAATCCCTCGAACTCGACTTGTTATCTGCAGTAGAGTGGAGACCCCGAGCAGACCACCTGTTCAGGCTCTCTTCTAGCTGGCAGGACTATAAGCTCAATTGGTAGTTGGAGATGGTTTGGAGAGGAGAGCTCGAGTAGACCCACTGACAATGCTCTCATCTAGCTGGCAGTACTGTAGGCTCACTTGGTGGTTGGAGGTGGTTTGGAGAGGAGACCCCGAGCAGACCCGCTGACCAGGCTCTCATCTAGCTATCAGGGCTTTAGGCTCACTCAGTGGTTGGAGATGGTTTGGAGTGGAGACCCCGAGCAGACCCGCTGACCAGGCTCTCATCTAGCTGGTAGGACTGTAGGCTCACTTGGTGGTTGGAGATGGTTTGGAGTGGAGACCCCGAGCAGACCCGCTGACCAGACTCTCATCTAGATGGTAGTGCTGTACGCTCACTCAGTGGTTGGAGATGGTTTGGAGTGGAGACCCCGAGCAGACCCACTGACCAGGCTCTCATCTATTTGGCAGGACTATATGCTCACTTGGTGGTTGGAGATGGTTTGGAGTGGGGAACCAGAGCAGACCCGCTGACCAGGCTCTCATCTAGCTGGCAGGATTGTAGGCTCACTCGGTGGGTGGAGATGGATTGTAGAGGAGACCCCTAGCAAACCCGCAGACCAGACTCTCATCTAGTTGGCATGAATATAGGCTCACTCGGTGGTTGGAGATGTTTTGGAGTGGATACCCCAGGCAGACCCGCTGGCCAAGCTCTCATCTAGCTGGCAGGGTTGTAGGCTCACTCGATGGTTGGAGATGGATTGGAGAGGAGACCCCGAGAAGACCAGCTGACCAGGCTCTCATCTAGCTGGCAGGGCTGTCGGTTGACTCGGAGGCATGTCAAGTGGTAGGAGCTCATGAATAAAGGTGTCAATACGTCTTAGGGAATTAGTAGAAGATACCTATGAATGGGAAGGATTGGAGGTAATACAAGTCAGGATGAGCATTTCAGACTAGCGCTCGGCAAGGGTGGTCTCGCCCACAGTGAGTGGGTATTCACTGTCAAAGGCAAAAGTCTAACATAAAAGGAGGACTTATCATGAAGAGCAGTTTGATCTCCAAGGTCTACCCACGCTGGGTTCTTCTCGCGGCGAGACGAGAACAAAAGACAAGACGGTCTCGCGCTCGACAGGGGCGAGGAGAAGTCCAACGACCAGCGCTCTAAACTAACTTTCAAGCGAGACAACAAAAGATAAGGCACAATGAAATAAAAAGAGTGAAAGGTTATAATAAAAATCCCTAAAGGTTATAATACAAATCCCAAAAGGTTCATTACAACAAGAAGAAACATCTCAATATCTGAGAAATATACAAGAGACAAAAGGGGTGGGGGGAGTCCCAAGACTCATTGACACCCCTTCACTCCTTGTCACTGGAGGTAGAGCTGTCATATGTCTCGCTATATAGCCGGGGGACCAAGTCACGGACTGTGACCGTCTCGGCATCGACCCTGACAACCCCCAGCTCCATCATCTTCAGGACGAGCTCGGTTGTCTTGATATTAGCGTCTCGGTAAAGGGCATCGACCTCATCTAGAGAATAATGAGTTGACGGGGGAGCTTGGAGCAGATCGGGGTGAGCGTGAAGCATTGTGCTGTCCTGAAGGCGGATGTTTTCAGCCTTCAATTTCTTGTTATACCCCTCCAAAGTTGCAATACACGAGCATATTCGATCGACCATCTCGGCGAAGGAGAGCCATCATGATATCCTTCCACAGAAATGGGGGTCAAGAATCCAGACATTTCTTTCTTTCCTTGGGAGCAGCTCCTTTTTTCTCTTTGGGGAATGACACAGCCTTTTTCATCTTTTTCTTTGGGCTGTGCTAAGGAGCGGCAACATCGTCCCCAGATCTTTTCTTCGGGGCGGGAGTCAGCGTTTCCTTTGCTGCCTCTGCCGCCATACCTGCAAGGGCGAGATCCTTGTTGCTCAGTTAATGGGGATGGACGGGGATAGTCCTCTCTCCTGAGAAAGAAAATGTTCATAATGAAACAAGAATATGGTTAGCATAATGTCTAGAGGGAGCGAGTATACCTTCACCGGGGAGGATGGGAAGGAGAGAGTCAAGATCTCGCCGTAGGTAATTGACTTTGAAATGTTTCCCTACGAAGAAGTCGTAGAGATCCTTCTCAGCACCCCCAACCTTGGGGGTCTCATAGTATACCTCGGCAGGCGACACCGGAGCTAGAGGGATGCCTCCCAGGTTTCCGCGAATGAAGACAAAGTGGGTGAGCCAGTGGTGGTTCTTTTTTGGCGTCTCGCACACCTTTAGACCCTGGCTGGTGAAGTATGAGATGCCATCGTCTTTGGCATGGAAGACGAACAACTTGCGGAAGACAGTGAGACTAAACTCGATGAACTCGCGGCGCAGGTAGCTAGCGAAGGCGACCAACATCGAGATGGAATTTGGGTTGAGCTGCACGGGGACAACGCCGAAAAATTTCAAAGCCTGTTTTACCTCTGGCTAGAGGGGGATCCTTATCCCCTCCTTGAAGTGAGAGACGGGGAAGGCGAGTTCACTGGCGTAGAAGGTGTTAATCGCCTCACAAACCATTGGCGGGTGAGACTCATATCCCTCAACCAGTAACTCGCTGACGAAGCGGTTGTAATCCTCTTCGGAGATTCTGCCGGGTGGGACGTCATGGTCAGCGAATCGCCTGCCGCAATGGCTGCGGCCCTCGTCATCTTCTGCTCTTTTCTTCCCCATGGTGAGCGTGACGACAGAAATAGAAGTTGGTAGAAAAGAGAGGTGGAAGCGGGACGCAAGAAGAGGTAGGAGAGGAGGAGCAGGCGAGAACTCCGGATCATGGCAGCAGCAGGAAGTGATAGCGTAAGAATAGAACATCTGGATCCGGGGGGGGGTATTTATAGCAGATAGAGAGATGAGAAAAATGGGCGGGAAAGTGAGAATGAGGAAGCCGAAGGGGCAACCCGATAGTTCATATCCTCTCTCTATCCTGACTCCGAGGCGCGGAACTCCGCGGCGACTTTTCCGGTGAGGCAAAAATAAAAATAAAAAAGTCGATTAATAAACACATCCATAATAAAAACCCAACATGAAAGAAGTTGACAAAAATATCACAATAAATTATTTCGTTCCGCACGAGACGGGCATCTCGTCCAGGGAGGATGTAAATAACAAATTGATAATTAAACATGCAGATGACCGATTAATAAACACAACAGTTACAAGGAATAATTAAATAGGCGAGACGCTTAAGCACGAGAGACAAAGCCAAGATCCCTTAATTCTTATGCCACTTCCAATGGCCACCGCGAGATCTCGCGCATGGAGGGAGACCAGGTAGATGAAAGGCGCGGACAACGTCTAGACTGCGTCACGCGAGACAGAGATGTTGGTCAGTCTCGCTTATGATGGCCTGTGGATCTGTCCCATCTATTTTGGCATCAGCATCGACCTTGGCATAGAGGCGAGCGCACTCAGTTTCCAGCCAGTCAATGCGTTGATCGGTAGCTTGCTTCACCCGCACCATCTCATGAATGACGCGTATATATTTTCGAAACATATTGGCCGTATGGAACTTCATCTCCAGAGGGTCCATAGGGTCGCCCAGGTAGTCTTCGATCTCATCTGAGCGAGGAAGAGACGAGAGGGGAGACGACGCGAGGGAATTCTCAGTACTCGTGTCAAGCTAGATACCTGCCTAAAAAGGTGGAAGATCATAATGAAGGGTGGTCTCGCAAGAAGTCTAGCCCCGTAGTCTCGAATGCACCAGCTGAGGGAATAAGAATCTGTAGGAAGTGAAAAGACATGATGAGTTTGCTTACTTGGGATGCGATAGTTTCCCACAAGTTGTGAGAGGTCCGGTAATGTCAAGAGGATTCACAAGCATGGGGGAATCAACAAGGTTTCTCTGAAAGAGCATGGTCAATAAGCGAGACGATAAAAGGAAGGAGAGGCGAGAGGAGGAGTCAAGAATCACATGTCTCTCCACAGAGGATGCGGGAGGAAGTGTATCGGCTGACAAGGGTGCCGAAGTGGTAACGCCGGTCTAGAAGGGAGGGTCGGTGGTTTTTTCCTTCTTCAGGCGAGATTATGAAGGTGTTGAAGCGGAGGTGCGGACCAGAGATGGGATCAGGGCAGCCACATTGGCTTTGTTTTGCTTCCGGACCATCGCGAGACACTCACAAAAGCTCTGGATGTGAGACATGTTGAGGGTAGAAGAGAGGTGGAAATAAGAAAGGGGCACACCATGATGAGGTGAGGTCTAATATTTATAGACTCTAGGGGGAGGACCCGCCAAAGATTCTCATAAATGAATCCCAACACTGCGAGCCTCTATTGGACATTCTTTCCGAGCTTGGGGCAACCTCAAAAAGAGCGGAGATTGTGTGCAACCTTGGGCTCGCGGGAGGCGGCTCAAGCAGCAGGGCAGAGAAGCTGGTGAGAGGGATTGAATAGGTGAGTGGGACCATGTGGTCCACTCGCAAAAGGCAAGATGGGGCTCGACGCTGTAGGCGAGACGTCCTCTAGGGCGCGGGCTGGCCCTTGAGGGCGAGATGGCTCCCTTAAGGCAGGAGGCCAGTGAGACGAGCAGGTGGGCTCGTCTCGCCCGCTGATTATTTCCCCATTCGCCATATAGAAGGAAGGATGTTTTTACCTTCTTACCCCCAAGGGGGATTTTATTCTTCAACCCCGGGTAATTTTACCCTTCTACCCTCGGTGGTCAGCATATAGCCCTTCAGAACAATGGAGTTTGGCTGTTGCCAGACCCAACCCAGGGTATTTTGGTAATTTCAGGTCAGTTTAGTATGTTTATTTGCTGACCATACTCAGATGCCTATAAATAGACCGATAAGGTGCCTTCAACAGGTTGTTGAAACTTTCCATATTCTTCCTCAGAGGAACCTAGCTCAGCATTGGCTAGGGAAGTGGAGAACTTCAGATTCTTCTGGGTAAGAGGTGGGACCTCCGAGATGAGACCATCGGTCTATTTCTGGTCATGTGACTCACGTCGGGGGGGGGGGGGGGTTCGAGAAGAGTAAGTGTGTGCTGCAGCTTCAGGTACGAACTCTAGGTGGAACCGGGTGACTGGTTTCAACAACATTGCAATATTTAGGCTTCTACTTGTTGCAGTAAACCCTTAGCTAGCATCTCCTATTATCTGATTTCCATGATGATCTCTCAAGTGCCTAACTGCTGGAGGCATTCTTTCTTCAACATCATGAACTTCATTGGCTGGATCTTGCTGATCTTCATCCATATCAGGTGAACTTTGTCCTCCTTCTGTAATGCAAACACCATTATCCTCTTCTATGGTAGTTGGAGAATTATCCTTGATGGTTAGTTTCTCCATCTTTATCTCTACGCCTGCAAATCTATAGGAGCTTGGTAGTTCACTATTAATCATTGATGCTTCATAAAATACTACATTAAACGACTCTTCTACAACTTGATTTTTCAAGTTGTAGACTCTATATACTTTGCTATGATTGTTGTACCCAACCAATATCCCTTCGTAGGATTTGGCAGCAAATTTAGTCAAGTAGGACTTACCATTATTAAGCACAAAGCATTTACTACCAAAGATCCTGAGATAGGTTAGATTAGGGTTTCTTCCCTTTAAAATGTCACAGGGAGTCTTCTTGTGGTACTTGTTGAAAGAGGCCCTATTCAGGTTATGACAAGCAGTGTTCACTGTCTCAGCCCAGAAGTATTCTGGGAGAAAAGTATAACTAAGAAGTGTCCTACCAGCCTCTATGAGAGTTTTGTTTTTCCTTTCAGCTATCTCATTTTGATGGGGAGCTTTGGCTGAAGAAAATTCATGGTGAATACCTTGGTCTTCACAGAACTTTGTCATGCCCCCAAACTGAAATTCAGTACCACAGTCACTTCTGATTTTGACCACAACTCTATATTTTTCATTCTGAACTTGCCTAACAAAGGTCACAAAAGTGTTAAGGGTTTCTGACTTTTTATTTAAGAATAACACCCAAGCAAACCTGGAGAAGTCATCAACTATCACAAGGATGTAGACTTTCCTACCTAGACTATGAACTGACATATAACCAAACAAGTCCATGTGCAGGAGGTACAAATACCTCACAGAATCCTTGTCCCCAATGCTCTTAAAGGATGCTTCGGTCAGCTTTCCCTTTTAACATGTAGAGCAAATGCCCTCCTTGGTGCATCTTATATTGGGTCCATTTCTGACTAGCTCTTCACTAAAGAGCTTGCTAATGGTCTTATAGTTCAAGTGAGCCAGTCTCTTGTGCCATTGCACATAGTGTGAGACTTTATCATTAGCAAATAGACACACAGGGGTGTCGGTACTTAAACATAAAAAGTTTAAATAGTAAATATTCTCATTCCTAGTGCCTGTCAACATGACATCTTGGTCACTTAACCTTTTGATCAGACACTCATCCTTGTGCAAGACAATGACTTAGCCAAGATCACAAAGTTATCTTATGCTTATTAAGTTGTGTTGCAACCCTTCCACATAAGCCACTTTTGTGATAGATACCATACCATTGGTGATCATACCATAAACCTTGGCGACTCCTCTGTCTGAACCTCCAACGATCACCTTAGGTCCATTCTTAACTAGAGTGTATTCCTTAAGATGGCTGAATGTTCCAGTCATGTGCCTGGAACATTCACTGTCCAAGTACCATATTGGTGCATGGTTACTTTGTTGGGTATTGCATCCACAATAACCCAGATTTTTATGAAGTCACCCTTGAACTAAGATGAATTAAGTTTGTATTTGATGCTCTTTTTAGTTGAGTGTTTGTAGGATACAATTGCCAAGTGTAGACTATTGTCAATCTACAATGAGTCACCAAACACAGTACCATATAATGTAATCCCTCATTGTGCGATCTATGGTGTTGACTCTTGTATAGCTTCTCTATTGGGATACACTTCCTTTTCAAGCACTAAGGACATGAGAGAACAGTTGGATGCTGATTATAATGAAGAAATCATGTTTTCAAATTTTCATAGAAATTATCTGTGTTTTTCTCGAGTACTATGTTTTGTACTCGAGAAGGACTAAAGCTTGTTCTTGAGTGAGACTTGTCATGATTCGAGTTCAAGAAGCAGTTCTCGAGAAAGCTTAATGCAGTTCTCGATGAGGCCTTATGTACTCGAGTACTTCATGACACTTCTTCTCTAGTTACTTCTTCTCCTGACAAAATTTTTCTGTCTTTTTCTCGAGAAGACTAAGTTTATTCTCGAGAAGACTATGCTTAATTCTCGAGGTGCAGAAGATTTTTCTCGAGAGCCAGACATCTGTTCTCGAAATACTTTTTTGTTCTCGAGTACTAGAATGATCCTTATTGAGAAATAAAATTCATTTTTCTCAACTACTTCTTTCATTCTCGAGATTGCTGACTTCCACCTCCACATTTTTCTTCTAAGTCCTTTTTATTAAGATCTTCATTATTGTTCTCGAGAACAAAACTTATTTTTCTTGAGAACAAAACTTATTTTTCTAGAGATCTTCATTATTGTTCTCGAGAACAAAACTTATTTTTCTTGAGTACAATCATTCTTCTCGAGAACTGTTGTACTGTTTTTGAAATTTTTCTTAAGTCCAAATAGACGGATTTTCAAATGTAATTAGCATGTGATTGGTCCACGTGGCTATCATTTATTATGATTATGACCGTTAGGCAAGTCCTATAAAAGGTCTTATCATAATCGACCTACCCTAAAAGAAGTCGTAAGAAGAAATTCTAAGCATTCTGAATTGGAAATTCACTTTCTAAATCGAGAGCCTCCACTGTTCATCGCCATTCTTGCCGATACGCTTTCGATCCAGAGATTCAGAGCAAGTGATTCAAAGATCAAGATATTCTACAATCGACAGATTCTCTCCTTGATCTTGCTGAGTCCCGAATTTTTAGATCCAGAGATCTAGCCAAGTCTTTTCCAAATTAATTCTGACAGAGCCTCAAAGTTCAAGGAAGAAGAAAGGCTGAAGTTTTCAGATCTGAGAAATTACTGTTTGTATTTCTTTATATTCATTTTATTCTTGTAAGAGATTCTTCTCTGAGTGTAGGAGCTTTGTTTTCCGAGTTATTTGCAGGAAGTTTTCTCTTCCGAGTGTAGATCCTGTTTTTGGGATCGGGTTGTAGGAACTTTGTTCCGAGTGGTAGGATTGTTTTCAATTCGAGATTAGTGGAGTAGGCGAGTCTAGTGCGTTGCTAGATCGGTGAGGTGGAAAGTGGATGTACCTAAGGTTGGAGAACCACTATAACTCTTGTTGTCGTATGTGAATGCTTGGTTATTTTTTGTGCATCGCTCGCTAAATTTTTATTTCGCAAATAGATACACAACTCACTTATTCACCCCGCTCTAGGTGATTTAGGTAGACAACTTAAACATTTTCATACTTGGACAATCCTGCAACCAAAATTCTGTTTACCTTAGGACCCCAAAAGGGTTTGGGTCCTAGGTTCTTGTTACTCTAAAAATGAACTTGTCTCCCTCCAGCACTCCTGACAGGAAGACTCACTCTTTCCCTTGACACATTAGGGTTGTGCCAATAGTCTACGACAAAGTGTCCCACTTTACCACAACACAAAAAATATGGATGTTGTATCTCCTCTTCTAAACAGCCCTTGTGGAGAGTAAGCTGTCAACAATAGACATTTTAGAAGGGAGAGAAACAACCTGTTTCTTGTTCCTATCAGCAACAATCGGACTGAAGGTGAGTCAGCCAGTAGATAGACTTAGCTAACTCTGAGTTCCTCCAACTTCATTCTTCTTTCCAGTAGACAGGCTCTTGATGACATCAGAGATGGCCAAGTCAGGCTTATTAATTAACTTACCTTTGGTCTGGATTTTTGCTGGAAGAGCCTTAAAATATGTAAGAACCCTCTTTTTTGCAAAATAAACCGGGCCTTATGCCCAGAACCGCCACTTTGCGGTGACACCAACACACCCGGGAAGGTCATCACTACAAAACGCCGATCTTGCCGGCAATACCGATCGCAGAAGAGTAGAAGTATAAATAGTACATGAGTAAAGTAGAACTCAATACTAGTCCACCAGTATGACATATATATAAATAAATCTCCATGAAGGGAGAGTCCACAGAAAAGAATAATCAAAGTACTAAAAAGGGCTCCTGCCCAATACATCAAGATCCTCACTACAAGTCACTCAACGCAGGAGAAAATATATAATATCTACTAATGATCGGGACACACAGTCCCCGCTGGCTGGACTCCAGTGCTAGACTGCCACGTCTCCATGGACACCGACCTCTAGGGCTGCGTCTCCTGGTGCGGCTCCACGATCCCCTAAAATGATTTGGTCAACAACCGTTAGTCTAAAAAGACTAAGTCCTATCATCCCCCACCCCTCCTCCATTGCTCCTAGGCACCGAGCGGGGAGGAGGAAAGGGAAGGTAATTAATGTGGGGAGTAACAAAGTAAGCAGATGACGGCGAAACTAGTCTATCATGAATATATAATCACAACAAGTATAAGTAAGCAGTAGTAGGCAAGCAGGAGTAGGTAAGCAGTATAAATATACACAAGAATAAGTGAACAAGTATAGTATGAGAAAGTAAACTAAGAAAGTAACCATGACCTATAGGAATGCCCATACAAACCTATAGATCAAGGAGTCATTTTGCAAGACCTATTGTATAAAGCGTCCCATACCACTTTATACAATAGGTGTAGGGGTTATATGTAATGATGATGTTATGACATATAAGTATTCCATGATGTGAATCATGCAAGTGCAACACACCCACTCGACTCTGTGCACACAGACCTTTAGTTCCCCCTTTTTGGAGCATAACCTCCCAGGATACCTCCGTAGTGGCAAACAGAAGCGGTGGGTATGGCCTCGCCCACCTCTAAACCGGTATCACACTACCAGTAAAACCTATCGTATGCCTCAACATTGGTGCACTAAGCGGATCTCCTGCGTACTATTGTCGGCTGCACACCAGACTTTATTTGGCCAAGTGCAAAACCACACCTGTCGAGCAAAAGTATTGGTGTCTGTGTGATGACTCTCCAATACCGATGACCCACCACCTTATATCTTATGCACATGCAACATTAATGTATCTCCCACCGAGCCAAAGCTCCCTAGACAATCTCGTCTGTCACAAATATCTACCGAGCCAAAGCTCCCCGGACTAACCCATCCATCTCAAAACCATCCGAGCCATCGCCTCGCCGGGCTAACCTGCCCATCACCAAAACCACAAAGTCTACTGCTCGTGAGACCTAACCTAACTCCCACAACACAGGGGAGTGTGAGTGTAAGTGTAACCCTAGATTATTTCTAATTACTCTTCCATTCCATTTACTCTAACGGCTTACATTAACCTTGGACTGCCCAAGGCATTCCCCGTGAAGGGCTCTCGAGGGCACTAGGAACTACGGTGAGTTGAAGCCCAAAGCTCCCTTTCACAAGGCACTTATTGTTATTGGTTAATACCTGATTCCCGATCCCTTTTAATATTACTATGGATCTAACCCTAGTGTGTTTTAACTCTCTCTCTCTCTCTCCCCACAGGTAGGATGATCTTTCGTCGATCCCGAGCTCCTCCTAACACTAGTCAACCCAACACTTCCATCATCATGATTCTTAAAGATGAACATATTTCCACTCCCCAAAACCAGTAAACCACTAAACCCCAACTCCCTAAGCTCATTTCACATGTTATCCCAATTTTCTGTAATTTTACTATACGCAGACCAACCTAAGCTATATGATGTACATGATAGGGGATACTCCAAATTTTCATTCAAATATCCTATAATATTTATTGGAGGCCTAACATGACACATTTAGCAAAAATCCAAAAACTTATAATTTCCCTAATTAATTTCGCATTTATTTAATTTTCCCCAAAATTTGGTCATGGGTAATTTTGAACATGAAGTACTAGATTTTCTTAAGTTATGGCCACCCAAAATTTATGAAGACTACAAGATGCCAAAATATCAGAGAGCACCAAATTTCACTAATTTTCATAAAAGAATTAACCTGTAATTAATTAATTCAAGATAATACCAATAAATATATGTAAAGAAGGAAACATCATTAAACTTAATCCAAAAATTATACAAATATTATCATAGATTTAATATGATCACAAAACATTACAGATTAAGTTTCAGAACATTCTAAGTTATTTTAACCACTATTTTATCAAAATTATCAATAGGGGCAACACAAGGATAAAAACTACAAGTACAATCTACTGTCTTCCAAACATTCGACAATAATTTCTAGAGACTCATAATGCCATAAAAATCTTCCTGCCAAAATTTCCTAAGGATTCAAGGTCATATGCCCCTTCAATATTTTCCTAAAACGTAAAGGCTTAAACTAACCTTAATTGGATTAAGTTGTGTGCCTAAGTCTAAACGTCACAAAATTCTTCCCTATGGCATTTCACCACCCTAGAATCACATGGACTAAACACCGGGTCCATACAAGGAAATATCACTCTATGTCCTTCACAAACCCCCAGAGATCAACCCTAGGGTTTGGACTAGGGTCCTAGGGCAATCCACCGTAATCCACCTCATAATCCATGGGAGTGTGTTTACTAACATAACACATTAGGGGACCATGTATCAACCTTTGTTGAGGTGATTTGGCCCCTTAAGCCCACAAGGGACACTTTGACCTAATTACCCCTTTTGGGTCAAGGCTAGGATTTACTAAAATCCAAACCAAATCATCCCCAAATGAGACGAAATTTTATACAGAGACCTATATTGACCCCAATAACCTCTTACTAAAGTTTGAGATAATTGGGAGGTCATTAGAACCTCTAAATAAATTATATAATGTTTATTAAATATTTACAAAAACAATAGGAAACGTATGTCCAAAATTCCCCCTTTTGGATAGGTTGTTGGTATACATAATAGTTACCCCCATCCAAAATTTCGAGTCATTTGTATGGCTAGATTGATGGTGCATTCAAAATAGTCTCTGGTTTAGCCTAGTCATAGTCCTCAGCAAAATAAGTGCTCTGGTCAAACCACTTACCCAAATGGATTAAAACAAATTTTAAATTAAAGTAGACCCATAGAGCTACAATTTTCATGTTGACCATTTTCTCTAATTAAGCTTCTATGTATTTTTAAATTAATTCCTAAGATGACTGATTTTTAAGGGGCAGAAAATACATTAAATATAATATATATAATTTGATCTTGCACGGATATTGATGCAAATCCGACGGTGGCTGAGTTTCTTCTTCCTCTAGCCGACGGGTGAGATTTACCCGACCTCGAACACCTTCCAACCATATTTTCCAGCCACCCGGCTACCTCCCTGGAAGGCCACCGCCGCCACCACCTTGGTTGAGGTGGGGGCTATCGCCGGGCGGCGGCACGGCTGCCGGAGGTGCCGTTTCCTGCGAACCCGACCATGATTATTTTTCTCGAAAAACCAGGAAAAATGAAAGCTTTGATCTGGCTCAATTGAGCTCGATTCTTATTCTAAATGAATCCTAGGATTTATCCTCATAAGAAGGAGAGGGGTCGGACCTTATTAGAGGGCTGGAGGCGGGTCAATCTTCGAGTTGCCATGGACTGTGGTGGAGCTTTTTCGTGCTCTACAACTGCACAGTCAACTTGCTAGACACCTTTAGGTAAAGAATGGAAACGCTTCCTCGTAGTCCAGGGATCCTTTTAAGATCATCAGTTGGGGGAGGGGAAGGGCCTAACTTCGCTCCACCATTAATGGCCTTAAAGTGGAGATTTAGGCCATGGTGGCGGGGGGGGGGGGGGGGGGGGATGGTGAACCTAGACTTAACTAGGCCGGGAATGGCTGGAAACTCCTCCTCTCCCCTAGGGAAGTTGAATCCAGTCATTAATGGGGGACTTGAGGGGCTATAGCTTTAAAGCCATTAATGGCCTTGAAAGCTTGAATTTCGGCCAAGGCTTGGTTCCAATGAATCCAGCCGCTAGGTGGCTGGTTAAAGCTGTTGATATTCTCGAAACTAAAGGGGGAATGAACCCAACATGAATAGAGGAGCTCTTGGCCTCCCCTATGCCATGAATGACCTTTATTCCCCCTTTCTCTCTCCTCCATTAAAGGGGAAAAATGTTGCTTTCTCTCTCATGCCCATCAGGGCTAAATTTGATCTCTCCTCCAGCCTATTGGCACCCCACTAACTCATATTAATAATAAAAATGAGGTTAGCCCAAGTGGGCAAAATGGGTTTGAGTTTGGGTTAGCCCATTTGGGCTAATTTGACCTAACACTAGAATAGAGTCGACCTTGGTCAACATGACCATTTGGGTTGACCCCAATGGGTCCTTGGTGACCCATTGGCCTCCCCTAAGGTCTAGGATGACTTGGGTAGGGTTGGTTGGGCAACTTGGGGGGTTCATGTATCAACCTCTATTGAGGTGATTTGACCCCTCAAGCCCACAAGGGACACTTTGACCTAATTACATCTTTTGGGTCAACGTTAGGGTTTACTAAAATCCAAACCAAATCATCCCCACATGAGATGAAATTTTATACAGAGACCTATATTGACCCCCAAGAACATCTGAACAAAGTTTAGGAGAATTGGGAGCTCATTAGACCCTCTAAATAAATTATATAATGTTTATTAAATATTTACAAAAACTATTGGAAAAGTATGTACAAAAATTCCCCTTTTTGGATTGATGGGGGCACTCAAAATAGTAGTCTCTGGTACAGCCTAGGCATAGTCCTCACCAAAATTAGTGCTCTTGTAAAACCACATACCCAAATGGATTGAAACCAATTTTAAATTAAAGTAGACCCATAGAGCTACAATTTTCATGTTGACCATTTTCTCTGATTAAGCCTCTAAGTATTTTTAAATTAATTCCTAAGATGACTGATTTTTAAGGGGAAGAAAATACATTAAATATAATATATATAATTTGATCATGCACGAATCTTGATGCAAATACAATGGTGACTGAGTTTCTTCTTCCTCCAGCCGACGAGTGAGATTTACCCGACCTGGAGCATCTTCCAACCCTATTTCTCGGCAACCCGGCCACCTCCCTGGCCGGCCACCGCTGCCACCACCTTCGTTGAGGTGGGGGCTATCGCCGGGCGGCGGCACGGTCACCGGAGGGGCCATTTCCGGCGAACCCGACCATGATTTTTTCCCGAAAAACCAGGAAAATGAAAGCTTTTATCGTTATCAATTGAGCCCGATTCTTATTCTAAATGAATCCTAGGATATATCCACAGAAGAAGGAGAGGGGGAGGACCTTATTGGAGGGTTGGAGGTGGGTCGATCTTCGAGTTGCCATGGCCGGTGTTGGAGCTTTTCCGTGCTCTACAACTACACAGTCAACTTGCTCGGCACCTTTAGGTAAAGTGTGGAAACACCACCTCTAAGTCCAAGGACGCTTTTAAGATCATCAGTTGGGGGAGGGGAAGGGCCTAACTTGGCTCCACCATTAATGGCCTTAAAGTGGAGATTTCAGCCATGGTGAGGGGGTGTGAACCTAGGCTTATCTAGGCTGGGAATGGCTGGAAACTCCTCCTCTCCCCTAGGGAAGTTGAATCCAGCCATTAATGGGGGACTTGAGGGGCTATAGCATCAAAGCCATTAATGGCGTTGAAATCTTGAATTTCGTCCAAGGCTTTGTTCTAATGAATCCAGCCCATAGGTGGCTGGTTAAAGCTATTGATATTCTCAAAACTGAAGGGAGAATGAACCCAACATGAAGAGAGGAGCTCTTGGTCTCCCTATGCCATGAATGGACTTTATTCCCCCTTTCTCTCTCCTCCATTAAAGGGGAAAATCAAGCTTTCTTTCTCCTAACCATAAAGGATGAATTTGATCTCTTCTCCAACTTATTGGCACCCCACTAACTCATATTAATAATAAAAATGAGGTTAGCCCAAGTGGGGGAAATGAGTTTGTGTTTGGGTTAGCCCATTTAGGCTAATTTGATCTAACACTAGAGTGGAGTTGACTTGGTCAACATGACCATTTGGGTTGACCTGAATGGGTCCTTGATGACCCATTGGCCTCCCCTAAGTTCTAGGAAGAATTGGGTAGGGTTGGTTGGCATCTTGGGGGGTCACTTGACCCTTAGTTAGGGCACTTTGACCTTTTTAGTTGGGGCCACTATCTTCTCCATGGCTTGGGATTTGATGTTGGTCTCCTCCTTCTTAGCAGATAGCTGCATGAAAGCAGCTTACCAAACAATTTTGGTCCACCCAAGAGGCTAAGTTGACCAAAGTGAACTCTAACCCTAAATGGGTCAACCTAACTTACATTGGGCCAAACTGACCAGCTCAAGGGCCAATTGAAGTTCCCGTAGCCAAGTGGACCCCACATATACCTTCATAACCCTAGTGAGAGGCCAATTGGTCACCAAGGACACATTGGGGCCAACCAAAAAGGCTAAGTTGACCAAAGTCAACTCTAGCCCTAAAGTGGTCAAGGTACCCTGCTTAAGGGTCAAGTGACCTCCAAAGGGCAAGGACAAACCCACCTAGACCTTAGGGGAGGAGTTTCGCAATATTGTTCGGTCACATAATGGTGTTTTTGTACGACTATAGGTGACCAGGAGTGGTGCAGGTCCGTTAGAATGCCCGGTTTTTGAGACAAATAGCGCACCGAATGATGTGCCTTCAACACCTCCCTCGGTAGAAACCATAAGATTGGTGGCTGAAGCGGTGTTTGCTATGATAAATGCCCAGCCTGCATGACAAATGCAGCAACCTACCCCTGCAGTGGAGCAGTTATCGCTTCAAGTAGTGGAACCGAGAAGGGTGGAGCAAGTGGTAGTGGAGCCATTGGTACCTAGGAGAGCAACTGCAAAACAGCTCAAGCATGTTATGGGCTTCAATCCTTCGGTGTTCTCGGGGACTGGAACACCATCCCAAGCTGAGGATTGGCTCTCCCAAGTGAAGAGAGTCTTGACAGCTACAGAAACAGAGGAGTGGCAGTTGACCACCATAGCTACTTTCCTGTTGGACGGAGATATAAGGTTGTGGTGGGAAAGTTTAGAGCTACATCACCTGAGGGGAATTCAACTCACGGACAGCTCGATGGAAGAATTTTCGAGACTATTCTTGGTAAGGTACCTTCCCTCGGCTCAGAGGATCGTGATGGAGAATGAATTTCAGAAGTTGATGCAAGGAGAGAGTAGCGTGGATGAGTATCTCCATGAATTTACATGATTATGTCGGTATGCTAGCTCTACGTTCACAGATGAGGAGCGTAAGACAAACCGTTTCTATGAGGGTCTGAGGGATGACCTAAGGATACTACTCTCGAGGCATATGATGCAGGGCTTCTTGACCCTGGTCAATACGGCCCGGTCTTTGGAGAAGGATCTGAGGAATGTTCAAGCGAAGAGAGACTCTGGTGCTAAGAAGACAGAGTTCAATGTGCCGACTAACTCAAAGTCTGGGTATCGTAAGTTTCATAAGAAGGCTAGGACTTTAGGTCCAGCCCCTTCTTCCGGTGCTTCGGGGGCAACTACAAGCCGAACCCCTGGCGCATGCTATAACTGTGGAAAGCCGGGACACTTTTCCCGAGACTGTTGGAGCGGACGTCCAAAGTCCGAGAGGAAGTCGGGAGCAACCTATGAGGAGAAGGGCAAGTCGGTGGAGTAAACTGCATCCCATTATGCTCCAACTCAACCTAGAGTCTATAACCTTAGCCAGCAGGAGGCCATAAATCAAGCTGATGTGGTGACAGGTACGGTTTACATTTATAGCAAGATAGCTTTAAATACTTGTTACCTTGCGCATGTTAGCTTATTATATTTGTATAGGGTTTGTTTTGATTTATGATAATCCGGCGAGAGCACTCTTTGATACGGGAGCTTCGCACTCCATTTTGTACGAAAGATTTATATCGCGCATCAGAGTACCTTCTTCGATGACAAAGGACAAACTGGATGTGCTGTTGCCAAATGGGTGTTCGATGCACGCAAATAAAGTCTGTGGCGTAAAGATACGTATTGGGAGTATGAAGTTTGACTTGCAAGCGTCGTTCCTGGTGCTAGTGGAGTTCGACGTGATTTTTGGTATGGACTGGCTCTCGCAGCAGCAGGCATACATTGATTGCAATCGCAAGGAGGTCAAATTGGGAACTGGTCGTGAGACGACATTTGCAGGCTTAAAAGGGTCGAGCAAGACTTTGATGTCTGCTCTTCAGGTGGTTAAGGAGGTTGGTGCTGGTGTAGAGCTGTTCTTAACACTAGTGGAGGCTTTGATGCCTAAGGCTTCTTTCGACAGCATCCTAGTGGTATCGGAGTACCCTGATGTGTTCCCGGGCGATCTCCCTGGAGCCCCACCACAGCGGGAGATTGACTTCACTATTGAGGTAGTACCAGGTTCCAAACCCTTGTCACGCTCTCCATATCAGTTAGCACCTAAGGAGATGGAGGAACAGAAGGTTCAACTTCAAGATCTATTGGAACAGGGTTATGTGCGTCCAAGTTCGTCGCCTTGGAGTGCACCAGTCCTTTTTGTTAAGAAGAAGGACGGAAGTTTGTGACTCTGTATCGATTATCAAGAGCTGAACAAGTTAACGAAGAAGAACAAGTACCCGATCCCAAGAATTGATGATCTGTTCGATCAGTTAGTTTGGTCATCAGTGTACTCGAAATTGGATCTTAAGTCTGGATATTATCAGCTGAGGATAAGTAAAGGTGATATCCCCAAGACAGCTTTCAACACAAGGGACAGGCACTATGAGTTTACCGTCATGTCATTTGGGCTGACTAATGCGCCGTCCATGTTCATGGATCGGATGAACAGAACTTTCAGAGAGTAGCTGGACCACTTTGTGATCGTCTTTATCGATGATATATTGGTGTACTCGCAGAGTGAGGAAGATCACTTTAAGCATCTGCATTTGATGTTGGAGACCCTGAGGAGAAACCAACTGATATAAAATTTTTAAGCGGAGAAGGGGTTATGCGTGGAGAAGACAAAGTTAAGGAAGGAGAAGGTGGAAGTGTAGTTGTGAGATGTTCTCCGATTCTATATTCGATGAAGGCAAGTATACCTTGCCGCATATAGTATAGTATATTAAGTTCAATATCAAGGTCGTATTACCCGGGGCGAATTGAGTACTTCTACTTCAAGGAGTTACTATTATCTTATCAATTAAAAGTTGTTTTGGGGTTGCTTACTAAATTAGAGAAGTGAGAATGTTTTACTTGCAAATTTGAGAAAAGCTAAATGATAATTAAGCGATAGTACTCGATCGAGAATCACCTCGGCTTAAGTTGATCAAAAGATGCAATAATAAACTTTTTAAATTAATAAGGCAAGAGGCCTTGACCGCGGAGGTTCTAAAAGCAAGAACATGCTTCTATCGAAGTCATGTCCATCTGAGTTTAGGAAGTTCTGACCGAACTTTCATTCGAATATGAGGCCTAAAACCCGCTTTATGATGCGAACCCCTCTATTGGATTTTACTCCAATCCGGGAGAATTGAACGTCTGCCTCTCTCGAGGGGTGCGAACAACTCCCTTTACTCTTGAGTGCTCATTTCAAACTTTCGGCCTCTCAGCTAGCCCAGAATGAAAGCAAAGGTGGAGAGTATATATCGATGATATACCTCCAACCCGTGATAAATCAAGAGTAATTCAAGGCTAAACCGTAAAAAGAAAAGGTAAGATTCAAAGCATCATAAACTAATCACTCGAACCTCGGATCATTAAGATCGAGTACATGTAGGATTAGTTAATCATGGTGAGGTGGAAGAGGGGGGATGCGTAGTAAAGCATAAAGACACAAAGTAGTAAAGAGAAGAAAACAAGAGCACTTTTATTAAAATTAAAGCGAGCTTACACCATGAAAATGAACGAGATTACAAGTGCATGGAATTGAAAATCCTATTCTGGCTCTATCATTAGCAACTAAAGCATTAACAAAAGCTATTACAAAAGCATAACTAAACTAGGATTAAGAAAAATACAAAGTAAGCGAGAGAGAAAGAGCATAAAAAGGAACATTAAATAAAGGGGCAGAACCTCCCCCTCTCAGCCAAAAGTGATCCTGAATCCTTGGGGAAGGGCTCAATTTATAGCTTTTTTTGGGATGGGTCAAGCTCCCCTGACACGACCTGGTCGGGCGTGTACTTGGGGCGTGACACGCTCGGTGTGACTTTGGAGTGCTGAAATTAATTGCTGGAGTTGACGGGCGTGGTTGTTGAAGTACACGCCCATATGTTACGGCCGGGTCGGGCGTGACCCGGGGGCGTGACACATTCAGTGCGACTTTGGAGAGGGAAAAACAAGCGCGTTGCGGTGATTCCTTGGAAGCTGGGGACACGCCTCTAGAACACGCCCGTGTCGGATGTGACACAGGGGTGACAGAGGGCGTGTACACTAAGTTTCCACGGAATGAAGTTTCAGACCAATTGCTTCATTCCTCTGGGTTACACGCCCTAGGTACACGCCCGGGTAGGGCGTGACCCGGGGGCGTGTAACAGCAAAATTCGGCTGAAAGCCGTGAAAACCTGCAAAAAGCAGAAAAACGCATTAGCGACAAAAATATATACAAAGGGGAATCAAAATAAGCACTTTACAAGACATGATTTGCTTTAAAACCCTAAAAATACCCTAATAAAATTTACTGCAAACCGTATTATCAAATTCCCCCAAGCGTAAGTTTTGCTTGTCCCCAAGCGAAGATATAAAAACTAGCTAATCATAAAAAGTGACTAATTCAAAAAATTTTAATCAGGCTTACACAAGTACTATGTGAAATTCCAGGTAGGGAGAATGTAAAACGTAAATCTAAAACAATAATTTTGGTATGGTTTAACTTTTATAAAATTTAATTAATGAAAATAAATCATCCAGAATTTTGATGAGACTCTTTAAATAAATTTAAGCAAGGCAACGAAAATGAAAAGAACGTATTGAGTTGTTACTGGATACAAGCAACGTATTAAATTATATCAATTAAATAACAAAAATCTAAGTTTAAATCCAGAACTAAAACAGGTTTCTTCTTTTCGTAGCTGTTAAATAAGATTTAAAAAGGCGTGAATCAAAAGAACTTAATAGGACCGAAACGTTTGGTTTAGGATCATGAATAGGAGTGAAATTCAAAGATAAACATGGATGCTTAAAATCACACTAAACCAAAATAAAGAGTTTCAAAAAAATTTTTATTTTAAACAAAAAAAAAATATATATATATATATATTTCTTTCTTTTTCTTCTTTATTATTATTTATTTATTTACGTCATTTTTTTTCTTTTTTTTCAAAACAAGGCCATAAAATTTTTTTTTATTCTTTCATTTTGAATTGGCCAAATAAAATCAAACATTGCTTTTGAGTACATTTTTTCAACAATTTCTCCAAAGATAACACAAAATTTCATATTATGATTACGAAAATTTTTGAATGAAACTCAAAAAAATCAGCAAAGCGGACGCAAAGCCCCGCCTTTTGCGATGGATCCTCCTCTTGCAGGAGTTTGATTTAGAAATCAGGGACAAAAGAGGGGCCGAAAATTTGGCGGCCGACCATTTATCTCGTTTAGAAAACCCTGCCAGCGAAATATTAGTGGAAGCCAACATTAACGATAAATTCACTGAAGAGCGCCTCTTCGCTCTCGAAAATTCAAAACATTATCCTGTGCCCTGGTTCGCCGACTTTGCAATTATTTAGTGGCTCGGGTCTTGCCAAAGGAATTCTCAAGCCAGAAAAAGAAGAAATTCTTTTCTGATTTAAAGAATTACTTTTGGGAAGACCCTTTCTTATTCAGAATCTGTGCGGATCAGGTAGTGCGGCGGTGCGTTTCGAGTGAAGAAGGAGTGCAATTTTTGCGACATTGCCATGAAGGAGCAACAGGTGGTCATTATCAAGCGAACCGCACCGTAAGAAAGGTGCTAGAGGCGGTTTTCTATTGGCCTACGCTATTCAAGGATGATCACACCCTAGTGAGTACTTGCGATAGTTGCCAGCGGGCAGGCAATATCTCACGGCGGGATGAGATGCCTCAAATTTTTTGAGTACATTTTTTCAACAATTTCTCCAAAGATAACACAAAATTTCCTATTATGATTATGAAAATTTTTGAATGAAACTCAAAAAAATTAGGGTGATTAGATAGGTAGGAATTTTGGCTTTGGTGAAAATGAAATGCTATGTGGAGTTATCAAACGAAATTGGAAAAAAAGGCTCAAAAGTTGCTAACCAGTGGTAAAAGATTTTAGGTTGGCAGGAAAGCTCAAACGTAGACAAAAATGGCCTAAATCATTTTCACGCTTTTTAAATTTATTTAAAACATAGATTTGAAAATTTTCAAAAAGCAAGTCCGAGATAATAAAAGAAGATTGATGAAATTATCTTGAAAATAAAAATAATATGTGACTTGAATCGTTCATATCTACTACGTTATTCAAAAGTTATTCTTACAAAAATTTTCTAAAAAAGAAAAGGAAAATAGTGGATGATGAATTTTAGAGAAAGTATAGAAAATAAAGAACAGAAAACCATAATCGAAATGCGCGTTTTACAGAAATATTTCACCTTAACATGCTACCGTGAATTAGAAACACAGCATGGCCAACATTTTACTTGTGAAATATGATTAAAAAAATGATTAGAAAAATTATAATTAACTACGTTGTTTATAAAGAATTTTGAGAAAAACAAAACACAAACATGGGGTACTATTGAAATACCAAAATACAACTATATATTTTTTTGATTTTTGAAGAATATTTATAAAAAGTAAAAGATATTTACACAAATCAAAAAGAAGGAGGAAGTCCTCCCCCAAGATTAAAATCTACATTGTCCTCAATGGAGAAGGAGGTTGGAGAACGAGAGAAAATTAAAATACAGAATTGAAAGACAGAATTGAAAAATAGGTACTTCCCCGGTTTTATTTTGCAGCGAAAGCTCTGTGATGCCGCTCCCCCATGCTTGTGCTTTGAATCTTCAGGAAAGGTCTTTTGTTGGACTTTATGATGGATTTAGCAGCATTGGCGACGGTGATTTTAGAAGTCGCAACTTGGGGAGCCGTCCGGGGCAAAAAGTGTAAAATAAAGAAAACAGAAAAAAGATTTGGGTTGCCTCCCAAGAGCGCCCTTTGTTTATAAAGGTCATTTGAGCTCGACCAAAAGAATATTGTCCAATAATAAAAGTCTTAAATTATTACAGTCCAAACGAAATAGTTCATGAGTTCTATAGCAGTAATTGTTCCGTCGCAGTAGGAAGGAAATCGTTAGCCAAATAGAGTTTTAATCGCTGACCATTTACCTTGAATTCACCCTTATCCGGGTGCGAAATGAGAACCATCCCATACGGCCAATCCTCTTTAACAATAAAGGGGCCGGACCATCGCGATTTTAATTTGCCTGGAAAGAGGCGAAGCCGAGAGTTATAAAGAAGGGCGAGATCGCCCGACAAAAAAGATTTATGAAATTTAATATTTTGTCATGGTAGAACTTTGTTCGCTCTTTATAAAGACTTTTACTCTCGTAAGCATTCGCCCGCCATTCGTCGAGTTCATTGAGCTGAAATTTACGGTGTTCGGCGGTTAGGGTGGGATCTAGATTTAATGTTTTGAGGGCCCAAAACGCACGGTGCTCTAACTCAACTAGATGGTGGCAGCCTTACCATAAACCAATCGATACGGCATGCAGCCGATGGCGGTCTTATATGCCGTTCGATAGGCCCATAGGGCATCATCTAATTTTAGTGCCGAATCCTTCTTGTTTAAGGATATGGTTTTCTCTAAAATACGTTTTAATTCTCGATTAACAACCTCGACTTGACCGCTCGTCTGGGGGTGATACGAGGTGGAAAGTTTGTGCGTTACTCCATATTTTGCCAAAATTTTGGCAAACTGGCTATTGCAGAAATGGGTTCCCCTATCACTAATTATAGCGCGTGGCGTGCCAAATCGAGAGAATAATTTTTTTAGAAATTTTACAACGACTCGTGCATCGTTGGTGGGGAGAGCTTGTGCCTCCGTCCACCTTGATATATAGTCGACAGCTACGAGAATGTATTTATTTTGATAAGAGGGGGGAAGGGGGCCAATGAAGTCGATGCCCCAAAGATCGAAGATTTCGCATTCGAGGAAAAACTTTTGAGGCATCTCGTCCCGCCGTGAGATATTTCCTGCCCGCTGGCAACTATCGCAAGTACTCACTAGGGTGTGAGCATCCTTGAATAGCGTGGGCCAATAGAAACCCGCCTCCAGCACCTTTCTTGCGGTGCGGTTCGCTTGATAATGACCACCTGTTGCTCCTTCATGGCAATGTCCCAAAATTTGCACTCCTTCTTCACTCGAAACGCAACGCCGCACTACCTGATCCGCACAGATTCTGAATAAGAAAGTGTCTTCCCAAAAGTAATTCTTTAAATCAGAAAAGAATTTCTTCTTTTTCTGGCTTGAGAATTCCTTTGGCAAGACCCGAGCCACTAAATAATTGGCAAAGTCGGCGAACCAGGGAACGGGATAATGTTTTAAATTTTTAAGAGCGAAGAGGCGCTCTTCAGGGAATTTATCGTTAATGTCGGCTTCCACTAATATTTCGCTGGCAGGATTTTCTAAACGAGATAAATGGTCGGCCGCCAAATTTTCGGCCCCTCTTTTGTCCCGGATTTCTAAATCAAACTCCTGCAAGAGGAGGATCCATCGCAAAAGGCGGGGCTTTGCGTCCGCTTTGCTAAATAAAAAACGAAGAGCTGAGTGATCCGTAAAGACAATTACTTTGGAGAGGGTGATATAAGACCTAAACTTTTCAAAGGCAAAAACAATTGCTAGGAGCTCTTTCTCGGTGGTGGTGTAGTTGTCCTGTGCAGACGTGAGTGTCTTGCTTGCATAATAAATCGGGTGGAAGAATTTATCCACCCGCTGGCCTAAGACCGCGCCCACCACAGTATCACTAACATCGCACATGATTTCAAAAGGGAGCGACCAATCCGGAGCAACTAGAATTGGAGAGTTTACTAATTTTTCTTTTATTAAATTGAAAGCAAGAAGACAATTGTTGTTAAAATTGAAAGGTGACTCTTTCTCGAGAAGATGGGTTATCGGCTTCGTTGTTTTGAAAAAATTTTGGATAAAACGCCGATAAAATCCCACGTGCCCAAGAAAACTACGAATGGCTTTAATATTCGTTGGAGGGGGGAGCTTTTCAATAATTTCGATCTTGGCCCGGTCGACCTCGATCCCCTTGCCGGAAATCTTATGGCCGAGGACCAATCCCTCGCGGACCATAAAATGGCATTTCTCCCAGTTGAGTGCTAAGATAGTTTCCTCACAACGAATCAACACACGCTCGAGATTTTTTAAACAATTTGCAAAAGAATTACCAAACACCGAGAAGTCGTCCATAAAAACCTCCATCACTTCTTCTACCAATTCATCGAATATCGCCAGCATACATCGCTGAAATGTAGCCGGCGCATTACATAAACCAAATGGCATCCGTCTATAAGCGAAGGTGCCAAAGGGACAGGTAAAGGTAGTCTTCTCTTGGTCTTCAGGTGAAATAGGGATTTGGAGGTACCCCGAGAGACTGCCAACCCGTAATAGTACGGGTTGGAATTAATTCATTATTTTCATTGGCCACTACCGTGACCCCGCCTTTCTTTGGCACGACCTTTACTGGGCTTACCCAAGTACTATCGGAGATGGGTTAGATAATTCCCGCATCTAGATGTTTAATAACCTCAGCCTTCATGACATCCTTCATGTTTGGATTTAAACGTCGTTGGGGCTGGATAGTACTACAAAAGTTATTATCTAAGAAAATCTTATGTGTACAAAATGATGGGCTAATCCCCTTAATATCGGATAACTGCCACGCAATTGCATGGCGGTGATTTTACAAAACTAGAGTCAACTCAGAAATTTCTGAGTTGCTCAGATCCGAGGAGATAATAACCGGTAGCTTAGAGTCATTTTCGAGGAAAAGATACTGCAGATGAGGGGGAAGTTTCTTATGCTCCAATATGGGTGGTTCCTCGTAAGAGGTTTTGAATTTTGTGGTTTCCATGGGAAGTGATTCGGGGAGGGTAGTGCGAGAGACTTCCTCTAAGCAGAAGAGCTCAGTGATAAGAGATTCATCAAATGATGAAGAAACTAATTCAAAAGGCACAAACAATTCATTTTCGAAGAATTCCTCAAGATAAAAGCAGGAATCATCTTGCTCTAAGGTTTTGCGCATGGAGGGATTAATGTTGAAAGTGATTTCATCATCTCCAACCAGAAGGAGGAGCTTTCCATCACTAACATCAATAATAGTGCGGGAGGTGGCAAGTAAGAGGCGGCCGAGTATCAGGGGTACATTGACATCCTCTTCGATGTCTAGGATGACAAAATCCACCGGAAAGATGAATTTGTCCACCTTGACCAAGACATCCTCCACAATCCCTATCGGATATTTCACAGAACGATCGGCTAGCTGTATGCTCATACGAGTGGGGTTCGAAGATCCTAGACCTAATTTTTTAAAAAGCGAAAAGGGCATGAGATTTATGCTCCCTCCCAAGTCCGCCAACGCATGTTTGACAAATGAATTACCGAATAGGCACGGGATGGAGAACCTTCCCGGGTCATTCACTTTGCGGGGTAATTTGTTGAGCACAACAGCGTAGCATTTTGCATTTAAGGAATATGCGAAATATTCTCGAGCATTTTCTTATTTGATAGGAGCTCCATGAGATATTTCGCGTATTTCGGCATTTGAGAGATAGCCTCGCAGAACGGCACGTTTATATGAATTTTTTTTAGAATTTCTAAAAATTTTTTGTAACTTTCTTCAGCGCGTTCATTTTTATGTTTAGACGGATATGGTAATTTTGAATTATACACATGTGGCGTAGGAGAAGTAGGCAAATTTGAAGCTAAAAGAATAGGAGGAGAGAGAGGAGAAGGGAGAGGTACCAAAGGTTCACTTGGTATAGCAACTACTTTTCCACTGCGGAGGGTAATGGAGTTTGCACTTTCTCTTGTATTTTGCTCGGTATTGCCTGGCAAAGCTCCTTGTTGCCGATCGGAGATTATCTTGGCTAGCTGCCCCACTTGGTTTTCCAAGTTTTTGATGGACCCGACAATATTCCTGATATTTGATCCATTTGTAGCAACGTATTTGGCAAAGACCTCTTCAAGTGAAGATGGCTTTGCCTGTTGCGGTTGGAAAGCAGGTGGATTTAAATTTAAGGGGGGAGCTAGATTAAATGTTTGGCTATGATTATGATGGGGGTTATGGGAGCGTTGAGCATTTCCTTGGTTGCTCCATGAGAAATTCGGATGGCTCCTATAACCCGTATTGTAAGTGTTATTGTACGGTGCGTTGTTCGGGTTATTGGAGCGCCGAGGAGCATTTCCCATGAAGTAAACATGCTTTTCTGTAAAAGCAAAGTAATTATAATTATTAAACCAAGGAGGAGTGGCGGAGGAAGCAGTCATCTTCGCCACCTGCTTTGTTAACCGCTCAACTTGGAGGGCAAGATTCAAAGTAGCGTCAATTTCAAAGACTCCCGCTGGTTTGTTAGCCCGCACACGGGGCGCATTCCATTGATATGAATTCATAGCCATTTCCTCAAAAAGTTCCTGAGCGGCCTCTAGGGTTTTGTTATTTAGTGTTCCCCCAGCGGCCGCGTCGATCATTTGCCTTGTTAAGGAATTTAAGCCATTATAAAATATTTGCACTTGTTGCCAAATTGGAAGCGCGTGGTGTGGGCACCTTCGTAGTAGCTCCTTGAAGTGCTCCCATGTATCGTAGAGAGTCTACAAGTCTATTTGCATGAAGGATGCAATATCCGTGCGCAGTTTGGCGGTCTTCGCAGACGGGAAATACTTGGTAAGAAATTTCCCTGCCATCTCGGCCCATGTGGTGATGGACCCTCTAGGAAGAGAGCTCAACCACTGCTTGGCCTTTGACCGCAAAGAGAAAGGGAAGAGACGTAATCGAATGGCGTCATCGGGAGACCATCGAAGGTTACCGACTACTGCACCATTTGGATGATGCTGGACTTGATCTAAAAGTTATTGTTCGCCACTGTGGGGCGAACAATACTTGATTGTGTACCCTCCAGGTTCGGCCTCACATAATAGGACATATTCCTTTGTTGGGCCTCATTTGGGTTGGGCGGATTAGGATCCATCATTTCTGTGGAAGTGTCCCCGATCGACTCTTCGATGCCTAAATGCGATTCCTGGTCACGAGAACGGAGTCGACACAAAGAGGTGCGCTCTATCTCAGGATCAAAAGGAATAATCGATGAGCTTTCTCGGGTCATACACTTAAAAAGAGAGAAAGGTGGGGAGAGATAAAACCATTACGAGAGCGAGAGAAAAGGAAAAATGATAAAATTAATAGCTATCCTTTTTTCACAATATCAAAACATTTCTCCCCGGCAACGGCTCCAAAAACTTGATATAAAATTTTTAAGTGGAGAAGGGGTTATGCGTGGAGAAGACAAAGTTAAGGAAGGAGAAGGTGGACTTATAGTTATGAGATGTTCTCTTATTCTATATTCGATGAAGGCAAGTATACCTTGTCGCATATATTATAGGATATTAAGTTCAATATCAAGGTCGTATTACCCGGGGCGAATTGAGTACTTCTACTTCAAGGAGTTACTATTATCTTATCAATTAAAAGTTGTTTTGGGGTTGCTTACTAAATTAGAGAAGTGAGAATGTTTTACTTGCAAATTTAAGAAAAGCTAAATGATAATTAAGCGATAGTACTCGATCGAGAATCACCTCGGCTTAAGTTGATCAAAAGAGGCAATAATAAACATTTTAAATTAATAAGGCAAGAGACCTTGACCGCGGAGGTTCTAAAAGCAAGAACATGCTTCTCTCGAAGTCATGCCCATCTTAGTTTAGGAAGGTCTGACCGAACGTTCATCCGAATCGGAGGCCTAAAACCCGCTTTATGCTGCGAACCCCTCTATTGGATTTTACTCCAATCCGGGAGAATTGAACGTCTGCCTCTCTCGAGGGGTGCGAACAACTCCCTTTACTCTTGAGTGCTCATTTCAAACTTTTGGCCTCTCGGCTAGCCCAGAATGAAAGCAAAGGTGGAGAGCATATATCGATGATATACCTCCAACCCGTGATAAATCAAGAGTAATTCAAGGCAAAACCGTAAAAAGAAAAGGTAAGATTCAAAGCATCATAACCTAATCACTCGAACCTCAGATCATCAAGATCGAGTACATGGAGGATTATTTAATCATGGTGCGGTGGAAGAGGGGGGATAAGTAGTAAAGCATAAAGAGACAAAGTAGTAAAGAGAAGAAAACAAGAGCACATTTATTAAAATTAAAGCGAGCTTACACCATGAAAATGAACGAGATTACAAGTGCATGAAATTGAAAATCCTATTCTGGCCCTATCATTAGCAACTAAAGCCTTAACAAAAGCTATTACAAAAGCTTAACTAAACTAGGATTAAGAAAAATACAAAGTAAGCGAGAGAGAAAGAGCATAAAAAGGAACATTAAACAAAGGGGCAGAACCTCCCCCTCTCAGCCAAAATTGATCCTGAACCCTTTGGGAAGGGCTCAATTTATAGCTTTTTTCGGGATCGGTCACGCCCCCCTAACACGCCCTGGTTGGGCATGTACCTGGGGCGTGACACGGTCGATGCGACTTTGGAGTGCTGAAATTAATTGCTGGAGTTGACGGGCGTGGTTGTTGAAGTACACGCCCATATGTCACTCCCGGGCCGGGCGTGACCCGGGGGCGTGACACATTCGGTGCGACTTTGGAGCAGGAAAAATGAGCGCGTTGCGGCGATTCCTCGGAACCTGGGGACACGCCTCTAGAGCACGCCCGTGTCGGATATGACACGGGCGTGACAGAGGGCGTGTACACTAAGTTTCCACGGAATGCAGTTTCGGACCAATTGCTTCATTCCTCTGGGTTACACGCCCTAGGTATACGCCCGGGTAGGGCGTGACCCGGGGGCGTGTCACAGCCAAATTCGGCTGAAAGCCGTGAAAACCAGCAAAAAGCAGAAAAATGCATTAGCGACAAAAACCTTATGAGTTAGAAGCAGACATGGTATGAAAGTAACTTGCAAGTACATGTGAAGAAACTTGCAAATGTCTGTTGATTTCTGCATGAAAGGAGTTAAGAGCAGACAAAATATGTATTGGAGTAGCTTGCAAGTACCTGTGAAAAAACTTGCAAATATCTGCTGATCTCTGCAAGAGTAGAGTTAGTAGCAGATATGATGAAAAGACTAAGCTGCAAGTACCTGGACGGAACTTGCGAGTGCTAACTGTTCATAAGACAAGGTCGATATGTCCAAATAGCAGAGTAAATGCCTGAGGAACTCTCACTAGCATGGCTTGATGATCAAGGAAAGTTAGATTCTTTGATCAACGATTGATGCCGTTAGCATTTGATAAGAATAATGAAGAGATTTTTGAATCATCATCTGCTAGAGCTTAAGCGAGCAGTGAATAAGAGATGAGAGCAAACAAAATGATCGTCGCAAATCCTTTTGGTAGGTTGGATTTAACCTATTCACCTGTGAAAGAGGCAGTTGGTAAAGAAGGAGCTCTATACTCGGAGATGACCAAGAAAGACTGGATGCTGCCACAGGAGATCACCCATGGGCTTTATGCATCGCTTGCCTGAGCAAGGTCATCACGAATATAGTCCTAGTAAGAGCAGGCTAGCCGTGCATCCTCTAGGAGGGCACAAAAGAGAAGAGCAAGGGGAATCTTGAGAAGGATCGCTAGATGAACTGATCACATGCTTCGGGTCACTATGTCACTGATCAATGAGACTGGTTGCGCGAAGAGGCCTATTGCTTGTCTGTGGATTGATCAGTGGAGTTGAGGACCCCGTGAAAGCATGGATTGAGAGCATTAGAGAGCATTCAGCCATCACAGTTATGAGATGATTGAAGAGACAACGCTATGCTTGGTTTGCATTGCTTGTCAAGTAAAGATACAAAGTCCAGTATTCCACCGCATGAGAGTTGGATTGTCCCACTACACACATATGCAAAATCTCCCCGCGATATGTGGTCATTGTCGTCTTACAACGGAATCCAATCCCGAGGGGGCCTATAGCAAGACTCGGCAACATCTTAGTGGCTCAGTGATCTTTTTGGAAAAGAGAGAATAGAGGAAGAAGCATTATAAGAAGGGAACTGTATCAGTATGAGATCCCTGATAAAAGCTTTATTGAAAAGCAAGAATGAACACTTAGAAGTATTTTTAAATGAGAATGTTTGAAATGGTAAGAGTAAGAGTAACCGATAATGGTTGTGAGAAAATTTGGATGACTATGAAGTCCTTTGTTGGCTTAGAATAACCTTCCAAGCACGCCCTCGTCATCAGCATCGAAGGTTTCAATTGATTTGCGATCAACGAGGAGTGGGGGCTCTTCGACTAGGCTCAATCCTCTTGAGCTGCAAGGAATATCTGCCACTTCTTTGCCCTTTGAGGTTGCTAGATCAGGGCGATCAACTTTAGGAATTAGATCACGCATCTTACCCTCCTGGAGTATCCTTTGTACTAGTTGGCGGAGTGCTCGGCAGTTCTCAGTCAAGTGGCCTGACTCTTTGTGGAACTCACAGTATGTTTCGGAGTCTTTTGATCTTTGATCAGCTGGCCAGCAAGGCTTCTTATAGTTAGCTCTATCTTTCATGATTTTGCTTACTTCTTCCATGGCCTCATCTAGTTCAGATTCATGCAAGTCATCGTCTTGCTGCTGATAGACTGCAGCTGTTTGAGAAGTTGGAGCTACTGGTAGCAATGGATCTTGAGCGCGATCACGGCTTGGGAAGGGATATCGATGGCGCTGAAACCTTCTTCCCTTCCTCGAATGAGTTGGGAAATCATTGTGAGGAGACCACAGAGGCTGCTTA
Organism: Platanthera guangdongensis; assembly: GCA_039583875.1. Classification (NCBI taxonomy): domain Eukaryota; kingdom Viridiplantae; phylum Streptophyta; class Magnoliopsida; order Asparagales; family Orchidaceae; genus Platanthera; species Platanthera guangdongensis. The sequence goes on from CM077159.1 coordinate 77,587,670, forward strand.
TGAGAAGGATCTTTCTTTGATATGAGCTTGGAGACAAAGTCTGGGTTGCTCTTTTCACCTCGGATGTAGGAGTTTGCTAGGGCAATCAAATCTTGGTATGTCCTCGGTGCTTGGACATTGGCTTCAAACTTGAGAGGACCTTCACGGAGACCGTAGATATGAGCTACTCGGTACATTTCTTGGCTAACAATCTCGATGTCCAAAATTTCTCTTTGAAATCGATCAACGAACTGAGACCAAGTTTCATTGCCACGCAAATCAAATGTTGTGACAAGGAGCTAATAGAGTGAGGGCGAAGACCGTAGAACCAGTCCCTTAGTTTTCCATCAAATGTTGTGACAAGGAGCTTGCACTTAGTTTCATCTGAAAGGGTTTTGTGAGCAACGACTGATTCGAAGGCTTGAAGATGCTTCACTGGATCAGTTTCTCCAGTGTAGATTGGTAATCATAGCACTCTGAAGTTAGCTAGAGTAGGTTCATGACGAATGTTCTCTGCAAATGGCAAAGGCTCTTCTTACTCTCCTACAACATAAGGATAAAAAGGAGAATAAGCTGCAGCTGCAAAAGAAGTAGGAGGATAAAAGGGAAAAGTTTTTGCAGGAGGAGCAAAGGCAGGAGCTGCAAGAAAAGGATGACTTTCCTGAAAATTGAGAAATCATGCAGGACTTCCCCGGGCTGCTTCCAGGAAGAAGTTTTTGCGAGCAGCAAATTCTTCATCTTGAGGTTGCTAAGAGGCTGCAGGCCCTTGTGGGAAGGTTGCTCTATGAGGAAGATAGACTGGCGGGCAAGCTGGAGGACAAGATTGTTGATGCTCCAATTTTGGTGTTGGATTGACTGGAGCAACTAGAGTTGCTGCAGGTTGAGAGTCTAGTCGCTGCATGACCATAACGAGCATTTGGTGGATTGCTGGGAATTGCTGAGCATTCTTACGGCACGATTGCTCGAAGGTCTCCCAGAGAGGATCATCTCTAGGACTTGGAGCAAAGTTCCCAGCTGGCTGATTGTCTGACATGGCTAACTGTCGCTGTTCACCGTCTGTTCGGATCTGAAGGTCGCGTGTTAACTATTGATGTGTGAAAATGGCATCGCCTAGTTAACACGGAGGGAGTGTTCGATCACACAGGCTAGGAGAGTAAGATGATGAAGGTTGAGGGGAAAGAGGAAGCTTCTGAGTGCTCGAGAGTGGAGCAAACACTTGTCAAAGGGGATTGCGGGGATAGAGGAGAGGTTTCTTGAGAGCAGCCTGGAAGGCTGACGAGAAGAGGAGGTTGATCAGGAGCTGTCAAGTAGACGGTTACTTGAACGGTTGTGCTTCCAGGTTGGATGCCGAGGGAGCTGAGCTGAGCTAAGAGAGAGAGGGGCCGCTAGCAGCGGTAACAACAGACTTCGCCCGCCGTGGCTTAAATGCCACTCTTGCGACGGGCTTTCTGTTGATTAATAGTGAGAGTTACAACTTAGCAATACACCTTTACAAGAAAGCAATAAAGGGGTAAAAAGTGGAAGCTGGCAGCTAAAAAAGATGTGCCAGAAGAGACCGCGCGGACTGAAGAGTAAGGTCTGTAGGACGTGCGACTGAGGGAAGAAACAAAGGCCGCACGGTCTGACGACTGAAGCCTGCAGGCCACGTGCGGTTATAGAAAGAAGGAAGGCGGACTAGGAAACGGAGTCCGCAGGAGGTGATCACTCGATCTTGCTGTGGGCTGTCTTTGAGAGTGAGCACCTTGGCGATGATCCGTCCCCAGGGTGTCTGAACCTCCTCCAAAGGAGAGGCATGGGGATCAATTTATAGGCTCGAGGAGGTAACGGCTTCTGGTGACGTTACCCCTGGTGAGATGATAACTTGGGCGAGAAGAATACGAAGTCCGTCGAGTCAGTAACAGGCCGCGCGGACTGGGGCTTGCTTCTGGAATTGGTGCTGCTGATGGAGAACTGGGAGACTAAGTGACAGATTGTGAGGGGAGTCCACAGAGTTCGCCACTGCTGAGCTGATCGAGCCCGCGCCAAGAAAGTGTGGGCTGAATGAGTCCGCGCCAAGACTGCGCGGGTTGAGGGACTACCTACCCGCTGCTAGGAAGCGGGAGCTGGAAGCTATGAGGCAGACTACAAGGGGAATCCGCAGAGTCTGCCGCTACTGAACTAAGCGAGCGCTAAGGGTGCGAGCTAAGGAGTGCCCGCTAAGTCCGCAGAGTCCGCACGAGGTTATGCAGTCTGGGACTGTCTTGAGACGACGCATCAAGTTTTTGGCACCGTTGCCGGGGAATGCAGGCATATTGTGATTTTTGTTGTGTATGAGGTCGTTGATAAGTGATTACGAAATTTTGTTATTTCATTTTTTGGCAACTATATAATGGTTGCAAGGGAGTAGCCGTTGGAGTCAACTTTCATTTACCTGTGATCGTATGGATTGCCTTGAGATTTCTACAGTTTTAGTCGAATTTGTGTCTCGCGGAAGATCCTTCTGTGGAGTCTCAGAGGATGACGCTCTTGATAATCTGCAGTATTTCTGTGAAGTTTGCAATACACTCAATTACAAAAAGGAGAAGTTGGATTGGATCAAGATGCGATTGTTCACATTTTCACTTGTTGGAAAGGCAAGGATATGGTATCGCGATTTCCTAACTGACCTGAATGTATCATGGAGCAGGATTGAAGAAGAGTTTTTAAAGAAATTCTACCTGTTAACCCCTCAGTCCGCAACACCCTGCAAGATTCCAAAGCCCCCCTTTCAGCAGGCGCGGACGCGATTTATCCGTCCGCCCAGTCCGGCAAGGTCCCCAATCGGACAAGGTACCCCAGTAGCGGACGCAAGGATATGTCCGCTCAGTCTGCCAGGACGGGTATCAGATTCTCTGCAAGTGGCGGACGCCGTTTCTCATCCGCCCAGGCCGCGGCCCTCCAGCAGGCGCGCCCAGCAATAGTGGAAGCTCTAGTCCGCGAGCCCAGTCCGCCCCTTCTGCGCGGACTGGCGTGTTCTTTCTTTTTGCTTCCCGTCACCGCTGCCCGGTTCTCCTGTACCCCGGGTAGCCGGGTATTTTAGCCCTGCCCGTTTGGGCAGGCCCCCTATCCTATAAATAGGGGGAGGTGGTGCACCCAAGGCACGCTGACTCGGACCCAGGAGCCTACTTGTTACAGGCTGCGGACTCGAATCCTGTGCCTTGCGGACTCCGCCTCGCTCTGCTCTTGTCCAGCTTTTCCTTTCACTTGTAACCAAATTCTTCTTCAATCAAGGGAAAGCCCGTCGCAAGAGAGGCATTCAGGCCACGACGGGCGAAGTCTGTTGTTGCCGTGGTTCACGGCCCTGCTTTTCTTCCTGCCCTCATACGCTTAGTCGAGCGCTACTCGCAGTCTTCCTTATTCCCCGGTGTTCGAACCGTTAGCTGGTGGTGCTTGACCCCTCTGTGTGTTCGTGCATCAACAGTTAACACGCAACCTTCAGATCCGAGTAGTGTTTTGAAATCAGCGGACGAAGATGTCAGACCGCAGAGCCCGCTCCTCAGACCGCTCCATCTCTTCAGAGGACTCTCTTTGGGATGCGATTGAGCAAGCTCGCCTTGAGGCCGAGCAGTCCCGCCAGCAGACTGACCAGCGTCTTGACGTAATCAGCCAAGCTCTGCTCGCGCTTGCCCAGCGGCTTGCTCCTCAGGCTGCAGCGGACCCAGCGGATTCGCCAGTCCGCCAGACCCCAGCTTGCCAAACTCCGCTTTGGCAGTCGTCAGCAACTCCCCGGAACCCTGCTCAGTCTGCTGCCCCTCTGCGCCCTCAAGAGGAGCAGTTTGCTTTAAGAGAATTCTTCAGAGAAGCTGCTAGGGGCACTCCAGCCCGCCAGCTCCATTTTGCTGACCGCCAGTCCGCCGAGCCCGCGGACTCCCCGGCTCCAGTCCGCCAATTCTACCACGCAGAGTTCGAGACCCCATCTCCCTTTGTTGACCGAATCCGATGGGAATCGGCCCCGAGCAACTTCAGGGAGCCTCGCATCCCACTCTATTCAGGAGGGACTGATCCAGTCTCTCACCTCCAAGCATTTGAGGGGGCAGTTGCTTTGAGATGCCTCTCAGATGCAATTAAGTGCAAACTGCTGGTTACCACTCTCGAAGGACAGGCGAGAGAGTGGTTCTACGAGCTGCCTTCGGGCACAATCTCTTCTTTTGCAGAGCTCCGTACCCAGTTACTGCTGAGGTTTGCTACCTCAAGGAAGAGGAAGAATGGGCCAGCTGCCCTGTTTGAAATAAAGCAAAGGGATAATGAATCGGTGGCACGATTCGTTGTTTGCTTTCAAAGAGAGATCCAAGGGGTCAGGAATGTAAACCCCGATTATTATAAGGTCGCCTTGATCCATGGCCTCCGGAGGGCCCTCTGAAGTTTAAAGCAACGACCAAGGCAACTGAGACTTATCAGTAGTTGATCGCCATGGTCAACCACTTCATAGAAGGAGAAAATGCCAATCCTACTTATGTCTCATCCCTGACAGCTAAGGCTGAAGGAAGGGATGCCTCCACTTCTTCCTCTCGTGGCAAGCCCCCTCGCCCAGACTTCCAGCCTCCGTCTCAAAGAGGCAGAAACTTCCGCAACAAGAAACCTTTCCAAGGCCATCAACAGTTTCGTGAGCAGAGACTGTCGTTGGCCGCCACTCCCGCCATTCCATTGCAAGCTCTTCCCATCCACCAACAAGCAGCCTTGCCTGCTCCGATCCAATTTGATGAAAGCCCTATGGAGGACGCTGCAGATCTGGACCTTGACGAAGTCATCCAGATCCTGCAAAGGAGATCAGAAGAAAAGAGGCAAGAGCCTCAGAAAATGTGGAAGCCGAGAAATAACACACAATACTGCCAGTCCCACAAAGAAAAGGGCCATCTGACTGAGGACTGCAAGGCCCTTCACGCGCTGATAGAGAAGTTGCTTGCCGAGGGCAAGATTGACCTGGCCAAGAAGGATTCTCCTTCCTCTTCGAAGCCATCCACCTCGAAAGGCAAAGAGGTAGCTGAGGCCTACCAAGAATGTGTGGATGTAGAGGACGAGGGTCGTCTGGGGCTGATCAACGTCCCGGTGGAGTGCTTCGATGCAGATGATGAAGGGGTCCTGGGACGCCTCTTTTTCATCCATGGCGAAGCCGGGACCGAGTCCACCCGGAAATCTTCAATTTCAAGGATCACCCAGGCAGAGGTGGCCTCTTCTTCCGTTGCTCCTCCAAGAGAAGTCGTCACCTTTGGTCCAGAAGATCTACCTCAAACAGCCAATCCATTTGATGATGCAGTTGTAATCAAGGCTGTGCTTGGAGACTTCACAGTGGACAGAATTCTTGTTGACACAGGGAGTTCAGTCAACCTCCTGTTCAAGTCTACCTTTGAGGCCCTGAGGACTGGAAAGCCTCTACTTTCCACTGAGGGGCCACTCTATGGTTTCTCGGGGGAGAGAAAGGAAGTAGAGGGCAGCGTCATCCTACCCGTGAAGCTTGGAGGGGCAATTAAGCAGATACAGTTCATAGTGGTTGACGCCCCCAGCAGCTACCATGCCATCTTTGGCAGGCCCTTTTTAAACAAGTATCAAGCGGTGGTTTCCACTTACCACCTTGCCATCAATTTCTTTGCCGATGGGAGGATGTGCCGGGTCAGGAGTAACCCAAGAAGAGCAAGGGAGTGCTATGTCCGTACTGTCAACATGGTTGAAGCCAGCCCTTCCCTTGCTCCAACAGAAGCTGCAGAAGCCTCCCTCAGTTCAGAAACCGCTGATGATGAAGGTGCTCACCTGGAACCTGCACAGGTGACGCAAGGAGTCCCCATTGCTGAGGGGGAGGAGAGGAAGCTCTCCATCAACTCGGACCTACCTGAATATCAAAAAGCTGAGTTGATTTCCTGCTTGCTGAACAACCTGGATGTCTTCGCCTGGTCAGCAGAGGACATGCCAGGGGTGGATCCTGATGTTTCTTGCCACCATTTGAACGTTGATCCCGGCTGCAAGCCCGTGCAACAAAAGAAGAGGGACATGGCTACAATGCTTGCTGAACCAATAAGGGAGGAGGTCGCAAAGCTCCTCAAAGCAAATTTTATTAAAGAAATTCAATATCCTACCTGGATTTCCAATGTTGTAATGGTTAAGAAAGCAGGAGGAAAGTGGCGAATGTGTGTAGATTTCACTAAACTTAATAAAGCATGCCCTAAAGATTGCTACCCCTTGCCTCGGATAAATTCTTTAGTTGATTCCGCGGTAGGGTACTCTTACATGAGTTTTTTAGATGCGTTTTCTGGTTATCACCAGATAAGAATGCATAAGCCTAACGTTCCTCACACGTCATTCATAACTAATGATGGTTGTTATTGCTACCTTGTGATGCCCTTTGGGCTTAAGAATGCTGGTGCAACTTACCAATGGATGATGGACCGTGTGTTTAACCATCAGAAGGGGAGGAACCTAGAAGTGTATGTAGACGATCTCTTGATTAAGAGTAAATCTTTTTCGCTGCACTTGCGAGACCTAGCAGAGACGTTCGCTACTCTGCGTAGGTATAAAATGAAGCTCAATCCTTTGAAATGCACGTTTGGGGCGAGTAAGGGGAAGTTTCTTGGCCATCTCCTTACTCCGGAAGGACTTGCCCCCAACCCTGATAAAGTGAAAGCTATCCTTGACATGCCTACCCCTCGTTCACCTAAAGAAGTTCAGCAGTTAGGGGGGAGGCTAGCAGGCCTTGCCAGATTTCTCTCTCGGGTTGGAGATAGGAGTGCCCCATTCTTTAAAACTCTTCGAGGAGCCTCTAAGTTTGAGTGGACGGAAGAATGCTCCAAAGCTTTTGAGCAGTTGAAGATGCAATTAACCTCAGTACCCCTGCTTCAGAGTCCTCGGCCAGGAGAGATTCTTTTCTTGTACCTAGGGGTTGGCCCTGAGGCTGTCAGCTCCGTTCTTCTCCGGGAAGAGAGCAGAAGGCAATTCCCAATCTATTATGTTAGCCATATTTTGAAGAGTGCTGAGACGCGATATCCAATTCTGGAGAAGTTAGCCTTGGCGCTAGTCATGTCGGCTCGCAGGCTTCGTCCGTACTTCCAAGCACATTCAATTCAAGTTGTCACCGACCAACCTTTGAAGGGTGTGTTGGAAAAACCAGAACATTCTGGCAGGCTATCTAAGTGGGCAATAGAGTTGAGCAAATTTGAAATTTCTTATGTGCCCAAGACAGCCATTAAAGCTCAGGTCCTAGCAGATTTTCTAATCGACATGCCAGAGTCCAACCCTGATCAAGCAGAAAGGTCACCTTTGGCTTGGACCATCTATGTTGATGGGGCCTCAGGCAGAAGTTCTTCTGGAGCAGGAGTGGTTCTCATCAATCCAAACGGAGTCAAGTTGGAGCAGGCCATCAAATTCTACTTTCCAGTAACAAATAATCCGGCCAAATATGAATCTTTGCTAGCAGGCTTGAGACTTGCAAGAGAACTCGGAATCGATCATGTTCACATCAAAACTGATTCTCTAGTGATGGCGTCACAAGTCCTCGGTAACTTTGAGACAAGAGAGCCAATCTTGAAGAAATATCTAGCTCTTGTGAAGATAGAAGTTGGCAGGTTCAAGGGCTTTACTATTGAGCACATCCCCAGAATAGAAAATGAGGAGGCCGATTTTCTTTCCAAGCATGGGATGCTTTCAGGAGGGACAACTTCCGAGCTCTTCCGCCCGGCAGTGGTGGAAGGAGATCTGATGCAAGTAGACCAACGTGCCTCTTGGATGGATCCGTTCATCCTTTATCTGTCAACATGAAATTATCATCATACAGTCAGAGATAAGAAAAAGTTCAGAATAAAAGCAGCTCATTACATCCTAGTGGCGGGAGTCCTCTACAGAAAAACTTTCCTCTATACCATGGCCCGGTGTGTTTCAGAAGAAGAAGCTTTCACTGTTTTGCAAGTGATTCATTCCGGAGAGTGTGGAAGCCACTCGGGAGCAAGAACTCTTGAAAAACGAATCCTGCGGCAAGGATATTTCTGGCCCACTATGAAGAGAGACTCTGAGATCTACGCCAGAAGGTGTGTTCAGTGCCAGAAGTTTGCTCCACTTCAGCACCAAGCAGCTCAGTCCCTCAGATCGATTGCAACTCCTTGGCCCTTCACAGTTTGGGGAATGGACCTCCTTGTTCCTTTTCCCATGGCAAGCAGTCAGCGGCGTTTCATCATCGTAATGATCGACTATTTCAGCAAGTGGATCGAAGCCAAGGCATTGGCAAAGACAACTACTCAGGTCGTCAGAAACTTCATTTGGGGGGAGATAGTCTGCCGACATGGAATTCCAATGGCTATAATCACTGATAATGGGCCGCAGTTCAACAACTCAGAGATGATAGACTTTTGCAGGCAGATCGGAACAGAGCTGCGGTTTGCATCAGTTCATCATCCCAGAAGCAACAGCCAAGTAGAAGCAGCCAACAAGCAGATCCTCAATTTGCTAAAGAAGAAAGTGCAGAATCTCAAGGGTAGCTGGGCTGATCAGCTTCCATTAGTTCTCTGGTCCCTTAGGACAACGCCATCATCCGCAACTGGGGAGACTCCTTTCAAGCTTTCTCACGGCTCATAAGCACTTATACCAGTTGAGTTTGAAGTCCCGTCACCCAGAGTTCTGCTTGCAAGGGAAGGCGTTGAGGACTGGCTTGAGTTAAATAATGAAGAGATGAGGTTCAGCTTGGAACACGTCGAGGCCATCAGAGATCAAGCAGTCATAAGGCAGGAAGAGATCAAAAGAAGGATGGCCCGCTATTTTGATCAAAACATAAGGATCAAACACTTCCAAGTGGGAGATCTCGTTCTAAAGAAGATTGATGCTGCTGCAAGAGCTGGTTCAACTGGAAAGCTTAATCCAAATTGGGCCGGCCCTTTTGTTGTCAAAGAAGCATTAAAGAGCGGCGCTTACTGCCTGCAGACATACGCAGGAGAGGATATACCACACACCTGGAGCGGGGATGATCTCAAACGGTTCTACTCTTGAAACTCCTCTCTACTTTGTGTACCTTCTTCAAGAATTATTAATGAATAGAAACTGCCTGCTAACGCTTCTTCAAGTTTTTTGTTGATGAAATCGTAACAGATGAAAAGCTAGGAAAGATTCAAAAAACAGTTCTGCGCCTGAACTCTCTTCTTTCTTATGATTGCTTTGCAAATATATTTTATTAATCGAAGGATCCATACTACCACCTTTTTCTAGTGTTTTCTTTCTCTCCCAAAGACCTATAACGGTTCCCTGATACCAGGAGACATCGCCGAGTTCAGCAAGACCTCCCCTAGAGCTGTTGTCATTAGCGTAACACCACAAAGGCCACGTGTTGCGAGGAGATTTCGCACCATGTAGTGGGATCTTGCAGGCTCTAGCGCGGTTGGATTCTGGACTTCGGATCCTGGAAGGTACCTGAACCCACCACTGCATTATGGAGGGCTGGGTGCGGAAAAGCTCTACCATGCCATCATAAGGATATCGTTACAACTTCGATGATCGCGTGAGAAAAGTATGCCGTTCCGGCTCACCTGCCCGCAGGTCATCTTAGCTTGTATCCCTCGAACACTCCATGGTACCCTCAAGCAGTGCCTGCAGGAGACCCACAGCTTTGACTGTACTCCAGGCAAGAGGGCAGGGAACCGTTCCGCCAAATGAGCATTTTGCTCTTCGCAGGGAATTATGTGCGGACTGGTTTTCTGTGTCCGCTCAGTCCGCCTGTTTGGGTTGGTCCTATAGCTTGTAGCCCGGTGAGGAAAGTATGCCGCTCCGGCTCACCTGCCCACCTGGTCGCAAGCTATAGGTCATTTCTTCTTTTATGTGCGGACTGGTTTTATGTGTCCGCTCAGTCCGCCTGTTGGGTTGATTTTATAGCTTGTAGCCCGGTGAGGAAAGTATGCCGCTCTGGCTCACCTGCCCACCTGGTCGCAAGCTATAGATCATTTCTCCTATTATGAGCGGATTGGATTTCTATGTCCGCTCAGTCCACCGGCTTGGGTTGATTTTATAGCATGTGGCCCGGTGAGGAAAGTATGCCGCTCTGGCTCACCTGCCCACATGGTCGCAAGCTATAAATCATTTCTTATATTATGAGAAGACTGATTTTCTTTATCGCTATGGGTCATTTCTATCTTTGGCGGACTGGTCTTATCTATCCGCGTAGTCCGCCAGTTTCCTTGGATGAATTTATAGATTCTATCTATGAGTGGGTTGGTCTTCTGTATCCGCTCAGTCCGCAGAATGGTTTTCATGTTATAATTTGATTAATAAAGAGAAATGCGGACTCTACTAGAACTCAATGAAGTACCACCTGGCTTTGTTATCAGCCGGCTGTTCTTGTCATTTTTAAAGGCTAATGTTGAATGGGTTAATGAGTTGGATTCTCTCATCAGCAAAAGTTCGTTATAAATGACGTGTTGTGCGGACTGCAATTAAAACTCAACAGAGTCCGCCTGGCAATTTCTTATTCCAACGGACAATAATATTCTTTAATCAGCAAGATAAAAGCTCAAACTTATCAGCATGACGTGCGGATTGCGAAGTGTTGGCGCGGTGAGCGTGGAAAAATAACATTGCAGAAAGCACACATGCCAAAAATATCCTTTTTCTATTTCATCAAAAATTGTTTACATCATTCTATATGTTCGGCGGACAACAATCTTGCATCCGCCACTTTTTACAAAAACCAAAAAAGATAAAATACATCATTCTATATGTTCCTTTGCTTCTTCTCTGGAGGTGCAGGGCTGTCACCAACAATGTCGACTTCTGGAGAGTAGCCCCCGGAGCCACACCCGCTGCTATTCGATCCTGTACTCGAGGCGGACCCGCTATGCGAGCTCCCGGTATCAGAAGAAGATGCAGAAGAGTCGGACTCCGCGGACAGCTCCTCTACTCGCTGGCTTGAGGCAGCATTGTCCGCTGTCTCCTTGACGCTTAGCTCTTCGCCTTGCCATCCGTCTCCGTCTTCTTCTTCTTCGTCTTCTTCTTCTTCTTCTTCTTCTTCTTTTTCCTCTTCGCCTTCTTCCTCAATAATATCTTTGCCTTTGTTGGCCCTCTCCATCGCAGCGACCTGCGGAGCCAACTCAGGGAAGATTTCCAAAAAAGGGACGCCAGCCACTCCTTCCTTTATGAAGCCGTCGCGGACAAGTCGCTCAATAGCGACCTCGACGGTCTCCTTTACGAAAGGGAGCATGGCGGACTGGAAGTTGTTGTTTTCCAAGTCATAGGCGACCTGCTCAAAAGAAAACAAACGTCAGACTGACCGCGGAGGATGGCAAATTAAAGCCGTTGCGAATTCAACTCACCCCCAGCTCCTCTCTTTGCTGAGCAACCCTTTTTCCCAGCCGCGCGTTCCTTTCCTTTAGCGCTTTATTATCCTTTTGAAGTTGTTCGTTCTGCCTCAACAGGTCTCTGGTAAGTGTGGCAACATAGTGATTTGTCACCGCGCTGTTCGCAGAAGCCTGAGAGGCTAGCAGAGGGAGGTCGGCGGCGGGCACCTTCTTGAGGTCGCTCAGGTTGCGCTTCCCGTAAAGCGCGAAGATCGCGATATGGGCGTGGCGTGATATCCGCGGACTCTTCCACGAGGGAAGCGCTGTGGATAGGAGGGCGTGCTTATTTTTGCTGTGCCAGTGGACCATAGGGTTCCCCCTGAGGTCCTTCTGGCTGATGCCGAAGCCGCTCATAGAGAAGCTTTCTGAGGAAGAGTAGTCCGCTGCGGGATCCCCTTCCTCCTTCCTCTTCATGGCGACTGCTTCTTTCTTTTCTTTTTGTGTAGGGATGAAGCCGCTGGGCGTCTGCGGCAAGTTAGCGGGCACCGCCAAGGTCGCTGCGAAAACAAATGGATTAAACACCAAGGTCGCGGCGGATGCAAAAGCAGAGTCCGGGAGCTACTTACTTTCTTCAGGCATGACGTCCGCTAAGCTCGATAGCAGCGTAATATAGTACTCGATGTCGAGCCTAGCATTGGCCAGGAACTCGACAATGGCGGACTCTAGATCATCCAGTTGCACGCTTTTGAAGGCGGAGTCCGCGCGCACCTGCGGATAGGTGTGCGCGAACCCGAGGTCTCCCTCAAAAATCAGGAACCTTGAGGTCCAGTTGTGGATCTTGTTGGGGAGACCCACAACCTTCATTCCCCTGCAGTAGAAGTATATGACCCCCTTGTAGGGGCGGCCTCCGGAAGCGGTGATTGAGCGGACAGAAAATATCTTTCGGAAGATATTCATTGAGAAAGCAATCTTTCCAGATCGCAAATAAGAGACAAAGCTGCAGATCGCAGCGAGTGTATTTGGTGCGAGCTGGCCAGGCACCATTCCATAGTGCTCGAAGATCGCAGCGAGTTCCCATAAAAGCGGAAACTTGAATCCGCTGTCGAAATGGTCAACAGGAATGGCGATCTGGGTCACAGTTGAGAAGTTCAATCTTTCCTGATGGGCAGGAAGGCGGACGAGGATGTTCGAGTTCGCCATCTTCTTTTCGACAAAGGCTTCCATGTCGGCCTCTGTCAAGGTGCATTTCCTGTGGTCCGCGGAATGGAAGGCGACAGCAGCATCAGTCCGCGCAAACACCATTTTGCAGGTCGCAGGGTTCCTTGTACTTCAACAGTTTCCTGCATAAGAGAAAGCAAAAGGCCCTATTTATAGCAAAAGAGTCTGACAACTTTTTGACCAGGCCGCATGAGCTCGCAAATCCAATCCGCACAGACCGCAAAAAGTTAAAACAGCCAAACAATTTACGCGAATACAAACACAGATTTACATGCCAAGGAAAACTCAAAGTAAAGGTCATGGCCGACACGATTTGTCGTCCGCTCAGATCGCGCTTCTTCCCCCAGCAGATCACAAGGGGCGGATACATTTTCAATCCGCTTAGTTCGCAGTATTGCCAACCTGCAGGTTAAATAACGGGAAGCGGACACAGCATTAGTCCGCGCAATTCGCCACATCACAAGGATTAAGCTACATAATTCGCGGATATATAATCTGAGTCCGCACAGATCAAATAGAGTTCATTTTACAACATTGCATTGCTTGGATCACAATTATCCAAATAATTATACAATTAAGCAAATAAAAGTATAAGCTCAAGGCATTGCGGACTCAGCAGTCTTTGTTGTCGGTCCGCGCCGGCCTCTCTGCCCTGTCTCTGCATAGATGAGCCGCTTGATCGCTTATCCGGAGAATTTCGTTGTACACACGGCAGAGATGATGATGAATGACATTTATGGTGCGGTGCATGTGAGCGGCCTCCCGATCTACCCGGCTGAGAGGCACCATCGGCTCCGCCGCCGGCCTCTGCTCCTCATCCGCAGGCTGTTGGACACCTGCCGGTGCAGCGATCTCCGGAGCAGCGCGATCTAGTGCTCGCGGCCTCTGCTCAACGACCTCAGCAGTCCGCTTCTCTTTTCCTTCACGCACTGATGCCAAGTGCTTGCCCTTGTAGAATCGGACGTCATCCGCGAGCCCTTTCTTCTCCCTTTCAGACCTCTCCAGCGCCCGCGAGATGCTGGCGATCTGGTCTTTTAGGGCCTTCTCGCGTTCCGCGGACGCTTTCTCACGCGCCGCGGACGCCTTCTCACGCTCCTCTGCTTTCTCTAACTCAGCTTTGACACATTGCATTTCAGCTTCAAATTTCCTCTCTAACTCCTTGATCATATTCAGGCTGGGCGGCTCATCCCTCGCGGATTCTACAGGCGAGACCGCGTCACCACCGGTATTCGGCGTTACCACGAACTCGCCACTCTCGATGGAGTCCGGCGGCGACTTCCTACCTGCAACAAATAAAGTCAACTTCGCATTTAAAGGCAGTTCGCGGCGGACTCAAAGAAAGGATGAAAGATCACTTTCAGACATAGCGACAGTGAGTTTCTGACTATCGAAGATGATTGGCCGCCTTGCCCGTTCCGGGTCAAAGGCGCTTAACTGCTTTTTCCATTCGCGGTGGACCCTTGCTCTTTTCTCGACAGCCGCACTTGTTGAGACCACGATATCGTCCGTCTCTGTGATGATTTTGATCGGTCTTGACGTCCGCGGTGACGACCTGTAAAGCCACTTACGCTGAAAATATTTAGGCGCCGGTTGAAGTTTACCTGACCGCATCAGCTACGCAGCAATCCGCAGATCCTCAGCGGCTTTATCCGCCGCGACCTGCTTCGAGGCCGCCCCTACTGCAGCAACATGAGCAACGATTTGTTTCTTCTGATCCTCTATCTTCTCTTTCAGTCTCTCTCTCTCCTCTTCCTCCGCAGCGGACACGGAAGGGAGTTCGTCACCCTTGTTCCCAGTGGTCGCCTCAGATTGCTGCAGTACAACCAGCAAGGATTCGTTGATTAAATCAAGTCGATCGACGTCTATGGAATCTATTATCTCATCCGTGGATAGACTGACCGTTGAGAGGGAATTATCTCCCTGGATTTGGGCCTCCGGAGTAACCAGATCGCTGTCTGGAACTTCTTTGTCGCGCTGCCTGTATTGTAAGTCCGCTTCCCCAGTCCGCTTGGAGACATTTTTCTCCTTCATTGCGCGCAGCTTCTTCTCAACGCGCTCGGCGACGGTCACCCCGTCTCTTTCCTCTTCTTCCTTTTAGCAGTCTTCTCGGCAGAATCCGCGGCGGACCCCCCTAGGTCGGGCAGGTTTTCCCGGACAGGCTCTGGATTCACAGCAGTCAATGCCTTTGAGGGCCCATCGTCCTCATCCTCAGTCCGCATGTCTTCTTCATCCAAGTTAACGATAGGCACCTGGGCATTGGGGGAAGATATGTCAGCCTCAATGTGTTCGCCAGTGGTATCCGCCGAAGTTGCAGTTTTCTGAGAAGGGGCAGAGTCTGACAGCGTCACCATCTTCTCACTTCTCAGTGGTTCGGCGTCGACTGCGGCGTCTTCGCGAGCAGATACATCGACATGGCGGACTAGTTTCTCCGCAGGCTTCTTGCTCTGGGGACTCTCTCCTTTGGGGCGGACAGGGTCTTTCCTTGTCGACCTCTTTACTATCTTCTTGGTCCTCATAGGCGTTGCCAGTGCTGGGTCGCCCTTTACAGTGAGACTAGAGAAGAAAGCTCCAAGCCTTGCCATGCCGGACTGGAAAGTGGAGACCGCAAGTGGTGAGTAGCGCCCCGTATCGATCGAGATTCTCAACAGTTCTAGGGCCTCCTGCGATAATTATAGCGTTGGCGGCATTTTCGAGGCATGCGGACTCGGCGGTTAAGAAAACATTTTCGAAGTTTTCTGGAAACTTAAAAATGTGCGGGGATTATGTTAACCCCTCAGTCCGCAACACCCTGCAAGATTCCAAAGCCCCCCTTTCAGCAGGCGCGGACGCGATTTATCCGTCCGCCCAGTCCGGCAAGGTCCCCAATCGGACAAGGTACCCCAGCAACGGATGCAAGGATATGTCCGCTCAGTCCGCCAGGACGGGTATCAGATTCTCTGCAAGTGGCGGACGCAGTTTCTTGTCCGCCCAGGCCGTGGCCCTCCAGCAGGCGCGCCCAGCAACAGTGGAAGCTCTAGTCCGCGAGCCCAGTCCGCCCCTTCTGCGCGGACTAGCGTGTTGTTTCTTTTTGCTTCCCGTCACCGCTACCTGGTTCTCCTGTACCCTGGGCAGCCGGTTATTTTAGCCCTGCCCGTTTGGGTAGGCCCCCTATCCTATAAATAGGGGGGAGGTGGTGCACCCAAGGCACGCTGACTCGGACCCAGGAGCCTACTTGTTACAGGCTGCGGACTCGAATCCTGTGCCTTGCGGACTCCCCCTCGCTCTGCTCTTGTCCAGCTTTTCCTTTCACTTGTAACCAAATTCTTCTTCAATCAAGGGAAAGCCCGTCGCAAGAGAGGCATTCAGGCCGCGACGGGCGAAGTCTGTTGTTGCCGTGGTTCACGGCCCTGCTTTTCTTCCTGCCCTCATCCTCTTAGTAGATCGCTACTCGCAGTCTTCCTTATTCCCCGGTGTTCGAACCGTTAGCTGGTGGTGCTTGACCCCTCTGTGTTTTCATGCATCAACACTACCCCCGCGAGTGACTGTGGGAGTTGCACAACGAGCTACTTCTATTTTCACAACGGGATTGTGAACAATTGATAGAAGCCTGGGAGAGATGTCAAAAATTGTGAAAATTTTGTTTTGGGAATAGTCCGTCTGAAGCAACGCAACTTCAAATGTTTTACTTTGGGGTTTCGACTCAGTACAGACACTACTTTGATTTAGCGGCAGGAGGATCCTTGTTCAGTAAGAGCAGTGCCGAAGCATGGGAGATATTTGACAGAATATTACAAACCAGTGGCATGTGGCGCACATCGGTGTGTAAATTTGAGGAGGTCAGTTCAATCAGAGCAGAGAATAGTGGGAAAGAAGAACCATCTCAGGAACTCACCGAAGAAAAATTCTGTAAATTCACCGAATGCATCCTGCAATGCTTGGGAGCTCAAAGTGAGGCATTCCAGAAATTTCAATCTATGGTGGCAAGTGTTATAGCCGCTTTCAACGCAATTTTACAGTGGCCCATTGAAACTATGAATACCATGCAACTTCGGAGTGGAAAGTCAACCGCAATTAGTAAGCCTCAGTAGGAGTCATCGAAAAGGCAATGTAAAGAACACATTGAACAACCGAACGCCGAAGATCGCCATAAGAATCAACCCTCAGATGTTGTAACTCCTGTTGTAGACATGATTCCTCCCCCTTTTCCTCATCGATTAAAAGACAGGAGGAAGGAAAAACAATTTGTGAAATTCCAAGAAATGATGAAAGGAGTGCAGGTGAACATTCCGCTTGTTGATGCTCTTATCCAAATTCCGCAATATACAAAATATCTAAAGGATTTGTTAGCTCAGATGAAATGGTTGGAGAGTGCTAATGCATTTTGAACTGTGGGAGACGGTGTGGTCTTTTTTACTGAGCATTGGCCCACGAAGTTAAAGGATCCATGGACTTACATGATTCCTTGTACGATTGGGAATTCCGGATGTCTTCGTGTATTATGTGATTCGGGGGCCTCTATCAATTTGATGCCTCTCCACCTTTTTTTGGAACTGTGAACAGGAACTTTGAAGCATACCAACATTACAATTCAGTTAGCTGACCAGTCAAAGAAGAAGACCATGGGGATTGTTGAGGTTCTCACTGTTGCAGTTAATGGATTGGTTTTCCCGGCTGACGTCGTCGTTTTGGGCATCTCTCCTAATTCTGTAGCACCACTTATTCTTGGAAGGCCATTCCTAGCCACGGCACGAGCGATCATTGATGCCGAGAAGAGTATGCTAATGTTGCGCGTCGGAAATTGTATAACCACATTCGATATGTATAAAGCCGCGAGGAAGGATTTCTGTGAGGAGAAGGAAGACAGAGAATTTATCAGCAGCACTATCCATGAACCCCGTCATCTATTTTCAGCCAACGACTTTGAGGAGTTTCAGTGGGACATAGATGGAATGGAAATCAATCAGATTGAACACTACTCGAACCAAATTCCTGAGAGTATATCTGTTGAACATCATCAATCTTACCCAAACCTTCCTCTTAAACCTCTTCCACCGGCATTAAAATATTTATTTTTTGGATAAAATCAAACATACCCGATAATAATTTCAGCATTGCTTTCTCCTGAGGAAGATGATCATCTCTGGTGTTCTACGGTCACATAGAAGGGCTTTCAGATGGAACATACAAGATCTGAAGGGCATCAGCCCAACTGTATGCATGCACAAAATCCTGTTAGATAAAAGCGTCAAACCTTCTGCACAACCGCAATGATGGTTGAACCCTAAGATGCAAGAGGTAGTGCAGAAAGAGGTGATCAAGTTATTGGATGCTAGAATCATCTATCCCATCAGTGACAGCAAATGGGTAAGTCTATTCATGTGGTGCCAAAAAAGGGGGAATCACGGTGGTAGAAAATTAACGCAATGAACTTCTCCCTATCAGGACGATCACCTGATGGAGAGTTTGTGTTGATTACCGGAAGCTCAAAAAGGCTACGCGCAAAGACCATTTCTCACTCTCATTCATTTCAAATGTTGGAAAGGCTTGTCGGAAAGAAATATTATTGCTTCCTAGACGGATACTCAGGGTACAACCAAATTCTCATCGACCCCAAGGATCAAGAAAAAACAACATTCACCTGCCCTGCTGGTACATTTACATTGAAGAGGATGCCTTTCGGACTGTGCAACGCTCCTGCGACCTTTCAGCGATGCATGTTGGCTATCTTCCACGACATGGTTGGGAACTTTTTAGAAGTATTTAAGGATGACTTTACTCTTTTTGGTGCAGATTTTGATGCATATTTGGAGAACCTCGCAACCGTTCTGAAGCATTGTGAAGACACAAATCTGGTGATGAATTGGGAGAAATGCCATTTTATGGTAGTGAAGGGTATAGTCCTTGGGCATGAAGTGTCAAGCATGGGTATGGCGGTGGATCAAGCTAAAGTTGAAGTCATCAAGAAGCTGCCTCCTCCGACTTCTGTGAAAGGGATCCGTAGATTTTTAGGGCATGCCGGATTTTACCGGCGCTTCATTAAAGACTTCTCCTCTATCGCCAAACCGATTAGCAACCTTCTTGGTAAGGATGTGTTATTCAAATTTGACGAAAATTACTTGCAAGTTTTTTCCAAATTGAAGAGCTGCTTGACTAGTGCCCCTGTTCTCATGTCCTCGGATTGGACATTGCCATTCGAATTGATGTACGACGCGAGTGATTTCTCTATCGGAGCAGTCTTGGGACAGAGGAAGAATAAGGTTTTCCATACAATTTATTATGTAAGCCGTACTTTAAATGATGCTCAACGTAACTACACCACAACTGAAAAAGAGTATTAGCTGTCGTCTTCGCATTAGAGAAATTTCACCCCTACCTCGTGTTATCAAAGGTCATGGTGTACACTGATCATGCCGCTCTTAAGTACGTCATGCAGAAAAAGGATGCAAAGCCACGACTCATCCAATGGATTTTAATGCTGCAAGAGTATGAGTTGGAAGTCCGAGACAAGAAGGGAGTTAAGAATGTCATTGCTGACCATCTGTCACGGTTGGAAATCCATGACACTTCACAATATGAAGACTATAAAATTTCTGACTCATTTCTCGACGAGACTCTTTTCTCTGTAACAACGGGACATATAGAGGCTCCTTGGTTTGCTGACTTAGCTAACTTCCTTGCGTGCAGAAAATTGCCTCCCAATCTGTCCTTCCACAAGAAGAAGAAGTTTCTCTCGGATGTTAAACACTACTTCTAGGAGGATCCGCTATTGTTTCGCACTTGTGCTGACGACATCATCAGAAGGTGTGTCCCGGAATCTGAACATGGATCAATTATTCAACACTGTCACAATCGTGAGGCAGGTGGCCACATGGGTGCGGCTAGGACAGCACATAAGGTTCTACAATGCAGGTTCTACTAGCCAACTCTGTTCAGAGACCCTTACACTCATGTGAAGGAATGCAATGAATGTCAACGGGGTGGGAATATCTCCAGAAAAGATGAAATGCCCCTCAACAATATGTTAGTCTGTGAGCCTTTTGATATTTGGGGTATTGATTTTATGGGGCCCTTTCCCCATCATTTGGGAAAAAATATATTCTCGTGGCTGTTGATAATGTCTCGAAATGTGTGTAAGCTGAAGTTGTAACTGCCAATGATGGCCGCATCGTGCTACAATTCTTGCACAAGCACATTTTTACAACATTGGGAGCACTGGCTCTATCATCTCGAATGAGGGAAGCAATTTCGGCAACCGGTAGTTCTCTACTCTCTTAAAGCAATTTAGAGTCCATCATAGGGTCGCTTTGGCCTATCATCCACAAATATGCGGACAAGTGGAAGTTTCTAATAGGGAGTTAAAAAGGATTCTAGAAAAATCTATTCTTGGGAATAAAAGAGCTTGGGCGAAGAGAGTAGATGAAGCATTATGGGCTTACATAATCGCTTATAAAACCCCTATTGGGATGTCTCCTTACCAGCTTGTCTTTGGAAAATCATGTCACCTGCCGGTGGAGTTAGAACACAAGGCTCTATGGGTGACCAAACTTCTGAATATGGATCCCACTATAGTTGTGAATAAGAGGTTGGCAAAACTAAATGAACTGGATAAATTCAGCTCACTCACTTATGAGAACGCGAATAACTACAAGGAGCGCACTAACCGATGGCTTGACCGACATATTGTACCTAAGCATTTCAAGGTTGGAGACAAGGTCCTTTTATACAACTCTCGCTTGAAACTGTTTCCTGGCAAGTTGAAGTCAAGATGGAGCGGACCTTTCATAGTTAGCGGAGTGTCACCATATGGAGCAATTGAAGTTAATGGAGAGAAGCTACGGACATTGAAGGTTAATGGACAAAGGCTAAAGCACTACATTCAAGAGGAGACTGCAGATCGGGGACAAATTATGGACTTAGAGAACCCTACCGAAGATATCACTTGAATCATATTCTCATTTATTTAGTTCAAATGATTTGTTTTGTAATATAAACTAAATCTTATTTTATTATTGAAAGCACGTTATAATACAGGTATTTGGTCCACCTTTAGTACGGTAAAGAAAAGTGGCTTGTGGGAGACAACCCAAGTTGGACAACTTGGTCCTGTTTTGTGCTTTGTTTTCTTTTATATATATGCATTTCTATATTCTTGTTTTGCGTAGATCTCTAATTCGTAAGTGCGGGAAATGTTTGAGGCGTGGCAACCAACCACTATTGGACAATCTCGTTGCACGGCCGGTATGCTCAATTTTGAGCATAGGTACTTCTTACCCCTAGCTCTTTATCTTTTTTGGATTGCTTATTTTTACTAATTGTCACATTCAAGTCTGGGGGAGAGCATGCCTGTGGTCACTACACAACACATTTCATTGCATACCAGTCTGTTAATTATTTATTTCATAATCACTATAGTAGACACTGAATTACCCACACAAGCGCTCTCTTAACCAAGCGCGCGGCTCGAGTCAAATTTATTACTCATGTGTAAACTTTCAAATAGTGGTGCTGGCTTAGGATTTTAGGATAGAGTAGTATGTGAATAGAAAAAAGACAGTCCGAAAATTGGACAAACAGAAATTTTTGTATTCCAAAAAAAGGTACAAATTACATGGTATAGCCTCCCTTTTATAAAATGGAGGAGATGGGAGAGATTACAAATAAACAATGTGGGACTAAAAAATATCATCTACATGCGGTTTAACATAAATACAAACCGACCAAGCCGTGCAGTTTGATGAATGGGCAAACCGCCCGACAACCACAAGAGGAAGACACTAAGCCGCCACAATATACCGCCAGGTCACCCGGTCTCCAAGTCGCCAGGTACTAATTGACAAACCGCCAGAGCACCAACAACAACAGGTCAGCAACCAAACCATAGGAGAGAAACCAACAGATCGCCCGGACTGCAACCCGCTAGATTCAGATCGCCAGACCGCCCAGTCTTTAATCTGCAACACTCCCTCTCAAGCTGGAGCATATATTTCGATCATGCCCAGCTTGTCGCAAATGTGATGAAAAGAGGCGGATACTGGCTTGTTGAAAGTATCAGCCAACTCTTTATTGGAGGTGACGAACATAGTACAAATTTGTTCCTTCAGAGTCTCCTCTCGAATGAAATGGCAGTCAACTTCGATGTGCTTGGTTCTCTCATGGAAGACCGGATTTTTAGAGATGTATATGACGGCTTTGTTGTCATAAAACATAGGTAGAGGATGGTTATAGACCTCTCATAAGCTAAGCATGAGAGTTCGTAACCACTTCAACTCACACCTGGTCGATGTCATACTTCGATATTCTGGTTCTATACTTGACCTGGAGACTACCGACTGTTTCTTGCTTTTCCAGCTCACAAGGTTCCCACCACAAAGGTGCAAAAACCTGAAGTTGACTTGCGGTCTCCTTTGTCATCGGCATAGCTTGAATCAGAGTACGCTTCAACCCTTAAATGGACATTCTTCTGAAAGAGAAGTCCTTTCCCAGAAGCTGATTTAATATACTGCAATATCTTCAGGGCCGACTGTAGATGGCACGCCCTAGGAGCTTGAATGAATTGGCTAACCTTGCCAACATCACAGGCAATGTCGGGTCTGGTCACTGTGAGATATATGAGTTCACCAACCAGACATTTGTACCTCGTAACATCAGAAAGAAGAGGAGAGTAATCCATCCATGTTTTATCTTCTCCAGTCGCCATGGTACATCGGCCAGGATTAGCCCCAGTTAACCCTGCCTCTTTTAACAAGTCAAGAGCATACTTCCGTTGGGAGAGGACAAGAGAAGCGGGCTTCCGAGAAATTTCTATCCCCAGAAAGTATTTTGGAGAGCCCATGTCCTTTTTATACAGGCGTTGCCAAAGATGCTTCTTTGTTAAGATTATCCCAGCTTGGTCATCTCCAGTAAGAAAAATGTCATCCACATATACCGCAAACACCACTAGACCCAGAGACGTTTTACGAGTAAATAGGGAGTGATCAGCAGAACTCGTCGTAAAACCTACAGCCGCCACAATCCCGCTAAACTTGTCAAACCAAGCGTGAGGACTTTGTTTTAGGCCATAGATAGCCTTCTTGACCCGACAAACCTGTGTCTCCCCCTGAGCAACCTACCCTGGAGGTTGCTACATGTATACATCTTCCTGAAGATCCCCATAAAGAAAGTCATTCTTCACATCCATTTGTGAAATGGGTCAATCTCTGTTGACAGCCACAGAGAGAAGGACCCGAATAGTATTGAGACGAGCAACTGGAGAGAAGGTGTCAAAATAATCAACGCTATAAGTATGGGTAAATCCCTTGGCAACATGCCGAGCCTTGTAACAATCCACACTGCCATCAAGGAGGAATTTCACCACAAAAACCCAGCGGCAACCAACAACATCTGTGCCGACAGGAGGAGGAACCAGGGTCCTGGTACCCCGTTCAGTGAGAGTAGCAATCTCTTCATCCATGACATCCTTCCAATGTGGAATGGTAAGGGCCTCCTGATAGCAACAAGGGGTGGAAGTGGAAGAGATAGCCAACACAAAGTTCCTGCGAGCAGATGTCAGACGATCATAGGAAACAACCGCAGCAAGTGTATGCTTGGTACAAGCCCGAACCCCTTTGCAAAGGGCAATGGGGAGGTCCAGGTCAGCAGGTTCCTCAGTATCCAGAGCATCCATGGTGGAGAGAGCTGGCCTGAGAGGAGAGAGCGATGATGGCGAGGAGGAGGGAGATTACGGAGGTGGAGAGGGAGAAGAAGAGGATGGAGATGGTGGAGGTGGAAAGTCCTCAATAGGAGGGGATGGACTGGAGGGAAGAGGAAGGGGAAGACTGGGTGCCACAGGGAGATGAGAGTAGTCATGAGAGAAATTTGGAGCATTCACGAAGAACGTAACATCTATGGTGATGAACTACTTGCGAAGAATGGGGTCAAAATAATAGTAGCCTTTCGGAGTGATAGAGTATCCCAGAAAGACACATTTGGTTGAGCGAGGGGAGAGTTTGTCGCGGGTGGCGGAGGGAGCATGCACAAAGGTTGTGCATCCAAAGATACATAGAGGAAGAGTAAAGGGATCCTTTCCTGGATAGAGAATGGAGAAGGGGGTTTGACCGCGGAGAACAGTGGATGGAATACGATTGATGAGATAGCAAGAAATGAGAACAGCATAGCCCCAGTAGGAGCGAGGGACATGCATTTGCGTAAGTAAGGTGCGAGCAACATCAAGGAGGTGACGGTTTTTGCGTTCCGCCACCCCATTTTGTTGGGAGGTGTAAACACAAATAGTTTGGTTAATAATCCCATGTTGCGTACAAAATGAGGAAAAAGCTTGAATAACATACTCTTTGGCATTATCAGAGCGTAATACTTTAATAAAAACATCAAACTGCTTTTAATTAAATGATAAAAAGATTACCATACATCAAAAAGTTCAGAGCGTTCTCGTAAGAAATACACCCAAGTACATCGAGAGAAATCAAAGATGAAAGTAACAAAATAAGAGCTACCTCGACCAATGGTGAGGGTAGGAGCAGGGCCCCAAATGTCGGAGTAAACACGATCAAATGGACTGCTAGAACCACGAGCTTGCTTCGGAGGGAAGGAGGAACGGTGATGCTTGCCAAGCTGATAGGCATCGCAGTTGAGAGGAGAACTGTGCAGAGGGAGGTGAGGCAGAAGCTGATGAAGAAGTCGTGGAGGAGGATGCCCAAGGCAGAGATGCCATTGTAGGAGATCTGTAGAAGAGGAGGAGAAGGCAGACAGAGCAAAAACATTGTTGAGGAAGTAGAGGCTGCCGCTCTCAGTCCCAGTAGCAATCGTCCGTTGGGAGCTCGGATCCTGAAAAGAGCAAGATGTGGGAGTAAATGTGACATAGCATTGAAGTTGCTTGCACAAAGATGTAACTGATAATAAATTGCAGGGAAACTTGGGCACATAGAGAGTGTTAGTCAAGCGAAGAGACGGAGTGACATGAACCACTCCCGTCCCATGAACCAGGGAGGGAGAGTCGTCTACAACAAGGACCAGGGGAAACCAATCATGTGTTTCACAGAGAGAAAATCATTGTGGATTTCCCGTCATATGATTAGTTGCACCAGAGTCGATGAGCCATTTACATTGAGTAACCACGTGAGCACTATCTGAGGAAGTGACCACCGAAGTGGACGGCTTGGAAGAGGAGGTGGAAGAGTCACCAAAATGGCGAAGATGTGGATGTTTCATCCAGCATCAATCCACAAGATGACCGGTGCGGCCACAATGAGAGCAGAGGAAGCGGGAAGAACTCCGACCACCGGAATGGTGGTTGCTACTACCAGAGCCGCTCTGTTGAGTCTGGTGAGCATATTGTTCTGGAGGAGGAGAAGACAGAAGCGGATGCTGAAGAAGATACGTAACTGCGGCAATGCGTGTAGCAATTGTATCCAAGTTGGGAGAGTCTGCTTCACCGAAGATTTGTTGGCGGATCATGTAGTACGAATCAGGAAGCCGGATGAGGTAGCACACAACAAGCGATTCTTGAAAGTCCTTTTGCTGTTTGGCAAGATCCGCAGAGAAGGGGCGATGTTGAAGAATCTCAGCCCCAAGAGCTTGAACCTGTTGATATGCGGCAGCAGGAGACATAGAAGGATTGGCAAAGAGGTCCGCATGCAAAGTATAAATGCGGGACGTCTGAGCCCCCTTTAAGTACAGAGCAGCAAGATGAAGCCATGCCTTCTTGACCATCTCATCATGACGGATAACAGGAAGACATTCGTTGGAAAGACTGTTAGCGAGCTAAGTGCGGACAAGTGCATCGCTAGCATCCCAGTCGTCAAATTCAGTAGAAGTGGTGGGAGGAGGGTCATCAGTAAGGTGGTGGCGTTTGCGTTGTGAGCGGAGGAGGAATGTGAAGGAGACCCTCCAATCCGGGTAGTTGGAACTAACCAGCTTGGAGACGGTGCTAAGATTCCCGAAAGGAATGGGAGGAGGAGGTGGAGTTGTCACAGGAGTAGCGGTGGTGGTAGAAGAGATAGAAAGGGCCATGGAAGAAGCCGCGATGGTAGAGGGAAGAGAGAAAGTTCGTACGGAAAGAAAGAGGTCGGGGCGGATAAAATGCTGTGCGGGAAAGAGAAGACTGCAGCGGATGCAAGTAAAGGACTTGCAGCGGATAAAAGAAGAATTTGCAATAGAGAAAAGGAAAGAAGTCGCGCTGGAAGAGAGCTGGCCGAGGGAACAGAAGACCGAGAAGCCGCTAAAGCAGTCCGCGGAGAAAGAGCGAGAAGAAGAAGAAGGCCACACAAACAAAGAGCAGCGACAAAGGAGGAGAAGCCGCTCTAACAAGAGGCAAGAAGGAGATCAAGTCGCGCTGACAGAGGAAGGTACTAAATCAGGCGGACAAGATCGCTGGCTCTGATACCATGTCTGAACAGAAAAAAGACAGTCCGGAAATTGGACAAACAAATATTTTTGTATTCCAAAAAAGGTATCAATTACATGGTATGCATCTCTTTTATAGAATGGAGGAGATGGGAGAGATTACAAATAAACAATGTGGGACTAAAAAATATCATGTACAAGCGGTTTAACATAAATACAAGCTGACCAAGTCGTGCAGTTTGATGAATGGGCAAACCACCCGGCAACCACAAGAGGAAGACACCAAGCTGCCACAATAGACTGCCAGTCGCCGGTCTCCAAGTCGCCAGGGAATGATTGACAAACCGCCAGAGCAGCAACAACAACAGGTCAGTAACCAAACCGCAGGAGAGAAACCGACAGACTGCCTGGACTGCAACCCGCCAGAGTCAGACCGCCAGACCGCCCGGTATCTAATCTGCAACAAGTAGTTCGAAACTCGTGCAATACTCCTAATCGTGCACTCATGGTTTGTGTAGAAATAGTATAAATTTACTTTTTCTTTATGCTCGTAGATTTATACTTTTTCTGCAGATGTAAATATTGCTTGTACTACTCAAAAATGTGAATCTGGAGTAATTGAACGGTAGTGTAGGAATGTGTGTATCCGTCACTAGACTCGTATTGCTCGAGTCGGGAGGAAGCATCATCTTTCTCGGTGGCTAAGAACTTGCCCCATGCTATTCTCGAAGCATTGGTGCCCGGTTAGTCAAGAGTGAGTGTGACGTAGGCCATAATTTTGGCTAGTTTGGGCTTTGATTATCATTTCCTAGCTGCTAACTGATGAATGCCATGTTTGTGCCTACCCCTCCTTTGATTCAGCTCCACCTTCATTCACCAAAGCCTAAAGCTAATCCTACTATCGCAACCAAATCCATGAGCTTTATTGAATTTAATATTTTGATGAGTTGTGATATTTGGAATTTGTGTGATGTGGTGATGAATTCATAAAATTTATACTTGCTAAACTTGGGGATTGCAAAAGAAGAAAAGAAAAAGAAAAAAAATTGAAAAAGAAGAATCTAAAAGAATTACAATGAGAATTGTATCCCCATCATGTTTATTGATATTGGTCGGGTTAGTACATGTACACGCCCGGTTTTCAAGCTAAGTCTGGGGGTGTGTCACACGTGCATTTCTATGTGGCTGTATTGGTTTAACTTATTGTTCCCTCGCTTTGGTTGTGTGTAGCCTTCATGTTTATCATTGACTACCAAACCTTAGCCTAAGCCCCATTCTATCCTACAAGTCCTACTGATTCACGTTTGAGTCTACCTTGCACCGTGGAGAGAGTGTGAACGGGCAAGCGTATGGTCCCCAACATTGATGGATATCTTTGGAGGTGATCACGAGCCCCGGTCTATGGCAATGCTCATCTTAGTGGACTGCCTACTTTCTTCCTACTCATGACCGAACGATTCTCCAGAATTCTAATTTTGAGTAGATACAATATTTATTTAAACCTGTCGAATAGTTTACACTCCGTAGTATAATTAAAAAGTTTTTATATTCTATTTTCTATGCATATGATGTATTTGATTTCTCGTTGTACTTTATTTTTAAATTTTTGAGCCAGCTAGCTGATTTCAAGTCCACTGAGTGATGATTTGCTCGGGGCGCGGAAATGGGTAAGTCTGGGGTGTGATGAGTCCAAGTTATACACATATTTTTGGACTCATCTGGGCTAGTTTTCTCGTTGATGCGCTACACTTTAGAGCCATATTTGTTCATATTTGTTATTATGTCCATTCCATGATTAGTGCACTTCTGGCTTGCTTTTAGTGTGATTTTCTTACTATTTATTCTTGTGCCCTACTTGGTTTTTGCTACGTTTGAAAACTTTAGTACGCCCGTCTCTGTACCTCTGTTATTTTTGCTGCATGTACAAGGGTCGCGTGCATGATCCGGGATTATTTTGGGAAGTTTTCAGCATAAGGGCCACTCGTCGTGCGTTTTTAACACGTGCACAATCAGTGGACTCCTTAGCGTACGACCACTGGTCGTGCATGGCCTTCTCATCAAATTCCCAAACAATCCAGGTTCACTGCGCACGATCATTAGACCTATAGCGCACGACCACTGGTCGTGAGCCACTGATCGTGCGCACTACTCCCTATTTTTCCAAGTTCTGTTTGGGGCATACGCATGAGCATGGGACCTAGAGCGCACGACCATCAGTCGTGCACCAATGCTCATGCGCGCTATACCAACTTTTTATTGAGTTCTGTCTATTCTAAGCACACGATCATGGGATCTAGTGCGCACGACCACGGGTCATGCGCCACTGATCGTGCGCATATATATTATTTTTCTGTCAAGGTACAGGTTTCTCTTGGAACTCAGTGCACGATCATCAACCGACAATGCGCATGACCACTGCACCACTGATCGTGCACTCTGATTATTCTGCTTCCGGTTATAAGGCCCTGCACCGTGAATTAGTGGACATTTTGTCATTTTTCTGCTCCACGGCCGTGCGCGAAGCGCCGTTCCTCTCGTCCACATGTCCTCCACTCATTTCCACCCTCCGGGAATCCTTCTCCGGCCATCCGAAGCCATCTTCAACCTTCGGAGAGATCCTGGCCACCACCAGCGAGCAATGAGAACTTTCGGTGTTATTACTCTAGACAAAAGGAAGAAAGGATTGAAGGAAAGGAAAGAAGACGGAGAAGAGCAAGTGGATTGACGACCCATTTGCATCAGGTAGCAACCACGGTCAGAGTCGTGAAGTGGATTGACACCCACCACTCCGGCCAAGAACCACGACTACGCTTTCCCTCTTTCGGTTTACTATACCTCTTCTCTTTGTGGAATGTACTCTTATGCTTGTAATAAAACTAAACTTGCTTTTAATTTGTCTATGAATGAAGTTTGTTTGGTTAGTTACTTGCACTATTGTTAGCTGTGATGCACTCGCCTCCTCTCATATCCACTCACTCGTGCACTTGGACCACTCTAGCAAAGGCTAGAGTTGGTGGATGAAGAGGTGATTACGACCCTCACTCTCCGCACTAGTTGTCCGCCCATCCTCCTAACGAAGCACGGTATAGCGGCCTACACTCACCCCTTCCTCCAAGCGAAGCAATGCCGGCAACCCGCAGAGTCTTCTTTTTGTTCTGTAGCATTAGGAATCGAAAAACCAACCCACTTGTTGTTTATTTTAACTCTTAGTAGCGATCTTCACATGACGCTAGCACGTACCCTTCCTGCTTTCCCGCGAGATCGACATTCGGGGAATCTATTCCCAAATTATTACTTGACAACGAACGGTATACTTACCGACGATGCATCAGAACTCAACCCAACTGCATTGCCGCATGTTCAAATCTTTCTGATCCAAGAGATACTCTAGGATCTAACAATACGTAAAGATCTCCACCCTTACGCCATACATGTAATGCTGCCATATCTTCAAAGAAAAAATTAACATCGCTAGTTCAAAGTCATTGATGGGGGGATTTCTCTCATGAGGCATCAGTTGTCTGGACTCATAAGATATCAAGTTATCATGTTGCACTAGTACGCAACCCAACCCGCACCATAATGTGTCACCGAAAATCTAAAATCCCTCAATCTCACTTGGAAGACTTAGGTTCACAGCAGACATTAAACTTTCCTTCAAGGTCTCAAATGCTCAGGTGCACTTCAACTTCAACACAAACTACTACTACTTGAGAGTAAGAGAAGTGATTGGTAGTACTATTTGTGAAACGTTTTCCACAAAGCTTCTGTAGTATCAAAAAGTCCAAGAAAACTCCTGACCTCTACCACAGTTCTTTGAATAGGCCAATATCTAATGGCATCAACTTTTACCGGATCCACTACCACCCCATAACCACTAATCACATGTCTCAAAAATGTCACCTTCCCTAACCCGAACTCGCATTTTGAGAACTTAGTATAAAGTTGGTTCTCTCTCAGAATCTGAAATACCACTCTGAAGTGAGTCTTTTGCTCTGCCTTTAACTTTTAGTACACTAGGATATTGTAAATTAACACCACTACAAACGAATCCAAATATTTTTAAAACACTCGTTCATCAAATCCATAAACATTGATGGCGCGTACGTCAAACCGAACAGCATCACCGAGAACTCAAAATGACCAGACCTCATCCCAAATGTTGTCTTGGGAATATCATCTTCATGAATATACAGTTGGTAATACCTCGGTTTCAGGTCCAACTTGGAGTACACCACTAACCCTACCAACTAATCGAACAACTCATCTATCCACGGAATCAGACACTAATTCTTAATGTCCAGCTTATTCAGCTTATGATAATTTATGCACAAACGTATACTACTATCTTTCTTCTTCATAAAAAGCTTCGACACACAAAACGTCAAAGAGTTGGTACTAATGTATGCTTGCTACTATAACTCTTACAACTGAACTTTGAGCTTGGCCAACTCCTTTGGTGCCATCCTAAACATTGAATATGACACCGGCCTTTCTCCTGGAACAAATTCGATCGTGAAGGTTATCTAACGCTGAGGAGTTGCTCACGGAAGTTCCTCAAGAAACCCAACCTCGAACTACACCACAATAGGCGCATCTCAAAATACCAACTTTGTGGAGTGAGTCTCCAACAAAGTTACAATTGCAACACCCCCCCCCCCCCAGTTCAATACATGTATCATCTACATAGCTGAAATCAAGGAGCAGGCCACTCCACTATGGCCCTTAAAATTGATCTCCTCTATTTTGTCGCTCCTTAGGATCACCACCTTTAACATGCAGTTAATGCTGGCATATTTCTCTGTAAGCCAGTCCATACCCAAAATCACATCAAACTCTTCTAGTGGTAGAGCTGCATCTACCAGCTCGAAGTAAACTTCCCAAATCCTCAGACTAATGCACTCTTTATTTTTGGTGCCATGAAAGTCCCATTAGTCATGCACACCATAAGCTTCTCATCTGCCTTGAAGAGCTCAATCCTTGTTCTCTAGATAAAGATTTTCGCGAGAAAGGAGTGTGGAAACCACGTATTGAAGACAACTCTTGCGGGGTAACTAGAAACTAGCACGGATCCTAACTTACATGCAACAAACATGAAAGGTCGCAAAAAATTTTAAACTAGCGAGCAAACTTACACTTTTAATACCATTCACCACATCGGGCCGACGTATTTCTTTCTGTCACCCAAGGTTATATGTTCTTGTATGCACTGGAGGGAAATGTGAAGCATTAACTCCACCACTTTCCCCATCTCAGCATAACTAAGATCGGAATGCACTGACTTCTCCTGCCTCGATTCTGGATCAGCACCGCCCTCGATACAATTTCGAGCTATTTATCTTAGCTTGCCACACTTGTAGTATGTTAGTTGTCCCTTGAAATGTAATTCTCCTGATGTAGCTCCACACTTCTCTCTTATTATTAAGGGATGGGGTTTCTTCTTCCACTTACTCCCTTTTGACTTCCAATGCAGCTGAGAATGCTTTACTTTCCTTGCTTTGCTGCAAGACCCTAACGACATTAGGTTCTCTCCATGTCACTCTCTAACATCCTAGAGGATTCAGCCAACTCATTGAATCCTATATTTTGTAGGTGTCACAACCCGCATTTTGACCGCATTTAAAGATATATCAGAGTAAGGTAAAATGCTCGTCATGATGCCACGTCAGCAGGGGATAACTGAGGACGCTTAGACAAAACTCCTACTTAATACACAAAGAAAGATCTTTAAGTTATTTAGAGAAAATCCAGTTTAGGTTAAGCAGTTAGCTATATCCATCGGCTTAGTGGCTCATCTAGTCCACGAGAAAAATAGTTATACGCCACAGAAAATACTTCTTTTACAAGATTAGACATCCTATATGAGTATAATGGTCCCCAGGGGACAACTCATGGTATGCAAGGTTCTAGGTTTATATTAGTAGTAAAAGTAGCTTTTACGGTAGTTAAATATAGTGACTCAGCATTTTAAAACATGCAATGCATGACGTAATAATAGTAGTTTTGTACTTAAAAATACCTATCATGTAATCCTAGCATAAAATATCCCAGAGAGCAAGTAATCCAAATGATCAAAAGGAGAACGACTAGTAGCTAGCAAAAGTATTCAAAATCAACCATCCTGTGGGCGTCAACAATCTGACATGAACCCACAGAAAACAATACTAGGTATGAAGTAGATAAAGTGAACTAAAACAACAAACTACCTTGCAATGGTGAGGAAAAAACCACAGCTAATACTGCTGTTCAAGAACTCCAAAACCAGTTCCACTGCCTGCTACAGCTCTGAACCTGAGGCATTCCAAAGACAAAACACCTCAGCAAGAAAGTACAAGTGATGGAAGAAATATAAACCAAAAAAAGCACGGGTCATAAGGGGTACCAAACCAAGACCGAATGTACTAAAGTAAAGTATAGAAGTAAAGTACCAAAATCAGAAAATAGAACTCACGTGAATCAACATGCACATCGAACTTCACCAGATGCCCGGAGCTACAAGGTGGAAAACATTATTAAATCATAAGAAAGAATTCACATGACTTTATTAGCCACATGTGGTCAACTCTACCCAAATATACGGGCGAGGTGGTCACTCATCTGGACACACCTCCACAGATATAATATCCTTCTAATTGCGGGGGAGACACATACACTCCAGCATTCACCACAAATTCCCAAACACCCGGTAGAGTTCCACAAGGGACTAATAAAGGTATCAAACATTGTGGTGGTGGTTTCGTCCACTAGTAACACTAGCAACGAAGAAAACCTTGATATAACAAACATTGCGGCGGTGGTTTTGTCGACTAATAACACCCACAACGAAGAAATACCAAAGCATGAATCTTAGGACTTAACACATCGGATCCTACTAAACATTGCTGGATTGGAATCGGTTGATCAACCTTTACGAAGGATTTGAGACCTTAAACAAATTCTATCTTGTCCTACATGGTAGGATTGGAATAATCATAATCATGATATTTTAAGTGAATCTTAAGTATAATATTATAATAAAATCACTAATCAGCAAGTCAATAATGAATACAACACCAAATAAGGACGATTGGCAATTACATCAAGATTAGAAGAGGAAGGAAGAGGGGATAAACCATCACTTTCCTTGGTTTGCCGGAAAAACTCTCCAAATCACTCCTTGTCGCAGTTCGGGGCTAAAGAAGGCAGGAGAAATCTAGATCTAAATAAGAATGGCCGAAATAAAAGTTAGGTCCAAAACCCTAACGAGAAAACTCAAGAAACATAGAAAAAACTTTACCACGACGACGTAGATCTCGCCGAGAGCTTCCGGGATCTATACTCGGTTGAAGATTTCGAGCACAGGAGTAGCGTCGGCGGCCACCGAAAAACCCATGAAATAGATTCTTTCTCTCTTTCTAGCGCCGCTCTATCTCGAGAAGTGAACAGAAGTTTTGTTCCAAAGAGGAAGAAGAAGTATATATATATATATATATATATATATATATATATATATATATATATATATATATATATATATAAGATATAATTATCATATTAAAATAATTTTACCTATAACAGTTACATTTCTAAGAAAATAACCGGGGGAGGGGGGTTAACTGGACCAGACTTCTCGAGAAGAAGCCATGGATTACTCAAGAAGGATAGAAAGAAGCTTTACTTGGGCAGAAGGCAGATTCTCGAGAACTGAGGAAGATTACTCGAGTAGTGAGGAGGACTTCTTGAGTACTGAAATGGTCATTTCGAGAACGAAGGACAGTTCTTGAGTACAAGCAGAACTTCATGAGAACAAGAAGAAAGAACAACCCCATTCGACAAACTCTATTCGAAATTTGTCGAACACAAAACCCGTTCGACGAACACTGGTCGAAATTCAACAAACAGAAAACCCGTTCGATGAACTCTGGTCGAAATTCATCGAACACAAATGAAAAAACCCGTTCGACGAACTACGTTCGAAATTCATCGAACACGAAACCCGTTCAACGAACACCCGATTGTTCGACATTTGTCGAACCCAGAACCGTTCGACGATCGTCGTACGCCCAGTTCACCGATCGTTGAGCGTTGTTCGATGATCCTCGAACGTCGTTCGATGCTTCGTCGAACCCCAGATAGCACCCAAAATTCATCTACCGCCTCTGATCAACGAAAACCTACCCTTAAGGGGGGATTCTCGAGAATCAATAAGAGGTCGTCTTGATAATCAGAACGAAGCATAATGCTTTAATTTAATAATAATCATATTCAAATAGTTCGAAAAAGGAAATTGGAGTCCAAAGCGGAGGCCCAAACGCGCGTCGAATTAAACTCATTTAACATTGAAGACAACCCTAGAATCTGACGCACCATTCTTGAGACACTAACATCAAATGCTTACACAAGCAAAAAATCATGACAAAGATCCAAACATGCTCCAAGACTCCAAAATGCTTGGATCACAATAAAACTGGACAAGTCCAAAACTACAAAACTTCATCCTTTCAATCATGGAAAACATTCAATCCAATCAAAATCCCAAAATCTGGTCAAACAGACCCAACAGACGCAAAAATGGACTAACGGTGCAGCACTCTCTTACAACATGACCCAAAAAGGACACCCGAGGTAGCCAGAACTCACACTTGCTCAATTTCACAAATAACTTATGCTCCCTCACGGTCGACAAAACCAATCGCAAATGTTGAGTATGCTCCTCAATACTGCGGAAATATACGAGGACGTCATCTATGAACACAATAACAAAACAGTCCAAGAAATCTTTGAACATGCTATTCATTAAATCCATGAAAGCAGAGGGTGCATTTATTGATGCATTGGACGACAAGTGTACCAGTCGCACAAGTAATATAAAATGGGTGAATTTCCCCAAGTATCGATCTTTTCAAAGAACACAGTAAGGTGGAGTTAATTTCGAGGAGGATTTGAGATTGAAGTCCTTTGGTCGGAGTTAACTAAGGGGGATTTTGATGGTTGCGGAAATAGAAAATAAAACACTAACAACTACTCCTATGCAACGCCGCTATGCGATGCTTCGCCAGGCGGGATGGAGGACTACACGGGCCGCTATGCACCGAATCGCTAGGCGCATGGACGAGTAGGCTTGCAGATGAGGTTGTTAGAATGGCATAATGAGGGTCGAGAGCACCTCTTCGCTACGCGCGCCTCTAGCAATTGCTAGAGCGACAAATCCGGATATGGTGGTGGATGGAAATGCGGGCACAACTCAAGCAACTAAAGCGTAAAACAATACCAGATCACATAGACATGAATAAAATAAAGTTTAAAACTAAAGTGCACATCATCATTATAAATAGATTTAAACACCAATAATCATCAAGAAAATAAGAACAAGTCAAGAGATCAACCGAATCCAAAGGCTCGTCGAGGGGTCGTGGAAGGAATTGCCGTGTTGTCAATCCGCATCCAAGCTCGGTCTTCAACTATGTCTGAGGTAGAGGAGGCTGTCACTAACTCCCATTGAACCCATCTTCTTCATGTCACGATCCGGAAGAAAGTTTTAAGCTTGCCTTTGCTTGTTGGCTATGGCATCAAACCATGAAATGGAGCTCAAGGTATGATGGAGAATGCCGAGAGCAAGCACTGGCATGATGTAGGCTTCGCAAGCATGGCCGGAGCTTCTCTCCTTGGTGGAAGATGGAGGATGGAGGTGGAATGGTGGGGCTTTGCCCTAAAAGGTGGCTGGGATGGCCGAAATATGGATCTCCTCAAATGGTGAGAAGTATGCGCTTTAAATAGAAGCAGGTCAGAAAATTAGGCACGCACCGTTCTGCGAACGACCGTGTGCTAACTGTGTGTTATTAACTTGTAGGCCAAGCTTGTAGAAGATAAAGCGTTGACCCGTGCGTTTTCCATCATACACGGGCGATTCTACCCGTGCATGAATTAAATCGCACGGGTAGCAAAAGAAAGTAGGAAAGCAGGAAAACGCAGGTGGAACCGTGTGTTTTACTCGTGCACGGGTGCTTCCACCAGTGCGTGAACAAATCGTACGATTAACCACAGAATGCAAAAACAAGTAGCTATAGGAAAACCGTACGTTTCCTTCACGCACGGTTCCGAAAAAACCATGCGTTAACCGTGCATTAAGATTGTCGAGCTCAGTTCGTCGAGCTCAGCTCGACGTTTCTCCTGCAAAAACAAAACGCACGATCACAAAGGACCATGTGCTATGAAAACGCACGACCATGCGTTTTCCTCATAGCTGCATTCCAGCCTTGGGGAAAACGCACTACCTGCATACACACCAATAAAACTAAAGAGAGCCCTCCAGCATCACAGAAATGCAATGAAAAACATCTGGAAAGAGTCGTTGGGGAGCACCATGTGCTTACCCCCAACAACAGAATGCACAAGTGCACACCCTTGGGCCAAAATAGTGCACAATATGGTCAATGACCGAACGATGTAAATATAACCGATAACCGGTTGAAATGCAGTGCACGAGTGAGAAAACAAGCCCAGATGATTCCGAAATACTCTATATAAACAGGACTCATCACACCCCCGGACTTACCTATTTGCGCGTCCCGAGCAAACAAAATCTATGCAGATAGGGAAAAGGATTTAGCTAACATAGAAATTGTGATATGGAGTACCATGCGAAGTCGCATGTTCATACGCGTAAAAATATAAAAAGAGGAAATTTCTAAGTATGCAAAATAATTTACACTTTTCACAATGCATATCAACATTTTATTATTTCTCAAAAATGGAATCATGGTGAATCATCCGGTCACGCGCAAGGCGAAAGTAGGCAGGCCACTAAGGTGAGCTTTGCCAAAGACCCGTGCTCAGGATCACCTCCAAAGGAATCTACCAATATCGGGGACCATACGCTTGCCCGTTCACACTCTCTCCACGGGCATGTCACTGGGCGTGTCCTGATCAGTTTGACGTTGGTTTTGTGTTGTCTGAAGTACACGGCCACAGACACGGGTGTGTCTGAAGGCGTGTCCGGTGACACAGCCCGTGACACGGGCGTGTCATATAGCCGTATTCTGGTCTGAATAAGTAGGTTGTGTACCGCTTAAGGTACATGGCCTGTGACATGGGCTTGTCACAGGCCGTGTCAGGCAAAAATAGCCTTTTGTGGCAAAATCGTATCCGTCCATTTTATCAGCTGGGATCCAATGGCTGAGAGCCCTCCCTGCTTCCTTAAGGCCGAGACTTGAGAAGGAAATCCTCATTTGTTTTGGCCTTCATCTTTCTACAAGCCTAGAGAGAAAGAGAGGAAGAAGGAGGAGGAGGAAGAGGAGCTGGACACCGGTGGAGCTGCGGAGTTCCTGTTCACAATCTGAGTTTAGCATTGGGAAGGCGAAGCCGTTGCGGTGCTTTACAGCCGACTAGGAATCCATGGCTCTGAAGCGTTCTTCAAGGGTATTGACTTTTATTCCTAGCCATGTGAAGGCTTCCTTTTTGGCATGTGCATCTGATTCCCCCACCAGACGTGGCTTGTTACAAGAGTCCCTTGGGTTGATTTATGGAATCCCCAATTAGTTGGCATATAGATCTGAAAATGGAGTACGAAATTGGCATGTTGTGTGAAGCCCATCTAGACAGGTTGGTCTGGATTGGTGATGTTGCATATACGCATCGGAGAAGACTCCGCGATGAAACGTGTAGTTTTAGGAGTCGACGGGTTGACCTGTGAAGGGTAGTAGCAGGAAGTACTGGAGTGGTAGTCCAGAAAATACCCGTATAATGCTTGTGCTGAATGGGTTATACCTGTGAAGGGTAGTAACAGGAAGTACTTGAGTGGTAGTCCAGGAAATACCCATATAATGCTTGTGCTGAATGGGTTGTACCTGTGAAGGGTAGTAACAGGAAGTACTGGATTGGAAGTCCAGGAAATACCCTTGTAATGCTTGATGTTCATGGGTAGTACCTGTCAAGGGTTGTAGTAGGAAGTACTGGCGTGGTAAGCCAGGAAAATACCTTTGATGCTTGGAATACTTTAGGGGTTGTGCCTGTGAAGGGGAGTAGCAGGAAGTACTGGCTTGGCAATCCAGGAAAATACCCTCAAGTGAATGCTATGATGTACGGTTAAGCCTAGGGATGGTACTTGAGTTCTGTCGCTAACGCGAGGCATGGCTCCCAGGTAACCGATGAATGTGAAGCCAGGTCTGTGAGAATGGGTTGGTTATGTGTGAGCTGATAAGCTCACCCAATGGAAATAGGTAAGGTGAAATCGACCCGCGCCTTTTATGTAGCCACGAGTACATTGGTATTCATTGATGGCAAGGCAACTTGAGCAACGGAGGGTGGCTGATCCGACCTGCGTTATGTCCGTCCAACTTGAAGACCTGAAAGTGCTGTCTGTTGGAGCGCATAGCAAGAGTCTTAAGCCTGCGTGCCATGACACAATGGGGCGCTACGGGCTAATCCCGGGTCATTAAGACTGAAGTATCCTGCTGCATGCCATGGAGCAAAATGCTCAATTTTACCGTTGGGTTATAGCCCTGATACGGTGGTGGGACCCTGGTTCGTCGGTACACTAAGAATGTGCCCTGAGTGCACGGATCGTCGGGCAGCGTAGCTGACGGTTGTGATGGCATGTTTATGCGTGAGGGCACAATTTGTGATGAATATAGCTATGCATGTGAATTGCTATGCCTGCAGGGAAGTAATACCACTACCCCAGGAAAGGGGTAGGGTCGTTATAATTTGGTCAGCTGAATGCTGACCGTTTTCTTATTTGCCACCATTGGGTGGGCTATCACTATGCAGGTGCTGGAGAACCAAGCGTGACGCATAAGGGTTGAAGTCCCGTTGTTGCTGCTGCGGCTGCTACTAGCCCTCAAAGGCTAAGCATAAATGTTGTGTTTTGTTTGTATGTGGCCAGCCCGCGCGCCAATTTTGAGAGCCACCATTGTAAAAAGGACTTGTAAGGCCATAAGGCCAACTGACTATGTATTTGGTAAACCTTCCTGTTATATAAATGTGGATTTTTATATCAAGTACATTCATGCTTGGAGTTCTGTTTCGTGTTATAAGCTTCTGTTAGAATGGTATGAGTTAGGATGCGCAACTCTGGTATCACTCCGTGACTTCGCCCATGTTTTGTAGTATATGTTGTGGTGCCCCGGCTGGACCTTCTATTATATACTATATGAACGGAGGGAGTCGTTACATATGCACGTAACCCAAATGAGCTATCATAAAAAAATCTATACGCTAACCAAAATGCATGCGGGTACACCACACCCCCAGACTTAATTTTTAACATATGGGAGTGTGCACCCCCTACTCCAAAAATAATCACATCTCAAATAGGATTTTCAATTATACTTTTTCTTTTCTTTTTCAAAATTACTTTTTATATATTTTTTTGAATCTTTTTTTTTACTTTAACAGACTCAGCAATTGAAAACTTTTGAGCACATCCACAAATTCACAAGTAAAATCACCACATCAACACCCCAAATGAAAATGTAAAACACTAAAGCATCGACTTGGGTGTGAGACTAGGATCGGCTATGAGGCTTTGGTGAAATAATGGTGGAGCTAAATCAAAAGAAGTGTAGGCACAACGGGGCTTCCGAGGATATGACGTTGGAACGGTACAAAGCTCAACCGGGCCAAAACGATTGCCTACATCACACGCATGAATGACTAACCAATACCTATGCTTCAAGAATAGCTTGGGGCAAGTTCTTAGCCAATGAGAAAGACTATCGTTCCTCCCGACTCGAGCAAAATGATTCTAGTGATGGCTACACACATTCCTACACTACTGTTCGATTCACACCGGATTCACCAATTTTTGAGTAGAATAAAAAGACTTTATGCAAATAGAAAAATTATAAAACTATAAGCATAAATAAAAATTAAATCTACTCCAATTTCTATACGAGACGAGAGCACTCGACTAGGAGCACAGCAAGGTCAACCTTTTACTCTGTCTCATAATCTTATGCCAGCATAATAATTTTCCCAAATCATACAAAAGAAACAAGTTTAACTCGCAACACATTAACAGCTAAGCATGCACTCATGTGGGTGCATTGATGTGCGATGCAATGAACTAATCAAAATAAAACAATAAAATCTTCTAGTATGCACATGAAATGTGCACGTGCAAAAGGTAACACATAATGACTCTCCCACAGACTTAAACTAAGCTACACATCATATGATACGGAAATTTAAATCAAATAGAGATAAGAGAAGAGGTTACCCAATGCTCAGCCAGTGAGCATACCTGAAGATGCATGAAAGATAGAAGCAGCTCTGCCATACAAAGAATCACAATGTAACGCCCCGAAACTCAAAGGAGCAAAGGGGGACGTTTTGGGCCAGTTTGGATTCTGGCAGCAGGCACATGGCCTGGGACACGGGCGTGTCCCAGGGCGTGTCAAGCTTGTGTCGACACTCATTCGGGAAGTCGACACTTTGGTCTCGACATTGTGTCGAGACTGGGCACACGGCCTGCGACACGGGCGTGTCGTAGGGCGTGTCGACCCGTGTCGACACTTAGCCGCGAAGTCGACACTCTGCATTCGACGAAGTGTTGAGACAAGGCACACGGCCTATGACACGGGCGTGTCGCAGGGCGTGTAAACCCGTGTCGACACTCGTCCCGGGAAGTCGACACTTTGGTCTCGACATTGTGTCGAGACAAGGCACACGGCCTAGGACACGGGCGTGTCCAATGCCGTGTCATCAGGTCGACGATCTTTGCTCGACGAAGTGTCGAGTGTCGAGACCGTGTACATGGCCTGGGGTCCAGGCGTGTTGAGGTGACACGGGTAAAGACACGGGCGTGTCCTAGAACCCGTGCAGTGCTCGGGTTGTTTTCGGGGAAAAATGATGGGGGTACACGGCCGGCCATACGGCCATGTCATGTGGAACACGGGCGTGTCAGCTCGAACACGGGCATGTTCGATACCCGTGTGAGGATCCAGGCGAGCCGATTTTTACGGCGAATGAGGCACACGGCCCTGGACACGGGCGTGTGCCAGGCCGTGTTCGGTCCAGATTGGGTATTTCAGTCCCGAATCAAAGCCGTTCGTTTCCTTATTTTGAGATCCAACGGCTGGGGGTTGTTCCTGAAGGGATATACCCGGGATTGGACTTAGAAACCCTCACTTTTCTTAAGTTATCATCTTTCTAAAACCTTAGAGAGAGAGGAGAGCCAAGGGAGGAAGAAGGAGCTAGATCCCGCCATTGGAGGAGCTTCGAAGCTCCAAATCGCGAGCCGACTCCGGATCCACGGAGGCAAAGCTAGTGCGGTGCTTTTCATCTGATTACTTTTCAATGGTGCCAAAGAGGAACGCTAGGGTAACGATCCTCATCTTGAGCATGAGTAGCTCTCTTTCTTTGCATAGGAAGCCCGCTCTCGCGATTTTGCGGAGAGTTGGAGGTGTTCCTTCGGGTAGATATGTGAAGTCCCCGTTGTTTAGAGTCCGTAAGCGAGAACGGACATAGGCATGATGTGTGAAGCCTACCCGGACATGTTGGTCTGGATCGGTGATGTTGCATTGCATAATGCCGGAGAAGACTCCGTACTATTGATTGTTTTTCGGGTTTTCTACGTGGTAGATTGCAGCAGGGAGCCTTGGGGACTAACCCAAAGGTGCACCCGGAAAATTGGGCAGATACGAGATCTTGCCAACTTGTTGGCCTGAGAGCCAACTTGAACATAACCGGGTTATGTGAATTGTGATGGAAACGGAACTCGGTGGAAGTTTGACCCGCGCAAATGGCTTAAATTGTCGTTGCGATGTGAGCACGGGTTAGATGGAACCGTACCCGCTCTATGTCGTTCGGTTAAAGAGATCTAAAGGCACGTGGCACTTGTCGTTGACATAGATTAGGGTCTTCGGCGGTCAATGACTTAAATTGTCGTGACCCAGGCCAGGAAGACAAATTGCTCATAGGTTTGGCCGTCAACGTGGCGGTGGTGAGTCCGGAATGTCTATGGATTTAATTGACGTGACATCGACCGGTTCATCGAGAATGTGCCCTGAGATCACGGGGCGTGTGGCCGTGCGAGCCAACGTGTGTGATGAAATGACTAAATATATATATTGCTCGCTTATGCTAATGAAATGCAGGGAAGGAGCATCGCCGCCCCGAGTTGGGGGAGCGATCATTATAATTTGGTCAGCATTGCTGACCGTTGCCTTGTTTTGCCACCGTGCGGTGGTATGTTGCTTGCAGGTGATGCTGGCCAAGCGGTCAATAGTGGGCTAAAGCCCTTTTTGCAAAGCCGGCCCTCGAAGGCCCAAGTGGAAGTGTTTACTGCTTTATTCATGTATGACCAGCCTGTGTGCCGTGGTTTGTAAATCATGTAATGTCAAGTGAAACATTTTGTAAGGCCTTAAGGCTTGTGCAGGTGTATTTTGTAACATTCCTATTTTGGTATTAGGGGACATTCATGCTCCAATGCTGGGTTCTTATTTTGCAACTTTTATAAACTGCTTCCCCTAGAATGCTATGTGTAGGACGTTGAGATTGGTTGGATGGTTTCCATAAGTAACCACCCGGTCTGTCTGTGGCATACGGCGTCGGGCCCCGGCCGGACCTACTGCTATATGCTTTGTGACGGATAGGGGGTGTTACAATTTGGTATCAGACTACTGGTTTTCGTCGGGCTTAAAGTGAATTCGTGGGCGAATTCTTTTTAAGGGGTGGTGAGCACATTGTGTGCGTCATCGTTATAACAGTAAAATAACCCAAGAATGTCCACTTAGGAATGAAAATACTCGTGTTTGAGGAACCTGCGTGTTCCTAAAATTGTTGTTTGCAATTTATTTGGTCGCTTAACGGTGTTTTGTACCACTATAGGTGACCAGAAGTGGTGTTGGACCGTCAAAACACCGAGTTTCTGAGGCTAGTAGTGCACCAGATGTTGCTCCTGCAACACCTCTGTCGGCTGAGAACATACGATTGGTGGCTGAAGCGGTGTTGGCCGTGATAAATGCGCAGCCTGCAAGGCAAACGCAGCAGCCCGCTCCTGTGATGGAGCAGGAACCTCTTCAAGAGGCTGAGCCGAGGAGAGTGGAGCAAGTGGTTGTGGAACCGGTGGTGCCAAGGAGGGCAACTGAGAGGCAGCTTAAGCATGTAATGAGCTTTAACCCTCTGTTATTCTTTGGGTTGGGAACCCCATCTCAGGTTGAAGACTGGCTCTCCAGGGTGAAGAGAGTCATGACAGCAACGGAGATGGAGGAGTGGCAAATGACCACCATCGCTACATTCCTTCTGGATGGTGAAGCGAGAATGTGGTGGGAAGTATTGGAGCTGCACTTACTGAGAGGTAGGCTACTTGGTGATGTCTCGATGGAAGAGTTCTTGAGATTGTTCTTGGCTAGATATCTCCCTTCGACGCAGAAGATAGCGTTGGAGAATGAGTTTCTGAAGTTGGTTCAGGGTGAGAAGAGCGTGGATGAATATCTCCATGAGTTCACTCGTTTGAGTCGTTATGCTAGCTCCACCATCATGGATGAGGAGCGCAAGACTAATCGCTTCTATGAAGGCTTGAGAGACGAGTTGAGATTACTACTTTCGGGGCCGATGACGCAGGGTTTCTTAACCTTGGTCAATACTGCCCGGTCCTTGGAGAAGGACATGAAGAATGTGCAAGCAAAGAAAGGCTTGGGTGATAAGAAATCTGAATTTAAACTGTCGACTACTTCAAAGACCGGCTATCGGAGGTCTTTCAAGAAGCATAGGACTTCGGGTCCAGCTCCTTCTGGTGCTTCTGGGGCGACTACGAGTCGGATCCCGGGTGCGTGTTTTACTTGTGGTAAGACGGGTCACTTTGCCTGTGATTGTTGGAGCGGACGTCCTAAGTCCGAGAGGAAGCCGGGAGCTACTTTTGAAGAGAATGGAAAGGCGGTGGAGTCGACCGCATCCCATTATGCTCCGGCCCAACCAAGGGTCTACAATCTTGGCCAATAGGAGGCCATCAAACAGGCTGATGTGGTGACAAGTATGGTTTAATTTATAGCAAGTCGATTTCTTTAAATACTTGTTATGCACATGTTACCTTACCACTGCTTGTTTAGGATTTGTATTGATTTGTGAAAATCCGGCACGAGCACTCTTCGATACGGGAGCTTCACACTCCTTCTTGTCCGAAGGATTTATATCACGCATCGGAGTCCCTTCTTCGATGGCGAAGGATAAGTTGGATGTGTTGTTGCCCAATGGGTGTTCGATGCGAGCGGATAGGATCTACGATGTTAAGATTCGTATTGGGGAGCAGGAGTTCGACCTGCGGGCATCTTTACTTCCGTTGGTGGAGTTCGACATCATATTTGGCATGGACTGGCTCTCGGAGCAGCAGGCCCATATAGATTGCGGTAGCAAGGAAGTCAAGCTGGGAGCAAGTCGTGAGACAACTTTTACAGGCTTAAAGGGGTCGAGCAAGACGTTGATGTCTGCTCTTCAGGTGGTGAAGGCGGTTCGTGCCGGAGCAGAACTGTTCTTTACACTAGTGGAGGTTGTAAAACCGAAGCCCGCGTTGGACTGTATTTCAGTGGTATCGGAATACCCTGATGTGTTCCCTGCAGACCTTCCTGGAGCCCCGCCTCAGCGGGAGATAGATTTTACGATTGAGCTAGTGCCAGGTGCAAAGCCTGTGTCACGATCTCCTTATCGGCTAGCGCCTAAGGAA
Source organism: Platanthera guangdongensis (assembly GCA_039583875.1). Taxonomy (NCBI): domain Eukaryota; kingdom Viridiplantae; phylum Streptophyta; class Magnoliopsida; order Asparagales; family Orchidaceae; genus Platanthera; species Platanthera guangdongensis. Next base: position 77,632,076 of record CM077159.1, read on the forward strand.
ATGGCGGAGCTGAAAGTTCAACTGCATGAGTTGTTGGAGCAAGGGTATGTGCGCCCGAGTTCTTCGCCTTGGAGCGCACCGGTCCTCTTTGTTAAGAAGAAGGACGGAAGCTTGAGGCTATGTATTGATTATCGGGAGCTCAACAAGCTGACGGAGAAGAACAAGTACCCGATCGCCCGGATTGATGATCTTTTTGATCAGTTAGTCGGGTCGACGGTGTACTCGAAGTTAGATCTCAAGGCTGGGTACTATCAGCTGCGAATAAGGGAGAGTGATATCCCGAAGACAGCGTTTAGTACGATATACAGACATTATGAGTTTACGGTCATGCAGTTTGGGCTGACTAATGCGCCGTCAGTGTTCATGGATTTGATGAGCGGTTGGTGCGTGAGTTGGAGGCGTTGGAGATTGTTTGTGTGGACAAGCAATCAAGTGTAGAAGCAGTTCTGAATTGCACTGAAGTCCAATATGACCTGGCTGATCGTATTCGGCAGGCTTTGGATATGGATGCTCATATGAAGCAGTTCATGGTAGAGGCTCTGGATGGGTCAAATTCCCAATTCGTCGTGGAGGACGGATTACTTTGGAGGGAAGGTCGTCTGTGCGTCCCAAATGTGGATAATTTGCGGGGGGAGTTGTTGTACGAGGCACACCATACCAAGTACTCGATTCACCCGGGGAGCACGAAGATGTACCGTGATGTGAAGAAGCTGTTTTGGTGGCCGGGTTTGAAGAAGGATGTGGCGCTATACGTAGCGAAGTGCCAAACTTGCGCCTTGGTAAAGGCGGAGTGCCAAAAGCCGGGAGGATTTCTTAAGTCCTTGCCTATTCCGGAGTGGAAATTTGATGACATCTCTACGGACTTTGTGCACGGTTTGCCATGGTGGCAAAAGGGGAACAGCGCCATTTGGGTGGTTGTTGACCGATTAACGAAGGTGTCGCATTTTATTCCGCATAGGAAGGATGATCCGGTGGAGAAGTTGGCAAAGCTTTATGCGGATAACATAGTACGGCTTCATGGTGTGCCCCGCAACATCGTGATTGACCGAGATGGGCGGTTCATGCCCAATGATTGGAGGCTTGTGCAGCAAATGTTGGGAACAAAGCTGAAATTCAGCACAGCCTTCCATCCGCAAACGGATGGGCAGACCGAGAGGGTCAATAGAACTATGGAAGACATGCTCCGCATGTGTGTCTTGGATTTTGGAAAGCAATGGGAAGACCACCTGTATTTGGTGGAGTTCGCATACAACAATAGCTACCAAGCGAGTATTCAGATGGCGCCTTTCGAGGCCCTATATGGTAGAAAATGTCGCACGCCGTTGTCTTGGTTAGAAACGGGTGAGTTAAAGTTGTATAAGCGATCGGAAGTGGAGGGTGCTACTTCTTTGGTGAGAACCATTCGGGAGAGGTTGCTTATCGCTCAGGACCGGCAAGCGAAGTACTATAATGCCAACCATAGGAACGTGGAGTTCGCTGTGGGCGATTATGTGTACCTAAAGATCAAGCCGTTCAAGGGTGTCTCGCGGGTGCGGCGATTGAAAAAGCTAAGCCCGAGGTACCTTGGACCGTTTGAGGTTCTGGAGCGAGTTGGTGAAGCGGCCTATCGGTTGAAGCTTTCAGTGGAGCTTAGTGGTTTACACGATGTATTCCATATTTCGGTACTTCGGAAGGCGGTGCAAGAGCCTACGCAAGTGATCGCAGTTGATCAAGTGCCGGTGGATAGTGGGCTGACGACAAAGGTCAAGCCCGTGCGGATTGAGGACTCGGAGGTCAAGCGGCTATGCAATAAAGAGATCAGGATGGTCAAGGTCCGGTGGGACAATTGCGGTCGTGAGGAGCTCTCTTGGGAGCGAGAGCAGACTATGCTTGACGAGTATCCGGAGTTGTTCCGCTCAGGTACAAATTTTGGTTTTGTACATGTCTTTCCTTTATATAATTTCGTGGACGAAATTCTTTTAAGAGGGGGAGAGTTGTAACGCCCCGAAACTCAAAGGAGCAAAGGGGGACGTTTTGGGCCAGTTTGGGTTCTGGCAGCAGGCACACGGCCTGGGACACGGGCATGTCCCAGGGCGTGTCAAGCTTGTATCGACACTCAGTGGGGAAGTCAACACTTTGGTCTTGATATTGTGTCGAGACTGGGCACACGGCCTGCGACACGGGCGTGTCGTAGGGCGTGTCGACCCGTGTCGACACTTAGCCGCGAAGTCGACACTCTGCATTCGACGAAGTGTCGAGACATGGCACATGGCCTGCAACACGGGCGTATCGCAGGGCGTGTCAACCCGTATCAACACTCATCCCGGGAAGTCGACACTTTGGTCTCGACATTGTGTCGAGACAAGGCACACGACCTAGGACACGGGCGTGTCCAAGGCCGTGTCATCAGGTCGACGATATTCGCTCGACGAAGTGTCGAGTGTCGAGACTGTGTACACGGCCTGGGGTCCAGGCGTGTTGAGGTGACACGGGTAAGGACACGGGCGTGTCCTAGAACCCGTGCAGTGCTCGGGTTGTTTTCGGGGAAAAATGATGGGGGTACACGGCCGGCCACACGACCGTGTCAGGTGGAACACGGGTGTTGGGTATTGTATCCACAATTACCTGGATTTGAGGAAGCCACCTGTCAAGCTAAGATGAATCCATAATCTATTTGATGAAACCTCTTAAGTTGTGCTTGCAGTTATTCCACGCTAAGTGCACACCAATGTCAGGGTGCAGTAGGTCAATATACACGGGTCTGCACGACGTAATCCCTCGTTGAGCAGATCAGTGTGTTGGCCTACGTGTACTCTCTCTATTGGAGTGCACTTACTTTCAAGTACAGGGCCGTGTTTATGCAAAAGCAGACAAGGAGCAAGGATGGGTCAAGGAGCAGCTCTTTGGTGGAAAGACGAAAATTCGTCTAAGTCTAATTCGACGAGAATCACCAAGTGATTCTCGCCGATTCGGCGAGAATCACTAGTGATTCTCGCCGAATCGTCGAGAATCATTAGTGATTCTCGCCGACTCTTTCCGGGTACCTCAAAACCGTGCCAAGTAAGATTCGGCGAGAATCACTAGTGATTCTCGCAGAACCCATCGTCGAAGCAGATCATGGCCAAGTAACATTCGTTGAGAATCAACAAGTGATTCGGCGAGAATCACTAGTGATTCTCGACGAATCGTCGAGAATCACTAACTGATTCTCGCCGATTCGTCGAGAATCACTTTCGATTCTCGCCGATTTTGACTTAGCAATTTCTCTGGATGCTGCTGGACCGGATTCTGCCGTTGGGACTATGTTGAACCGGAACTAGGGTTTCCTTCAGGTGGGACCCACAACGGTCATTTAGGAGTATACATGTGTATAAATACATGGGTTTTTTTGAACAGTAACGACAGCGAAGAAGAAAAGAAATATGCGAGCCGCGACGTGACCTAGATCGACGTTTCCGCTCCGCCGCCGCCGCCGCCGCTCGCGCCAAGTTGTTCGCCGGTTGATCGTGGTTTCGCCCAGATCCTCCTGCGACAGAAGCCTAATTAAGCTCAGCGTCTCACGTGTCTAACCGGAGATCTCTTGTCTCTCGATTTGTCGATCGGGAAAATCTTCCCCATCCGAATCGATCGAGACGATTGATCCTAGTGTGACCGTTGGTAGACCTAGCTAGCTTCGCTATGAAGTTTGGATCTCTAAAGAACAGCAGCGGCACATCGTTGTTGCCGCCGATCCCGTGAACCTAGCCGCCGCCCATCTTGCCGCCGCCGGTTCCGGGGAGATTCTCTCCAAGTGAGATCTTGGGTAGTGGACTCTTCGTGGACTTCAAAAACACGTCGTCAATGAAGAGGGACACCTAAGTCTCCAAACGTAGTTTGTATCTCTTGTACATTCTAGTTTTACTTTTGTTGTAAAGGAACGGTGGTTCCTAGTTGTAAGGGTTGGGTGCAACCCGGGTTGTGTGAGTGTTGACTCCTACGTGTGGAAGGGTTCCTTCCGATAGTACAAGGATTGGATTTCAATCCTGTTGGAGAAGTGACCGAGTCGTCCCTGGTTGGGAGATAGGTCGAAGGGGGAAAGTGGATGTACCCAAGTCGGGGAACCACTATAAATAGCTTGTATACTCTGTTGTGCTGTGTTGTTTTATTTTCGTGTGCAGGTACAATTTAAATTCCGCAAAAACGCTGCACGTCACCTATTCCCCCCCCATAGGTGAACATAGTTGACACTAGGTGGACTTTCAAGTTGTATCAAAGCCAGGTTACTCATCCAAAAGGTTTACACCTTGAGTAGTATCCTGCCACCAGTGTCAGAAGCATGGAGCTGGATCATGAGATATCGCCACTAAGACTCCCCGCATGTACAAAGGAGTATTATCCCGTTTGGAGGATGAGGGTGTCATATCACTTGGAGGCCATCGATCCTCGAGCATCTTTCATCCTGGAAGAGGGTCCTTTTATTCCTATGAAGACCTCCGACTCTGGAATCCAAGTGCCCAAGTGCATTGCTGAGATGTCGGAAATGGAACTTTCATTATTTAATTTGGACAAGATAATTCGTCAAATTATCATGGATATCTGGTCTGGAGCTTCTCGCTCTAGATTGGAAAAATGTGGGACGGCTAAATCTATGTGGGTGATGATCTCAGAGCTGATGGGGGGGGTCAGAGAAAGCTGGAATCTGCTGTCCACCTGAGGATGAAGCCTATGTGGGGGTCCTCACCTCTGAAGATGAAGGCAAGGATCTATCGGACAGCATCAGAGCTCCAGTGTCCATGTCAGAGACTGAAGAGGCCAGTGAGGAAAGCAGCTCTGATGAGGATGACACAACGGTCACGGGCTATAATGACAATAACACTGAAGAGCAGGTAACTTCTTCATCCTGCCCCGTCTCTCTTGATTTTTCTGAAGACAGGAACTGCTTTCCTCCAGAAAATTCTGATTCTCTGAAGAGAGCCCTTCAGACAAGCAACCTACTTGCTGAGGAGCAAGCTCAAGAGATTGCTCGACTGAAGATCTTGTTGGTTCTCCAATTGGCATCCAACAAGGTCAAGGACTCTAAAATCTCAGCTCTAGAGAGTAGCCTAGAAAATGAGAAAAGAATAGTATCAAACTTTTCCAAGGTTGATGCTATAAAGAGAAAGCAAGAAAATGGGTGGATCTCCCGGATTATCAATTCGTGGAGAAATGGGGAAACAGTATTCCGACCCCCCACTCCAAGCAGGAAGGCAACTCATCATGCCTTCAGGTATGACCACAGGAACAATCGTGGTCACTGCAAGGGTGGTCCGTCCTCATGTGGAGACACCCGTAGTGCAAGGGCCGTCGTGGCCACCCATGAGAGAATACCTAAGGCTCATTCTGAGCCCTTTGTATTCACTGCCACTGCCTCAACTCGGTGTGAATCTGCATGTCCCAGCTCACAGAACACTTCTCATCACCCGAGGACACAGGACAGGGAGGTTAGAAGTCATGGTGTAAGTTTTCATGGGGCCTCAGGAAGGGGGATGCCTGAAAGGAAGGCACCACCTCCCCGGCCTCATGACGCTCGCAACATGCATTCCTTCCACCCTTCCACGTGTCACGGTGGAAGAGAAAATTTTCTGAGGAGATCATGCCCTATCCCGTTTAGACCTAGGACCGTGACTACCTCAGTCACTAGATCAGGTCAAAAACGGCGATACAACATTCACACGTGTTGGTGATGTGGCAAAGTGGGACACTTTGCCATCGACTGTTGGCACAACCCCTCTGTGTCAAGGGCAAGGGCCTATCCACATTTTCGGGGCAGAGGTAGTCTTCCCGACAGGTTTTCTGAAGGAAGGCAGTCGAGTGCTTATGCTAACAGGAACCTAGGACCCAATATGATTTGGGTTCCTAAGGTAAAGTAATTCTTTCTTGCAGGGTAGTCTAGGTTCCCGTAAAAATGATGGGAACTAGACAGTACGTGGCTCAAGACTAAATTGGAACAAGCGTCTGGAATAACAGATGTGATATCTACTTGAGCATACTCACATTGAGCTCCTAATATGTTCTACCTGAGGGGCTAAACGATGACTCTCAAAATCCCAGGTACTTTTGATCAGTTCCAAGACTTGAGTCGTTTTCCTTTGACAGTTACATATATATATATATATATATATATATATATATATATATATATATATATATATATATATATATATATATATATATATATATATATATATATATCTTTATATACATATACATATATATATACGTGTATGTATGCACATCCAAGGATAGGGTAACACGATGAATATAAACCTTAGATACACCATTAAAGAGTTAATTCCACTGGTAGACTCGAAATCTAACATCTACAGGCTTAAATTAGTTCACTAAAAACTAGTGAAGATTGCCATCAAGAAATGTTTGGAAAAGCTGGTTCAAACCCCAAATAGTGGCTTTAAGAAGTATTCACATATTTGGAAGATTTTTAAATTAACTTATATGGAAAAGCCGGAAACCGTTAAAATCCCTTCTAAATCCCGACGATCTCACGCAGTCTCCCGCCGAACTCACCTTTATATATTTAGAATCCGGCCGACTCTTCATATTCCGTAGGAATCCCGCCGAAGGACGCTCTCCGCAGGAAGACTCGCCGACTCTGCAAGTTTCTCACCGCAAGTTTCTCACTGAAGGTTTCCCGCAAGAATCCCACCGAATTTTCTCACCGAAGGTCTCCATCGTCTTCCCGCAAGTATCTCGCCGAATCGTGCAGGCTTCCGTCGACATCCCGCAGGACGATCACCGAAAATCTCTCACAGGAAGCTCACCGACGATTCCGCATGCACTCATCCGGTGTCCATCATCTTCAACCACCTAACTCTCGTCTATGCTTTTAGGTAACCTCTTCCTCACCCGTACTTGGACGTTATCACTAGTGTCGCTTCCCTTTTGACTGTTAATTAAGCGTAGAGTAGGGCTTCTCTCCCTAGATCTGCAATGGCTCCAAGGACAACCGCTGGGCTGGTCACTGGATGCGAGCTGGTTCGCACAGGGTTGTCTCATGCCTCTGACGAATTCAGAAACATCATTCTTATGCTGGAAGAGGCTGGGCTCTCATTCGTACTGGAGCACCCGTGTAAAATCTTGGACAAAGAGGTGCTGGAGTTCTTCGCTACCTCCAGACTCCGAAATGAAGACTCTCTTATCAAGAGCAAGGTGGCTGGGACAAAGATCAAGATGTCTGCCAGCAAGATGAACCGCTTCCTGCAGCTCTCTAGCTCAGAGCACGAGGACTATCTTGAGGAATAAGACAAAACCAGGACTCTCTTATTTTGTGGTCTCCCACGAGGAACTCGGTCGATAAAGCGCAAGGATATGAATGAAGAAGGGAAGCTTCTGTCAGACATAATTGGAAAGGTACTCATCTGCAAGCCGGGGTCTCATGACCATATCTCTGCGGATATGTTCAAGATCCTGGTGGCAATTGTTTGCCGAAAAAGATTCAACTGGGGGGCATTGCTCTTTGAGAAGATAAAGGACACCCTGAGATCTCCGAGTTTTGGCCGAATCATTAGTCTGTATCTCAATCAGCTGAATGGAGATAAATAATACATGAGTAAACGTATTCCTATACATTACTTAAAGAAAATGGACTCGAGTGTTTTTGACAGATGGGAGAGGCGAATTGGGCAGGCTGCCATGGAAGAACAATAGGACGCATCTCCAGCAGTAATCCCCAGTGAAATTCCTGATGCTTTGACTGCAGGAATTGAGGGGGAGCCTCTACCCACTCATGCTGATATAGTATCTGACATCTCCCAGATAGCCAGAGATGTAGTGGCAACTATACAAGAAGAAAGTGAAACTGTGCCGGAGAATGAGGAGGCCCTGAACCTGAACGATCAAGGAGCCGAAGCTGCTGTACAGGAGACTGCTGACGAAGAGTTGGAAGATGAAGCTGATGAAAATGATCTTCTGGATGCTGAAGGTGAGGAAGGTGAGGAAGACGGAACTGAGGGACAGGACGCAGTGGAGACTCGGGATTTCATTGAACCTCCATCTGACAAGCACGCACCTGAGATCGTTCTTGAGAACATTGGTGCACGAGTGGAGGGGGAGTGCGAGAAATCTACAGATGCTGCAAGTATTCCTCCATTAGGGACTGTGCTCCTGTCCAGCTCTACAGGTGCATCTGATGAAGTGCAAGGCCAAGAAGTGCCTCAGAATATTCCCCTACGAGATGATATAGCCACTCACACCGTGAATATCATTCAGGGCATAGTGGATGAGCTTAAAGCTTCTTTTGAAAAAGCTCAAAATAAAATGCTGAAAAGGATTAAGAAGTCTGAAAATCTCATGCTCAAGAACATGGTGGAGATCAATCATAAACTTGACATGATGGAAAAGAAATTTGAAGAAAAGTATACAGCGGCCGGCCAAGCTATCATTCTTCTTATGGACGGACTGAAAAAGAACACCGATACTCTCTCCGTAGTGAATCAGAATGCTCATGTTGTAGCAAACAACATTCAAAAGTTTGATGGTAATATGGTAACTCTCAATGCCAATCAACAAGCTTTGGTCACTGAATTCTCCAGGACGACAAAGCATATTGATGACTCCCTGCACTCCTATGCAAATTCCATCGCAGTCGAAGCCAAAAAGGGGGAGAAAGAGTATATAGCTAAGATGGCTGAGCTTCGGGAAGTCATGATCAAAAACTTTGAGCAGTCAAACAAATATGTTTATGACAGTTGCTGGTGGATGCTACAACAAGCGTTAGACATTAACATCCCTGAAAATCCCCAGGGTGCTCCTGCTCCTAAAGATTATTATACTGTGGCTGATGAGGGCTCTAGTGTTGAAGAAGTTCCGGTAAGTGAAGCTGATGTTCATAGGGCTGTTAGGGCCTCCTCCAAGGCAAAACTGATGGCAATGTTTGATCAAGGAGCCCTAGCAAAAGCCAGGGACAAGAGGAAATCGCAAGAAGGGACATCAAAGGAAACACAAGTTGAAAAGAGAATCAGACTGAAGGAGGAGGAAGTAAGAAATGAAAAGTGGAGCCCAGTATCCAAGAGTATCATATTGGACACATTCTGGCTACATGAAAAAGGCGAAATCAATCGAAATGAGGTATACAGCCAGTATGAGTGGGAGATGCACAAGACATATGAAGCGAAACGAAACATCTTCTTCAGGACCAATACTGCGGCAGATAAAGCTCCTCCTCCCAGATATTATCCGAAGCCCAAAGAGTATATGGAGAGGCAAAGAAAGAAGTATTTGGCGCAAAAACTCAAGGATGACTTAGCCAAAGAAAAATAGTCAAAAAAAATTGATAGCTTGTCATTCTCTCTTAAGAACAATTAATGGTTATTGTTATTATATGAACAATCTTGAGATTATGTATATATACATATATATATATATATATATGCATTTGAATTTATGAATGACTCAAGTCTTGATTTGTCTGCCTATATTCTCTTGTGCTGCATATTTAAATTCTGAATGTTGTTTATATTATCTGGTTGGTGCTATTCATCTTAGCTAGTAGGGTTTTGGCTTCGTCAAATAGGGGGAGATTGTTGGGTATTGTATCCACAATTACCTGGATTTGAGGAAGCCACCTGTCAAGCTAAGATGAATCCACAATGTATTTGATGAAACCTCTTAAGTTGTGCTTACAGTTATTCCACGCTAAGTGCACACCAATGTTAGGGTGCAGTAGGTCAATATACACGGGTCTGCACGACGTAATCCCTCGTTGAGCAGATCAGTGTGTTGGCCTACGTGTACTCTCTCTATTGGAGTGCACTTACTTTCAAGTACAGGGCCGTGTTTATGCAAGAGCAGACAAGGAGCAAGGATGGGTCAAGGAGCGGCTCTTGGGTGGAAAGACGAAAATTCGTCTAAGTCTAATTTGACGAGAATCACCAAGTGATTCTCGCCGATTCGGCGAGAATCACTAGTGATTCTCGCCGAATCGTCGAGAATCACTAGTGATTCTCGCCGACTCTTTCCGGGTACCTCAAAACCGTGCCAAGTAAGATTCGGCGAGAATCACTAGTGATTCTCGCCGAACCCATCGTCGAAGCAGATCATGGCCAAGTAACATTCGTTGAGAATCAACAAGTGATTCAGCGAGAATCACTAGTGATTCTCGATGAATCGTCGAGAATCACTAACTGATTCTCGCCGATTCGTCGAGAATCACTTTCGATTCTCGCCGATTTTGACTTAGCAATTTCTCTGGATGCTGCTGGACCGGATTCTGCCGCTGGGACTATGTTGAACCGGAACTAGGGTTTCCTTCAGGTGGGACCCACAACGGTCATTTAGGAGTATACGTGTGTATAAATACATGGGTATTTTTGAACAGTAACGACAGCGAAGAAGAAAAGAAATACGCGAGCCGCGACGTGACCTAGATCGCCGTTTCCGCTCCACCGCCGCCGCCGCCGCTCGCGCCAAGTTGTTCGCCGGTTGATCGTGGTTTCGCCCAGATCATCCTGTGACAGAAGCCTAGCTAAGCTCAGCGTCTCACGTGTCTAACCGGAGATCTCTTGTCTCTCGATTTGTCGATCGGGAAAATCTTCCCCATCCGAATCGATCGAGACGATTGATCCTAGTGTGACCGTTGGTAGACCTAGCTAGCTTCGCTACGAAGTTTGGATCTCTAAAGAACAGCAGCCGCACATCGTCGTTGCCGCCGATCCCGTGAACCTAGCCGCCGCCCATCTTGCCGCCGCCGGTTCCGGGGAGATTCTCTCCAAGTGAGATCTTGGGTAGTGGACTCTTCGTGGACTTCAAAAACACGTCGTCAATGAAGAGGGACACCTAAGTCTCCAAACGTAGTTTGTATCTCTTGTACATTCTAGTTTTACTTTTGTTGTAAAGGAACGGTGGTTCCTAGTTGTAAGGGTTGGGTGCAACCCGGGTTGTGGGAGTGTTGACTCCTACGTGTGGAAGGGTTCCTTCCGATAGTGCAAGGATTGGATTTCAATCCTATTGGAGAAGTGACCGAGTCGTCCCTGGTTTGGGGATAGGTCGAAGGGGGAAAGTGGATGCACCCAAGTCGGGGAACCACTATAAATAGCTTGTGTACTCTGTTGTGCTGTGTTGTTTTATTTTCATGTGCAGGTACAATTTAAATTCCGCAAAAACGCTGCACGTCACCTATTCCCCCCCCCCCCCATAGGTGAACATAGTTGACACTAGGTGGACTTTCAACGGGCGTGTCAGCTCAAACACGGGTGTGATACCCGGGTGAGGTTCCAGGCGAGCCGATTTTGACGGCGAATGAGGCACACAGCCCTGGACACGGGCGTGTGCCAGGCCGTGTTTGGTCCAGATTGGGCATTTCAGTCCCGAATCAAAGCCGTTCGTTTCCTTATTTTGAGATCCAATGGCTGGGGGTTGTTCCTGAAGGGATATACTCGGGATTGGACTTAGAAACCCTCACTTTTCTTAAGTTATCACCTTTCTAAAACCTTAGAGAGAGGAGAGCCAAGGGAGGAAGAAGGAGCTAGATCCCTCCATTGGAGGAGCTTCGAAGCTCCAAATCGCAAGCCGACTCCGGATCCACGGAGGCAAAGCTAGTGCGGTGCTTTTCATCAGATTACTTTTCAATGGCGCCAAAGAGGAACGCTAGGGTAACGATCCTCATCTTGAGCATGAGTAGCTCTCTTTCTTTGCATAGGAAGCCCGCTCTCGCGAGTTTGCGGAGAGTTGGAGGTGTTCCTTCGGGTAGATATGTGAAGTCCCCGTTGTTTAGAGTTTGTAAGCGAGAACGGACATAGGCATGATGTGTGAAGCCTACTCGGACATGTTGGTCTGGATCGGTGATGTTGCATTGCATAATGCCGGAGAAGCCTCCGTGCTATTGGTTGTTTCTCGGGTTTTCTACGCGGTAGATTGCAGTAGGGAGCCTTGGGGACTAACCCAAAGGTGCACCCGGAAACCTGGGCGGATACGAGATCTTGCCAACTTGGTGGCCTGAGAGCCAACTTGAACATAACCGGGTTATGTGAATTGTGATGGAAACGAGACTCGGTGGAAGTTTGACCCGCGCAAATGGCTTAAATTGTCGTTGCGATGTGAGCACGGGTTAGATGGAACCGTACCCGCTCTATGTCGTTCGGTTAAAGAGACCTAAAGGCACGTGGCACTTGCTGTTGACATAGATTAGGGTCTTCGGCGGTCAATGGCTTAAATTGTCGTGACCCAGGCCAGGAAGACAAATTGCTCATAGGTTTGGCCATCAAAGTGGCGGTGGTGAGTCCGGAATGTCTATGGCTTTAATTAACGTGCAATCGACCGGTTCACCGAGAATGTGCCCTGAGAGCACGGGGCGTGTGGCCGTGCGAGCCAACGTATGTGATGAAATGGCTAAATATATATATTGCTCACTTATGCTAATGAAATGCAGGGAAGGAGCATCGCCGCCCCGAGTTGGGGGCGGGATCGTTATAATTTGGTCAGCATTGCTGACCGTTGCCTTGTTTTGCCACCGTGCGGTGGTATGTTGCTTGCAGGTGCTGCTGGACCAAGCGGTAAATAGAGGGCTAAAGCCCTTTTTGCGAAGCCGGCCCTCGAAGGCCCAAATGGAAGTGTTTACTACTTTATTCATGTATGACCGGCCTGCGTGCCGTGGTTTGTAAATCATGTAATGTCAAGTGAAGCATTTTGTAAGGCCTTAAGGCTTGTGCGGGTGTATTTTGTAACATTCCTATTTTGGTATTAGTGGACATTCATGCTCCAATGCTGGGTTCTTATTATGCAACTTTTATAAACTGCTTCCGCTAGAATGCTCTGTGTAGGACGTTGAGATTGGTTGGATGGTTTCCATAAGTAACCACCCGATCTGTCTGTGGCATACGGCGTCGGGCCCCGGCCAGACCTACTGCTATATGCTATGTGACGGATAGGGGGAGTTACACACAACCCCGCCAAGATGAATTTACCATGAATACCTGCATGGGTGAGCTCCCAAAAACAAAAGAAAATTATACAAAATACAAAGAAATACTAAAACTAAAATAGACATGAAAAATAAAAATGCAGAAAATATAAGATAAGTACTGGGATTACTGTCATCCCAGCACGACTTATTCAACTAAGAAAGAGTTCTAGCAAATAGGCCTATGAAATAAAAAGTGCACATATAACTGGTCCATTATCCGTTGGGTTAACGGGTACCTATACGGAGATAAAACAGTTACCCCTCTACCTAAATAATAATACCTGCCCAACACAGGTAGAGGAAATAGAAAATAAGAGGAGGAGGTACGCTGGTCCTCGCTCATTTATCACAAAACATATCCTCTCCTAGAAAGGCATCGTCAACCACAAATGTGTAGCAAGCAATGACAATGACATGAACACCAGGCTCATCATCATACCAGCGTACCCGTGGAGACTCAGCCTGCACAGGCCCAGATAGAGAGGGGGACCAAGTAATAAAAGAGAAGAAGAACTAAAATAATCAGGAAAAGGGAGAGTGATCCCGGTATCACTCTCAGCGAGATCCGAGCAGCGAACATCGTCAGTATCATACGAGTCATGTCATGGAGAAACCGAGAGATCGAGGTCCACGGTGGTAAGGGAACGACCTCATCTAATAAGAAATGAAAGTCCACCTAGTGTCAACTATCTTCACCTATGGGGGGGGGGGGGAATAGGTGACGTGCAGCGTTTTTGCGGAATTTAAATTATACCTGCACACGAAAATAAAACAACACAGCACAAAAGAGTACACAAGCTATTTATAGTGGTTCCCCGATTTGGGTACATCCACTTTCCCCTTCGACCTTTCTCCCAAAAAGGGATGACTCGGTCACTTCTCCAACAGGATTGAAATCCAATCCTTGCACTATCGGAAGGAACCCTTCCACACGTAGGAGTCAACACTCCCACAACACGGGTTGCACCCAACCCTTACAACTAGGAGCCTACGTTCCTTTACAACAAAAGAAAAACTAGAATGTACAAAAGATACATACTACGTTTGGAGACCAAGGTGTCCCTCCTCGTTGATGACGTGTTCTTGAAGTCCACGAAGAGTCCACAACCCTAGAACTCTCCTGGAGAGGATCTCCCCATAACCGGCGGCGGCAAGATGGGCAGCGGCAAGGTTCACGGGTTCGGCGGCGATGACAATGTGCAGCTGCTCTACTTTGGAGATCCAAACTTCGTAGCGAAGCTAGCTAGGTCTACCAACGGTCACACGAGGATCGGTCGTCTCGATCGATTCGGACGGGGAATTTTTTCCCGATCAACAAATCGAGAGACAAGGGATCTTTGGATAGACGCGTGAGACACTAAGCTTGGCTAAGCTTCTGTCGCCGGAGGATCAGGAAGAATCGCGATCAACAGCGGCGACCAACTAGCGCGAGCGGCGACGGCGGCGGCGGAGCAGTTTCGCGATTTTAGGTTTAGATCGTGCTCGGCTTCTTTCTGTGTGTCTGATTCCGTTCAAAATACCCGTATATATATACTGTAGATGCTTTCAAAATGACCGTTGTGGGACCCACAAGAAGAATCCCTAAATCCCGGTCCAGAACACTGTCAGCGACAGAATCCGGTTCAGGGAGTTCCAGAAAATCGCCCAAGTCAAAATCGGTGAGAATCGAAAGTGAATCTCGTCGAGTCGTCGAGAATCAAAGGTGATTCTCGACGATTCGGCGAGAATCAAAGATGATTCTCGTCGAATTTGACTTGGTTGCACGCACTGATTAGGCCGGGTCGAGACGGCGAGAATCAGCCAGTGATTCTCGGCGATTCGGCGAGAATCACTAGTGATTCCCGCCGAATCGGCGAGAATCACTTGGTGATTCTCGACGATTATTACTTAGCATCAGAATTTGCGCGCTTTGAAGTAGCTGGATCGAGTCGGCAAGAATCAGCCACTGATTCTCGACGATTCGGCGAGAATCACTAGTGATTCTCGCCGAATCGACGAGAATCACTTGGCGATTCTCGCCGAATCGGCGAGAATCACTTGGCGATTCTCGCCGAATCGGCGAGAATCACTTGGCGATTCTCGTCGATTTACACTTAGACGAATTTTCGTCTTTTCACCCATGATGTGCTCCTTGACCCATCCTTGCTCCTTGTCTGCCCTTGCAAGATTACAGCCCTGTATTTGAAAGTAAGTGCACTCCAATAGAGAGAGTACACGTAGGCCAACACACTGATCTGCTCAACGAGGGATTACGTCGTGCAGACCCGTGTATATTGACCTACTGCACCCTGACATTGGTGTGCACTTAGCGTGGAATAACTGCAAGCACAACTTGAAATAATTTGTCAAAAACATTGCCTATTTACCTTATCTTGTTCAGGGGCATCTTCAAATCAGGTACGTTGTGGATACAATACCCAACAATCTCCCCCTATTTGAAGAAGCCTAAACCCTACAAGCTAAGGTGAATAAAGCGTATAGGAATAAAAATCATAAACTGGAAATTGAGGTGAGTGAGTTATTCATTACCAATACCAATTTCTTGGGAGCAAGCTTGGAGCCACCTTAGCCTTAGCCGAGAGGGTAATCTCCCCCTTTTGGTCTTCTGCAAATCGGGGTCTGTAGCATTTGCCCCCTTGCTCCCCCTCAGTTCTTGCACCTGTCCTCATACTTGAGTACCTTGCTCCCCCTCAGTTCTTGCGCCTGGGCTTAACTTAAGTACCTTGCAGAGGCTCCCTCTAGATGCATGATCCTGGAGCTTCTGTAGTCTTCATTCCTCATAATTTAGCATTCCCAATTCAGTTTTGAAGAGACTGAACTTGGCTTCGTCTAAGGGCTTTGTGAATATATCTGCAATCTGCTTGTCGGTGGGGACATAACAGAGAGAAATGTCCTTGTTCTCCACGTGCTCCCGAATGAAGTGGTATCGCACTTCAATATGCTTCGTTCTGCTGTGCGATACCGGGTTGTTGGCAATTGCAATCGCACTGGAGGAGTCGCAGTACATTGGAACTTCCTTGAACTGAAGGTCGTAGTCGGCTAACTGGTTTCTGATCCATAGGAGTTGTGCGCAACAGCTGCCTGCCGAGATGTACTCAGACTATACTGTGGAGGTTGCAACACAATTCTGTTTCTTGCTATTCCATGAGACAAGCCTTCGTCTGAGGAATTGACACGTCCCGGAGGTGCTTTTCCTGTCATCCCTACTCCCTGCAAAATCAGCATCTGAAAAACCTATTAGCTCGACATCATTGTTTCTCGGGTACCACAAGCCAAGATTGGGAGAACGTTTAAGGTATCTTAGAATTCGCTTTGCAGCGACATAGTGAGATTCCTTAGTGTTCACCTGATATCTGGCACATACACATGTGGAGAACATGATATCCGGTCTACTGGCAGTAAGATAGAGCAGGGATCCAATGATGCTTCTGTATTTGGTTTCATCGAAAGGTTTACCTTTCTCATCCTTATCCAGAGACATAGTGGATCCCATTGGAGTCCTCATAGAGGTTGCACTCTCCATACCGAATTTCTTAAGGAGTTCATTTGTGAACTTCGTCTGAGAGATGAAGATTCCATCCTCAGACTGTTTTACTTGAAGTCCCAAGAAATACTTGAGCTCTCCCATACTGCTCATTTCAAACTTTCCTTGCATAAGTTTAGAAAACTTTTTGCAAAGATTGTTGTCCGTTGAGCCGAATATTATGTCATCGACATAGATTTGCACCAGCAAAATCTTGCCTTTGACTTCCCTGAGAAACAATGTTTTATCTATTTTACCTCGAGAGAACTTGTTCTCAAGAAGAAAACTAGATAAAGTCTCATACCAAGATCGTGGAGCTTGTTTTAACCCATATAAAACTTTATTAAGAAAATAGACATGATTGGGATAAGTAGGATCGACAAAACCTGGGGGTTGAGCGACGTATACTTCCTCTTTCAGGTCTCCGTTCAGGAATGCTGATTTCACATCCATTTGATAAATTGTGAATCCTTTGTGCGAAGCATACGCCAGGAACAATCTGATTGCCTCGAGCCTTGCTACTGGTGCGAAGGTCTGGTCGAAGTAAATCCCCTCCTCCTATCTGTAACCTTGAGCCACCAGCCTTGCCTTGTTCTTTATGATGACACCATGTTCATCCAGCTTGTTTCTGAAGATCCACTTGGTGCCAATCACATTCTGCTTGTATGGTCTGGGAACTAGCGTCCAAACGTTGCAACGTTCGAATTGATGTAGTTCATCTTGCATGGCCAGAATCCATGCCGCATCTTTGTTCGCCTCGTCGAACTTCTTTGGCTCAACCTCTGACAGGAAGCTAAGATGCAATACTTCTTTAATAGTACCTCTTCGAGTTCTGACACCGACACGAGGATCTCCGATGATCTGATCTCTAGGATGATCCCTCACGTGCCGGAGCTCTAGAAGTCTGGCGTCTGGAGCTTCGACTACTTCTTGGGCTTCTCCTTCTTCTAAGAGATTTGTTACATTTTGATCTTCAACATTTTCAGATGACGTGGAGGTGGAAACTTTGACGTACTTAGGAGTGTCATCTTTAGCGGTCTCATCCAGACTCAGCTGTTCAAGTCGTGCACCTGCATCTTCAAGAATACCACTGGAAGAATTGCTGTTAAGCAAACTTCCTTCATCAAATACAACATTTATTGATTCTTCTACCACTAGGGTTTTCTTATTGAAGACCCTATATGCCCGACTGTGGGAACTATAGCCCATGAATATGCCTTCGAAGCATTTTTCACCAAATTTAGTACGCGGGTACTTCCCATTATTCAGTACATAGCATCTGCAACCAAAGATCCTAAAGTAGGACATGGTTGGTTTCCTGCCTTTCAGTAGCTCGTAAGGCATCTTACGATGATGCTTGTTGATCAATGCTCGGTTTTGTACATGACAAGCTGTATTGACAGCCTCTGCCCAGAAGTATTCTGGGAGAGAAGAGTCTTTCAACATTGTCATGCAGGCTTCAATGAGAGTTCTATTTCTCCTCTCCGCAACTCCGTTTTGCTGAGGAGTGCGCGGGGAGGAAAACTCATGAAAGATACCTTGTTCTTCACAAAACTCTGTCATAGCACCAGATTCGAATTCTGTTCCATGGTCACTTCTGATTTTGACCACTGAGCAGTTAATTCGTTTTGGACCTGCTTGACAAAACTAGTGAAGATGTCAAACGTATCTGACTTTCGTTTCAAAAAGAACACCCATGTAAACCGTGAATGATCATCAACTATCACTAGCGTATAGGATTTGCCTCCCAAGCTATGAACTTGCATTGGACCAAACAAGTCCATATGTAAAAGGTAAAGACATCGGGAAGAGTCTTTGTCTGCAATGCTCTTAAAGGTAGCCCGAGTCTGTTTGCCCATCTGGCATGCAGGACAGGGGCTATCTTTGATGCACTTGATAATGGGAGCGTCCCTTACTAAGTTCTTAGAAAACAGCATACTAATTGTCTTGAAATTAATATGTGTCAATCTCTTGTGCCATTGATCACAAAGAGATGCACTGCCTCTTGCCACAATGCATACGGGGGTAGATGAATCTAAACTGAGAAAATCTAAGCAGAAGATATTTCTGCGCCTAATGCCTGATAATACCATCTCAGAAGAGGTACGTGAAATTATCAGACATTTATCCTTGTAGAACTTAACGTCATAACCTTTGTCACATAACTGACTTACACTGATCAGGTTATGGTTTAACCCTTCAACATAAGCCACGTCGGTGATAGAGATTATACCGTTGGAAATCATACCGTAACCTCTGGTGACTCCTCGATCTGACCGTCCAAAGATGACTTTGGGTCCATTCTCGACTGGAGTGTAATCACGCAGCAGGCTTCTTGTGCCAGTCATATGCCGGGAGCATCCACTGTCCAAATACCAGATCGACGTTTTGGTGGCCTTTGGACATTCCTGCAAAACAAAATTAATTTGCCTTAGGAACCCAATCGAACTTGGGTCCTAGATTCCTGGTTAGCATACTCCCCCTCGGTTGGTTAACCCTACGAGTGGTCGGCCTCGCATTGCTAACATAGGGAGTCTCGTAATACCTTGGATTAAACCAACAATCCACGGCAAAGTGACCGACTTTGCCACAGCACCAACAGTCCAATCTGTTGTACCTCTTCCTAGGCTCCTGCCTTACCCTGGGAACGGTGGGTACAGCTGGAGCCTTGGATCTGGAGGTGGAGGCCTCATGGTGACAGCAGTCACATGACTTCGTCACCTTCTGTATAACAGGCTTGGCTTTTGGTGCCTGCTTTCCATTATAGCCGCTAGAGAATTGACCATAATTTCCCATGTGGATTTCCTCATAAGGTGCCTTGAAGGCACTCTCACCGAAGTTACGGGGAAAGGTCCAACCATCATATCGGCTCTTTGGCTTTGCAACCGAGGGCCGGAAATGATTACCAAAGGTTGATTCAAAGTCATGTTGGTTGCAAGGAAAGCTAGGCTTTCTGAACGCAACAGGACTAAGAGGAGCCTTACCCTTTTCATTAGCAGAGGCCTTCTTGGTGGCCTTATTCTTCCTCTGGTTCCTGTTTCTCCTGGATGAGGAGCCGGATACCCCTACATGCCCCAAGCCAGCTCCTTTGGCCTGAGCAGAGAAGGTATCAACTACTGGAAGAACTGTTTTTGGCATAGAGAAGCTCTTGACGATCTTCCTTTCTGCCGCAAGTTGTTCTTCCAACTTGTCGACTTCCTCCTGCTTAAGATCAAGGAGCTTAAGAGACTCTGAATGCTTTGAAGTCAGGTCAAGGTGCTCCTGTCGGAGAGAAATCAAGCTAGTGACCTCTTCCCTTAGGGATACACACTCACCCTTAAGGAATTTCACTTCCTTTTTCTCAGCCTTCAGTCTCTTACGGCACTCCTCAAAAGTGTTGAGCAAAAGCTCATACTTCTCGAGGAGCTCCGCTTCACGGGCCGAAGGGCTATCCTCAGGTTCATCATCCTGAGACTCAGGATCAGAGTCGGAGTCGGAGAGAGGGGTGTGAGCTTTTACCTTCCCAGTAAATGGTGGACATTCTCCTTCTGAGTCGGAGCGACCCACCAGCCCGAAGTAGGCTTCCTCATCATCACTGGAGTCTGAGGAATCAGACTCGCTCAGTGTCTTTGGCCTTTTGGGGATGTAGCTTCGCTCTATCTTCTTATCTCTCGAAGATTTGTGCTCCTCTTCTTTCCCTTTTTCTCTCTTGCCTTGATAGCAGTTGGCCACGACGTGTCCTGGCTTATTGCATCCAAAGCAAATAATGTCAGAGGAGCGATGTTTGTTCGGTTTAGAAGCATACCTATCAGAAGAATAATTTTTCTTCTGATGCCTGGAGGAGGAGCCGTCTCTCTTTCTTTGATTCCTCATCTTGAGGAACTTCTTGAACTCTCTGGTGATGAGGGAGAAATCCTCCTCCGACAGCTCTGAGTTGGGGGAGCATGGCTCGGAGTCCTCCTCCTCATACTTTTTCCTGGCACGGTATGAAACCGCACCCTTGCCTTTTCTGGAGTGACTGGCTTTTAGAGCCACAGTCTTTTCTTTGGCTGCAGCATTCTCTGCTTCTTCTTCTGCTTTCCTGGTGTTCATCTGAAGCTCATAGGACATCAGCTTCCCAAACAGAATTTGCGGGTCAGTTTCAGCTAGCCTGCCAAACTCTCGGATGGCGCAGATCTTTGTGTCCCATTCCTTAGTAAGGGACCTAAGGAGTTTATCATTGAGTTCACCATTAGTGAACACTCTTCCGTATCCTTTGAGGGCGTTGACAATCTTGAGGAATTTCTCGTAGGTGACTCCGATCTCTTCCTTAGGCCCTTGTCTGAAGGCCTCATATTTCTGGTTCAGGAGGGATCTCCGATCATCCCTCACTTCATCTGTGCCCTCCATTTGGATGATCAGGCACTGCCACATCTCCTGTGCTGTCCTGCAGTTGCAAAAGTTCTGCATCATTGAGTCATCAACCGCGCTAACCAGAATGTTCCGCGCCTTCTTGTCAAGTCCTACTAGTACCATCTCGTCCTTGTCCATTTCAGAAAGTTTCTTCGGCACTTTCTTGGTAGGATCAATGGTGGATGCCTTAGTGGGGACATAAGGTCCATCCTCCACGATCATGAAGAGTCGAGGATCAACTGCTTCAATGTAGAACCTGATACTTTCCTCTAGATAGGAAAGTGTAGCCTGGTGCACACTGGGATCTTGCCTGTGAACTTGAGACCGTCCATGGTAGATGTTTTCCTTCTTCTTGACACTAGTGGCAGGATTCAACTCAAGGTGTTAACCTTTTTGATGAGTAATCTCGCTCTGATACCACTTGAAAGTTCACCTAGTGTCAACTATCTTCACCTTTGGGGGGGGGGGGGGGGAATAGGTGACGTGCAGCATTTTTGCGGAATTTGAACTTGTACCTGCACAATAAAAATAAACAGCACAGCACACAGAATACACAAGCTATTTATAGTGGTTCCCCGAGTTGCGTACATCCACTTCCCCCTTCGACCTATCTCCCAACAAGGGACGACTCGGTCTCTTCACCAACAGGATTGAAATCCAATCCTTGCACTATCGGAAGGAACCCTTCCACACGTAGGAGTCAACACTCCCACAACACGGGTTGCACCCAACCCTTACAACTAGGAACCTACGTTCCTTTACAACAAAAGAAAAACTAGAATGTGCAAAAGATACAAACTACGTTTGGAGAACAAGGTGTCCATCCTCGTTGACGACGTGTTCTTGAAGTCCACGAAGAGTCCACAACCCTAGAACTCTCCTAGAGAGGATCTCCCCGTAACCGGCGGCGGCAAGATGGGCAGCGGCAAGGTTCACAGGTTCGGCGGCGACGACGATGTGCGGCTGCTGTACTTTGGAAATCCAAACTTCGTAGCGAAGCTAGCTAGGTCTACCAACGGTCACACGAGGATCGGTCGTCTCGATCGATTCGGACGGGGAAGTTTTTCCCGATCAACAAATCGAGAGACAAGGGATCTCTGGATAGACGCGTGAGACACTAAGCTTGGCTAAGCTTCTGTCGCCGGAGGATCAGGAAGAATCGCGATCAACAGCGGCGACCAACTAGCGCGAGCGACGACGACGGCGGCGGAGCAGTTTCGCGATTTTAGGTTTAGATCGTGCTCGGCTTCTTTCTGTGTGTCTGATTCCGTTCAAAATACCCGTATATATATACTGTAGACGCTTTCAAAATGACCGTTGTGGGACCCACAAGAAGAATCCCTAAATCCCGGTCCAGAACACTGTCAGCGGCAGAATCCGGTTCAGGGAGTTCCAGAAAATCGCCCCAGTCAAAATCGGTGAGAATCGAAAGTGAATCTCATCGAGTCGTCGAGAATCAAAGGTGATTCTCGATGATTCGGCGAGAATCAAAGATGATTCTCGTCGAATTTGACTTGGTTGCACGCACTGATTAGGCCGGGTCGAGACGGCGAGAATCAGTCAGTGATTCTCGGCGATTCGGCGAGAATCACTAGTGATTCCCGCCGAATCGGCGAGAATCACTTGGTGATTCTAGACGATTCTTACTTAGCATCAGAATTTGCGCGCTTTGAAGTAGCTGGATCGAGTCGGCGAGAATCAGCCACTGATTCTCGACGATTCGGCGAGAATCACTAGTGATTCTCGCCGAATCGGCGAGAATCACTTGGCGATTCTCATCGATTTACACTTAGACGAATTTTCGTCTTTTCACCCATGATGTGCTCCTTAACCCATCCTTGCTCCTTGTCTGCTCTTGCAAGATTACAGCCCTGTACTTGAAAGTAAGTGCACTCCAATAGAGAGAGTACACGTAGGCCAACACACTGATCTGCTCAACGAGGGATTACGTCGTGCAGACCCGTGTATATTGACCTACTGCACCCTGACATTGGTGTGCACTTAGCGTGGAATAACTGCAAGCACAACTTGAAATAATTTGTCAAAAACATTGTCTATTTACCTTAGCTTGTTCAGGGGCTTCTTCAAATCAGGTACGTTGTGGATACAATACCCAACAGGACCCATTAATTAAAAAGGGGCAAGTGAGGCAGGCTGGCCTGCACTCGCCCAACGCCTGAAGAGGGGAATTCACGTGGACTAGGGAGGGGCAGTTGGGTGATTGTCTTTGAGATATCTGCAAGGAGAAAATAACCAAACTAACAATTCATCAAGGCAAGTATACCTATCAAAATGCAGCTAGGGGACACAAGTGTCGTATTGAAATCCGGGAACAGTTGAGTAAGCTTACTCACACGAAATCTATTATTTTATCGACGACAAAATAAGGTTTAGCTAAATGTACTAAAAGAAGAGAACTACTTGCATGAAAAGATAAAGAGAGCTAAAAGAGCGATTAACTCAAGCTTAGTAACGATGAAGGGAAAAATGCACTCGATCAGAAATCACCTCGGCAAGAGTGGTTAGAAAAATACGATAAATAAACCTAAGCTAATTAGGGTAAAGATCCTTGACCGTGGAGGTTCCATGAATATTGACACGCTTCTCTCGAAGGCCGTGCCTAACTGAGTTTAGGAAGGTCCGACCGACTTTCGCCTAAATCGGAGGCCTAAAACTCGCTTTACACGGTGAACCCCTCTAATGGATTTTACTCCAATCCGGGAGATTTGAACGTCTGCCTCTCTCGAGTGGTGCGAACAACTCCCTTTACTCTTGAGTGCTCATTTCAAACTTTCGGCCTCTCGGCTAGCCCAGAATGAAAGCAAAGGTGGAGAGTATATATCGATAATATACCTCCAACCCGTGATAAATCAAGAGTAATTCAAAGCTAAACCCTAAAAAGAAAAGGTAAGATTCATAGCATCATAACCTAATCACTCGAACCTCGGATCAATTAGATCGAGTACATGGAGGATTAGTTAATCATGGTGAGGTGGAAGAGGGGGATGAGTAGAAGAAAAATACTGAAAACAGAGCAGGAACGAAAAAGAAAACAACACTTTTTATTAAGAGAAAGAGTGATCTTACAGCTTGAAAACCAGAGATTACAAGAACATGAAAAGGATACTACGCTATTATTAGCATCATACTACAGAAAGAAGCTAGGAGCTAATACAGGGAAAGCATAAAGCTAGAGCTACGAACTAAAAATGGAAAGACATGCTTAAAAAGTTCAGAAATACAAAGGACAGAACCTCCCCTCTCAAAGCAAAAAGTTGTTCTAAAACCCCTGGAGTTGGGCTCTATTTATATAATTTTTCGGGTCGGGTCACGCCCCCCTGTCACGCCCTGGCCGGGCGTGACCCTGGGGCGTGACACATTCGGCGCGACTTTTTCGGGCAGGAATTGAATTCTGACGGAGTTGTTGCGGTACACGCCCCCAGGTCACGACCTGGTAGGGCGTGACCATGGGGCGTGTTCTTTGCGGCGTGACTTTGGGAGCTGAAATTGAATGCTGGAGGTGACGGGCGGAATTGCTGAAGTACACGCCCATATGTCACGCCCGGGTCAGGCGTGACCCTGGGGCGTGACACTTTTGGTGCGACGGTGGAGCGGGAAAAACGAGCGCGCTGCGGCGATTCCTCGGAACCTGGGGACACGCCTATAGTACACGCCCGTGTCGGGTGTGTCACGGGCGTGACCGAGGGAGTGTACACTAAGTTTCCACGGAATGCAGTTTCAGACCAATTGCTTCATTCATCTGGGTTACACGCCCTAGGTACACGCCCTGGTAGGGCGTGACCTTGGGGCGTGTCACAGCAAAATTCGGCTAAAAGCCGTGAAAACCTGCAAAAAGCAGAAAAAATGCATTAGCGACAAAAATATATACAAAGGGGAATCAAAACAAGTACTTTACAAGACATGATTGGCTTTAAAACCCCGAAAATATCCTAATAAAATTGACTGCAAACGTATTATCAAATTCCCCCAAGCTTAAGTTTTGCTTGTCCCCAAGCAAAGATATAAAGACAAGCTAATCATAAAAAGTGACTAATTCAAAAAGTTTTAATCATACTCACACAAGTACTATGCGAAATTCTAGGTAGGGAGAATGTAAAACGTAAATCTAAAACAATTATTTAGGTATGGTTTAACTTTTATAAACTTTACTTAATAAAAATAAATCATCCAGAATTTTGACGAAATTCTTTAAATAGATTTAAGTAAGGCAATGAAAATGAAAAGAACGTATTGAGTTATTACTAGATCCAAGCAACGCATTATAATTATATCAATTAAATAACAAAAATCTAAGTTTAAATCCAAAACTAAAACTGATTTACTTTTCTTCTTTTCTTAATTGTTAAATAAAATTAAAAAAAGGGCGTGAATCAAAAGGACTTAATAAGACCGAAACGTTTGGTTTAGGAATATGAATAGGAGTGGAATTCAAATATAAACATGGAGGCTTAAAAATCACACTAAACCAAAACAACGAGTTTCAAAAAAAATAAATTTATTTTAAACAAAATATGTATAAATAAATTTATTTTTTTCTCTTTATGATTATTTATCTCTTTTTTATTATTATTATTTTCATTCATTTTTGTTTTTTTTTCAACTTATTGCTTTTGAGTACACCTTTTTAAACAATATCTCCACAGATAAGACAAAATTTCCTATCAAGCAAAATTAGCGTGATTAGATAGGTAGGAATTTGGGCTTTGGTGAAAATGAAATGGTGTGTGGAGTTTATCAAATGAATTTGGAAAAAAGGCTCAAAAGCGGCCAACTAGTGGTAAAAGAGTTTAGGTTGGCAAGAAAGCTCAAACGTAAACAAAAATGGCCTAAATCATTTTCACGCGTATTTTTAAATTTATTTAAAACATAGAGTCGATAAATTTCAAAAAGCAAGTTCGAGATAATAAAAGAAGATTGATGAAATTATCTTGAAAATAAAAATAATATGTCACTTGGATCGTTCATATCTACTACGTTATTCAAAATATGTTCTTACAAAAATCATCTAAAGACGAAAAGGAAAATAGTGGATGATAAATTTTTAGAGAAAGTAAAGAAAATAAAGAACGGAAAACCATAATAGAAATGCACGGTTTAGAGAAATATTTTACCTTAACATGCTACCGTGAATTAGAAACACAGCATGGCCAACATTTTACTTGTGAAATATGATTAAAAAGAATGATTAGAAAAATTATAATTAACTACGTTGTTTATAAAGAAGTTTGAGAAAAACAAAACATAAACATGGGGTACTTATTGAAATACCAAAATGCAGCTATAGATATATAATAATTTTTTTGAAATTTTTGGAAATTTTGGATTATTTTTTTTTTTGGGATATTTACAAAACAAAAAGAAAACAAAAATAAGGAGGAAGTCCTCCCCCAAGCTTAAAATCTACATTGTCCGCAATGGAGAAGGAGGTCGGAGAACGAGAGAAAAGTAAAGTACAGAAATAAAAGACAGAATTGAAAAGCAGGTACTTCCCCGGTTTTATTTTGCAGGGCAAGTTGAGTGATGCCGCTCCTCCATGCCTGTGTTGTGGATCTTCATGAAACGTCGTCCGGCGGACTTTGGCATGGAAGCAGAACCGTTGGAGCAGGCGATCGCAGAATTTTCAGCTTGCCGGAGCCAGTCGGGGCAAAAAGTGTAAAAGAAAGAAAACAGAAAAAGATAACTTGGGTTGCCTCCCAAGAGCGCCCTTTGTTTAAAGCGTCGTTTGAGCTCGACGCATCAAAATAATAATGTCCCAAATATTGTTTAAAAATAAAGTTCGAATAGAGTTAAAGTTTTGAGAAAAATAAAGTTCAGATTAATCAAATGTCAGGACCGGAAAGATAGAGTTAACAGGGTTGAGACTGACATCATCACAGAAATACAGTTTAAGACGCTGACCATTCACTTTGAAAGTACCCTTATCAGGGTGAGAAATTAAAACAGTACCATAAGAAAAGACTTCTAAAACAGTAAAAGGCGCAGACCAACGTGATTTTAATTTACCCGGGAATAAACGTAAATGAGAATTATAAAGAAGCACTTGGTCGCCCGGCTTAAAGATTTTTGGGTGCCTAAGATGTCGGTCGTGTAAACGCTTCGTCCGCTCTTTATAAAGTCTGTTATTTTCATACGCGTAAGAGCGCCACTCGTCGAGTTCGTTAAGTTGAAATTTTCTAAAATCGCCGAAAGAGTGGGGATCGAAGTTTAAAAATCGCAAGACCCAAAAGGCGCGGTGTTCTAACTCTACGGGTAAATGACACGATTTTCCATAAACCAACCGATATGGCGTACAACCGAGGGCGGTTTTGTACGCTGTTCGGTAGGCCCATAAAGCATCGTCTAATTTGGCGAACCAGTCTTTTCTAGATGTTGAAACAGTCTTTTCTAAAATTCTTTTTATTTCTCTATTCACTACTTCGACTTGTCTGTTAGTTTGGGGGTGGTAGGCAGTGGAAAGCTTATGAGTAACGCCATATTTAGTTAGGATTTTTGAAAATTGTGCGTTACAGAAATGGGAACCCCTATCACTAACGATAGCGCGCGGCGTACCGAATCGAGAAAATAATTTTTTGAGGAAATTAACTACGACTCGGGCGTCATTCGTAGGAAGAGCTTGGGCTTCGGCCCAATGTGAAACATAATCAACGGCAACTAAAATGTACTTGTTCCCGAAGCTAGAAGGAAAAGGGCAAACAAAATCAATCCCCCAGAGGTTGAAAACTTCGCACTCTAGAAAATAATTTTGTGGCATTTCATTTTTATTCGAAATATTCCCCGACCGTTGGCAACTATCACACCTACTCACAAAGGCATGCGCGTCTTTAAACAGGCTGGGCCAGTAAAAACCCGCGCTTAACACTTTGTGAGCGGTGCGAGCAGCTTGATAGTGCCCACCTGTCGGTCCTTCATGCAAATGTTTAATAATATATAATCCTTCATCAAAGGAAACACACCTCCTGATCACTTGGTCTGCACAGACTTTAAAAAGATGCGGGTCCTCCCAAAAGTAGTTCTTCAATTCAGAAAAGAATTTCTTCTTTTGCTGAGACGAGAACTCTTTTGGGAGCACACGAGCCACTAGATAGTTGGCGATGCGGGCAAACCAAGGAGAAGTAGATGTGTTAATTATGAACAGCTTCTCATCAGGAAAATAGTAATGAAAAAAATTTTCGTCTAATTGCTCGATAAACGGGTTTTCTAGGCGCGAAAGGTGGTCGGCGGCCAAGTTCTCGGCACCTCGCTTATCACGGATCTCTAAGTCAAACTCCTGGAGGAGTAAGACCCAGCGAATCAAGCGAGGCTTGGCATCCATTTTAGAGAGAAGATATTTGAGGGCCGAGTGGTCCGTAAAAACAATAATTTTTGAAAGAGTAATATAAGGGCGAAATTTGTCAAATGAGAATACTACAGCTAAGAGCTCCTTCTCGGTTGTGGTGTAATTTTCCTGTGCAGATGTGAGAGTTTTACTAGCGTAATAAATGGGGTGGAAGTTTTTGGAAATACGTTGACCTAGTACGGCTCCCACCGCATAACTACTCGCATCACACATTATTTCAAATGGAAGATCCCACACCGGAGCTATCATGATTGGCGCATTAACTAATTTTTCTTTTATTAAATTGAAGGCAGCTAGACAGAGGTCATCAAAGATGAATGGGGCGTCTTTTTCTAAGAGATGGGTAAGGGGCTTGGTGATTTTGGAAAAGTCCTTTATGAAGCGGCGGTAGAAACCCGCATGACCCAGGAAACTTCTTATGGATTTTATGTTCATAGGTGGCGGCAGTTTCTCGATAACTTCTATTTTCGCAACGTCTACTTTCAGAAATTTTATGTCCCAAAACTAACCCTTCCCTTACCATAAAATGACATTTTTCCCAATTTAAGGCGAGGTTAGTTTCTTCGCATCGCTCTAAGACTTTTTCGAGGTTCTCTAAGCAACTATCGAAGGAATTCCCGAAAACGGAGAAATCATCCATGAAGACTTCCATAATGCTTTCTACGTACTTGTCAAAGATGGCGAGCATACATCGTTGGAATGTAGCCGGCGCATTGCACAATCCAAACGGCATTCTTCGGTAGGCGAAGGTGCCGAAGGGACAAGTAAACGTAGTTTTCTCCTGGTCCTCGGGGGAGATGGGGATTTGAAGATACCCCGAGAGGCCATCGAGAAAACAATAAAAGCTATGTCCGGAAAGTTGTTCTAAAATTTGATCAATGAACGGCAAGGGGAAGTGATCCTTGCGGGTGGCGTCATTCAACTTACGGTAATCTATACACATTCGCCATCCGGTCACCGTCCGAGTCGGGATTAATTCATTATTTTCATTACTTACGACCGTTATCCCTCCCTTCTTTGGTACTACCTATACTGGGCTAACCCACTTACTGTCGGATATAGGATAGATAATTCCTGCGTCTAACAATTTCATAACCTCGCCCTTAACTACGTCTTTCATGTTTGGGTTTATACGGCGCTGAGGTTGTATAGAGTTACGTGAATTATCTTCCATTAAGATTTTATGAGTGCAGAAAGATGGGCTTATGCCCTTAATATCAGATATCTGCCAAGCAATAGCTTGGCGATGCTTTTGTAAAATTGAAAGAAGTTTATCCTTTTGTGCATCCGTGAGGTAGGCCGAAACTATGACAGGCAGCTTAGAGTCCTTTTCTAAGAAAGCGTATTGAAGGTGCTCTGGTAGTTCTTTCAGTTCCAAGGTAGGGGGGTCATCATACGAGGTCTTGGAAATTTGTTCTTTTTCAAAAACTATGTCCTCGTACACTTTTTTATATGTAAAATTAAAAGGGGTGTTGCTAGCGGCCATGGAGGCTTCGTGCAGCGATTCAGTTGGAAAAGTAGAAGAGGAACAGAAATCAAAAAATTCTTTTTCAAAATCAGAGGGGCGAGTGGAGGATTCTTCAGCTAGGTGTAGAGATTCAGTTGGAAGAGTAGGAGAGGAACAAAAATTGGAAAATTCTTTTTCAAAATCAGAGGTGGGAGAGAAGGATTCTTCACTTACGGTATCCATCAAAAAACAGGAGTCATCATTAGCTAGTGTGTTCTTCATCGAGGGGGTGATAGAGAAAGTTACCTCATCGTCGCCCACTCGAAGGAAGAGCTTACCATTGCTTACATCAATGATAGATCGGGAGGTGGCAAGGAAGGGTCGGCCAAGGATCAGAGGAACCTCGACGTCTTCTTTGATGTCTAAAATGACAAAGTCCACCGGGAAGATGAACTTGTCAACTTTGACTAGGACGTCCTCCACTATTCCTAACGGGTATTTGACTGACCTGTCGGCTAGCTGGATACTCATCGTGTGGGGTTGAGACTACCAATTCCTAACTTTTTAAACAACGAGAGGGGCATAAGATTAATACTCGCACCTAAGTCGGCTAAAGCGTGTTTGACAAAGAGATCACCAAAGACACACGAGATAGAGAAACTACCCAGGTCACTGATTTTCTTTGGTAATCCGTTTGTCAAAACCGCCGAGCACGCAGTATTTAACGTGACATGAGAAAGGTTCTCTAACTTCTTCTTGTTAGTTAGGAGGTCCTTAAGGTATTTTGCGTACTTCGGCATCTGGGATATGGCTTCGTGGAAAGGCAGATTTATGTGGATTTGCTTAAACATTTCCAAAAAATGGGTGTATTGATCATCCTGTCGTTGTTTATTAAGTTCGGAAGGGTATGGCGGGGATGGATTATTTTTAAAGGTGGGTGGTGGAGTGAATTCTTTTTCTACGA
The DNA here is from genome assembly GCA_039583875.1 of Platanthera guangdongensis. Taxonomy (NCBI): domain Eukaryota; kingdom Viridiplantae; phylum Streptophyta; class Magnoliopsida; order Asparagales; family Orchidaceae; genus Platanthera; species Platanthera guangdongensis. The sequence goes on from CM077159.1 coordinate 77,662,651, forward strand.
TAGGGGTGATAATTTCTTCGGCAGAGGATGGAATTTTTAAAAGGGGAACGGAGCTTTGATTTTCAAAAATGGGAGCGGAACTTTGATTTTTAAAAACGGGAGCGGAGCTTACCTCAGGTTCTTCACTTACCATACCGGGAACTTTCTTCCCACTCCGAAGAGTTATAGCTTTCGCTTGCTCTCTCGGGTTGGGCTCGGTATTGGAAGGAAGAGACCCTACGGGTCGCTCAGAAATCATTTTAGCGAGTTGTCCTACCTGATTTTCTAAGTTTTTAACACTTCCGGTTAAGTTCCTAATCGTAGCGTCATTAGCATTCATGTATTTTGAAAACACTTCCTCCAAATTTGGAGGTTTTGGAAAACTTTGAGGAGGTGGTGGTGGAGCCGAAAAATCACTTTGCGGTGGCGGGCGCACAGTATTCGATGGATTGCTCCACGAAAAATTCGGATGATTTCTTAACGCAGGATTATAACTATTCGGAAAATTAAAACCAGGAGGATGATAATTCGCAGCAGAAAAATTATTAAAAGCAGTTCTAGGCATATTATTTACATAATCCAAATGTTCGGCGGGAGGAGTTACAGATTCCCATACCTGAGGGGCGGAGGCAGCAGTCATCTCCGTAATTTTTTTGCTTAATATTTCAACTTGCAGTGCGAGTTGGGAGACGTTGTCCACTTCAAAGAGACCTGCAGGTTTGTTTGGGTGGGACCTAGGCACATTCCACTGGTAAGTGTTCATGGCCATGTCTTCAAACAGCTCAAGAGCTGCTTCCGGGGTCTTATGGTTTAAAGTACCGCCAGAAGCTGCGTCTATCATTTGCTTCATGCTTTGATTTAGCCCATTATAAAACGTCTGCACCTGCAACCATACAGGCAGAGCGTGATGTGGGCATCGTCTTAATAATTCTTTAAATCTTTCCCAGGTTTCATAAAGGGTCTCTGAGTCTATTTGTCCAAAGGCAGAAATGTCATTCCTAAGTTTAGCAGTTTTAGCAGGCGGAAAATACTTGGCCAAAAAATTTTCAGTTAATTGCGTCCAAGTAGTTATGCTATTTTTAGGAAGGGTGTTCAGCCACTGCTTAGCCTTAATTCTAAGAGAGAAAGGAAATAATCTTAGCCTAATAGCATCATTTGTGACACCATTTATCTTGAAGGTGTCACAAATCTCAAGAAAGCTGGCTATGTGTGCGTTCGGGTCTTCATCTTGAAGCCCGTTAAATTGCACATACTGCTGCACCATTTGAATTATGCTAGGCTTCAGTTCGAAATTATTATTATTTATTGCAGGGCGAACTATACTCGTTTCTGTACCCTCGAGATTCGGTCGTGCATAATAGGACATAGGCCTATGCACGGCTTCCTCCACGTTGGGTTCTGCCATTCTTAAGGTAGAAAATGACTCGGAATCCTCAACCGGCACTTGGGTAGTAGGGCCTTGAAATCGCGATCTTCTCCGAAGAGTACGCTCAATTTCGTGGTCCAGGTCCAAAGTAACCGACGGACTTCCGCGGGTCATACACTAGAAGACGAGAGGAGAAGCAAGACTAAAAAGTAAAAGAGCTAATGAAGTTGGAAAGATTTTTTTTTTTTGAAATAGATTTTTTATGTTTTAACTCCCGAACTTCCCAAGGGCTATCCGGTGAAGGGTTCGCAAGGTACTAGACAAGATAGTGGCATTTAGAGCCACTTTGCCCTTTTCTAGAGAGTTAGGTGGTGTAGAAAATTTTGTGATTTGGGTTTCTATTAAGAATGCGGTAATTAAAATCCAGCCATTTATCTCTGTGCGAGTAGGCGGAAAATAAAAGCTATACTCACGCACTCGATAGAAAATTAAAACACACCCACTCGACAGAAAGTAAACACACTCTACTGAAATAAATCCAGCCAATTAACTCAAGTGAGTCGGCGGAAAAATAAAAATACGCACACTTGCTTAAAATAAATCCAGCCAATTAACTCAAGTGAGTAGGCGGAAAAATTAAAAATACGCACACTTAACAAAATCCAGCCATTTAACTCAAGTGAGTAGGCGGAAAAAATTTAAGGAGGAGGCTGAGAAAGAGAAGTGATAAAATTAATATATTCGCGTTTTCAATTTATCAACAAGCGTTGCTTCCCCGGCAACGACGCCAAAAACTTGATTGTCTCTGAGATATCTGCAAGGAGAAAATAACCAAACTAACAATTCATCAAGGGAAGTATACCTATCGAAATGCAGCTAGAGGACACAAGTGTCGTATTGAAATCCGGGAACAGTTGAGTAAGCTTACTCACACGAAATCTATTATTTTATCGACGGCAAAATAAGGTTTAGCTAAATGTACTAAAAGAAGAGAACTACTTGCATGAAAAGATAAAGAGAGCTAAAAGAGCGATTAACTCAAGCTTAGTAATGATGAAGGGAAAAATGCACTCGATCAGAAATCACCTCGGCAAGAGTGGTTAGAAAAATACGATAAATAAACCTTAGCTAATTAGGGTAAAGATCCTTTACCGTGGAGGTTCCATGAATATTGACACGCTTCTCTCGAAGGCCGTGCCTAACTGAGTTTAGGAAGGTCCGACCGACTTTCGCCTAAATCGGAGGCCTAAAACTCGCTTTACGCGGTGAACCCCTCTAATGGATTTTACTCCAATCCGGGAGATTTGAACGTCTGCCTCTCTCGAGGGGTGCGAACAACTCCCTTTACTCTTGAGTGCTCATTTCAAACTTTCGGCCTCTCGGCTAGCCTAGAATGAAAGCAAACGTGGAGAGTATATATCGATAATATACCTCCAACCCGTGATAAATCAAGAGTAATTCAAAGCTAAACCCTAAAAAGAAAAGGTAAGATTCAAAGCATCATAACCTAATCACTCGAACCTCGGATCAATTAGATCGAGTACATGGAGGATTAGTTAATCATGGTGAGGTGGAAGAGGGGGATGAGTAGAAGAAAAATACTGAAAACAGAGCAGGAACGAAAAAGAAAACAACACTTTTTATTAAGAGAAACAGTGATCTTACAGCTTGAAAACTAGAGATTACAAGAACATGAAAAGGAAACTATGCTATTATTAGCATCATACTACAGAAAGAAGCTAGGAGCTAATACAGGGAAAGCATAAAGCTAGAGCTACGAACTAAAAATGGAAAGACATGCTTAAAAAGTTCAGAAATACAAAGGACAGAACCTCCCCTCTCAAAGCAAAAAGTTGTTCTAAAACCCCTGGAGTTGGGCTCTATTTATAGAATTTTTCGGGTCGGGTCACGCCCCCCTGTCACGCCCTGGTCGGGCGTGACCCTGGGGCATGACACATTCGGCGCGACTTTTTCGGGCAGGAATTGAATTCTGACGGAGTTGTTGCGGTACACGCCCACAGGTCACGCCCTGGTAGGGCGTGACCATGGGGCGTGTTCTTTGCGGCGTGACTTTGGGAGCTGAAATTGAATGCTGGAGGTGACGGGCGGAATTGCTGAAGTACACGCCCATATGTCACGCCCGGGTCAGGCGTGACCCTGGGGCGTGACACTTTCGGTGCGATGGTGGAGCGGGAAAAACGAGCGCGCTGCGGCGATTCCTCGGAACCTGGGGACACGCCTATAGTACACGCCCGTGTCGGGTGTGTCACGGGCGTGACCGAGGGCGTGTACACTAAGTTTCCACGGAATGCAGTTTCGGATCAATTGCTTCATTCCTCTGGGTTACACGCCCTAGGTACACGCCCTGGTAGGGCGTGACCTTGGGGCGTGTCACAGCAAAATTCGGCTGAAAGCCGTGAAAACCTGCAAAAAGCAGAAAAAATGCATTAGCGACAAAAATATATACAAAGGGGAATCAAAACAAGTACTTTACAAGACATGATTGGCTTTAAAACCCCGAAAATATCCTAATAAAATTGACTGCAAACGTATTATCATTGGGCCCTTCGGTGAGTGCAACCTTCATTAAGAACTCACCCGGATCTCACGTCTCAGAGCACACAAAAGAGGAGTTCCCGTCGAGCCAGGCGAATGGTTGCCCAGGTGGGCACTCACCCCTCAGGGAAATTAAAGGAGGCGAATGCATTGTTCTCCCAGCACTCGCTCCTTCAGGCAAGTGGTGGCTTCACGGATCATTCTCCCAGTGGGGTCCAGAGGTAGAATTACATGGATGCCCTAAGTGGTCTTCATTTAACCATTCAGAACAGCGGAGTTACGATGTTGGCAGACCCAGTTGGGATGTATATAGACATTTAGAACAACGAAGCTATGCTATTTGCAGGCCAGGTCTTGAAAACTATAAATAGACCCAAGTGGGTACCTCAGAAGGTATGCTTGTTAGTGCTCTCAGTCTTTCATACTCTCAAACTAACTTGTGCCCTGTTCTTCTTGCGCTTCCTGAGGTATCATTAGCTCAGCACCTCCGGATTAAATACTTACATTCTTCGATGGCTGGATATAATACTTACATTCACCAAGAACTGGATTGAATATTTACATTCTCCAACAATGCTCCCTTGGCCAGGATTGGCCCTGCAATCCGATAGAATCCTTACATTCTCCGACATTTGGATTGAGTTAAGACACTATCTGACGCTACCATGAGCTTGCATTCCACCAGCTTCCAGGACTCATGCCATCAAAGATAAAATAGCAAAAACAATGCTAGCATATCAACATAGGCACAAATGCGTTACAAAAAATCACCAATGGCATTGACAAACATACAAAAGACACAATAATGCAAAGACAAATATATCAAAGAATACTAAAATAAAAGTACAAGATGCTACTCTCTGGCCACATCTACAACAAGCTCAGGGCTCACCAACTTCGTCATCAAAAATATCACCAAAACTGATGCCAGATGTGTCGCATCCCAGGATCCCGCTAATAAGAAGAAAAGCCTTCGAAACTCCATGCCTAAGTGCCAATTCACGAACTTCCTCTATCTGAGGCTCTAACTCCATGGTTTAGATCTCATCGCAAACCTCCTCGCCAATCAAGCAATGATCCCGCATAAAATCCAAGGATTCCATCTACTCTGCAAACGCGACATCCTTAAACTCTGACACACGATCATCAGAAGATAACACCTCGACCTGGGCCTTTGCCATATTGAGCTCAGTCTCTAAATGGGAAGTCTCCTCCCGGGCACGCTTCAGCATTTGTGCAGTCCTCTCCACCAGGGATTTCTCCACCTGAAAGGACGCCCGAGTCTCCTCCAATTCCGCCTTGAGCACTGATCCAATCTAGCAAAAACGAGAAACTTCTCGGTCATGATCATCCCTCAGAGCCGCAAGGGAGTCCGCCACTGCTCGAAACTTCTCCTGAACAGCCATATAACCATCTTTCAAGCTCACGTAGTGGTCATTCCAAGTAACAAAAAATTGAGTCTGGGCCTCGATCAACAAGAGAAATATGGTGAAATGTCAGTATAACACAAACGATAAAAGAATATCAAAAATAATCTAACTTGCTCACCGCTTTGTTCATCGCCTCGAAAGAATAAGATAACCTCGTGGCAGCCACCTCCGTAGGAGGAACCCGGGGGGGGGGGGGGGGGGGGGGGGGGGGGGGGGGGGGGGGGGGTTGAACATCTAAGCACATGTACCTGGGGGTATCCCCACCTCGACCATTAATAGTAGTAGTCTTACCTTGAGAACTTTAACGAGGCACTGTACCACTGCCCTTTCGACGCACTGTAATGGCCTTCCTTTTCTGACCACAATCTGAAGATGCCTCGAGAAGACGCCCAAAATCTGAAGAAATGCTACACTGCAGCAAGTGTTTTTCCTCCTTAAATGAGGAAATACAGAAGGCCCGATTCACCAGCTCACGAGGCTCTAAAAATCCTAACATTGGAGAAAAATCCCGCTCCTTCCCCTTTTGGCGACGACAATGCTCGGGCAACACATTCCATAATTTAGGCAAGCCACAAGAATTTTTCACATAACCAAATAAAGTATTACCATGGAGGCGGTCAGTCTGAGTCTCAAAGTCAAGCCAATTCTTGTTACTGTGAATTTCAACACGGTCACCGCCGTTAGAATGAAGGTCACACCAATCTCTAAAGCAGTCCAAAGAAAGTCTCCCGCCATGCTCGCGAAAAACGACGATCAGTCCTATCATGCAAACTCCTAGAGGGGTAAACTGGGAAATCAGCATATCACAAAATTTCAAGATCTAGATTGCTTCGTCACATGGTGGAAATCGAAAACCTGGTCTCAAGGTACTCTCACAGATCGTCAACCAACCTCGTGGAGGATTTTGAACTCTCTCCTCAACACGCAGTATCTTCACTTCAATGTCGGCGGGCAGCCCAAGCCTCCTCCTCTAAATTGCAATTTGATCGTCAGTAAGGGAGGAATGCAGACACATCGGTCTCGTAGTATGCTTCGAACCATGACATAAAAACGTTAGAATGGTCTTAGGTAAAATGATCTTAAAAACAAAAGGTCTTCTCCCCTAACGTGCGCATAAGGGCACGTCACACCACAAAACCAAAGCACATATGTCCTAGTACCACATGTTTAAGCCTGCATGCACATGCAATCCTGTGTGCACGCACGCATGGGCTGGTTTGCATCTGACCTAGAGCACGTACGCAAACTCTAAACATATGCAATCAGACAAGTGAACCTGTGCCCACTCGAAACCACGAGCACACGTGCAATCAACATCATGGGAGCGGGTACAAGCGAACACGTACATGCACAGCCACACGCACCCACATGTGATCGAGCGCGTGCACGCAATCAGTCACGAGCGCGCCCGCACGCGATCAGGCGCACGCCCGCAAGGGGTCAGGCATGCTCGCCTGCATTCCATCAAGCATGCGCGCACGGGTGAGATCAGGCGTGCGCGCCCGGGAGCGATCAGGCGTACGCGCCTGCGCTCGATTAGGAGCGCGCGCGCCCGTGCTCCATCAGGAGCGCACGATCGCCCGCCATCAGACCCACAAACAGACATGCGGGTGCGCCCACTCAGCGTGCCCGAGTACGCCTTGACTACCATCCCCGAGCATATTTGCCGGCGCGATCCCTTCTTTCATCGGCACCGTCGCTCTGTTCTAATGTCGTGTGCAAAAGAGAAGGCGTCGGCTCGCACCAGCACGGCCCGCCACCTCTCCTTCTACTACTTGGCATATTTTAATGTTTTACCTGAGCTTGTAGGGTGCCATCATCCAACGTCTCTAGCCTTTCACCGTTAATTGTCGCAGCCTCCATGAAGAAGAAAGAGATCCCTGTTCTCTCGCTCGCACCAATATCCAACAACACAGAATATCAGGGGGCAAATGATGGGGATGTGATCCCCGATTTATAATAGAGATGGGGTGCACGTAGAAACACACCCCATGATCTCCACCCAAAAGGAGTGGGATCATGGGTTAAACCGCACGCATCATCACCACGCCTGATAACCTGCGCGCCAATCCCATCTCCAGCGGCGGTTGAATCGCCGCGAGTGCCGCCTCACGAGCCGCCGGCCGCCACCTCTCTCGGCCGCAGGAGTGCGGCTTAGAGTGTGCCTGGGCCGGCCGACCCTCCAAGTCCACCGGTGTATAGCTAAGGGGGGCCACTGGTCGCCCTCTCTCGTTCACCTGCAAGCGGCACAGGGGCGGTCCAGGCAGGCCACCCATCCTCGGCCACCGGCGGGCGGCCCAGAACGCGGCCGGGTTGGGCGGCCTTACTTGGCCGCCAGAGTGCGGCTTAGGGAGCTGCCCCCAGCCATCCCCTTCCTCGGCCATCGGCAAGCGGCTGAGAAGATGGCCGAGCTTGTCGCCATTCCACACCCACCAGAGTGCAACCAAGGGAGTGACCACCGTCGACCCCCTTCCTCAGTCGCCAACGAGCAGCCAAGAAGACGGCTGAGCCGTCCCCCCTTCCTCGGCCTCCGACAAGCGCCCGAGAAGATTGCCGAGCCAGCCTCCCTTCCTCAGCCGCTGGAGTGCGGCCAAGGGAATGACTGTCGACCGCCCATTTCCTCGGCCACAGGCAAGCTACCGAGAAGACGGACGAGCCGACCGCCCTTCCTTGGCCGCCGGAGTGCGGCCGAGGGAGCGGTCGCCTGCCTCCCTCTTCCTTGGCCGCCGACCCCACACTTCTCGGCCAAACGACAAGCAGTTGAGAAGGTGGCCGAGCCGGCCGCCCCTCCTTGATCGCCGCCTTGCAGCCAAGGGGCGGCCTCCCTTGCCACTGGCGAAGGAGACGACAAGTTCTCCACCACTCTGTAGCGATTTGTCCCCACTGTCTGATCACATCGGGCCACTTCGGGTCGTTTGATTTGCGTGTAACCACCCACTAACTGCCAAGTTAGTGGGAGGAAATATTATTATTATTTTAATTGGTCTCTAAATAGTGAAATTAATGTGCCCCTAAAATATAGTAAAAATATTTATGAAGGTGCTTATGGTGTACGGATAACTGCCTAACCACAATAACCACCACCTGGAGGCTATAAAAGGAGCCACAGGCCTCCTCATTTCTCATCTTTTTCTCCCCAGGTCTTCTTCTACCTCATGTCAGAGCTCTGTCGACGAGCCACTGCTCTTCCCCCTGGAGCTCTCCTATGAGATTCCTTCAAGCCTGCATAATCCGTCTAAGCCCACAACAGAGCAAGTCCCCCAGCCATCAAGTGTGCAGACACGAACATTCCAGCTTCAACACCACCTTGCCCGATTGACGATCGACATCATCATCCTCCTGGCATCGCCAATTATATGTCGTCGACCAATGAATTCGGCCTCCTACATCGCGTATGGCGGCATGTCTCCCACCGAGCTTAAAGTGTTCTCCCCCTCATCTCCAAAAGTGTAACGAGCAGCGACTTGTCGCCCTCGATTCATCACACAGATTGTAACCATAAACGAAATAGTGTACTTTGACCGGCATAGATCCGGTCATGTGGTTTTTTACCCAGTTGAGGGGTTTGTCCACGTTCAAACTTCTTGTATACAATCGATCTATTTCATTGACTATGTGCGCGCTCGACCGTTTCGAGAGCTAAGATGGTGCAGGTTCTTCCGGACTGACCAGGACGTCGAGTTAGACCTCGACAACTCTCTTTATAATGACTATCTATACCATAGAAGAGCCTCTTCAGCCTCATAACATTGCGGCAAACATAATCTTTTTCATCTCCCTCCTTCCATCCTTCTTTCCCCAATCCCCCAAGTGTAGTTCTATCGAAATTCAGCTGAAGGGCACCAAATATCGAGTTTCTCCTCTATATATCTACAAATTTCAAGATCTAGCATCTTCTTGTTGGGTGTTTCCCTCAAATCTTCAGAATCTTGTGGATATGATACATAAGTTCATCTAGTTACACATGTCCTTGAGGCATGTTGCGGTCTGCTCGGGGCTCCTGGGAGACCGAGCCTCATGAACCGTCATAGACCGCTGAGCGTTTGAGAATGAAAACTTAAAAAGTTCTTTAATCAAGGAGAGAATTTTGATTACGTGGAAAACACACAATCGGTGTGAAAAGCCTCGCGGTAGATTCGCCGTCGACCTAACTTCCACTATTCCAGAGTTCATTACACAGGTGTTCAGATGAAGGTGAGGGCGAAAGGCCGCTTCTCGTTACACTTTTATAGATGATAGAGTTAGGTGGAGTTCAGAGCGTCGCGGCCTCCTTGCGTGCTTCTAGGTTCTCTGTGCTCTTCTTAGAGTACTTCCCAGTGGCCATTTGGGGATTCGTTGCTTCCTTTAACGTCTTGCACGTGACTGAAGACTTTGTCCTTAGCCCAGGAAAGTGCTCACTTTCAAGCTCTTGCCTTGGTTCAGGCGAACTTCATTAACCTAAGTGTTCACCACCAGAGTTGCTTGTCAGTGAACTACCTACAGAGAGAGGGAGAGCGTAGAGAGAGAGTAGAGAGAGTGTGTGGAGGGAGAGGAAAAAAGGGCATAGTTTGTGAACCAAAAAAATAATCCAAATGAAGAAAAATTGGGTCTATTAATAGAATTTAAGGGGGCAGTCAGTAATGTTTCCTAATAACTACCGAACTGGTGAATGAGAGCGCTTGGATACAAGCAGACAGATCACAATTTTTGGAAAGTGGTGATACTCCCCCCGGGTTGAAAGGGAACCTGCGCGCGAAGAATGGCGGCCAAATGATGATAGTCAAAGCGGCGACCACAACTCTAGCCCTCCTCTGCATGGCGGGCGACAGACAGGGGCGATCGACCACTGCTAGGCGGCAGAGCCCAACACTAGCGGGGTGTTGAATCCCTAGTTAGATTTGGGTTAGGTTCACTAAATTTAGGATGTTTGACCCAACATGTATAGTCAGGGTCATGATTGTGTCCTATAGTTTAGGCCAGGTCCTTAGAATCAACACTACTTGGACCAGCCATCAACATACTGCAAAAGAATCAAGACTTAGAGAAATATCAGACTCAGAAAATTAGCTCGACGTTCGTTGAACTCAGGTCGACGAAAGTCGTGCTCAGCTCGACGAAATCAGAGACAATTCTCTGAGCTGAGCTCGACGAACTTGAATCCCAGTTCGACGATTTCCAGAGTATAATTCAACATTCCAAGTACAGAATTCTTCACTTAACTCCAGTCTACAAACTTAGTGCTCAGGTCGACGAACTTAATTCTCAGGTCGACAATTGCTGGGTATTCTACTTCAACATCTTATTCCAGAAACATCTAAGTTCAGGATCACACTTCAGTCGATGAACACAACTTCTCAGCTCGATAAACTTAGACCACAGTCTTGGCAAAATTTATCACGTAGTAGTTAGAAGCTCTCAGCTCGACGAAACTAGTTCTCAGGTCGACGATTTCTGGACATGTTACTTCAACATTCTTAAGTCCAAGAAACATGGAATTCTGAACTCTAGTCGAAAAAGTTACACTCTCAGCTCGACGATCTTGATGAACAGAGTTGGCAAGGTTCCAGAGAAAGTAGTTATCTATTCTTAGGTCGACGATCTTAGATCTCAGCTCGACGAACAACTATTTTCTGGTCGACGAACGTGACTTCTCTGCACGACGAACTCTGGACACAGATTGACGAATTCTGCTCAACGATTTCTGTGAAGTTCCAGACTTAGAAATTTCCCTCCTTCTGTCCTTTTCTATTGCAATAATTCCTGAGTAATCAATGCTTAAATATTCTCTAAATATTACTGTTAGAATCAGGCATTGATTACGGTCTTCATCAGGGTTATTGCTTGCCGCTTTTCCATGGGACAGTTGGAGAAACCAATCAATGCAAATACTCTCCAGGCCGTTAGAAATCAATGCAGAAAGGAATTCAAATTTCAAAAGGAAATTTATATGGAAAATATAAAAGAGATTTTTGTTTCTCTTCCTGTACAACACAAGTCAGAAAAACACAGTGAATAAGCATCTTCTTCTCCCTCTCGACAGCACACTGAGCAATAAGAGAGAGATACTTACAGAGAATACAGAACACAGTGATATACATAAACAAGCACTAGACCAGAGAAAGAACATCAAGCTGAAGAAGAAGAACAACAACTATTTAAATCAAGAGTCTTCTTCTGTCTTCATTCCAGGATTCTTCAAAGGACAATAAAAATTCTATCTGTCAAGAAGTTCCTGGAGTTCTTCTGGTCAAAGCAAAAGTTTGAAGACCTATCACCCTGCAGCAAGGCTTCAACTTCCTGAATAATTATATATCTCAGGGGGAGCCTTTGCTAACATCATTTTTCCACTAGAGTCTTCTCAGTTGTATCTGAGGAAGAGAAGACAAAATCACTCTCTCATCCCCCACTGCATAAAGGGTTCTTAACTCCCTTCAAAAGTTATTCCTCGTTGCAAGTCACCTGATCAAAATACTTGAGGTTTGGTTTTTGAGCACATGATCAAAACCTCATTGGTGGCAGTCAGCTGATCAAAAACCTGAGTGGATTTCTACCAAGGTGGTAGAAGAGTGGAAGTACCCAGGTTGGGGAACCACTATAAAATTCTTGTGTTGTTTGGGTTGCTCTTTTCTTTTGTTCTTGTTGTGGCTTTACTAGTTAGGCTACTGTGTTTGTGATAACTTTTATTTGTTGTGCCTGTGTTAGACCATATTATTTTAGGACTAAGTTTTGAGTTACAGCAAAAGTTTTAAAAACCCAAATATACTCTATTCACCCCCCTCCCCCTCTAGAGTATACCAGATCTAACCCCTAGATTTTAATTGGTATCAGATCAAGGTTCCTTTGGTTGTACAAGCTAACCCTTGAACCAAAGATCCTAAGTTAGATCTGCTTTTTTATTTCTATTAATATTATACACACAGCATGACACAGAACAAATACTATGCAAGCACCAGACCTCCAGTGTGCAACCTAAATAGTTTTGCCATCTAGAAGGCAAGAATTAAGTTATATATGAACTCTTTTGATGAGGATATCTACAATTCCAATGTGATAGGTCCTCCTCAACCATCTGCCTCTACATCAACATCCAGTACTAATGCAGTTCCACCACCTGAGTGGACTGAAGCCCAGAAGAAAGCTAAAGTTACTGATGCCAAAGCCATGAATATTCTGGCCCAAACAATGTCAGATGACATTTTCCAGAATGTGGCTGAATGCATATCAGCCAAGGCCATCTGGGATTCTCTAAATCAAATGGTGGCTGGATCTCCTGATGAAAGAAAAGATAGAAGATCCAATCTCATATCACAATATGAGAACTTCAAGAAGGAGGAAGCAAACTCAGTTGCAAATATGTACAATAGGCTGAGCTCAATCATCAATGAGCTAAAGACATTAGACAAGGACATCACCCTCACTGAGGTGAATGACAAAATCCTCATGTGCTTCCCAAGCTCATGGGATTCAAGGATCTGGCCAATCAAGGAGGCCAGGAGCCTAAATGAGATTTTCAGAGAATCTCTTTTAGGAAAGCTTAAGTATTATGAGAAGCCGATCAAATCTAGAGAAGCAGCTAAGCAGAGAACACCTCCACCAGCAAGGAAGGAGCATATCGTAGCTTTTAAGGTTGTTGAAGAAAATGAAGACTCAACTGTGAATGAAGAGCTGATGAGTCTCTTTGCCAAGAGATTCTATAAAATGGCAAGGAAGGATTTTAGAAGAAAGTCATCTAGGCAGGATGACAAGCCAAAGTATGACAAAACCTCCACTAAAGAAGAGGTTTGCTTTGGCTGTAGGAAACCTGGACACTTCATCTCAGAGTGTCCAGAAAATCAAAAGAAGGAAAAGAGAAGATAGAAGGATTCTAGAAGACAGCAAAGCAACAGGCCCTCTTCCAGCAAATACAAGAAGAAGGAGAAGGAATTTGTAGCTGAATCCTGGAGTGAAACTGAGGATGAATCCACATCCTCCAGCTCCAGTGAAGATAAGGAAGAGGCAAGGGCCAAATAAGCATGTCTTATGGCAATTGATCCCTCCAGGAGTCAATCAGAAGAAGAAGATTCTGACAATGAAGAAACTTCAGAGACAAAAGCTAATCAGGTACTTTTATCCTTTGACTATAATTCTGATGCTTTTAAAATTGAATTTAAAACTATGTGCATTGATTTAATAAATTCTGAAAAATAAATCAAAACACTTATGGAAAAACTAACTAGTCAAGAGACACTGAAATCTGAAAACATCAAGCTAAAAGATGAACTTACATTAGCTAATGAACAAATTATTCTGTTAAAAACTGAGTTATGTGAGGCCAAACAACTTGAGGAATCTCTCAATGGGAGAAGCCTTAAGCTGATGGACATCGCAAGCACAGTCAATGCCAGACTAAATGACAAGCTGGGCTTTGGTGCTTCATCAAGTTTGCCCCCCATTCTTAAGAAGAATTTTTTATCAACCCCCATTAAATTTGTTTATGCTAAGGGCAAAGAAATAACAACCATTAAACAAACCATAGAAGAAATTCCTAACTTAAAAAGTCAAAATAACAGAAACCAGAAAACAAGTAAAAACAAAGTTCAACAGATTTCGTCGAACTTAGATCGACGAAATGTAGCCAATTCGTCGAACTCTAGTCGACGAACGCTGAATGCAAATTTATATAATAATCATTCATCTTACTGCGACCGACGAAATTTATATGGTTCGTCGAGCAGAGATCGACGAACTTGGGCCACAGAAAATGAACTTGTTTATACTTTGAGCAAAGATCGACGTTCTCATCCCATTTCATTGAACTCTGGTCAACAAACTCACAACAATTAGTCAAACCCAGTCAGACTTAACAAAAACTATAATTATAACACCAACTCAAATCAAACTAAGAAACCATTTAACCCACTTGCAGATCGGACAATACCTCCAAGAAGATATCATCCATTAGAATATAAATCACAACCTGAGTACTCTGTGATATCCAGTTTTTCTTATCAACAATATAAAGGACCCAAGGTAACCAGGGTCAAGAACAACTAATTGTTTTCATTGCAGGAAAAGGGTTGTCCAGTAATTAATCAAACATGGTACCTGGATAGTGAATGCTCCAAGAACATGACTGGCAGCAAGGACAACCTATATAATTACAAGTCCAAGCTGGGACCAAAGGTCATCTTTGGTGATTCAAAGTGTGGCCAGTCTGAAGGCTATGAAGAAGTAAGGATTGGAGCAGTCACATTCAAGAAGGTGACCTATGCAAATGGACTCAAGCATAACCTCATCTCCATAAGCCAATTATGTGATGAAGGTTATCAGGTACATTTCAATTCAAAAACTTGTATTATTTCTAATAAAGAAAAACAAAATGTTTTAATTGGAAATAGACAAGGAAATATTTATTTAGTTGATTTCTTTCTGCTAATTTAGATATTTGTTTGCTTAATCTAGTTTGCAGTCAAAATGAATTATGACATAAAAGGCTAGGACATGTAAACATGAAAAAGATTACTAGGCTGTCTAAAGACAACCTTGTAAGAGGTTTATCTTATGGTCCCTACAAGATGGAAGGCCTTTGCAGGGCTTGTCAACTAGGTAAGCAAACTAAATCTAGCTTTAAGTTAGTAAATAAGAGTGATTCACCTAGGATTTTGTATTTGCTACATATGGACCTCTTTGGACCCATTGTTGTATAAAGCCTAGGAGGGAAATCCTATACCCTAGTTTTTGTAGATGACTTCTCAAGATTCACTTGGGTGTTCTTTCTGAGATCAAAGTCAGATACTTTTAAAGTTCTTACAGATTTTCTCAGGACCATACAGATTGAGTACTCTACTCATGTTGCATTGATCAGAAGTGATCATGGTACAGAGTTTGAGTCTCTTCTAATGCATGAGTTCTGTGAGGAGGAAGGTATCAGGCCCTACTTCTCAGCTCCTAGAACTCCCCAACAAAATGTGGTAGCTTAAAGGAAGAATAGAATCCTGATTGAAGTGGCAGGCACATTACTTGAAGATGCTTATATGCCCCTATCCTTTGGGGCAGAGGATGTAAGCACAGCAAATTATGTACTGAACAGAAGTTTGATACACAAACTAAAGAATAGGACTCGCTATGAATTACTTAAAGGGAAGAAACCTAAAATCACCTATTTTAAAGTATTTTGTTGCATATGCTATATACATAATAACAACAAGAAATACATTAGAAAGTTTGAAGTTAAGGCTAAAGAGGGAATTTTTTTAGGATACTCCCATGTAAGCAAAGCTTATAGGGTATTTAATAAATCATCATTAAAAATTAAATAGTCAATTCATGTTACTTTTGATGAGGAACCAGATACCCCTACATGCCCCAAGCTAGCTCCTTTGGCCTCAGTAGAGAAGGTATCAACTACTGGAAGAACAGTTTTTGGCATAGAGAAGCTCTTGACGATCTTCCTTTCTGCCGCAAGTTGTTCTTCCAACTTGTCGACTTCCTCCTGCTTAAGATCAAGGATTTTGAGAGACTCTGAATGCTTTGAAGTTAGGTCAAGGTGCTCCTGTCGGAGAGAAATCAAACGGGTGACCTCTTCCCTTAGGGAGACACACTCACCCTTAAGGAATTTCACTTCCTTTTTCTCAGCCTTCAATCTCTTACGACACTCCTCGAAAGTGTTGAGCAGAAGCTCATACTTCTCGAGGAGCTCCGCTTCACGGGCCTAAAGACTATCTTCAGGTTCATCATCCTGAGACTCAGGATCAGATTCAGAGTCGGAGAGAGGGGTGTGAGCTTTTACCTTCCCAGTAAATGGGGGGCATTCTCCTTCTGAGTCGGAGCGACCCACCAGCCCGAAGTAGGCTTCCTTATCATCACTGGAGTCTGATGAATCAGACTCACTCAGTGTCTTTGGCCTTTTGGCGATGTAGCTCCGCTCTTTCTTCCTATCTCTAGAGGATTTGTGCTCCTCTCCTTTCCCTTTTTCTCTCTTGCCTTGATAGCAGTCGGCCACGACGTGTGCTGGCTTATTGCATCCAAAGCAAATAATATCAGAGGAGCGATGTTTGTTCGGTTTAGAAGCATACCTGTCAGAAGAATAATTTTTCTTCTGATGCCTAGAGGAGGAGCCATCTTTCTTTCTTTGATTCCTCATCTTGAGGAACTTCTTGAACTCTCGGGTGATGAGGGAGAAATCCTCCTCCGACAGCTCTGAGCTGGAGGAGCATGGCTCGGACTCCTCCTCCTCATCCTTTTTCCTGGCACGGTATGAAACTGCACCCTTGCCTTTTCTGGAGTGAGTGGCTTTTAGAGCCACAGTCTTTTCTTTGGCTTCAGCCTTCTCTGCTTCTTGTTCTGCTTTCCTGGTGTTCAGTTGAAGCTCATAGGACATCAGCTTCCCAAACAGAATTTGTGGGTCTGTTTCAGCTAGTCTGCCAAACTCTCGGATGGCGCAGATCTTTGTGTCCCATTCCTTAGTAAGGGACCTAAGGAATTTATCATTTAGTTCACCATTAGTGAACACCCTTCCGTATCCTTTGAGGGCATTGACAATCTTGAGGAAGTTGTCGAAGGTGACTCCGATCTCTTCCTTAGGCCCTTGTCTGAAGCCCTCATATTTCTAGTTCAGAAGGGATCTCTGATCATCCCTCACTTCATCAGTGCCCTCCATTAGAATAATCAGGCAGTGCCAGATCTCCTTTGCTGTCCTGCAGTTGCTGAAGTTCTGCATCATTGAGTCATCGACCGCGCTGACCAGAATGTTCTGCGCCTTCTTATCAAGCCCCACCAGCACCATCTCGTCCTTGTCCATTTCAGAAATTTTCTTTGGTACTTTCTTCGTAGGATCAATGGTGGAGACCTTAGTGGGAACATAAGGTCCCTCCTCCACGATCATGAAGAGTCTAGGATCAACTGCTTCCATGTAGAATCTGATCCTTTCCTTCCAGATAGGAAAGTTGAGCCTGGTGCACACGGGGATCTTGCCTGTGAACTTGAGCCCGTCCATAGTAGATGTTTGCCTTCTTCTTGACACTAGCGGCAGGATTCAACTCAAGGTGTTAACCTTTTTGATGAGCAACCTCCCACTGATACCACTTGAAAGTCCACCTAGTGTCAACTATCTTCACCTATGGGGGGGGGGAATAGGTGACGTGCAGCGTTTTTGCAGAATTTAAATTGTACCTTGACACGAAAATAAAACAACACAGCACAAAAGAGTACACAAGCTATTTATAGTGGTTCCCCGATTTGGGTACATCCACTTTCCCCCTTCGACCTATCTCCCAACAAGGGACGACTCGGTCACTTCTCCAACAGGATTGAAATCCAATCCTTGCACTATCGGAAGGAACCCTTCCACACGTAGGAGTCAACACTCCCACAACACGGGTTGCACCCAACCTTTACAACTAGGAACCAACGTCCCTTTACAATAAAAGTAAAACTAGAATGCACAAGAGATACAAACTACGTTTGGAGACTAAGGTGTCCCTCTTCGTTGACGACGTGTTTTTGAAGTCCACGAAGAGTCCACAACCCTAGATCTCTCTTGGAGAGAATCTCCCCGGAACCGGCGGCGGCAAGATGGGCGGCGGCTAGGTTCACGGGATCGGTGGCGACAATGATATGCGCCTGCTGTACTCTGGAGATCCAAACTTTGTAGCGAAGCTAGCTAGGTCTACCAACGGTCACACTAGGATCAATCGTCTCGATCGATCCGGATGGGGAAGATTTTCTCGATCAACAAATCGAGAGACAAGAGATCTCCGGTTAGACATGTGAGACTCTAAGCTTGGCTAAGCTTCTGTCGCCGGAAGATCAGGAAGAATCGCGATCAAAAGCGGCGACCAACTAGCGCGAGCGGCGACGGCGGCGGCGGAGCAGTTTTACGATTTTAGGTCAAGATCGTCGCTCGGCTTCTTTCTGTGTGTTTTTTTTTACTGTTCAAAAATACCCGTATATATATACACAAGTAAACACCTTAATGACCATTGTGGGTCCCACAAGAAGAAACCCTAAATCTCGTTCAAAATAGTGTTAGCGGCAGAATCCGGTCCAGCTATTTCCCGAAAATTGCCCAAGTAAAAATCGGCGAGAATCACCTGTGATTCTCGTCGAATCGTCGAGAATCAAGGGTGATTATCGACGATTCGGCGAGAATCACAAAGTGATTCTCGACGATTCGTCGAGAATCACAAAGTGATTCTCGTCGAATTTGACTTGATTGCACTCTGATTTAGCCGGCGAGAATCAGCCAGTGATTCTCGACGATTCGGCGAGAATCACTAGTGATTCTCGCCGAATCGGCGAGAATCACTTGGTGATTCTCGTCGATTCTTACTTCGATGATTTTTCGTCTTACGCCTCTGAGCTGCTCTTTGACTCATCCTTGCTCCTTGTCTGCTCTTGCATAAACATAGCCCTGTACTGAAAGTAAGTGCACTCCAATAGAGAGAGTACACGTAGGCCAACACACTGATCTGCTCAACGAGGGATTACGTCGTGCAGACCCGTGTATATTGACATACTGCACCCTGACATTGGTGTGCACTTAGCGTCGAATAACTGCAAGCACAACTTGAAATATTTTGTCAAAAACATTGCCTATTTACCTTAGCTTGTTCAGGGGCTTCTTCAAATCAAGTACGTTGTGGATACAATACCTAACAATCTCCCCCTATTTGAAGAAGCCTAAACCCTACAAGCTAATGTGAATAAAGCGTATGGGAATGAAAATCATAACCTTGAAATTTAGCGGAGAGAGATATTCATTACCAATACCAATTTCTTGGGAGCAAACTTGGAGCCACCTTAGCCTTAGCCGAGAGGGTAATCTCCCCCTTTTCGGCTTCTGCAAATCTGGGTCTGTTGCATTTGACCCCTTGCTCCCCCTCAGTTCTTGCACTTGTGCTCTCACTTGAGTTCCTGGCAGAGGCTCCCCCTAGATGCACGAGCCTGGAGCTTCTGTAGTCTTCATTCCTCGTAGTTGAGCATCCCCAATTCAGTTTTGAAAAGACTGAACTTGGCCTCGTCTAAGGGCTTTGTGAATATATCTGCAATCTTCTTGTCCGTGGGGACATAACAGAGAGAGATGTCCTTGTTCTCCACGTGCTCCCGAAGGAAGTGGTATCGCACTTCAATATGCTTCGTTCTGCTGTGCGATACCGGATTGTTGGCAATTGCAATTGCACTGGAGGAGTCGTAGTACATTGGTACTTTCTTGAACTGAAGGTCGTAGTCGACTAACTGGTTTCTGATCCATAGGAGTTGTGCGCAATAGCTGCCTGCCGAGATGTACTCAGACTCTGCTGTGGAGGTATCTACACAATTCTGCTTCTTGCTGTTCCATGAGATAAGCCTTCTTCCGAGGAATTGACACGTCCCGGAAGTGCTTTTCCTGTCATCCCTACTCCCTGCAAAATCAGCATCTGAAAAACCTATTAGCTCGACATCATTGTTTCTCGGGTACCACAAGCCAAGATTGGGAGTACCTTTAAGGTATCTTAGAATTCGCTTTGCAGCGACATAGTGAGATTCCTTAGTGTTCACCTGATATCTGACAAAGACACATGTGGAGAACATGATATCCGGTCTACTAACAGTAAGGTAGAGCAGGGATCCAATGATGCTTCTGTATTTGGTTTCATCGAAAGGTTTACCTTTCTCATCCTTATCCAGAGACATAGTGGATCCCATTGGAGTCCTCTTAGAGGTTGCACACTCCATGCAGAATTTCTTGAGGATTTCATTTGTGAACTTCGTCTGAGAGATGAAGATTCCATCCTTAGACTGTTTCACTTGAAGTCCCAAGAAATACTTTAGCTCTCCCATACTGCTTATTTCAAACTTTCCTTGCATAAGTTTGGAAAACTTTTTGCAATGATTGTTGTCCGTTGAGCCGAATATTATGTCATCGACATAGATTTGCACCAGCAAAATCTTGCCTTTGACTTCCCTGAGAAATAATGTTTTATCTATTTTACCTCTAGAGAACTTGTTCTCAAGAAGAAAACTAGATAAAGTCTCATACCAAGCTCGCGGAGCTTGTTTTAACCCATATAAAGCTTTATTAAGAAAATATACATGATTGGGATAAGTAGGATTGACAAAACCTGGGGGTTGAGCGACGTATACTTCCTCCTTCAGGTCTCCGTTCAAGAAAGCTGATTTCACATCCATTTGATAGACTGTGAATCCTTTGTGCGAAGCATACGCCAGGAACAGTCTGATTGCCTCGAGCCTTGCCACTGGTGCGAAGGTCTGGTCGAAGTCAATCCCCTCCTCCTGTCTGTAACCTTGAGCCACCAGCCTGGCCTTGTTCTTTATGATGACACCATGTTCATCCAGTTTGTTTCTGAAGATCCACTTGGTGCCAATCACATTCTGCTTGTGTGGTCTGGGAACCAGCGTCCAAACGTTGCAACGTTCGAATTGATGTAGTTCATCTTGCATGGCCAGAATCCGTGCCGCATCTTTGTTCGCCTCGTCGAACTTCTTTGGCTCAACCTGTGACAGGAAGCTAAGATGCAAAATTTCGTTAATAGTACCTCTTCGAGTTCTGATACCGACACGAGGATCTCCGATGATCTGATCTCTAGGATGATCCCTCACGTGCCGGAGCTCCAGAAGTCTGGCGTCTGGGGCTTCGATTACTTCTTGGGCTTCTCCTCCTTCTAGGAGATTTGTTCCATTTTGATCTTCAACATTTCCAGATGACATAGAGGTGGAAACTTTGACGTACTTAGGAGTGTCATCTTTAGCGGTCTCATTGAGATTCAGCTGTTCAAGTCGAGCACCTGCATCTTCAAGAATACCACTGGATAAATTGTTGTTAAGCAAACTTCCTTCATCAAATACAACATTAATTGATTCTTCTACCACTAGGGTTTTCTTATTGAAGACCCTATATGCCCGACTGTGGGAACTATAGCCCATGAATATGCCTTCAAATCATTTTTCACCAAATTTAGTACGCGGGTACTTCACATTATTCAGTACATAGCATCAGCAACCAAAGATCCTCAAGTAGGACATGGTTGGTTTCCTGCATCTCAGTAGCTCATAAGGCGTCTTACGATGATGCTTGTTGATCAATGCTCGGTTTTGTACATGACAAGCTGTATTGACAGCCTCTGCCCAGAAGTATTCTGGGAGAGAAGCGTCTTTCAACATTGTCGTGCAGGCTTCAATGAGAGTTCTATTTCTCCTCTCCGCAACTCCATTTTGCTGAGAAGTGCGCGGGGAGGAAAACTCATGAAAGATACCTTGTTCTTCACAAAACTCTGTCATAGCACCAGATTAGAATTCTGTTCCATGGTCACTTTTGATTTTGACCACTGAGCAGTTAAATTCGTTCTGAACCTGCTTGACAAAACTAGTGAAGATGTCAAACGTATCTGACTTTCGTTTTAAGAAGAACACCCATGTAAACCGAGAATGATCATCAACTATCACTAGCGTATAGGACTTGCCTCCCAAGCTATGAACTTGCATTGGACCAAACAAGTCCATATGTAGAAGGTAAAGACATCGGGAAGAGTCTTTGTCTGCAATGCTCTTAAAGGTAGCCCGAGTCTGTTTGCCCATCTGGCATGCAGGACAGGGGCTATCTTTGATGCACTTGATAACGGGAGCATCCCTTACTAAGTTCTTAGAAAACAGCATACTAATTGTCTTGAAATTAATATGTGCCAATCTCTTGTGTCATTGTTCACAAAGAGATGCAGTGCCTGTTGCCACAAGGCATACGGGGGTAGATGAATCTAAACTGAGAAAATCTAAGCAGAAGATATTTCTGCTCCTAATGCCTGATAATACCGTCTCAGAAGAGGTACGTGAAATTATCAGACATTTATCCTTGGAGAACTTAACGTCATAACCTTTGTCACATAACTGACTTACACTGATCAGGTTATGGTTTAACCCGTCAATATAAGCCACGTCGGTGATAAAGATTATACCGTTGGAAATCATACCGTAACCTCTGGTGACTCCTCGATCTGACCCTCCAAAGATGACTTTGGGTCCATTCCCGACTGGAGAGTAATCACGCAGCAGGCTTCTTGTCCCAGTCATGTGCCGGGAGAATCCACTGTCCAAGTACCAGATTGGCGTTTTGGTGGCCTTTAGACATTCCTGCAAAACAAAATCAATTTCACTTAGGAACCCAATCGAACTTGGGTCCTAGATTCTTGGTTAGCATACTCCCCCTCGGTTGGTTAACCCTACGAGTGGTCGGCCTCGCATTGCTAACATAGGGAGTCTCGAGATACCTTAGATTAAACCAACAATCCACGGCAAAGTGACCGACTTTGCCACAGCACCAACAGTCGAATCTGTTGTACCTCTTCCTAGGCTCCTGCCTTACCCTGGGAATGGTGGGTACAGCCGGGGCCTTGGATCTGGAGGTGGAGGCCTCATAGTGATTGCAGTCACATGACTTCTTCACCTTCTATTTCGTCAGTATAACAGGTTTGACTCTTGGTGCCTGCTTTCCATTATGGCCGCTAGAGAATTGACTATAATTTCCCATGTGGATTTCCTCATAAGGTGCCTTGAAGGCACTCTCACCGAAGTTCCGGGGAAAGGACCAACCATCATATCGGCTCTTTGGCTTTGCAACCGAGGGCCGGAAATGATGACCAAAGGTTGATTCAAAGTCATGTTGGTTGCAAGGAAAGCTAGGCTTTCTGAACGCAACAGGACTAAGCGGAGCCTTTCCCTTTTCATCAGCAGAGGCCTTCTTGGCGGCCTTATTCTTCCTCTGGTTCCTGTTTCTCCTGGATGAGGAACCAGATACCCCTACATGCCCCAAGCCAGCTCCTTTGGCCTGAGTAGAGAAGGTATCAACTACTGGAAGAACAGTTTTTGGCATAGAGAAGCTCTTGACGATCTTCCTTTCTGCCGCAAGTTGTTCTTCCAACTTGTCGACTTCCTCCTGCTTAAGATCAAGGAGTTTGAGAGACTCTGAATGCTTTGAAGTTAGGTCAAGGTGCTCCTATCGGAGAGAAATCAAACTCGTGACCTCTTCCCTTAGGGAGACACACTCACCCTTAAGGAATTTCACTTCCTTTTTCTCAGCCTTCAATCTCTTACGACACTCCTCGAAAGTGTTGAGTAGAAGCTTATACTTCTCGAGGAGCTCCGCTTCACGGGCCTAAAGACTATCTTCGGGTTCATCATCCTGAGACTCAGGATCAGATTCAGAGTCGGAGAGAGGGGTGTGAGCTTTTACCTTCCCAGTAAATGGGGGGCATTCTCCTTCTGAGTCGGAGCGACCCACCAGCCCGAAGTAGGTTCCCTCATCATCACTGGAGTCTGATGAATCAGACTCACTCAGTGTCTTAGGCCTTTTGGCGATGTAGCTCCGCTCTTTCTTCTTATCTCTAGAGGATTTGTGCTCCTCTCCTTTCCCTTTTTCTCTCTTTCCTTGATAGCAGTCGGCCACGACGTGTCCTGACTTATTGCATCCAAAGCAAATAATATCAGAGGAGCGATGTTTGTTCGGTTTAGAAGCATACCTGTCAGAAGAATAATTTTTCTTCTGATGCCTGGAGGAGGAGCCGTCTTTCTTTCTTTGATTCCTCATCTTGAGGAACTTCTTGAACTCTCGGGTGATGAGGGAGAAATCCTCCTCCGACAGCTCTGAGCTAGAGGAACATGGCTCAGAGTCCTCCTCCTCATCCTTTTTCCTGGCACGGTATGAAACTGCACCCTTGCCTTTTCTGGAGTGACTGGATTTTAGAGCCACAGTCTTTTCTTTGGCTACAGCCTTCTCTGCTTCTTCTTCTGCTTTCCTGGTGTTCAGTTGAAGCTCATAGGACATCAGCTTCCCAAACAGAATTTGTTGGTCTGTTTCATCTAGTCTGCCAAACTCTCGGATGGCGCAGATCTTTGTGTCCCATTCCTTAGTAAGGGACCTAAGGAATTTATCATTGAGTTCACCATTAGTGAACACCCTTCCGTATCCTTTGAGGGCATTGACAATCTTGAGGAAGTTCTCGAAGGTGACTCCGATCTCTTCCTTAGGCCCTTGTCTGAAGGCCTCATATTTCTGGTTCAGAAGGGATCTCCGATCATCCCTCACTTCATCAGTGCCCTCCATTAGGATAATCAGGCAGTGCCAGATCTCCTTTGCTGTCCTGCAGTTGCTGAAGTTCTGCATCATTGAGTCATCGACCGCGCTGACCAGAATGTTCTGCGCCTTCTTATCAAGCCCCACCAGCACCATCTCGTCCTTGTCCATTTCAGAAATTTTCTTTAGTACTTTCTTCGTAGGATCAATGGTGGAGACCTTAGTGGGAACATAAGGTCCCTCCTCCACGATCATGAAGAGTCTAGGATCAACTGCTTCCATGTAGAATCTGATCCTTTCCTTCCAGATAGGAAAGTTGAGCCTGGTGCACACGGGGATCTTGCCTGTAAACTTGAGCCCGTCCATAGTAGATGTTTGCCTTCTTCTTGACATTAGCGGCAGGATTCAACTCAAGGTGTTAACCTTTTTGATGAGCAACCTCCCACTGATACCACTTGAAAGTCCACCTAGTGTCAACTATCTTCACCTATGGGGGGGGGGGGGGGAATAGGTGACGTGCAGCGTTTTTGAAGAATTTAAATTGTACCTTGACACGAAAATAAAACAACACAGCACAAAAGAGTACACAAGCTATTTATAGTGGTTCCCCGATTTGGGTACATCCACTTTCCCCCTTCGACCTATCTCCCAACAAGGGACGACTCGGTCACTTCTCCAACAGGATTGAAATCCAATCCTTGCACTATCGGAAGGAACCCTTCCACACGTAGGAGTCAACACTCCCACAACACGGGTTGCACCCAACCTTTACAACTAGGAACCAACGTCCCTTTACAACAAAAGTAAAACTAGAATGCACAAGAGATACAAACTACGTTTGGAGACTAAGGTGTCCCTCTTCATTGACGACGTGTTTTTGAAGCCCACGAAGAGTCCACAACCCTAGATCTCGCTTGGAGAGAATCTCCCCGGAACCGGCGGCGGCAAGATGGGCGGCGGCTAGGTTCACGGGATCGGCGGCGAAAATGATGTGCGGCTGCTGTACTCTGGAGATCCAAACTTCGTAGCGAAGCTAGCTAGGTCTACCAACGGTCACACTAGGATCAATCGTCTCGATCGATTCGGATGGGGAAGATTTTCCCGATCAACAAATCGAGAGACAAGAGATCTCCGGTTAGACACGTGAGACTCTAAGCTTGGCTAAGCTTCTGTCGCCGGAAGATCAGGAAGAATCGCGATCAAAAGCGGCGACCAACTAGCGCGAGCGGCGACGACGGCGGCGGAGCAGTTTCGCAATTTTAGGTCAAGATCGTCGCTCGGCTTCTTTCTGTGTGTTTTTTTTAATGTTCAAAAATACCCGTATATATATACACAAGTAAACACCTTAATGACCGTTGTGGGTCCCACAAGAAGAAACCCTAAATCCGGTTCAAAATAGTGCCAGCGGCAGAATCCGGTCCAGCTATTTCCCGAAAATTACCCAAGTAAAAATCGGCGAGAATCACCTGTGATTCTCGTCGAATCGTCGAGAATCAAGGGTGATTCTCGACGATTCGGCGAGAATCACAAAGTGATTCTCAACGATTCGTCGAGAATCACAAAGTGATTCTCGTCGAATTTGACTTGATTGCACTCTGATTTAGCCGGCGAGAATCAGCCAGTGATTCTCGACGATTCGGCGAGAATCACTAGTGATTCTCGTCGATTCTTACTTCGATGATTTTTCGTCTTACGCCTCTGAGCTGCTCTTTGACTCACCCTTGCTCCTTGTCTGCTCTTGCATAAACACAGCCCTGTACTGGAAAGTAAGTGCACTCCAATAGAGAGAGTACATGTAGGCCAACACACTGATCTGCTCAACGAGGGATTACGTCGTGCAGACCCCTGTATATTGACCTACTGCACCCTGACATTGGTGTGTACTTAGTGTGGAATAACTGCAAGCACAACTTGAAATATTTTGTCAAAAACATTGCCTATTTACTTTAGCTTGTTCAGGGGCTTCTTCAAATCAGGTACGTTGTGGATACAATACCCAACAAGGAAGAGCAAACCTCCGCATCGGAAAGAGGATACTCCTCATCCGACTGGGCTGCGTAAAAGTGATCTGAAGATCCACCTTCTCCTTCGGAGATAGAAGAATCCTCATCCCACTTCGGCGCAACCTCAGGCACCGAATCATCCAAAGATACGGCATCATCAGCCGACTCACAAGAAAAAGGAGTAGCAAACTCAGGCAAAAATTGCAGAGGGGCGAAACTGATCTCAAAATCAAGCACTGAATGAGCAGGCCCAATCGCAAACTCAGTCGCAGACCCCATCCCGTCGACAGGAATAATCTCTGTGTCCCATACAGTAGCGCCCATGGATTCCTAATCCTCTTTTTGCTGGCTACCACAAGAGTGATTGTCATCACTCAAGGGAAGCTCGTAAAAAGGGAGCGAGGGTCCCATGAAGGATCTGTAAGCAGCGAGAGATTCTTCCGTAATCTCAACGGGTAAAAAGTAAGCAAGGTTCTCTATGTGAGTGTATGGGCCAGGTAACACCCTGGTAGGCCTGTTCACAAAAGTCTTCGGCGAACGGGAGGCTGTTGCGCGCACGCCCGCAGAGGGGGAAGGGTCGCACAAGTGAGGGAAATCCTCCACCATGGCATAACAAATATCTAATGCAATGCTCGGCTTTCATATCAGCCATGGCATCGATGCATCGTCGCAAAGCGTCATAAAGACAGCGCTTCGCAACAAAATACATGGAGAACAAAAATATTTGCCGAAAAATTGCTACACAACTAGAATAAAAATAGCACGGATCTGCTATCTAAACCAAAAATCAGAAAAGGAAAAAATAAATAAGCAAAATAAAAATTTTAACAACTAAAACAAAGAAGAAACATGAAATATAAAAATGGAAAAGAGCTTCGATCTACTATCTACCATTTCAAAAACTCACACGACTGTGTTCCCCGGCAACGACGCCAAAAACGTGATGCGTTGGACGACAAGTGTACCGGTCACACAAGTAATATAAAATGGGTGAATTTCTCCAAGTATCGATCTCTTCAAGGAACACAGTAAGATGGAGTTAATTTTGAGGAGGACTTGAGATTGAAGTCCTTTGGTCGGAGTTAACTAATGGGGATTTTAATGGTTGCAGAAATAAAAAATAAAACACTAACAACTATTCCTATGGAACTCCGCTATGCGATGCTTCGCCAGGCAGGATGGATGACTACACAGGCCGCTATACACCAAATCGCTAGGCGGATGGACGAGTAGGCTTGCAGATGAGGTGGTTAGAATGGCAGAATGAGGGTCAAGAGCACCTCTTCCCTACGCACGCCTCTAGCAATTGCTAGAGCGGAAAATCTGGATGTTGTGATGGATGGAAATGCTCGCGCAACTCAAGAAACTAAAGAGTAAAACAATACAAGATCACATAGACATGAATTACATAAAGTTTACAAATAAAGTGCACATCATCATTATAAATAGATTTAAACACCATTATTCATCAAGAAAATAAGAACAAGTCAAGAGATCAACTGAATCTGAAGGATCGTCGAGGGGTCGCGGAAGGAATCGTCGGGTTGTCAATCTGCATGCAAGCTTGGTCCTCAACTACATCCGGGGTAGAGGAGGCTGTCACTAACTCCCAATGAACATGTCTTCTTTGTGTCACGATCCGGAAGAAAGTATAAAACTTCCATTTGCTTGTTGGCTATGGCATCAAACCATGAAATGGAGCTCAAGAGATGATAGAGAAGGTTGAGAGCAAGCACCGGCAAGATGTAGGCTTCGCGAGCATGGTCAGAGCTTCTCTCCTTGGTGGAAGATGGAGGATGGAGGTGGAAAGGCGGGGCTTTGCCCTAAAAGGCGGCTGGGATGCCCGGAATACGGTTCTCCTCAAACGGTGAGAAATCTGCGCTTTAAATAGAAGCAGGTCAGAAAACTAGGCACGCACGGTTCTGCGCACGACCGTATACTAACCGTGCGTTATTAACTTGCATGCCAAGCTTGTAGAAGATGAAGCGTTGACCTATGCATTTTCCTTCGCGTACGGGCGATTCCGTCCGTGCGTGAAGGAAATAGCACGGGTAGCAACAGAAAGCAGGAAAGCAGGGAAAACCAGGTGGAACCGTGCGTTTTACTCGCGCACGGGCGCTTCCACCAGTGCCTAAACAAATCGCACGATTAACCATAGAATGCAAAAACAAGAAGCTATAAGAAAACCGTACGTTTCCTTCACGCACGGTTTCGAAGTAATCGTGCGTTAACCGTGCGTTAAGATCGTCGAGCTCAGTTCGTCGAGCTCATCTTGATGTTTCTCCAACACAAACAAAACGTACGATCACAAAGGACCGTGTGCTAAGAAAATGCACGACCGCGCGTTTTCCTCAAACCTGCATTCCAGCCTTGTGGAAAACGCACTACCTGCATACACACCAATAAAACAAAAGAGATCCCTCCAGCATCACAGAAATACAAAAAATCCATACAGGAGTACCCCATATAGAAGAGCTTGTCCTAATAAATCCACACTGCAACAACTCATCGAGCATAGTACGTAACTCATCATACTCACATGGAGCCATACGGTATGGTGCCTTGGAAATAGGACGAGTGTCTGGCTCGAGGTTTATCACAAACTCTACCTCTCTCACAGGAGGAAGTCCTGGAATATTATCAGGAAAAACATCTGGAAACTCTCGCACCACCGAGATATCCTCAAGACGTGGGGTAACAAAAGCTGTTTCCAAGGCAGAAATAGAAATAAGATACGCCTCACAAACAGACTCTACATCTCGACAAGCACGTACCGCAGAATTAATAGGGGAAAACTTGTCCTGAAAACCATAGACGGTCATAGGTTGGCCATTGTCCATCTTGAAGTCCAGTCGCTTTGCCTTGCATTGGATGACCGCATCATACTTGAACAACCAGTCCATGCCCAAAATCACGTCAAAGTATGCCAGATCCAAAACCTTCAGATCTGCAAAGGCTAGGAATTCACCTAGACAAATTGGGCACCTCTAAATTCCTTGATTTGATATCACCAAATTTCCGGAGGGAAGCTTGACGTTGAAGGAATCTTCTAACTGATCCACGTCCAAATGGTGTCTATCTACGAAACTTCGAGCTATGAAGGAATGGGTGGCAACCGAATCAAAGAGAACATGTGCCCACCTATTCCGCACCTTAAACTCCCCTAAAAGCGTAGCATACATAACTAAACGAACGAAAACTAGGGCAAACAACGCAAATTTAAAAACTAGACAGAAAGTTAACCTGTTATCACTAGGGTAGAGGTCTGAGATTCCTCCCTGGACACCACATTCAGCTTTTCTTTCCCTTTGTCCTGGTTTTATGGCGGCGGTAGAGCCCTAAGCGGGGTAGGCTATAGCCGAGACTGAGCCTGGGGGCATGAAAACTTCAGGTGCCCCTTCTGCCTGCACTGGAAGCATGTCTTTTCCTTCAACTAGCAATGACTCACATCATGTCCCTTCTTTGTACAAAACGTGCACACCAAATCTCCTTTGGGCACACCTTGGATGGCAAGCAGCTGTTGTTTCTTCAGTGTGGCAGTCCTCTTGTAACATCTTTCGTAAGGGTGGCCAGACCGACCACAAAAGGTACATATCTCACAACTTTTATTCTTCAAAGAAGGGCCAGATGCCCTAGATCTTCCATCCTCATCGCCTTTACTCTTCTCTTTTCTTGCAGCAGCACCTTGATTCTTGACATTTTTAATCGCCTCAACTTTCAGAGCGGCTTCCACTGCCTTAGCATAACTTTCAGCTCTATAAGCATATGTCAACTGTTGTACATCGCTTCTTTGTCCTCTGAGAAAGCACTTCACTTTTCCTGCCTCTGAAGCTACTATATCAGGAGCAAATCTGCTCAACTTACATAACTTAATCTCATATTCGTTCATCATGAGCTGCCTCTGCTTCAAATGCAGGAAATCATTCGTCAAACGGTCCTGTTCGACTGAGGGTAGAAACTTCTTACGCAGCATCTTCTTGAAAGAGCATCCTTTTTGAAATATTCCCACAAGCATCCTTCATTCAGTCTCTCCTTTTCCCGAATCCACCAGCTCTCTGCCCGCATTTTAGCTAGTAGGCTGCGATCATTACCTTCTGGGCTTCTGCAATCCCCGAATATGAGAACATCTCTTCTATGGCGATGAACTAGTCATCCAAAGTCATAAAGTCCTCTCTCCCATCGTAAGTGGGAGGTCCCAATCGCTGGAAAGGCGAAATAAAATTCATCTCTAGTGGTAGAATCACTGGTGGTACCGGAGGAGTAGGAGGAACGGGTACGGTTTGACCCACGGTAGGATCTTGCACTAAGGGTTGCTGCGTGGGAGCGGTAGAAAACAAGGACTAAATCTACGAATGCATCGCAACTAACTGTCTCGATAGAGTCTCGTTGCTCTGACGTAGACTCTCGATCACCGCATCGCTTTACGCACCAGACGACTCACCCTACGGCTGGGGAGTCGACCTCATCATAGGACGTCTGGCCGGCATTTATAAAAAAAGTAACGAATGACTAATCAAAAATCTTAGATTACAACTATACCACACCACTAGTTTAGACCATACTTAAAGACACTTGCTTAAGCTACAAACTTGCTCTAGGATTTTATAATGATGTTATGTCCTACCTAGGATGATATCCTCTCATCCTATTAACTCATGTGCCTATGATATGAATGCATGGATTCTTTGTTCTTATTTTAAAATCATGTGTGTACATGTGTCATCATGCAAACCTTAACTCAGTAAGCGTGCTTATACGATGATATGCTACGTATGCAGTGTTATGCATTTTAAAAAGGCCTTAATGCATGTATGAGCGGCGTACACATGAAATATTATGCATCCCAACTACATAACATTGCATGCAACAAGAAAAGAAAATGTGCTAATGGGCACCCATGTGATGATGGTTATGCATCTCATACTACATAACCGTCACATGTTGCCACCTATGGCGGATCCATATACAAACACATATTATGCATCCCATACTATATAATATGCCCTATATACTTCTTATCATGCTATGAGTGTAACGACTATGCTTCGGCTAAGACGTACTTATGACACATCGGTGTGTGTATGCAAATGAATGGAGAAAATCAAAACTAAACGAGATTGGCTGGTTCGACCCACTTGTCAAACCAACCTCTCTCTGATACCAACTGTCACAACCGCATTTTCACCTCATTTAAAGATATATCATAGTAAGGGAAAATGCGCGTCATAATGCCATGTCAGCAGGGGATAATTGCGGATGCTCAGGCAAAACTCCTACTTAACACACAAAGAAAGATGTCTAAGTTATTTAGATAAAATCTAGTTTAGGTTAAGCAGTTAGCCGTATCCCTCGGCTTAGTGGCTCTTGTAGTCCACGAGAAAAATAGTTATACGCTGCGAAAAATATTTCTTTTACAAGATTAGACATCCTACATGAGTATAAAGGTCCCTAGGGGATAACTCATTGTATGCAAGTTTCTAGGTTTATATTAGTAGTAAAAGTAGGTTTACGGTCGTTAAATATAGTGACTCAGCATTTTAAAACATACAATGCATGACGTAATAATAGTAGTTTTATACTTGAAAATACCTATCATGTAATCCTAGCATAAAATATCCTAGAGAGCAAGTAATCCAAATGATCAAAAGGAGAACGACTAGCAGCTAGCAAAAGTATTCAAAACCAACCATCCTGTGGGCATCAACAATCTGACATGACCCCACACAAAACAAATCTATGTCTGAACTAGGTAAAGTGATCTAAAACAACAAACTACCTTGCAATGGTGAGGAAAAAACCACAACCAATACTGCTGCTCAAGAACTCCAAAACCGGTTCCACTGCATGCTACAACTCTGAACCTTAGGCATTCCAAAGACAGAACACCTCAGCAAGAAAGTACAAGTGATGGCAAAAATATAAACCAAGAAAAGCAAGGGTCATAAGGGGTACCAACCCAAGACCGAATTACTGAAGTAAAGTATAGAAGTAAAGTACCAAAATCAGAAAATAGAACTTACGTGAATCATCATGCACATCGGACTTCACCAGATGCCCGGGGCTAAAAGGTGGAAAACATGATTAAATCAAAAGAAATAATTCGCATTACTTTATTAGCCACATGTGGTCAACACTACCCAAAAATACGGGCGAGGTGGTCACTCATCTGGACACACCTCCACAGATATAATATCCTTCTAATTACGGTGGAGACACATACACTCCACCATTCACCACAAATGCCCAAACACCCGGTAGAGTTCCACAAGGGACTAATAAAGGGATTAAACATTGTGGCGGTGATTTTGTCCACTAGTAACACTAGCAACGAAGAAAACCATGATATAACAGACATTGTGGCGGTCGTGTTGTCCACTAATAACACCCACAATGAAGAAAAACCATAGCATGAATCTCAAGTCTTGACACATCGGATCCTACTAAACATTGCTAGATTGGAATCGGTTGATCAACCTTTACGAAGGATTCGAGACCTTAAACAAATTCTATCTTCTCCTACATGGTAGGATTGGCATAATCATAATCATGATATTTAAAGTGAATCTTAAGTATAAGATTATAATAAAATCACTAATCAGCAAGTCAATAATGAATACAACACTAAATAAGGAAGATTGGCAATTACATCAAGATTAGAAGAGGAAGGAAGTGGGGAGAAACCATCACTTGCCTTGGTTTGCCGGAAAAACTCTATATATCACTCCTTGTCGCAGATTGGGGCTAAAGAAGGCAGGAGAAATCTAGATTTACACAAGAATGGTCAAAATAGAAGTTAGGAACCAAAACCCTAACGGGAAAAACTCATGAAAAGGGGAAAAGAACTTTACCACGATGACGTAGATCTCGCCAAGAGCTTCCCGGATCTATACTCAGTTGAAGATTTCGAGCACCGGAGCACCGTCGCGGACCACCAGAAAAACCACGAAAAAGATGCTTTCTCTCTTTCTAGAGCCCCTCTGGCTCTAGAAGTGAACAAAAGTTTGGTTCCAAAGAGGAAGAAGAAGTACATATATATATATAAGGTATAATTATAATTTTTAAATAATTTTACCTATAACAGTTGCATTTCTAAGAAAAGAACTGGGGGAGGGGGGTTAGCTGGACCAGACTTCTTGAGAAGAAGCCATGGATTACTCGAGAAGGACAGAAGGAAGCTTTACTCGGGTAGAAGGCAGGTTCTCGAGAACTGAGGAAGATTACTCGAGTAGTGAGGAGGACTTCTCGAGAATGAAGGACAGTTCTCGACTAAAAGCAGAACTTCTCGAGAACAAGAAGAAAGAACAACCCCGTTCGACGAACTCTATTCTAAATTCATCGAACACAAAACCCGTTCGACGAACTCTGGTCAAAATTCATGGAACACAAAACCCATTCGACGAACTCCGGTCAAAATTCGTCGAACATAAAGGAAAAACTCATTCGACGAACTACGTTCGAAATTCGTCGAACATGAAACCGATTCGACGAACACCCGATTGTTCGATATTTGTTGAACCCAGAACCGTTCGATGGTCGTCAAATGCCTAGTTCACCGATCGTTGAGCACCATTCGACAATCGTCAAATGTCGTTCGACGCTTCTTCGAACTCCAGATAGCGCCTAAAATTTTTCTACCGCCTCTGATCGACGAAAACCTACCCTTAAGGGGGGCTTCTCGAGAATCAATAGGAGGGCTTCTCGAGATTCAGAACGAAGCATAAAGCTTTAATTTAATAATAATCATATTCAAATAGTTTGAACAAGGAAATATGAGTCCAAAGAGGAGGCCCAAATACGTGTCAAATTAAACGAATTTAACTGCGAAGAAAACCCTAGAATTTGACGCACCATTCTTGAGACACTAACATCAAATGCTTACAGAAGAAAAAATCATCACAAAGATCCAAACTTGTGCCGTGACTCCAAAATGCTCGGATCGCAATAAAACTGGACAAGTACAAAACCTCAAAAATTCATCCTTTCAATCAAGGAAAATATTCAATCCAATCAAAATCCCAAAATCTGCTCAAACAGACCCAAAGGATGTGAAAACGCACTAATGGTGCAGCTACGTCAGCATGATGTAAAAAGTAACTCCCGGATGTCATAAATATGACGATACCACATCAAATAAAATCATCGTAAAATCTGGGGCGTTATAGTAGGGCTATGAGTGGTTGCCTCAGGTTCTCTCTCATCCCATGGTAGAAGTGTTTATCCCTCTCCACATCATCCACCATAGTTGTCCTCGTGTAACAAACCAACTGAGTAAACTCCTACCGGTGCTCATCCATTGTCCTATCGTGTTGCACCAAATGCAAAAACTATCACTAGAGGGTCAACCTCATCAAAGAGGTGATATACCACTACAGGAATGTGCTTACAAACTCATTCATGGACGGGATGTGTCTAGAAAACTAATGCCCGTTATGGCTCACTCACCACAGTTTACATCACCTTCCAATATGAAGGCTGCAAACTGGGACTGTTTGTCCTCTGGTGTCTCTACAGCTCTCAAGAGATCATGAATCCTTGCCAATCAAACTTTGGTATCAGTTGGAGTGCCAACTCCCTTGAATGTTGGAGGATGGAAACTTAAAAAATACTTCATTTGACAGTCTCCCTACCCAAAAACAGCTCTCTCAGCCACATCTCTGCCTGCTTGGTCCCTCCGCCCAGTATAACAGGTGTCGTATCCAGGGTAATGGTAGTCTTTACCTGAGTAATATGTTTCATAACCTATATCACCATCAGAGCTTAGGCCGCTACCATTACCTCTGCTAGCATGCGATAAAAATCAAATGTAGACACATGCATGCCTATGGGACCTAGAGAAGTAGTACTGCTCGCCATAGTGTCTTCTTGCAGCCTTAACATCCCTGCATTGTCGCTTCCACCATAATATAAGAATGGTAACAAATGAATCAAGTTCTATTTACAAAACATGAACACAAGAACGATCATTGTCCCACAAATCACTCCTACATGGGCAACTTCTTTACGTGATTGAATTATATAAAGTCGATCATTAAACCTCAACTTGGACACTAACCTCCATCTGATACCAAATATGTAACACCTTCTTATAATGACAATACAATATCAGTCTGGTCAAGACCCAACATTATATAGACACCATAGCTTTCGTATTATAAAACGATATGAGAACACTACCCATCTCAAAACTCAGAACACAACATAGAAGAACCATTAAACAAAAAACTAGGAGTTATCCACAATATCATAGGAGTCCAAATGGCCTTATGGCCTTACATCAACAAATGTCCAAATCATCATCAACAATAAACATTGCAATGTGCAACAGCACTCATAGGCTACCTTGGTATGCAAGCTGGATCACAATTAAGGAATCATAACATAAAATAAAATATAAACAATAGGAGGAGGGGAACTTCATTAGGCTTAGGTATTTTTCGCCGACGAGCTGACTCCAACTTGTGATCCGTATCCTATAAAAATTTGATGTAACTTAGGTCAGCGAAGGCTAATCTAAACTGTATAACAAACACCCCTCCTCCCAGACATCATTAGCATACCTTGGGGCACTACATCACCCTGCAGGTCAGAACTTCATATGCACATGCAATAAAATATAAACTAACATAAAATAACAAAAATGAGTGTCTAAGTCCTCAAACACACTTCTATGTTGAGCATATAAATAAAAGGGGTCTATAATATAGCATGTATGTAAATCTGGGTTTCACCCAATTCACCATATAACATGTAAGATTCTAATATATCATCACACATCATCATTTTACATCAATCATATGGGCACTCTCATTTCTCCCAAAGGCATGCAAGTCTAAGGGGAAGAACTCTCATTGAGACCCCACACACAAATGTATCACAACACCATTAATCTTGTACAACGGTACCTCCATTCACGCTAATTTCACCAAAACAAGCACAACCGATGCTAAGAACTCTTGCTTAGAACCCACCCGCTTATGGTTCATAACATCGTCTGGCTTTTCCAAAACTGCTGAGATTCTTGTCAGTTTTCACAGAAGGGGTCTTATCTTGTCGGG
The DNA here is from genome assembly GCA_039583875.1 of Platanthera guangdongensis. Lineage (NCBI taxonomy): Eukaryota > Viridiplantae > Streptophyta > Magnoliopsida > Asparagales > Orchidaceae > Platanthera > Platanthera guangdongensis. The sequence continues at coordinate 77,699,061 of CM077159.1, forward strand.
ACACCATCTACGGGTGAAAAATAACATCACGGGGTAAGCTAGTTGACCACAAAGATGAAGTCACACCTTCACATACAAGTGGGCATCACAATCTATCACTTATATTTACTCACCCAAGCCAGCGTTCATTCTCATACATATCTAAGGGCATCGCAACAGCATCTTCTCCACAGTCAGATTTCTAAAAAATCTCAAAAAATGCATGTCAAGCAACGTCACACAATCTGACCACTGGTAATGATTTTGGCTTCACCCACCAAGCCTAATTAACTAATGAAGTTGATTTCTATTCAAAAAATATATCAGGGATGGACAAAATTGAACAAATGGCTCTTCTTGAACCAAGGTGATCCGAATCCCTCCCACTCGAGAGATTTGGTGACAAAAATTTGCAAAAACAATAAAGGCATAAAGAAAAAATGTCATGCACACATCTTAAGACCGGGAGGAAAGGTGTTGTTACATTATGAAACCTCTTCCTTGCCATGGAAACTTGGAATAACATGGATGAATGTGTTTTCCTTCAAGCCCTCTCCACAGATCTAGACCCTGATCAACAAATGGAGGTTTGAAGCTCCAACTATTGCAGATTTATGTCTTCTTCTTTCTCCGCTCTCTCGCTCACGAGCCTTCAAGGCCTTGATTTACTAGGAGAAAAGCGGGGAGAAGCCTTTTGCCCTATTTATGATCCACGGGAAAAAGATCTGAGCCATTAGATCAAATCCCAAGATGATCGAACACCTAAAACTCACATATTTTTGAAAATAATTCATGTGCACTTCAAAACAACGCTCTGTCTTAGGGCATTGAGTGGACATGATGCATGCCTTGTTAACATAATGCCCTGCTAGTGGACACGACGCACAACCGGTTAACACCTGACGTCGTATGAACAAGATGTTAGAGTTGATTGAACATGATGCTTTTGGAGATCATCTGACGCTTAAAGCTATGCATAAGATGCATTCATCATTGTCGATTGGTCGAGAGAAATGTGATATGCTGCACTTAACCCAGCACTCTCAAACTCTAGAAAAAATATTTTTGGGGTATTACATGCCTGGATCTATCGCCGGGCGATAGTGTATCATTCTGTTCAGTGGTGTATCATAGTGTGCACATGTGTTTTACTGTGGTCAGTATAATATCGTCATGTTCACGAAACTATATGAACCATGGAGTTGTTTTTAAGTTTTATGAACCTGTTTCGTAAATTTGCAATTTTTGTCCATCTGATCCTCTTGGGACCTAATCCAATGGACCCAATCTTGTGCATGTGAACCTTAAATAGTGCAAAGTGGTTCTTCCCTCACATTCTCGAAGTATATTGTGTCCTTGACAACTTGTGAGCGAGAGAGAGAGAGAGGGAGGGAATGGAAGATGAAGACCTAGATCCGCCATTATTATTGGAGCATTGGAGCTTCTTTTGTTTATCTAAGACCAGATCTGTGGAGAGGGCTTACAGGAAAACAAGTTTATCTGTGCTATTTTAGGCTTCCATGGAAAGAAATTAGTTTTTTAATGTAACAACATCTCTCCTCCTAGTCTTAGGATGTGTGCATAACATCTTTTGTTAATTCCCTTATTTTCTTGCAAATTTTCTTTGCACAGGATCTCTCATATAAGAGGGGATCAGATTGCCTTGGTTCAAGAGGAATCACTGAGTCAATTTATTCTATCTGTGACATACATTTGTTTTAAAAATCTCCTTTCTTTGTGGACTAGGCATTATGCGTGAAACCATAATCACAACTGATGGTCTGATTTGATGATCTTGCTTAATGTGTATTTTACGGATTGCTTGAAATTTGATTATGGTAAAGACAACGTTCTTACTTTTTGTGTGAGAATAAATGGTGACTTATGGCGGGGAAAATATATACTTATTAAATACTTTGTGGAGGTGTGGCTTGTGTTTGTGGTTGGCTGACTTATCCCATGATATTGTGATTCACATGTAAAGGGTGTCCTAGAAAAATAAGTCCCCTTTGTGAAACCTAACGAGAATGCATGTACTTTTGGGAGAAAACTGGGTGATGCAATCTATGAGTGGGCAGAGTCAAAGCATGGGTTCTTAGTATTTGTTAAGGTATGTTGGTGGAACTGACAAGAATGTCAAATATTGTGGGCAAGCCTAGCTATTGACCCAATAAATATATATATATATATAATTAGAGTTATCAAATACTCCCCACTTACTCGTTTGCTAGTCTCAAGCAAATACCTTCCCATAGGGAGCAGAAAAATTTAAATGCTAGAAAAGAAAATTGAACCTAAGGAGTAAAAATGCGAAGTCTTACTCATATGCACATTGTTATTTTAGCTGAAAAACCTACCCAGCTTACAAATTAACTTATATTTTTTGAGAATGCATTTACAATTATTATTTCTACTTTTAAATTGAAATTTCGATAAATCCTAAAATTATATTTAGGGAGAAGGTAGCGTGTGCACTAAGATTGACATTACACAAATTGAAGATCGAGATACCCCCCAAAGATATCCATCAATGTCGATGTCCATAGGCATGGCCTTTTGTAATCCTGCCACGCCACTAGTCTAACTCATAAGCATAGACAATAGGACTTAACTTGGTTGAAGAGTAGATTTAGGTTTTTAGTGTTGATAATCAAAGGTAAAAATGACGGCTAGTCACATCAAATGTAAATAGAGCTTGCACAAAATAAATAGTCATGGCTTTATGAACATAGCCAATTCCCAAACCTTTTTTTTCCTTTTTCATTGAAATTTTTTTTACATCATTTTTTTATTAATTATTTTTCTTCCTTCCCCTTTTAAGATTTTTCTAATATTTTCAAAAGGAAGGAGAAACAAATTAGATTTTTTCAATAAAACTAGCCACCAAAATAAAATGTCTTCAAATCACTTACAAAGCTTTTTATATAACCATTACGAGCTCGGACTTAGGTATGCGATTACGGTGCTTTTTAGGCCTTGGTGAAGTATTTGGTGGAGCTAAAATAAAAGGTGGGGTAATAGGCTCAAAGTAGTTTTAACAAAGATAAAATGTTATGCCCAGGTGTAAAGGCTCAAACTGGCCAAAAAGAGGTGTTATATCCTTTTCATGCTAATGAGTTTAACTTATGCAAGTCTTGAGAATTGCTAGAGGGCAAGTTCTAGACATTGAGAAAGAATACCTTTCTTCTCGATTCGTGTAATATTTCTCTAGTAAACTTCTACGTACTCACCTAAATTTTTTTGAATTTTATCGGTTTCAAAATGAAAGTAGAGTAAACTATTTCCACGTATTTAGAAAAATAAAAGTCTAATTGTATGCTGAATATTTAGTTCTACATAAAATTCTACTAACACGTGCACTTGACTACAAACACAACATGGCCAACAGTTGTACTCCAAAATTCAAAATTCAAAATTCAATTAAAACATGAAAATCCTTTAAACACTATGTGAAAGTTAAAGTACTAGGAATTTTGCATGCGAGTAAATATAGAAATAATGATTTCTCTAATTAAAAGTAAACCTAATTTTTTTGTTAATTCTTAGACTTCTCGAGGTATTCCCTGTGAAGGTCTCTCACCAATACTAAGTGGTAAGATGAGATGATATCCTAAACGTCCCCTTCTAAGAAATTAATTTTCGATTTTCAAAATTTTTAAAATTTTGAATTTTTTTAAAAAACTATATAAAATGTAATATTTTTTTTGTTTTGCTAAAAAAGGTTAAACTAATGAGAAATATGCCCCCATACTTGAATGAAACATTGTCCACAATGTATGAAAAAAGTAGAGCAAGAGGAAACTTCCCTGGAGTGTTCAAATATGCACCAAGTTTGACCTAAAAGAAAATATTAAAGCAAAACACAAGATTTTTTTATTATTTTTGATTAAAATAATAATAAATAAGTATATGAAAATGTTAATAAAAGAAAAGATACATATACAACAGACCAGCTACAAACTCGATTCAAAAGGAAACCTATTCTTAATCATTATCTCCCCCATACTGTTGATAGTATACCCAAAGGTCCGCAAACTCACGTAAATATGAGCCATGAAAGAAGCATTATTCTACTCCAGTGCGGAAAATTGGCCGTCAAAATGCGTAAAACGCTCGTCAAAATGTGTTTGCATCTGGTCCAGCCATCTATGAATTGACATAAATTGATGATCCCAATAGGTCAAAGGACCTGGCGCCAGGGAAGAATGCTGCGGTGGTGGTGGAATTTGTGGAGAGTGAGGAGCTCCACTAGGACCTGCCCCGAGATCAAATTCAAAGTCTCCACCACCAACTACTGGAGGGATAGCCTCGAACTCGCCATTATAATGTCACACTAAGACGATGGCTTGAAGGGTTTGGAACTAAATGACAAGCGGCATCTGAATGCAATACATCCACGAAAGAGAATCCTAAACCCCAGTCTGTTTGGCGAGAAGAGTGATGAAATTCCTTACACGGACTGCTCCCAACCTTGCATTTTCGGCTTGATGCCGAAAGAAAATCACAAGAGTGTGGCCTATATTAAGTGGGACTCGGTAGAAGATATTATATAAATATAATAAGTCTGCCCGAGTCACCATGACAAGGATGTTGCCATGACTGATGAGGGTAATTGTGAGGAGGTTGTGGAGAATACATAAGGTGGGGATTAAACTGGCAATTGTAGAATAGGTCAACCCCCTGGTCATGCCCGTGACCAGGGCATGTAAGCTGGAATGGCTTGTAGTGGAAACTGACTTCTTAAAAGTTGAGTCACTCCCCTGAGCTGGTGGTCACACCCCTTCGGTCATGCCTATAGGTCACGCCCGTGACGGGACATGTAAATTTAATCTGACGTAGCAATGGAGTCTGGAGTTCTAGTAGGGAGTCATGCCCCGTGACTGGAGTCACGCCCCCATGTCATTGGAATCAACTACATTATTAAGGAAGAAATCGACTACTTCAAAGTCATGACTAAGGAAAAGTTTGACTGCATCATGCTCAAGCTTAAATAGTTTATCGATTGCATTGACTGCATTGATGTGAAAAGTGCCGACTGCATCATTGTGAAATTTTCCGACTGCATAGTTCAAAGTTTGTCGACTATATCAAATGGACTGTGACATAAATCCTTCAACAGATTCTGATGACTAAGTGTTCATTGTTTTCATATAAGTCCTTGATGTAATTTAAAGATAGCTACATGTCCATTATTAGGGCTATATGGCATCATGTCAAGGTCATTTAGAAAAATTTTCCTAGCCTGACACATGACACAATGACTATCTCCTTAATTCTAGGCCCAGATTGCGCAGACGATTTGAGTTAACATGAAAAGTGTTATTTACTGCATAATTTCATGGGATGCCTGAAGGAATGTGAAAAAGAATCAAAGCTTTCTACCGACCAACTCCACTGTAAAAAGAGGACTTAAAAGAATGTGAAATTGTTGGTAATATTTCCCTCAATGTTCCCTAGATTTGAAGAGGCATCACAATAAATACTATGAGCAAAATTGTATTTGATGTTGTTCAAGTTCATAATGTGCACGATGTTCCTTAGAACAAGTCTAGATAGGTTGTCTAAGTGATTATGACAGGTGGTCATAAGGTAGAAAGATGGAGAGACAGAAATCTATCAAAGTCCACATGCGTCGAGTGAAGCGAGCTCACGCAACTCTAGATATCAAGGAAGGATGCTGGAAAGGCAAAAAACATCTAAGTCTGCAGGCGTCGAGTTAAGCCAGTTCAGTCAGCGCCAGATGCCAAAAAACACTGAGTAAAGATGGACAGTCAAAGTCCAATACTCTGCAAAGGAGATTTGCGGCTAAGTACACAGGTGTTGAGTGAAGGCAGTTCACTCAACGCCATATAACAAGAGGCGTCGAGTAACGATCAGTATGTTAAAGCTTTAGCAATGTCAAGGAAGAAATTCGACTAAGTCCAAAATCATTAAGTTAGGATAGCCCACTCAATGCCTAAAGAAAGAAGCGCTGAGTCATGCTCAAGCATTTAAAGTTGTTGAAGATCTGTCAAGAATTTTGGCTAAGTCTAGAAGTGTTTAGTGAGGATAGCTCACTCAATGCCCAAAGAAGAAAGCATCGGCAGGAAATTATTCAGTCAAAGCTTAAGAAGATATAGAGAGAAAAATCTATCTAAGTCTAGAGGAATTGAGTGAGGACAGCTCACTCAACGCAAGCTCATCAAGAAGATTGGCTAAGTAAAAAAGATAGGCAAAGGAAGAAGCATTGGGTGATGAAGGCTCACTCAACACATTCATAACGAGTGAAGCGGCTAAGTACAGAAGCGTTGAGCGAAGCCAGTTCACTTAATGCCTCAGCAAGATGGCAGACATTCAGAGAAGCAGCTAAGTCCAGAAGCGTTAAGTGATGAAGGTTCACTCAACTCACTCAACACTAGGAGAGAAGAAGTAAATGACTAATTTAAGAAGCATTGAGTGATGAAAGTTCACTCAACGCACTCAAAACTTGGAAGAGCAGATTATCTGACTGAGGGTTTTTGTGGTGAGTGAAGGCCATTGACTCAACGCAGTCAACGCCTGGAATGAAACTGTGAATTTGGCTAAGTATACAGATGCTAACATCAGCATGAGTCAACAAAGTTTCAAATTGTTGCGGGAAAGCTGCAGTACACGATAATGGTGTCGCATGGCTTCCATGCTGCACATAATGCATCACATCTTCCAAATCTAAGTGGGCCCACGCATCAATGAGCCGTTGGAAGACGGAAGATAAAAGGAATAAGATCGGCTGATGCAAATCAACTTTTATGGTTTTATCTTTTCGAAAAGATATAAAACTTCATCTTCCTCCTCTCGCCAAAGTTGCAAAGCCTGAATAACAAAGTTCATATTGCAGATCTAAAAGTTCACACAGTTAGCTGTAGTGATGTTCACCTGCTACAGCAAGTTCAGAAGGTATTTCTGAGAAAGAAGAATGCGTAGAGCATTCTAATTTCTGCAGTAATGATTAGCTGGTTGAAGAATAAAAAGAACTGTCTACTCCTCTGTCTTCAACAACAAGATCAGAAACTTTCATTTTTGATTTACTTCCAGCACAAGAAGCAGATTCCTGAAGATTACATTTCTTGTTGCTGAGAAGAAGTTAGGGCTGGGATTTTCTTAGCTCAGGAAGAAGAAGACTCTAAGATTATTTCTCTGGAGTAAAATCAACACAACCACTTTCTTTTTTGTAGGATCTTTTGGATCTGAGTTGTAAGCCTATTTTATAAAGGCTGAGGTATTTCCAGTTGTGGATCTGAGTGTAGCATCATTTGTTGATCTAAGGTAGGATCCTGTGTGGATCTGAAGTAGGGCATTTTGCTTGAGGTAGGGGATTCATTCTCTCTGAGTGATAGTGTTATCCTCCTAGCCTAATTGTAGGACTTGTGCTCAAGTCTGAGGTAGGTGATCTTTGGATCACTGAGCTATAGGAGTAAATCTTTACTATGAGTTATTGGGCTTTCTGCCTGAGGTAGGTCTTGGAGGAGACTGAGAGATCTTACGAGATCTGTGTTATAAGCTCTTAGGAGCCGAGATTTGGAGAAGTGACTTGTCTAACATACTGTTAGAAAGGTGGGAGGGAAAGTGGATGTACCCATAATATTGGGAACCACTATAAATTCTATGTGCTTTTGTTGTTTTTCTTGAAAGCAAAAAATAACTAACTCACAACACACTAAACGAAGGAAAAATAAAAAGGAACTAAAAAACCTATTCATCCCCCCTCTAGGTGTTTATATATCCTTGAAAATAAAGACTTTCAAGTGGTATCAGAGGGAGGTTGCCCAAGAAGGACTTAACAGTCTAAGTAGATCTCAAAAGATAGCTGAAAGTATAGTACTTAAAGGTTTAGGAGAGAACCATAAGGAACTGGGTTTCATGAAGCTTCCTATCTATAGGAAGGACTGCTTTGGAATCTGGATGGAGGGGGTCAGACTCTTCATGGAAGCATCTGAGCTAAGGATCTTCATTATAGTTCAAGAGGTACCTTTCATCCCTATGAAAGTCTTAGCTCTTGATACAACTATCTAGACATAAAAGAAGTATTCAGAGATGACCAAGGATTAGGTCATATGGGCTATAATGGACAAGAGGGCACAAAACATAATAGTGAGTTCCATAGATGATTCTACATTCCAAAACCTTACCCACTGTAGAACATCCAAGAAGATGTGGGACACTCTGGTGGTATACATGGAAGGAACTGAAGAGGTCAGAGATGACAGGAAGTCCATGCTTAACCAAGAGTATGAGGCTTTCAGGCAGTCCAAGAAAGATAGCATATCTGATTGCTATGAAAGATTTTTCATAAGTGTGAATGATCTGAGGACCTATGGGAGGGTATTTAGCCATTATGAGCTGAATGACAAGTTTCTCAGGTCTCTAACTAGAGACTGGGATACAAAGATACGTGCCATCAGAGAGGTAGAAAAGCTGGCTGATACTCCACCTCATACACTATTTGGGAAGATGCTCTCCTATTAGATACAACTAGCTTCCAAGAAGGAGGAGGAGACCATCAACAAATCCCAGGCCATGGAAAAGTCTTTGTCCTTCAAAGCTAAAAGCTCCTAGAAGAACAAGGAGAGGATTGCCTCTCTTCCAAGGTGGCCTGCCGATTCAGACAGTATAGGGCCAAGCTCATCAGACAGCAACATGACTGATGAAGATTTTGCTGCCTTCTCTAGGAAGTTTTAGAAGTTGATGAAGAGGAAGAAATGGAGGAGCATATATTACTCCTCCTCTAATCAAAGGTAGAACCACTCTAAGAGAGACATGTAAGATTCTAAAACTAGTAAACATGTTTCCTCTAAAGTGGTTTGCTATTGCTGTAGCAAACCAGGGCATGTGATTGTTGATTGCCCAATAAAGAGAAGAGAGGCTGGTGAGAAGATGGTCCGCCAGCATAAGGGAAAAAAAATCCTTCATTGCAAAGAAGGAGAAGAGATGGAGTTAGTCTGACTCATCATCTTCTGAATTTGAAGAAGAGGAAGCCTACAATGGGCTATTTGCTACTGAAGAAGAAACAGAAGATTATCATGCTGCCGGGATAGGGATCAGGGCCCCTCTGTCACTTTCAGATAGTGACTCAGAGGAGGATGAAGATGAAACCTACAACTATTATTGGCCGATGGCAATGTCCGATGAAGAATACAGCCAGGATCAGCCTGGTCTAGATAAGGTACACTCCCTATCTAGCTCATCATCTGAATTAAAATATGAGATAAGTCCCAATTATAGTGAATTTCACCCAGTGTTGAAGAGTGCTTAGAATATGAGGAAGATATCAATAAACTGATTGATAAGTATGGTGCCCTTCTGGATGCCCTCAAAAGATGCAAGAAGTTGGCTAAGAAGCAAGCTGCAGAGATCACCTCCCTACAAGTAGCTGCTTCCCAGTAGGCTGAAAAAACATCCTTGCTGGATCAGAATGCTAGGGAAGTTAGCCAACTGAAAAACATGACACTCATCAAGATTAGGTCTATTAATTTTAAGAATAGTCTTATTAGGGATCTTGAAGAGAAACTCCAAAGGGAGAAAAGGATATTGGCTAGTTACTCTAAGCCAAGTATTGTGTTTCCCTTGATAGACACCTTCTCCTCTCATAAGTGTAAGAAGGGGTTGGGATTCAAGGGAAGCACAGGAGTTGCATATTCTAAAGGGAAAGGCAAAGCTCCAGTTCAGCCTCAGGCATCCAAGCCTCCCATTCCCTTTAAGAAAGTTCTATTACCTTCAAAATGGCATGAATAAGAGAGCAACTATGGTCACTGGATAAATGGCAGATCCACTAGCATGAACAAAGATGTTCACAGCTATGATAGAATGTGTAGTAGGGGAATGAGTGCCTTTATGGCTCTCCATGAGAAAATTCAAATGTCCCATCATGGACCAATTATATTTGGTACCCCAGCCCCCAATCTCAAGAACAAAGTAGTGGCCTTCACTCAAGACCTTCCAGCAAAGGCTCGGACCAAGGGAAAGTCTTTTAGTAGGCCAGATCTAGCTATTCCTGATGCTATAAATAGCATGTCATCTGCAAAGAAGACAGCTATAAATGGCATTTAGAGAAAGCCAAGAAAGTCTACTGAAGACTTATCTTCAGTCAGATCCTTACTGAAAGGAACTTGAAGAAGGATGATGCACCTCTTCCTTCTGTACAGTCAGCAGTTAACCCAACTATAGGACCTACCCAGAAAAGAAGATATAAAATTCATGAGTGTTGGTGATGTGGGAAAGTGGGGCATTTTGCCTTAGAGTGTTGACATAATCCTACTATTCCGAGAGCTAGTGTTAGTCCTCCTGTCACAAAATCTACAGGAAGACATTTTATTTTTCATGCTAATCAGAACTTAGGACCCAATAATTATTGGGGTCCTAAGGTAAGTTAAATTATGCCTTGTAGGTTAGTCCAAGTGCCTATACCCCTATATGGTACTTGGATAGTGGTTGTTCCAGGAACATGACTGGAAAATGGAGCAATCTAATTGAGTACACTCTAGTGAAGGATGGACCCAAAGTAATCTTTAGTTGTTCAGAGAGAGGAGTGACAAGAGGTTATGGTAAGATTACCAATGACATAGTCACCATCTCAAAAGTGGCTTATGTTGAAGGGTTGCAACACAACCTGATAAGCATAAGCCAACTCTGTGATCTTGGTTATTTCATTGCATTCCACAAGGATGAGTGATAGACAAAGAGGTCAAGTGACAAAGAGGTCATCTTGACAGGCACTAGAAGTGGAAATGTTTATTTCTTAAACTATCTATGTCTCAATAAAGACTCTCTTATATGTCTAGTTGCAAATGAGAATGTCTCATATTATGTACAATGGCACAAGAGACTAGCTCATTTGAACTATAAGACCATTACCAAGCTCTTTAGTGAAGAGCTAGTTAGGAATGACCCCAAGATGAAATACACCAAGGAAGGCATTTGCTCAGCAAGTCAAAAGGGCAAGCAGACCAAAGCTTTCTTCAAAAGCATTGGGACCAAAGAATTTGCGAGGTATTTACACTTCCTGCATATGGACTTGTTTGGTCCTATGCCAGTTCATAGTGTAAGTAGGAAAATCTACACCCATGTGGTGGTTGATGTCTTTTCAAGCTTTGCTTGGGTTTTCTTCCTTAAGAAAAAGTCTAAAAACCTTGATATCTTCAAAACTTTTGTCAAGCAAATTAAGAATGAGTTAGACAGTACTGTGGTCAAAATCAGAAGTGACCGTGGGACTGAATTCCAGTCTGAAAGCATGACAAGGTTCTACGAAGCGCAAGAGATTCATCAAGAATTTTCTTCTCCAAGGACACCCTAGCAAAATGGGATTGCTAAAAGGAAGAATATAACTCTCATAGAGGCTGGTAGGACATTGCTAAGTGACACATCTCTCCCAGAATATTTCTGGGCTGAGGTAGTTAAAACTGCATATCATGTCCTTAATAGTGCCTCTATCACCAAGAGCCACAAGAAGACTCCCTATGAGATTATTGAGGGTAGAAAACTAAATTTGGCCTATTTCAGAATCTTTGGTAGTAAGTGCTATGTTCTTACTAATAGGAAGTCCTATGTTACTAAATTTGCTGTCAATCCCTATGATGGGACTTTTGTTGGGTACAACAATCATAGTAAGGCCTATATGATCTGCAACTTAGAAAGTCAAGTTGTTGAAGAGTCTATTAATGTAATCTTGGTAAGGGATGATAGGAAGTCTCTATTCAACCAAGAGTTTGAGGCTTTCAGTCAAAACCTGAAGGAGAACATACCTTCTTGTTATGAATGATTCTTCAGGATTATAAATGAGTTGAAGACATATGGGTGGGTCTTCAATAATTATGAAATAAATGACAAGTTTCTCAAATCTCTCACTAGAGACTGGGATACCAAGATCTGTGCCATAAGAGAGGTGGTTAAGCTTGCTGATACTCCTCCCCAAATATTATTTGGAAAGCTGCTTTCTTATGAGATGCAGCTAGCTGCCAGGAAGGAGAAGGAGGACACCAGTAAATACATGGCCAAAGAAAAGTCCTTGGCCTTCAGAGTAGAAAACAAAAGGAATGGCAAGGAAAGGATTCCTTCTTCACCAAGAAGACCAGCTGAGTCAGATAGCTCAGAATCAGAGGCATCAAACAATAGCATGTCTGATGAAGACTTTGCTGCATTCTCTAGGCAACTCCAGAGGCTGATGAAGAAGAAACATTGGAAGAAGCGATCTTCCAACTCCAATCATCACAGGAAGAATCAATCCAAGACAGACTGGTATGGTTCCAAACCTAATAAATATAAATCTTCTAAAGTAGTTTGCTACTGTGCAGCAAGGCTAGGCATATGATAGCTGACTGCCCAGAGAAGAGGAAGGAGGCTGTGGAGAAGAAGCATCACCAGCACAAAGGAAAGAAGGAGAAGTCCTTCATTGCCAAGAGGAAAAGAGCTGGACAAACTCATCATCATCTGAGTCTGAAGAAGAGGAACCCTACATTGTGCTAGTTACTGCTGCTGGTATTGATAAAGGTGTTGTAGAAGAAAAAGTTAATCCTCTAGTGAGGATAAGAATCAGGGCCCCTCTAACACTATCAGATAGTGACTCAGAGGTGGATGAAGATTCCCATAGCTATAGAGGGTTGATGGCAATGACAGATGAAGAGGGCAGCCAGGATCAGCCTGGTAAAAGCAAGGTACAATCAATACCTAATTCTGCTTCTCTATATGAGTATGAGACCTATCCTTACTCAGAAGCCTCTTCACCTAGTGGTGAGGAAGATTATGGATCTGAAGGAGATGTCAATCAACTGATTGACACGTATGAAGAACTTCTGAATGCCTTCAAGAAGGTCAATAAGTTGTCTAAGAAGCAAACTAAAGAGATTTCATCTCTTAAGCTTGCAGTTGCCAAGCAGGCTGTAACAGCTAATCTGCTGGACCAGAAACCTAGGGAAATAAGCCACCCGAAGTCCCCCTTGGACATCCAGATAGCCTCCATCTAGAGCAAGAACTGTCTCATCAAGGAGTTTGAAGATAAGCTTGAGAAGGAGAAAAGAATAGTGGCTAGCTATTCTAAGCCAAGTACAGGTCTATCCTTGATAGACACCTTCTCCTATAATAAGCAAAGAAGGGGTTGGAATTCAAGGGAAGCACAAGAGTTGCTCCTTCCAAAAGGAAGGGCAAATCTTGTAATGCCCCAAATCCCAGTGGTGTCTGGGCTGAGAAGAGTGGGAAACACGGCCTAGGACACGGGCTTATCCCAAAGTTGTGTCATACTCAGTGTAAGGTACACGGTTAGGGATACAGGCATGTCCATGGTCGTGTCCTGCACTTAAGTACTGGCATGATGTTCTCGAGTGAGCTCGATGAAATGCAGTCGACAATCCTCAAGTGGGGTACACGGCCTGTGACACAGGCATGTCTAAGGTCGTGTCCTACTATGCGCTCGACGTTCTCCCGAGTAAGCCCGAAGAAATGCACTCAACGATCCTCGAGTGGGGCACACGGAATATGACACGGGCGTGTTAAGGACCGTGTCCTTCTCTGTGCTTGTTCAGACTTATGAACACGAGCGGGACACAGGCGTGTCCGAAGCCATGTCTGGCACATGGCCTATGACACGGGCGTGTCACATGGCCGTGTCCAGGTCTGGTTAAGTCAGTTTCTCTACCGCTTAAGGAACACGGCCTATGACACAGGCATGTCACAAGACGTGTCCGACCAAGGAATGTGGTTTTCAGGGCTTTTTATAGCCGTTCATTCCTTTCAATTAAGATCCAACGGTTCTGAGATCTCCCTACTGTTATAAGTCCATGAGATGAGGATAACTCTCTAATTATCTAAGGCTTTTCTCTCTCTTTGGAAAGAAGTGGAGAGTGGGGAGAGTAAGGGAGGAGGAGGAGGAATCCGGCCGCCAGTGGAGTTTTAAAGCCCCGAAATGCGTGCCGAGGCCAGATTAGTGGAGGCAAGGCCGTTGCAGTGCTTTTCATCCGGCTAGTTTTCCATGGCTCCAAAGCAATCGTCAAGGGTAACGATGTTTCTTCCTTGGACATGTGAAGTCCTTAAAATGGCATATGTACGGGTTTCCCCCACTAAATGGTGGATTGTTGAGGAATTCCCCTTGGGTTGATTTTGGTTGTTCCCAAGATGTCTTGCCTGTAGATCCAGAAACGTGAAGTACGGAATAGGCTTACTGTGTGAAGCCTATCTTGACAGGTTGGTCTGGATTAGTGATGTTTTATTTTCCACACCGGAGAAGACTCCGGGTATCAATGATTATATTTGCGGATTCGGTGGGTTGTGCCAATGAAGGATAGTAGCAGGAAGTACTAGAGTGAACATCCAAGAAAATACACGCAAAGTGCTTGTGTTGTATGCTATGAAAGACCAGTATTTCTGGTACTGCGGATGGCTGTAGGGATTGCTGGATTGTTGATCCAGATAAGGTAGGGCTAGGTATGGAAAGTGAGTTCTGTCACTAATGCCGGGCGAGAGTGAGTATCGCTGGCGATGGCTCCTAGCTAACCTGTGATTGTGAAGCCAGTCCTTCGGGGACTGTGTGGATATTTTATGAGCTTTGTGAGCTCTTGAAAAGGCTTCGTACTGAACGGACAAGGGGATGCCAACCCGTATTAGTCTAGTCATTGAACTAACGATTTGAGCAACGGGCAAGGGCTGAACTGTATCCGCATTCTTGTTGTCCGTCATGAGTGACTGGGTGCCTAGCATTCAGCAAAAACACAGAATGAGAGTCTTGGGCATGTGCACGCTATCTGGTAGCAATGCCATGGGGGGCTACGGGCCAAATCCCGGGTCGTTACGACAAGACCATCCGGTAGCGATGCCATGGGGGGCTACGGGACAAATCCCGTGTCGTTATAATAAAACGAGAGGCTTAGGCATGTGCGCCATCTCGTAGCGATGCTATGGTGGGCTACCTGCCAAATCCCAGTTTGTTACACCAAGACTAAAGTCTCTGGCTGAAGGTCGTGGAGCAAAATGCTCAAGTTTGTAGTTGGGCTTCGGGCCTTGAATGGCGATGGACCACTGCTTTATCTGGTACACCAAGAATATGCCCTGAGTGCACGGAGCATCAGGCCGCGTGGTCAACGTTTGTGATATGTTAATTGTGCGTGAGTGCACATTGTGTGATATATCTACTTCTGAAATGTTATGCCTACATAGAAGGAATGTCAGTACCCTGGGTAAGGGGTAGGGTCGTTATAAATTGGTCAGCTAAATGCTGACCGTTGCCTTATTTACCTCCGTGCGGTGGATTGTCCCATGCAGGTGCAGGAGAGTCGAACGAAAAATCGAGGGCTGAAGCCCTTGTTGTTGTTGCTGTTGCTACTATGCTAGCCCTCGAAGGCCAAAGAAGATATTACTTTCATGTGTGGCCGGACTGCGTGCCGATGTATGAAAGCCATATGTATAAAGCGTAACTGTAAGGTCATAAGCCCAGACTTATTGTGTATTTGCAGAACATTCCTTCGTGATGTTATATATATAAATGCTGGTTTATATATTGTGGACGTTCAGCTAGATTGAGTTCAATCAACTTAAAAGCTTACGCTAGAATGCTCTGAGTTAAGATGTGTAACTCTGATATTAACCCGTAACTTCGCCGCCTGTTTGTGACATATGGTGTGGGGCCCCGGCTGGACCTTCTATTATATGTCATGCAACGGATTGAGGTGTTACATTTTGGTATCAGCTTTTCTCGGTCTTCCCTTTCGAATTAGTGGTCGAATTCTTTTGTGTGGTGTTTGAGGAACCTACGCATTCCTATTTTGTTGTTATTGCTTGTGCAAGGTTGCTAATATGTGTCTTGTCCACCTATAGGTGACTCATAGTGGTGCTGGGCAGTCTGAGCCCCAGCATTCTGATGAGAGTGCGACACCAAATGAGGTGCCTCCACCTCCTCCTTCTATGAAAATAGTGTGCTTAGTTGCCGAGGTGCTATTTGTAGTGATTCATGCACAGCCTACTAGGCAGGCGCAGCTGGCATTGCTGCCAGAACGTGTTGGTGTTTGTCCAAAACCTGTTGAGGCTTTTGATCCTCGGGCAGCTGAACAGTAGTTGAAGCAGTTTATGGGCTTCAATCCTCTTACGTTTACGGGTGTGGGATCCCCAACGCAGGCAGAAGATTGGTTGTCGCGCGTCAAGCGAATATTGACGGTGATAAGGACGGAGGAAAATCAGAAGGTCACCTTGGCCACCTTCTTGTTGGAAGGAGAGGCTCGGCTATGGTGGGACGAGATAGAGTTACACCACTTAGCGGGCAGACAACTAATAGAAGTTTTGGTTGAGGAGTTTTCGCGACTTTTCTTGGCAAAACACGTGCCAGTGGCACAACGCATCGCCATGGAAAATGAGTTCTAGCGTCTAACTCAGGGAGAGAGTAGTGTCGATACCTAGTTGCATGAGTTTATGCGATTGCAACGCTATGCAGGATCTCTCTTCGCTGATGAACAGCGAGAAACCAATCGGTTCTACGAAGGATTGCGAGATTCCTGCTATCAAGTTCGGTGAACCAAGGGTTTCAGGCGTTGGTGGATACGGCGCGTGCGTTGGAAAAGGATATGAAGCGGGTGCAAGGAAAAAGGGACTTGGTGATGACAAAGTCTGAGTTCTGTTAAAAATTTCTCAACGTGGTCAGCAAGGTAACCCAAACGCCAAATTAATATCTTCGGCACTACCCAGTTCTCACGTTGAACCAGCGGAAACCCAAGGAACAAAGGTTAATCCCAACAAATAATGGAAGCACAAGCAGATCTTTTATTCATTCACTTCTTTACAACACGAGGCATACATAGCGAGACATGATTTTGCTAGTGTAACAGCTGTAAACAGAAAGCATCAAAAACCAAGCCGGGAGGACAGCACCGGAGTCCGCCGAGACCGCCGAGGTCGCCGAGGTCGCCGAGTCCGCTGAGATCGCCCGAACAAAGCTGCAATCCGCCGAATAGACACGGAGTCCGCCGAAGCCGCGAGGCCGCGCAGACACACTGTTATTCGTGTCCTGCTGAAGATGAACTGAGGAACACCCTCTACCCGCCTGAAGCCGGCGGAGAGGTTATTGAAGCTGGCAAAGTTGAAACAGAGTTGACAAGCCGCAGAGTGACCTCCTGCTGAATCCGCAGAGACCGCACAACTTCCAAGTACTTGACCGAAGTCAAATCCAAACTCCTGGCTCCTTGAAGCAATCCGCGCAACCTGCACACAGCAAACCGTCAGACCCGAATCAATCCGCGCGGACAGACAAACTAAGACCGTAGCTCCTTGCCTAACCTAAATTACTGTTCACTCAAGTTATTATAGATGTGCCAGGGGGTCCTATTTATAGGCGAGGTGAGGAGGGTGGTCACTGCCCTACAGATAGCTACACCTCCCTAGCCCGCGCGATAGCAAAACACCGTCCGCCGAGTCCGCAAGGACTTAGCCGGATACCAAGGAAAACCACCAGGAGCAAGAAAACATTGGCGAACCCTCTCTAGTCCGCCCAAGCTATGCAGACAAAGCATCAGCCCGCAAAACCTCCAACCAC
This sequence comes from Platanthera guangdongensis, assembly GCA_039583875.1. Taxonomy (NCBI): domain Eukaryota; kingdom Viridiplantae; phylum Streptophyta; class Magnoliopsida; order Asparagales; family Orchidaceae; genus Platanthera; species Platanthera guangdongensis. Next base: position 77,716,558 of record CM077159.1, read on the forward strand.
TGCACGACAGCAATCCCCATTTAATGGCAGTCCGCACAACCCGAGGCAGTTCGCAAGACTCAAACCTCAATCCGCCACAGGTCCACGACCAAAAGCAGACAGCAAGTCCGCCCGGTCAACAGCAGACTTGGCGGATACAGCGGACACCATGGTCTTGGCATAGAGTGTGACCAAGTCCAAAACCATCAAAGTCCAATGCGAGCATGGCGGACATAAACTCCCGTCCGCCACAACACCATAGCACAGACCGCCAGCAGTCCGCATGCTACTCGCACACCTGCCCCATCGCAGCAGCCTCCTCCCGGACTCCAAACATCAGTCCGCCAAAGACCTCCACAGCAAAACACCTGCTGTAACACCAGAGCTCGACAAGGCCTCAGCCAAGCTCTAAGCCCAGTCCGCAATAGCCCACGCCGCAGACACACTAGTCCGCAAGCTTCCCGCGGACATGAGCCAAACCGCCAAACAGCACAAGCTTGCAATGCGGCCACTGAGGAAAGCACCAGTCCGCAAGCCTCTATCCGCTCAGGCCGCTCCTTGGAAAAACGAAACAACCAACACCTTATCCGCATATACCAGGCCGCATAGTCCGCGGACTTCACCCGTGCAATCCGCTCAGAAGAACAGCCGGCTTCCACTAGACTTTCCACCAGGCCGCACACAACAGTCCGCCCAGTCCGCCTAGTCTGTCACAGCTATCCGCCCAGGCCGCCCGGCCTGTCCTGTCAACCACTTCCACTTCGTAAATTTCAACACTCCCCCTTGAAGTGAGAAGTGGTGACCAAGCTCAAACAAGCTGCGCAAGAGCTCAAATGGCCCCTTCGATAGTGGCTTCATGAAGATGTCAGCAAGATTATCTTCACTCTGTACATGCCCGACCAACAGAGATCCCTCCAACACCTTCTCCCTGATGAAGTGGTGATCAATCTCTATATGCTTGGTCCTGGCGTGACACACTGGATTGTTAACCAGTTTGAGAGCACTCTCATTGTCACCCCGGAGTAAAGTTGGCCCTTGCACTTCTTCATGAACATCCTCTATAAGCCTCCTCAACCAGATGGCTTTTCGAGCAGCCAAGGCCGAAGCCTTATACTCTGCCTCTATAGTTGAGACTGACACATAGTCCTACTTCTTGCTACACCACGAGATGCTAGCTGAACCGCAAGTGAACACATAACCTGAAGTAGACCTCCGATCATCCGAATCACCGCCATAGTCAGCATCCGTGTACCCAAGCAACGCAAACTCCGAGTCCTTTTCATAGAGGAGTCCCATGTTAGAAGTCACCTTGACATACTTCAGAATACCCTTCGCCGCCACTAGATTGATTGCCTTGGTTCAGCCATATACCGACTTACTCGGCCAACAGCAAAAGCAATGTCCGGCCTTGTAATCGTCAGGTAAATCAAGCTCCCAACAAGAGCACTGAACACCAAGGGATCATGAAGAACCCTTCCCTCATCTCATTGAAGCTTCAGCCCAGGTTCCATTGGAGTAGAGCACTTCTTCCCTTCTCCCATGCCGAACCTCTTCACAATGCGATCTGCATACCCTTTTTGGCTAATGAGAATCCCGCACTCCTTCCTCTCCACTTCCAGACCGAGAAAGTGATGCAACTCTCCCAAGTCTTTCATCTCGAAGCATATAGCAAGCTCTGCCCTGAGCCTTGCTACTTCCCCCTTCGAATTCCCTGTGATGATCATGTCATCCACATACAGCAGGAGCAAGACTTGTAGCTCCCCCTTCTTCTTGACGAACAAGCTTGAATCCGAGTTAGAAGCAAGGTATCCACAGAATTGCAAGTACTCTGCAATCTTCCCATACCACGCTCTAGGAGCTTGCTTCAACCCATAGCGAGCCTTCCTGAGTTTGCAGACATAGTCCGAATGCTTTTCAGAGACAAAACCAAGCGGCTGATCCATGAAGATGTCCTTGTCAATCTCTCCGTGAAGAAAGACATTCTTCACATCGAGTTGCCACAACCTCCATCCCTTGCTAGTAGCCAAGGCGATCACCACTCTTACTGAAGTCATCTTCATAACTGGACTGAATGTCTCCTCATAGTCTTCTCCATACTGTTGTGAGAATCCTCTAGCCACCAGGCGAGCCTTGAACCTATCAATGCTCCCATCAGCCTTCTTCTTCAACTTATACACCCACTTGCAAGTAACCGGAGTAATGTCATCAACCTTGGGCACAAGGTCACATGTTTCATTTCTCTTCAGAGCATCAATCTCTTCTTTCGTGGCACCTTCCCACTCCTTCACTCCAGTGGCCTCGTTGAAGTTTGCAGGCTCTCGCTCATCGAGAGGACCTGCAAATAAGCAGGAGACAAAGCTCACTGCATTCCCATCACAGTACCGAGTCGGTGGCTTAACCACCCTCTTCGATCTCCGAAGGGTCGGCTCCTTGCTCACTGCTTCCGTTGCTTCTTCGGGCTCAACTCTTACCTGGCGCAAGCATTGAGCAGTGCTCCCCCTGCTTCCTGAGCCAGAAAGCTCAGCCTCGGAGTTAGAAGCAACAGGAGCTGCTGGTGAAACAACAAGCTCCTCTTCCAAGCCTTCAGCAGCCACCACTGGTGCTTCATCAACCTTGCTACTTCCGGTTAGCTCAACCGAGCCACCTCCATATGACTTCAGCTCGTCAAAGACAACGTCTCTTGATACCATGAACTTCTTCGTCACAGGGTCCATGCATTTCCATCCATTCTTCCGCTCATCGTAGCCAACAAAGACAAGCTTCCTTGCCTTCGCATCCAGCTTAGTCCGTGAAGCATCCGGGACATGCATGTAGCAAGTTGAACCGAAGTCCCGAAGGTGTACAACACTCGGCTTCTCCTTCAGCAACAGCTCAATAGGAGTCTTCATGTTCATAGGGCTGAGTGGCATCCGGTTGATGACATAAGCAGCACAAGACATCCCCTCTGCCCGAAAGGACCTTGGAATATCTTTTACATGAAGCCAGCATTTGCAGGTCTCCGTCAGATGACGGATCTTCCGCTCCGCTACCCCATTTTGTTGTTGAGTGTGAGCACAAGTAAGCTCCCGTTGGATCCCGTGCTTCCTGCAGAAGTTAGAAAACTCGGAGGAGACAAACTCACCCCCGTTATCAGTTCTAAGCTTCTTAATCCGCAAGCCAAGCCGGCCTTCTACCAACTCCTTAAACTCCACAAACAACCGGAAGGCTTCCGACTTCTCCTTTAAGAAGTACACCCAAGTATACCTTGAGTAGTCATCAACCAAGACAAGCATGTATCTGCTTCCACCAAGGATGGAAGTAACCGTCGGTCCCATCAAGTCGCCATGAATGCACTCCAATGGTTTCTTGCTCCTTGTTTGTGATTTATCAAACGGAAGACGATGTGCCTTACCGTATTGACAGCCCGCGCAAACATGCCCGTCATCAAAGGAGGACAACTTAGGCAACCCCTTCAACAAACTTCTACTAGCCATCGCCTTTAGCTTGTTCAAGCCAACATGCCCCAGCCTCTCATGCCAGACAGTAGCGCTATCATTAGCCCTCATACGATCAACATAAGAATTGGTGGCAAGAACAAACAAGTTCTTCACCCTCCTCCCTACATGAGAAACATCAGCCTTCACCGCTGATACGTTGCGAAGGAACCTCACGTCTGTTGGCCCAAACAGAACGTGATAACCAGCGTCCACCGCATTGGTCACCGAGAAGAGGTTTTTCTTCATGCCCGACACGTGATACACACTCCTTAACGTGAGTGGCCCCTGATCACTACCCAAAGACAAGACCCCCTCTTTCTCTACTGCATAAACAGTATTATCAGCAATGATAATAGCTTCATTACCTGAGTAAGCCTGCATGGAGGTGAACTTCGACTTGTCTCCGGTGAGGTTATGACCATACCCTGAGTCCACGATCCACTCGCCGTTGAAGTCCTCAGCAGACAAGGCCCGGACACAAGTGCCCGTCATAAAAGCTCCGCCCCATTCTGCTTCTTCACTTCTCGAACAAGCTTCCTCCTTTCCTGCAGCATGCCCAGGCTGTAGTTTGACCTTGCAGTCCCGCTTGAAGTGCCCTCGCTGATGACACCGGTAGCACTTCAAGTTCTTCTTCCAGTCCTTAGGAGCGTTGCTCCTCTCCGGCTGATATAAAGTTGAAGTCTCCTTCTCACCGGCGACCTGCACCTTCTTCTTCTTCTTCCCTTACCATCCTTTCTTCTTGCCTGAGAAGAGAGCTTCGATGCCTTCCTAATTCAGGTTCACTCCAGCCATATGCCTTGCCAAGCTCTCTTGTGATGCAAGCAGATTCTCCAGCTCCAGCAAAGACGGCTGAGTAGCCGACCCTTGAACAGATGTCGCAAAGGCCACATACTCCTTTCGCAAGCCGCGGATTATGTGCCTTTTCATCTTCGCCTCAGATATAGGCTCATCAGGATCCAGTGCCCACAGCTCAGCACACAAGCTCTTCATCTTTAAGAAGTACTTGGAGATGGAAAGGTCTCCCTGAGTTTCCCTGGCCAACTCATTCTCCAGGAACTGAAGCCGCGCCACATTCTTCCTATTGAACAACTCATCAATGGTTGTCCAAATATCAACAGCCGACTCACATCCAACAATGTGATCAAACAGTTTCGGAGACACGGCCCTCTTCAGAATGAACTCCGCCTTAGCATTTGTTCTTCTCCAGAGCCTAACCTGCTCAGCAGTACCGAACGCAGCCGTGACTTCCTGTCTGTCGTCACCACCGATGACTTCCCATAGCTCCTCACCAAGAAGATAACTCTTCATGCACGACTTCCACTTCTTGAAGTTAGTCGACATTAAGAGTTCAATGCCAAGACCCCTTGCAAAACTCCCTTCCATTACAACACCTGTTGGCAACCTTTCAGAAGCTCCGAGCAACAATACAGGTTGATCACCACTCAAGCACTGAGTAACAACACTGGTTGACTACCGCTCACGCAACTGAACCTCCCTCTGATACCATGTTAAGAATTTCTCAACGTGGTCAGCAAGGTATCCCAAACGCCAAATTAATATCTTCGGCACTACACAGTTCTCACGTTGAACCAGCGAAAACCCAAGGAACAAAGGTTAATCCCAACAAACAATGGAAGCACAAGCAGATCTTTTATTCATTCACTTCTTTACAACATGAGGCATATATAACGAGACATGATTTCACTAGTATAACAGCTGTAAACAAAAAGCATCAAAAACTAAGCCGGGCGGACAGGACCGGAGTCCGCCGAGACCGCCGAGGTCGCTGAGGTCGCCGAGTCCCCTGAGATCGCCCGAACTAAGCTGCAATCCGCTGAATAGCCACGGAGTCCACCGAAGCCCTGAGGTCGCGCGGACACACCGTTATTCGTCTCCTACTGAAGCTGAACTGAGGAACACCCTCTACCCGCCTGAAGCCGGCGGACAGGTTATTGAAGCTGGCAAAGTTGAAATAGAGTTGACAAGCCGCAGAGCGACCTCCTGCTGAATCCGCAGAGACCGCACAACTTCCAAGTACTTGACCGAAGTCAAAGACAAACTCCTGGCTCCTTGAAGCCATCTGCGCGACCTGCACACAGCAAACCCTCAGCCCTGAATCAATCCGCGCGGACAGACAAACTGAGACCGCAGCTCCTTGCCCAACCCAACTTATTGTTCACTCAAGTTACTGTAGATGTGCCAAGGGAGTCCTATTTATAGGCGAGGTGAGGAGTGTGGTCACCGCCCTAGAGATAGCGACACCGCCCTAGCCCGTACGATAGCAAAACACCGTCCTCCGAGTCCGCAAGGACTTAGCCGGATACCAAGGAAAACCGCCAGGAGCAAGACAACATTGGCGAACCCTCTCCAGTTGGCCCAAGCTATGCGGACAAGGCATCAGCCCGCAAAGCCTCCAACCACTGTAGGACAGCAATCCCCCTTCAATGGCAGTCCGCACAACCCGAGGCAGTCCGTAAGACTCAAACCTCAATCCGCCACAGGTCCACGACCAAAAGCAGACAGCAAGTCCGCCCGGTCAACAACGGACTTGGCGGATACAGCGGACACCATGGTCTTGGCACAGAGTGTGACCAAGTCCAAAACCATCAAAGGCCAATGCGAGCATGGAGGACATAAAATCCCGTCCACCAAAACACCATAGCACAGACCGCCAGCAGTCCGCATGCTACTCGCACACCTGCCCCATCGCAGCAGCCCCCTCCCGGACTCCAAACATCAATCCGCCAAAGACCTCCATAGCAAAACACCTGCTGTAACAACAGAGCTCGACAAGGCCTCAACCAAGCTCTAAGCCCAGTCCGCAACAGCCCACACCGCAGACATACTAGTCCACAAGCTTCCCGCGGACATGAGCCAAACCGCCAAACAACACAAGCTTGCAATGCGGCCACTGAGGAAAGCACCAGTCCGCAAGCCTTTATCCGCTCAGGCCGCTCCTTGGCAAAACCAAACAGCCAACACCTTATCCGCAGATACCAGGCCGCATAGTCCGCGGACTTCACCCGTGCAATCCGCTTAGAAGAACAGCCGGCTTCCACTAGACTATCCACCAGGCCGCACACAACAGTCCGCCCAGTCCGCCTAGTCCGCCACAGCTGTCCGCCCAGGCCGCCCGGCCTGTCCCGTCAACCACTTCCACTTCACAAATTTCAACAAGTTCAAAGTGTCACACCCGAGGAAATCAAAGTACCGAAGGAAATGGGGTAAGAGATTCAAGTCTTCTTCACAGGATCCCTCGAGTGTTGCATCGGGAGTGACTTCTAGGCAGGTGTCTCCGACCTGCTATACATGTGGTAAAGAGGGGCATATATCCCGTAACTGTCTGGTTAGTCCACCAAAGGTTGAAAAGAAGACAGGAGCATCATATGCGGATAAGGGAAAGGTAGTGGTGGAGTCCAACGCATCCGAGGCGCAACCCCGAGTGTATAATCTTGGCTATCAGGAGACCATAAAGCAAAGTGACGTTGTCACAGGTATGCGGTAACATAGTTGATTGCTATTTTTGTTATTTCATACCTTGTTTGTAGCTTACGTATGATGTGTTTGTATTAGGCTTTCTCCTGATTCGAGACTGTCCGGCGAGAGCACTGTTTGATACTGGTGCTTCTCATTCATTTCTATCTGTGGACTTCGTGTCCCGGATCGGTGTACCGATTCGTATGGTGGCAGATAGTGTGAAGGTGTTATTACCAAATGGATGTGTAATGCATGCAGACAGGTCTTATTTTGTGGAGGTACGAATAGGAAGTCGGGATTTCGGATTGGAAGCATCGGTGCTTTTGCTATATGAGTTTGTTGTGATCGGCAGCTTGCCTATATAGATTGCAAGTCAAAGGAAGTCACACTGGAGCAGAATATCGAACGATAAACAAAGTTCGTGGGTATGCGAGGGTCGAGCATGACGTTGATGTCTGCTCTTCAAATGGTTAAGACAGTTCGGAATGGCGAGGAGTTGTTCTTCACGCTTGTTGAGGATGTTGAGCCAACGGCCAGTGTGAATGATGTTCTGATTGTTTAGGAGTTTGTTGATGTGTTCCCGAAAGAGCTTCTGGGATTACCTCCACGACGGGACATTGATTTCTTGATTGAGCTGGTGCCAGGTGCAAAACCTGTGGCCCGCTCGCCATATCAAGTAGCGCCAAAGGAAATGGCCGAACTGAAAGTTCAACTACAAGAGTTGTTGTAACAGGGTTATATACGCCCAAGTATGTCACATTGGAGCGCACATATTCTATTTGTGAAAAAGAAGGATGGTGTCCTGCGATTGTGTATTGATTATCGTGAATTGAACAAGTTGATGGAGAAAAATAGATATCTGATTCCATGGGTAGATGACTTGTCTAACCAATTGGCGGGATCGAAAGTATACTCAAAGCTGGATTTGAAATAGGGCTACTACCAGTTGCGAATTCGTGGAGGTGACATTCCCAAGACAGCGTTTGACACACTCTACGGTCATTATGAGTTCACTGTAATGTCGTTTGGACTATATAATGTGTCATCGATGTTTATGGATCTAATGAACCGAACATTCTGAGAGTACTTGGATCTATTCGTGATTGTCTTCATTGATGAGATCTTGGTGTACTCTCGATCTGAATAAGATCATGCGAACCATTTACAGTTGGTGTTGCATACCCTGATGAGAAACAAGCTCTACGCAAAGTTCTCAAAATATGAGTTTTGGCTGTTGTCAGTGGCTTTTCTTGGCAATGTGGTGAGTGGAGAGGGCATTGTGGTGGATCCGTCAAAGATAATAGCCGTCCAGGAGTGGCCAGTGTTGTCTTCGGTGGCCGAAGTCAGGAGTTTCCTTTAGCAGGCAGGCTACTATAGACATTTTGTAGAAAATTTCTCACTGATCACTTTGCCTCTGACCACGTTGACGCGGAAAGATCAGAAGTTCATTTGGACGTCGGAGTGCGCGCGGGATTTTGAAGAGCTAAAGATTCATTTGACCACGGCGCCCGTTTTGACGTTGCCATGTGGGACAGATGGCTTTGAGATTTATAGTGAGTCTTCAGGGAGCGGCTTACGCTGCGTTTTCTTTAGTTTGTAAAGGTGATTGCTTATGTCTCACGCTAGTTGAAAGTGCATGAGCGGAACTATCCCCTCCATGATTATGATTTGGCGGCGGTAATTTTTGCACTAAAACTGTGGCGTCACTATCAATATGACGTGAAGGTGAATATATTCACGGACCATAAGAGCATAAAATACTTATTGGGTTAGAAGGATCTCAATATGCGATAACGAAGGTTGATGGAATTCCTCGGGGACTACACTTTTGAGATTCACTACACTCCCGGGAAGGGAAAAGTGGCCGCAGATGCCTTGAGTCGTAGGACTCCGTCAAGGGCAAATTGGTTGCAGATGCATGATGGGCATCTGATCCAGTAGTTGGAAGCTTTAAAGATTTCTTGTGTTAACAATAATTCCATAGCAAATGCGTGTTTGCACTGGACGGAGGTACAGTGTGACCTTGCGGACAGAATTCGGCAGGCAACGAAACTTGATGAAAGTCTGCAACGCTATGCAGTGGATGGGTCGAATGACAAATTCTCCTAGGACGACGGCCTTTTGTGGAAAGAGGGTAATTTGTGCGTTCCAAGTTTGGGTAAGCTAAAAGAAGAATTGATGTATGGGGCTCATTTTACGAAATACTCAATTCACCCAGGAATCACAAAGATGTCCAAGGACATGAAAACGTTGTTCTGGTGGCCAGAGATAAAGAAAGACATAGCACATTATGTGGCGAAATGTCACACCTGTGCCTTAGTGAAGGCTGAATGCCAGAAGCCTGGAGGTTTCCTGAAGTCGCTACTTGTTCTGGAGTGGAAGTTTGATGATAATTCAATGGATTTGGTGCATGGTTTGCCAAGGTCTCAACGCGGTAATAATTCGACATGGGTGATCGTAGACCGGTTGATGAAAGTTTCTCACTTCCTTCTGAACAAGAGGGACGATTCAATGTAAGTCTTGGTGAAACTCTATGTTGAGCAAATTGTACGGTTGCACAGTATTCCATGTAACATCGTTAGTGATCATGACGGGCGATTCACATCGAATGATTGGAGGCTAATCCACCAACTGTTGGGAATATAGTTAACATTCAGTGCGGCCTTTCATCCCCAAACTGATGGCCAGACTGGGAGGACCAATAGAACGATGGAGGACATGTTCTGAATGTGCGCCTTGGACTTTGGTAAGAGATAGGAAGATCATCTCTATATGGTAGAGTTTGCCTACAATAATAGCTACCAAGCGAGCATGGGTATGACACCGTTTGAAGCTTTGTATGGTCGAAAATGTCGTACACCATTAGCATGGGAGGAAGCAGGCGAATCTAAACTATATAAGCGTAAGGACGTCGAAGAAGCTAATTCGACGATACACTCTATTCGGGAGAGACTACTCATAGCCCAAGATAGACAAGCCAAATATTAAAATGCCAAGCATTGAAATGTTGAGTTTGCGATTAACGATTGGGCCTATTTGAAAATCAAACCCTTCCAAGGCATGTCCAGGATTCAGCCCTTGAAAAAGTTAAGTCCGCAATATCTTGGTCCATTTGAATTGGTGGAAGGAGTTGGCAAAGTTGCCTATCGGCTAGCCCTTTCAGATGAATTGAGTGGATTGCATGATGTGTTCCCCATTTCAGTGCTTTAAAAATCCATAAAAGATCCAACTCAAGTGATTGCAAATGATCGTGTACCGATCGAATTTTGACTAACGACGAAGGTTATGACCATTCGGATCGAGGATAAAGCCGATAAGCAGTTGCAGAACAAAACAATCGGGATGGTCAAGGTCCGATGGGACAATTGTGGTCGTGAGGAGCTAACATGGGAGCGGGAGCAGACCATGCATGCTGAGTTTCCCGAATTGTTTGTTCAAACTTGTCTAACAGTTTGTGTTGTACATAAAATGTTGGAACACATTTTGGTTGAGAGTTTCCTAAGTACTGTATGCAAAATTCGGGACGAAATATTTTGTACGGAGGGGAGGATTGTAACGCCCCAAATCTCAGTGGTGACTGGGCTGAGAAGAGTGGGCAATACGGCCTGGGACACGAGCATGTCCCAAAGCCGTGTCCTACTCTGTGTAAGGTACACGGTGGGGGACACGGGCGTGTCCATGGCCGTGTCCTGCACTCGAGTATTGGCATGATGTTCTCGAGTGAGCTCGACAAAATGCAGTCGACGATCCTCGAGTGGGGTGCAAGACCTGTGACACGGGTTTATCTAGGTCCGTATCCTGCTATGCGCTCAACGTTCTCCCGAGTAATCTCGACGAAATGCACTCGATGATCCTCGAGTTGGGCACACGCCCTGTGACACAAGCGTGTCAAGAACCGTGTCCTTCTCTGTGCTTGGGCAGACTTATGAACACGGGCTAGACACGGGCATGTCCAAAGCCGTGTCTGGCACACGGCCTGTGACACGAGCGTGTCACACGGCCTTATTCTGGTCTAGTTAAGTCGATTTCTCAACCGCTTAAGGAACATGGCCTATGATACGAGCATGTCACAGGCCGTGTCCGGCCCAGGAAAGTGGTTTTTAGGGCTTTTTGTTGCCGTTTATTCCTTTCAATTAGGATCCAATGGTTCTGAGATCTCCCTGCTGTTATAGTCCATGAGATGAGCATACCTCTCTCATTATCTAAGGTTTTTCTCTCTCTTTGGAAAGAAGTGGAGAGTGGGGAGAGCAAGGTGGGAGTAGGAATCCGGCTGCCGGTGGAGTTTTAGATCCCCGAATCGCATGCCGAGGCCAGATTAGTGGAGGCAAGGCCGTTCCGGTGCTTTTCATCTGGCTAGTTTTCCATGGATCCAAAGCGATCATCAAGGGTAACGATCTTTCTTCCTTGGAAATGTCAAGTACTTAAATTGGCATATGCATTGGTTTCTGTTGGATCCCTAGTTGGATTTGTGCTAGGTTCACTAAACTAGGATGTTTGACCCAACATGTATAGCCAGGGTCATGTTTGCATCCTAGAGTTTAGGCCATGTCCTTAGAATCAACACTGCATGGACTAGCCATGTACATGGTTCTCAGGTCAACGATCTCTCGACACTATACTTCAACATTCCAAGTCCAGAATTCCTTTCTCTGAACCCCAGTCGACGAAGTTAGAATCTCAGCTCGACGATCTTGATCCACAGAATTGACAAGGTTCTAGAGAAAGCAGTTATCTGTTCTTAGGTTGACGATCTTGGATCTCATGTCGACAAACAACAATTATCTGTCCGACGGACATAAATTCTCAGCTTGACGAACTCAGGACCCAGGTCGACGAATTCTGTTCTTCACTCGACGATTTCTGTGCAGTTCCAAACATGGACTTTTCCTCCCTCTGTCCTAATTTTATTGTAGTAATTCCCGAGTAATCAATGCTTAATAGTCTTTGAATATTACCGTCAGAAGCAACATTGATTATGGCTTTCATCAGGATTATTACTTGTCATTTTTCAATGGGAGAGTTGGGGAAATCAATCAATGCAGACATTCTCAAGGCCGTCAGTAATCAATGTTGAAGAATTCCAAAATTCAGAAGGAATATTTCATGGAAAATATAAAAGGATTTTTCTTCTTCCTTCTTAGTAATGAAGCGCAGAACACACAGATAGTCATAGAGAGATCAAGAATCTGAAATATCACAAGAAATACACAGGGCCATACAACTGTAAAGAAACAAAAAAGCCCCAAACCAAAGAAATAATAGCAGCTAAAGAAGAAGAAGAACATAAATCCAAAATCAAGAGTCTTCTTCCTTCTTCATTCCATGATTCTTCAAGGACAACAACAACTCTATCAGTCAAGAAGTTCCTGGATATCTTCTGGTCAAGGCTAAAGGATTGAAGACCTACTCACCCTGAAGCAAAGCTCAAGACTTCCTGATTTCCATATTTCAGAGGGAGCTTTGTTAACATCAAAGATCCACTAAGTCTTCTCTGTTGTACTTGAGAAAGAGAAGACACCATCACTCTCTCACCCCCACTGTAAAAAGGGTTCTTTAACTCCCTTCAAAAGTTATTCCTGGTTACAAGTCACCTGATCAAAAGACTTGGGATTGGTTTTTGAGCATCTGATCAAAAGCTCATTGGTGGCAGTCAACTGATCAAAAACATGAGTGGATTCCTACCAGGGTGGTAGAAGAGTGGATGTACCCAGGTTGGGGAACCACTATAAAATTCTTGTATTGTCTGGTTGCTATCTTTTCTTTTGCTCTTGATGTGTCTGTGCTACTTAGATTGTTGTGTTTGTGATTGTTAGTTTATATTTGATGTGCCTGTGGTAGATTATTTTATCGTAGGACTGTTTTTTATTTATAGTAAAAAGACTTAAAGTTTCAAGATACTCTATTCACCCCCCCCCCCTCTAGAGTATATCAGATCTAACCCGAACTTTCAGTTTCCCCCACCAAAAGGTGCATTGTTGAGGGATTCCCCTTGGGTTGATTTTGGATGTCCCCAAGATATCTTGCATGTAGATCCGAAAACGTGAAGTACAGAATAGTCATACTGTGTGAAGCCCATCTGGACAGGTTGGTCTGGATTGGTGATGTTTTATTTTGCACACCGGAGAAGACTCTGCGTATCAATGAATATGTTTGCAGATTCGGTGGGTTGTTCCTGTGAAGGATAGTAGTAGGAAATACTGGAGTAAACATCCAGGAAAATTCCCGCAAAGTGTTTGTTTTGTATGCTATGAAAGACCAGTGTTTCTGGTACTAAAGATGGCTGCAGGGATTGCTGGATGGTTAATCTAGATAAGGTAGGGTTAGGGAGTGAAAGTGAGTTCTATCGCTAACGCCGAGTGAGAGTGAGTATCGCTGGTGATGGCTCCTAGATAACCTGTGATTGTGAATCCAATCCTTCGGGGACAGTGTGGCTATTTGTGAGCTTCGTGAGCTCTTGAAAAGTCTTCGTGCTGAATGGACAAGGTGATGCGGACTCGCATTATTCTAGTCATTGGACTAACGATTTGAGCAACGGGCAAGGGCTGAATAATATCCATATTCTGGTTGTCCGTCATGAGTGCCTGGGCGCCTGACATTCGGCAGAAACACAGAATGAGAGTCTTGGGCCTGTGCGTGCCATCTGGTAGCAATGCCATGGGGGCCTACGGGCCAAATCCCACGTCGTTACAACAAGGCCATCCGGTAGCAATGTAATGCGGGGCTACAGGCCAAATCCCAGTTCGTTACAATAAAATGAGAGGCTTACGCCTGCGCGCCGTCTGGTAGCGATGCTATGGGGGCTACGGGCCAAATCCCGGATCGTTACACCAAGACTAAAGTATCTAGCTGAAGGTCGTGGAGCAAAATGCTCAAGTTTGTCATTGGGCTTCGGGCCTTGAATGGTGGTGGGCCACTGGTTTATCCGTTACAGCAAGAATGTGCCCTGAGTGCACGGAGCGTTGGGCCGCGTGGTCGACGTTTGTGATATGTTGATTGTGCATGAGTGCACATTATGTGATATATCTGCTTGTGAAATGCTATGCCTGTAGGGAAGCAATGCCACTGCCCCGGGTAAGGGGTAGGGTCGTTATAAATTGGTCAGCTAAATGCTGACCGTTGCCTTGTTTACCACATTGCAGTGGATTATCCCGTGTAGGTGCAGGAGAGCCAAGCGGAAAATAAGGGGCTGAAGCCCTTGTTGTTATTGATGCTGCTGCTATGTTGGCCCTCAAATGCGAAAGAAGATATTACTTTCATGTGTGGTCGGCATGAGTGCCGATGTATGAAAGCCATATGTATAAAGCGTAACTCTAAGGCCATAAGGCCAGACTTGTTGTGTATTTGCAGAACATTCCTTCGTGATGTTATATATTTAAATGCCAGTTTATATATTGTGGACATTCAGCTGGATTGAGTTCAATCAACTTAACATCTTCCGCTAGAATGCTCTAAGTTAGGATATGCAACTCTGATATTATCCCATAACTTCGCCGCCTGTTTGTGGCATATGGTGTGGGGCCCCGACCGGACCTTCTATTATATATCATCCAACGGATGGAGGTGTTACAAATCTCCATCTCCACCTCAGCCTATTTCTTCCAAGCCTCCCATTCTTTTTACAAAAGTTTTGTTAGCTTCTAACATGTATGACCAGGAATGCTCCTGTGGTCACTGGGAGAAGGGTTGTTCATCTAGGGTGAACAAAGATGTTCACTTCCACGGTGAAAGCTCTAGCCCGGTGAGTTCCTTTGCGGCAACCCATGAGAAATTTCAAATGGCCCAACCAGCACCATTTGTTTTTGGTCCTTCAGCACCAACACTCAATAATGTTGCTGCAGAAAAGGCTCTAAATCTGACAACTAAGGGTAAGACTAAGGGAAAGTCTTACAGTCAGGCTGATTTGGGCATTTTTGATGGCATCAAAATCATACTATATGAAAAGAATCTCGCTACTTATAGTACTCAGAGCAGACCAAACAAGCAAGCTAGAAAACTTACCTTCAGTCAAATTCTAGCTGAAAGAAATCAAAAAGGGCTACAACACATCTTCCTCATGTTAGGACTGCTGCTAACCAAGCTGCATGACCTACACAGAAGAGAAGATATAACATAAATGACTGTTGGTGTTGTGGTAAGATAGGGCATTTTGCCATTGACTGCTGGAGTAATCCTAATGTGGCCAGAGCTTGGGTCAGTCCAACAGTCAGAAATTCTGCCGGTAGACATGTTCAGTTTGATACTAATGTGCACCTAGGATCTAATAGATATTGGGGTCCTAAGGTAAAGTAAATTGTGTATTACAGGTTAGTCCAAGTTGTCATACCTCTATATTGTACGTGGACAGTGGTTGTTCCAGGCACATGACTGGAATAAGGAGAAACTTAAAGGAGTTTACTCCTGTAAAAGATGGAACCAAAGTCATCTTTGGTGATTCAGATAGAGGTGTAACCAAGGGATATGGTAAGATCACCAATGGCATAGTCACCATCACCAAGGTGGATTATGTTGAAGGGTTGCAACACAACCTTATAATCATAAGCCAGTTCTCTAATCATGGCTATGTTATTGTCTTCCACAAGGATGAGTGCCTAATTAGTAGGTCAAGTGACCAAGAGGTCATCTTGAAAGGCACTAGGAGTGGGAACATTTATTGCTTTAACTTTCTATGTCTAGATATAGACTCTCCAATCTGTCTAGTGGCAAATGTGAAAGTCTCATATGATGTCCAGAGGCACAAGAGGCTAGCCCATTTGAATTACAAAACTTTTGGTAAGATCTTTAGTCAAAAGCTAGTTAGGAATGGTCCCAATATGAAGTGCTCCAAAGAGGGCATTTGCTCAGCTTGCCAAAAGGGCAAGCAGACAAAAGCCTCCTTCAAGAGTATTGGGGCCAAAGATTCTGTGAGGTGCCTATACCACCTATATATGTACTTGTTTGGTCCTATGACAGTTCATAGTCTTGGTAGGAAGGTATACACCCCTGTGGTGATTGATGACTTTTCCAGGTTTGCTTGGGTATTCTTCCTAAAGAGAAAGAATGAAACCCTTGATATGTTCACTAAGTTTGTCAAGCAAATTTAGAATGAGTTAAACAGCTTTGTCATCAAAATTAGAAGTGACCATGGGACTGAATTCCAGTCTGGTAGCATGACAAGATTCTGTGAAGAACATGGGATTTATCAAGAATTCTCTTCAACTAGAACTCCACAACAATATGGGATTGTTGAGAGGAAATATAGGACTCTCATAGAGGATGGTAGAACACTGTTGAGTGATACATCTGTCCTAGAATATTTTTGGGCTGAGGCAGTAAATATTGCATGTCATGTCCTCAATAGGGCCTCTTTCACCAAAAGCCATAAGAAGACTCCCTTTGAGATCTTGTAATGCAGAAAACCAAACCCGAGCTATCTCAGAATCTTCGGTAGTAAGTGCTACGTACTTCATAATGGAAAGTCCTATATGGCTAAGTTTGATGCCAAATCCTTTGATGGAATTTTTGTTGGGTACAACAATCATAACAAAGCCTATAAGATCTATAACTTGAAAAGCCAAGTTGTAGAAGAATTAGTTCATGTAGTCTTTGATGAGTCTACTATGATTAATAGGGAGCTACCAAGATCCTCTTATAATACTATATGTATAGAATAGATGAGGGACAAACTAACCATCAGGAAGCATCACTAGTTATACAGGATGAACTGGATACTCCAGAAGATCTATCAGGTATACTGGGAGTGGATGAAGATCAATAAGAGGCTGCACCTGAAACTGAACCTGTTGCTGAAAGAAGACGACCACCTATAGTTAGACACATAATAGATCATCCAGCTCACCAGATAATTGGTGAGGCAAGCCAAGGAGTAACAATAAGGAGCATAAGTCAGAATAATACCATGTATTCAAGCTTTCTATCCCAAGTGGAGCCCAAGAAGTTTGAAGAAGTCAACATATACCAGCATTGGATTGGAGCTATGCAGGAGGATCTGAACTAGTTCAAGAGGTGTAAGGTCTGGAAGCTGGTTCCCAAACCACAAGTACATAATGTCATTGGAGTCATGTCGATCTATAGAAACATGCTTGATGAAAATGTCCTTATAATCAAGAACAGGACCAGACTAGTGGGTAAGGGGTACATGCAAGAAGAAGGCATTGACTTTGATCAAACCTTTTCCCCTATAGCAAGATCAGAGGCCATCAGACTGTTCCTTGTATATGCTGCACACAAGGGATTCAAGGTCTACCAAATGGATGTGAATTCAGCGTTCCTGAATGGTGACTTAAAAGAGGAAGTCTATGTTGAGCAGCCTCCAGGTTTTGTAGTTCCTAACTCACTAATTATGTTTATAGACTCAGGAAAGCTCTATATGTTGAATTTTCTCAAAGTGGTCAACGAGATAGTCTAATGCCAAATTAATATTCTCAGAACTATCAAGATCACACCTTGATCATGCGGAAACCAGGAAAGCAAGCTCAACAACCAAAAACAACCACAGGGTCAAGCAGATCAAATATTTATTTCTTCTTTATAGAGCGAGGTATACATGACAAGACATGATTTTGCCAATACAAGGAACACAGAAAAAGTACAAGTAAAACAATTCAAGCGGACAGAACTGGAGACCGCCAAGACCGCCCAGTCCGCCAAAGTCACCGAGGTCGCCCGAACTGCTGTTGTTGCTAGAAGATGAATAGAACACAGAGTCCACCGAAACCACGAGGTCGCGCGGACACACCGTTATTCGCTGACTGCTACAAGCTGCTGCTGAACTGAAGAACAGACAGCCTACCCGTCCGAGTCTGGCGGACAGGTTATTGAACTTGGAAAAGCTGAAGTAAAGAAAATCGACAAGATGCAGAAGCGGCCTACTGAGACCGCCGATTGAAACCGCAAACTTCACTGATGCTGATCGCAGTCAAAGCCAACTCCTGGCTCCTCAGTGCTATCCGCACAACCTGCAAACAACAAACAGTTCTCTGCTCAACCCTTGGGGACAGGAAAATTCAGACCGCAACAATTAACCAAGACTCAACTAACTGTTCACTCAATTACTGTAGATGTGTCGGGGGGGGTCTATTTATAGGCGAGGTGAGGAGTGTGGTCACCACCCTAGTGTATAGGGTCACCACCGCAGCTCGCGCGCTAACAAAACCCAATCTGCCAAGTCCGCAAGGACTTGGACATACATCAAACCCGCCAGGCTCCAGGTCAAAGTCAGTCCGCCACCATGCGGACATAATGCCAGTCCGCACAACACAAGCACAACGCCAGACCATCCAACACAAGCACAACGCTAGTCCGCCACTCAACATAGCACGCAGACACAGCCTCAACTCATGCTTCATCAATCCGCACACTATACGCGGACGAAGCGGAAGTCCGCACAGCTCAACAACAATGCCATAATCTGCCATGAGTCAATGACCAATAGGAAGTCCGCCGGTCAAAAGCGGACTCTACGGACACTGCGAACACCATGGAGTTGTCATAGAAAATGACCAAGTCCAGCAGCCCATCAAGCAACTGACATGAGCATGGAGGACACAAAAGACCCAGAATGCCAATCATCAGTACAGACCGCCACAAGAATGTGGCTAACATCCATCTCATCACCGGAGAGCTTGGCAAAAACCAAAGCCATCTCCAAAGCCAGTCCGAAAGGCGGACTCTGCGGATGCAAAACAAGTCCACCACAACACCGCAGATAAAACTTCCAATCCGCCCGATTATCCCAAGAACTGGCTAATAGCAAGGCCGCAGATCAAGCTGAGCACCGCCAGCAGACCGCCAAACACAGTACGCTCAGGCTGCTCCACTAGATGCCCAAGCCGCTAAGACTTCCTTGGCAATAGACCATCCAGGCCACACACCAGTCCGTCCAGGCCGCACACCAGGCTACATAGGCCACTCCACAAGAATAGAAAAGCCACCGTCCAACCAGGCCAGGTCACCCAGGCCATAACCATCAGTCCACCCAGGCCGCGGACTTAGACCGCTCAGACCGTCCGGCCTACAACAACACCCGCTTTCACTTCACAAATTTCAACACTCCCCTTTGAAGTGAGAAGTGGTGATCAAGCCCAGCAAGCCCCATTATTATTGAAATGGCCCCTTCGACAGCGGCTTCGTGAAGATGTCAGCAAGATTGTCTTCACACCGAACATGCCCGACCATAACAGGTACCTCCAACATCTTCTCCCTTATGAAGTGGTGTTCGATCTCAATATGCTTGTTCCTTGAATGATACACTAGATTGTTCACCAGTTTGAGAGCACTCTCATTGTCACCTCAATGTAAAGTAGGACCTTGCACTTCCTCAAGAACATCCTCTACAAGCCTCCTCAACCAGATAGCTTCTCGGGCAGCCAAGGCCGAAGCCTTGTACTCTGCTTCCGTAGTAGACACGGAACTGAGTCATGCTTCTTGCTACACCACGAGATGCAAGCTGATCTACAAGTGAAAACATAACCCGAAGTTGATCTTCGATCATCCGAGTCACCACCATAATCAGCATCCGTGTATCCAAGCAAAGAAAAGCCTGTGTCCCTTCTATAAAGGAGTCCCATATCAGAAGTCGCCTTGACATACTTTAAGATATTCTGTGCCGCTAGCAGATGAGACTTCCTTGGCTCAGTCATAAACCGACTTACACGGCCAATAGCGTAAGCAATGTCTGGCCTTGTAATTGTTAAGTAGATCAAGATCCCCACTAGAGCTCTGAACACCAAGGGATCAGGAAGAATCCTACCTTCATCTCATCGAAGCTTTAGACCAAGATCCAGAGGAGTAGAACAACTCTTTCCTTTTCCTATACCGAATCGATTCATAATGCGATCCGCATATTCTTTCTGGCAAATGAGTATCCCGCTCTACTTCCTCTCCACTTCAAGACCAAGAAAGTGATGAAGTTCTCCCAAGTCTTTCATCTCGAAGCGAATAGCTAGCTCAGCCCTAAGCTTAGCTACCACCTCCTCTGAATTCATTGTGATGATCATATCATCAGCATACAACAGGAGCAAGACTTTAAGCTCCCCCTTATTCTTGATGAACAAGCTTGAATCCGAGTTGGAAGAATGATATCCGCAGAATTGGAGGTATTCTGCTATTTTCCCATACCAAGCACTTGGAGCCTCCTTCAACCAGTAGAGAGCCTTCCTGAGCTTACAAACATAGTCCGGATGAACTTCAGAAACAAATCAAAGCGGCTGATCCATGAAGATGTACTTATCAATCTCTCCGTAAAGAAAAGTGTTCTTCACATCAAGCTGCCACATCCTCCATCCCTTGCAAGCAGCCACGGCGATCACCGCCCGAACCGAAGTCATCTTTGCAACTGTACTAAATGTCTCCTCATAGTCTTCTCCATACTGTTGTGAGAATCCTCGAGCAATAAGGCGAGCCTTATATCTTTTGATGCTTCCATCAGCCTTCTTCTTCAACTTGTACACCCACTTGCAAGTCACTAGAGTAATGTCATTAACCTTGGGCACAAGGTCCCAGGTTTCATTCTTCTTGAGAGCAGCAATCTCCTCCTTCATGGAATCATCCCACTCCTTGACTCCAGTGGCCTCATTGAATTTTTTAGGCTCTCTCTCATCCAGAGGACTTGCAAAGAAGCAGGAGACAAAACTCACTGCATTCCCACCACAGTATTGAGTTGGTGGCTTAACATTCCTCTTCGATCTCCGAAGGGTCTGCTCCTTGCTCACTACCTTTGTTGCATCTTTAGGCTCAGCTCCATTCTCGGGTACACTTTGAGCAATGCTCCCCCTGCTTCCTGAACCAGAAGCCTCTGCCCCAGAGCTTGAAGCAACAGGAGCTGCTGGGGATACAACATGCTCCTCTTTGAGAACTTCAGTAGCCACCTTCTGCTCTTCATCAACCTTGCTCTATAATAGATCAACCAAGCCTCCTCCATACAACGTCAGTTCATCAAAGACCACGTATCTTAATACAACAAACTTCTTCGTCACAGGATCCATGCATTTCCATCCCTTCTTCCACTCATCATATCCTACAAAGACAAGCTTCCATGCCTTTGCATCAAGCTTTGTCCTTGAAGCATCCGAGACATGCATATAACAAGTTGATCCAACTACCCGAAAGTGTTCCACGCTTGGCTTCTCGTTCAACATCATCTCAAAAGGAGACATCATGTTGATCGGACTGAGCGGCATTCGATTGATGACATAAGAAGCACAAGACATCCCCTCTGACCAGAAGGACCTAGGAATGTCTTTCGCATGAAGCCAACACTTGCAGGTTTCCGTCAGATGATGGATCTTCCGCTCAGCCTCTCCATTTTGTTGTGGAGTATGAGCACAAGTAAGCTCTCTTTGGATCCTGTTCTTCCTGCAGAAGTTAGAAAACTCGGAGGAGACAAACTCACCACTGTTGTCTGATCTAAACTTCTTGATCTGCAAGCCAAGTCGGCCCTCCACTAGCTCCTTGAACACCACAAACAATTGGAAAGCTTCTGACTTCTCCTTCAAGAAATATACCCAAGTGTATCTTGAGTAGTCATCAATCAGAACGAGCATGTATCTGCTCCCACCAAGGCTAGCAGTGATGGTTGGTCCTATCAAGTCACCATGGATACACTCCAATGGTCTCTTGCTCCTTGTTTGTGAGTTATCAAACGGAAGGCGATGAGCCTTACCATACTGACACCCCGCGCAAACGTGACCATCGCCAAAGGAAGATAGCTTAGGCAAGCCTCTTACAAGGCCCCTGTTTGCCATAGCTTTCAACTTATCCATACATACATGCCTCAGCCTTTCATGCCATATAGCAATGCTATCATTAGCACTTATCCGATCAACGTAAGAGTTTGTTGCAAGAACAAACAAGTTATTAACTCTCCTCCCAACATGAGCAACATCAGCCTTTATCGCAGATATGTTGCGAAGGAACTTCACTTATGTTGTCCCAAATAGAACGTGATAACTTGCGTCTACTGCATTGGTCACAGAGAAGAGGTTCTTCTTCATGCCCGGCACATGATACACACTCCTTAACGTGAGTGGCCCCTTATCACTACCCAAGGACACGACCCCCTCCTTCTCTACTGCATAAATAGTATTATCAACAGTAATGATAGCTTCGTTACCTGAGTAAGCTTGCAGTGAGGAGAACTTCGACTTGTCTCCGGTGAGATGATGACCACACCCAGAGTCCACGATCCACTCATCGTTGAAGTCGACAGCGGACAAAGCACAGACATAAGTGTCTGTCAAGAAGGCTCCACCCCATCCAGCTTCCTCTTTACTAGAGCAAGCTTCCTCCTTGCCTGCAACATTCCCAGGATGCAGTTTGACCTTACAGTCACGCTTGAAGTGTCCCCGCTGATGACACCTATAGCACTTCAAGTTCTTCTTCCAATCCTTCTTAGGAACAACGCTCCTCTCTGGCTGATAATAAGTTGAAGGCTCATTTTCTGCAGCATTGTTCTTCTTCTTCACTTCCCATCTATTCTTCTTCTTTCCTATGAACAGTGCTTCACTACCTCCTTCATAGATAGTCACTCATGCCATCTGTCTGACCAAACATTACTGAGAAGTGAGCAGGTTCTCAAGCTCCAGCAGAGATGGCTGAGTGGCCCAACCTTGAACAGAGGTTACATAGGAAACATACTCCTTCCGTAATCCACGGATAATGTGCCTTTTCAACTTGGCCTCAGAGATGGGCTCAGCAGGATCAAGCGCTGATATCCCAGCACACAAATTATTCATCTTCAAAAAAAAACTTAGAGATGGTTAGGTCTCTTTGAGTTGTCCTGGCCAACTCATTCTCCAGGAACTATAGCCTCGCCACGTTATTCCTGTTGAACAACCAATAAATAGTTGTCCAAATATCAGCAGCCGACTCACATCCTATGATGTGATCAAACAGCTCCGGTGAAACAGCCCTCTTAAGGGTAAACTTAGCCTTTGCATTTGCTTTCCTCTAGACCCTCACCTGCTCAGCAGTCCAAAAAGCAGCTGTAACTTCCTGCCTATCGTCACCACCGATGACCTCCCGTAGCTCCTCGCCTAGAATAAAACTCTTCTTACACGACTTCAACTTCTTAAAGTTAGTCGTTGTTAAGAGTTCAATACCCAGATCTCTTGCATAGTTCCCTTCCATTGCAGCAACCTTGGTTAAGCTTTCAGAAGCACAAAGCAACAACATAAGTTGATCACCGCTCAAGCAACTGAACCTTGCTCTGATACCATGTTGAATTTTCTCAAAGTGGTCAACGATATAGTCTAACGTCAAATTAATATTCTCAGAACTATCAAGATCACACCTTGATCATTCGGAAACCAGGAAAGCTAGCTCAACAACCAAAAACAACCATAAGGGCAAGCAGATCAAATATTTATTTCTTCTTTATAGAGCGAGGTATACATGGCGGGACATGATTTCGCCAGTACAAGGAACACAGAAAAAAGTACAAGTAAAAAAATTCGAGCGGACAGAACTGGAGACCGCTGAGACCGCCCAGTCTTCCAAAGTCACCGAGGCCGCCCGAACTGCTACTGCTTCTAGAAGACGAATAGAACTCGGAGTCCGCCGAGACCGCAAGGTCACGCGGACACACCCTTATTCGTTGACTGCTACAAGCTCCTGCTGAACTGAAGAACAGAACACCTACCCACCCGAGTCCGGCGGACAGGTTATTAAACTTGGAAAAGCTGAAGCAGAGAAAACTAACAAGCCTCAGAAGTAACCTGCTGAGACCGCCGATTGAAACTGCAAACTTAATTGATGCGGACCGCAGTCAAATCCAAACTCCTGGCTCCTCAGTGTTAGCCGTGAAACCTGCAAACAACAAACAGTTCTCTACTCAACCCGTGCGGACAGGAAAATCCAGACCACAACAATTAACCAAGACTTAACTTACTATTCACTCAGTTACTGTATATGTGCAGGGGGGGTATATTTATAGGCGAGGTGAGGAGTGTGGTCACCACCCTAGTGAATAAAGTCACCGCCCCAGCTCGCGCCCTAACACAACCCAGTCCACCAAGTCTGCAAGGACTTGGACAGAAATCAAACATGCCAGGATCTAGGTCAAAGTAAGTCTGCCACCATGCGGACACAATGTTAATCCGCACAACACAAGCATAGTGCCAGACCATCCAACACAAGCACAGCTCCTATCCTCCACTCAACACTACATGTGGACACAGCCACAACTCATGATGCATCAGTCCGGACACTATACTCGGACGAAGCGGTAGTCCGCACAGCTCGACAACAACACCAAAGTACGCCACGAGTCCACGACCAACAGGCAGTCTGACCGGTCAACAGCGGACTCTGCGGACACTGCAAACAACATGGACTTGTCACAGAAAATGACCAAGTCCAGCAGCCCATCAATCAATTGGCGTGAGCTTGGCGGACACAAAAGATGCAGACCGCCAATCATCAAAACAGACCGCCACAAGAATGTGGCTAACATCCATCGCATCACCGAAGAGCTTGGTAAAAACCAAAGCCAATCTCCAAAGCCAGACCGCAAAGGTAGACTCTACGGATGCAAAACAAGTCTGTCACAACACCGCGGATACAACTTCCAATCCGCCCGGTTATCCCAAGAACTGGCTAACAACAAGGCCACAGATAGAGCTGAGCACCGCCAACAAAATGCCAAATACAATCCACTCAGGCCGCTCCACTAGATGCCCAAGCTGCTAAGACTTCCTTGGCCATGGACCATCTAGACTGCACACTAGTCCATCCAGGCTGCACACCAATCCACACAGGCCACTCCACAAGAATAGCCAAGCCACCGTCCAACCAGGCCAGGTCACCCAGGCCGCAACCATCAGTCTGCCCAGGCCGCGGACTAAGCCCGCTTCGACCGCCCGACCTACACCATCACCCACTTTCACTTCACAAATTTCAACGCTATATGGGCTGAAGCAAGCCCCTAGAGTATGGTATGAGACTTTGTCTAGCTTCCTCATTGAGAACAAATTCTCAAGCGGGAAGATAGACAAGACCCTATTCCTGAGGGAATCTAAGGGTCAGATCATCGTAGTTCAGATCTATGCAGATGAAATCATCTTTGGATCTACTGATGACAACCTCTGCAAAAAGTTTGCTAATCTTATGCAGGGGAAGTTTGAGGTGAGTAGCATGGGTGAACTTAAGTTCTTCTTGGGCCTCCAAGTAAGACAAACTGATGATGCCATGTCCATATCCCAGTCTAAGTTCACTAAGGAGTTGATAAAGAAATTTGTCATGGAGAACTCCTCCACCATGAGAACTCCCATGGGGTCAAGTATGCTTATAGGCAAAGATGAGGCATGGAAATCTGTTGATGAAACTTTGTATAGAGGGATAATTGGCTCCCTTCAATATCTGACTACAAGTAGGCCTGACATCATGTATGCTACATATGTTTGTGCTAGGTATCAGGCTTGCCCTAAAGAATCTCACTACTCTGCAGTTAAGAGAGCCTGGAGGTATCTTAAGGGCACTCTAGATCCTGCACTATGGTACCCTAGGAATGGGGAATTTGAACTAACAGGCTATTCAGATGCAGATTTTGCAGGCTGTAAAGAGGACAGGAATAGCACATCTAACACCTGTCCGTTTTTTGGAGGGAGACCGGTATCTTGGAGCTGCAGGAAATAAACCAGTGTTGCAATATCAACTGCAAAGTCAGAGTACATCTCAGCAGGTAGCTGTTGTGCTCAGTTGT
Organism: Platanthera guangdongensis; assembly: GCA_039583875.1. Classification (NCBI taxonomy): domain Eukaryota; kingdom Viridiplantae; phylum Streptophyta; class Magnoliopsida; order Asparagales; family Orchidaceae; genus Platanthera; species Platanthera guangdongensis. Next base: position 77,742,187 of record CM077159.1, read on the forward strand.
TGTGGATCCAGCACGAGCTTCAAGACTACAACCTCCAGATAAGTAGAACTCCTCTATTCTGTGATTCTACTAGTGCAATCTCAATTGCTAGGAATCATGTCTCCCATAGCACGACTAAGCACATAGATATTAGATATCATTCCATTAGGGAGCATGTAGAATGTGAAGACATCATCCTTGAGTTTGTTCCAATAGACAAGCAAGTGGCTAACAAATTCACTAATCCACTAGATGAAGCTAAGTTTAACACCTTCAAATTTGAGTTGGGTATGTTAAACTTAGTATAGATTTTGTTTCTCCTCATCTGGTTGCATGCTATTTGGTATTTTGAAGATGGAATTGTTCTTTAAAGAATTGAAGATTCTCTAATTGAGGGGGAGCATGTACAACACAATTCCAACAACTCACTGCGGCCTGATTGAGGGGGAGCAGATGACAAGAAGATCAGATGAATCCTACTAGCTATTTGCTGAAGTCAAAAGGGGGAGGAAAAGATGATCAGATGATCAGTTTGATGTTCTAGCATGGTAGCAGCAATTCAGAGGAAGCAAGTGCAGTGATGTTCCACTCTGCAGGCTGGGAAGTATGGTAACTATAGATCACTTCTCAATTATATAGTTTTTATGATTATTGCTACATGGTTCTGTGTATCATTGACTCGCTTGATTAAGAGTTTTGACTTCCTCAAATTTGGGAAGATTGTTGGGTGCATTGCCCACAATATCCTAGATTTGAGTAAGTCAATCTTGTCAATGATATATATATATATATATATATATATATATATATATATATATATATATATATATATATATATATATCAATAGATGACAGTGATGGGACAGATATCCTATGTGGCTAAGTATGGAAAACTCTTACATATATTTGCTTTGAGAAAATTGACTATGTCCAAATTCATCGAACTAAGTTCAGAGTTCATCGATCTGAGCAAATCATCCGTCGAACTAAGCTCAGAGTTTGAGAAATTTGGCCAAGTCTAAATTCGTCGAAGTGATCTCATTGTTCATCAATCTCAGTTCAGCATTCATCAAACTCAGTTCATATTTGAGTGAGGCGGGATGAGACAGTCGATGCCTAAGGTTTAAGAGACAGAAAAAAGGCTAAGTCCATAGGCGTTGAGTGAAGGTTATTCACTCTATGCCATAGCCTCTTAAATGTTGAGTAACACTTAATTAGTCAAAGTCGGTACTTTTAAAGAATACAGAAATTTGGCTAAGGTAGAAAGCATTGAGTGAGCCGTGGTCACTCAACGCTCGAATCAACATGATGCAGAATTTGTTAAATCAAAAGCATTGAGTGAGACATGCTCACTCAATGCTGTCAATGCTTAAGATGCTGAAGAAGTAGAAATGGCTAAGTCAGAAAGCGTTGAGTGAGGCATGTTCACTCAACACTCTCTACGCCATACATACAGAAGAGGCTGCAGAACTTGTTAACGCAAAAAGCTTTGAGTGTGCATTACTCACTCAATGTTGTCAACGCCTATTGAAGATAGGATTTTGTCTAAGGAGTTTGGCATTGAGTGATGCTCCCTCACTCAATGCCAAGAAGCAAAAAGCTAAGAAAGCAAGTTGGCATTGAGTGAAGCTGAATCGCTCAATGCCTAGAAACAAATTTATAATCTTAGTTTTGCGTTGAGAGAAGGTAACTCACTCAATGCCAAGAGACATTGAATCTATCTAAGTGATTTGTCATTGAGTGAAGCCCATTCACTTAACGCCTATACTACTGATGCTTGAATTTTGACTAAGTCTTCCGGTGCTGATGTCAGGAAGTCAAAAAGTCAACCATATTCAAATTGTTAGCGGCAAAGCCACAGTACATGACAAAAAGCACCGCAGGCCTATAGTACGATAGCTAGGGATTCAATCAAGACACATCTGGATGCTGCAGGTCGGGCCCACTGATCTCTAAGAGCCGTTGATCAGCGGACTACAAGAGGATGTGATGGGCCAAGTCACAAGATAACTTTTAGGGCATTATCAACTGGAAAAGTTAGCAGCCGACTTCATCATCTTCACTATTGCTGCATGCAAAAAGCTTGAAGCTCTCCTTCAAGAAAAAGATCAGATAGCTGTGCAATCTCCATCAGCCACAGTAGAATCAGAAATTGTTCTAAAGAAAGAAGAACCTTTAGCGTTGGGCAGGTTCAGTTAGCTGCATGAAGACTGAAGATCAACAGATCTTTAGCCTTCTTCGGCAAGTTCAGAAGTCATCTTCTAAGTACCTCCAAAAATATTTTTCTCTACTATGAGGAGAGTTTGCGCAGAAATTTCTCTGCTCTAGTTATTAACATAGAGAAATTTCTCTTTGTCAAAGTTAATTAAATTATTTCTTATTATAGGATCCTTCTGGATCTGAGCTGTAGGGCCTTCGACCTGAGGTAGGGCAAATTTTCCTGAGCTGTAGGAGAGGGCTCCTCTCTAAGTGTAGGACATACTAGGATCTGTGGTAGGTGATTTTTAACTCATTGAGAAGTAGGGCACTTGTGCCTGACTTGTAGGAGAGTGCATCTCTCTAAGTTGTAGGAGCAAGTTTGCTCTGAGGTAAGGCTATCTCCAAAGCCTGAGTGGTAGGGATTAATTGCCTGAGGTAGGTGATACTTATATCACTGAGTGTAGGCCTTTGTGGCTGAGATGTTAGTCTTGCAGGAGACTAGGAGATCCTGAAGGATCTGAGGTATAAGTACCTTGGAGCATTGATTTGGAGAAGTGCCTTGACTAACAGGAAGTTAGAAAGATGTGAGGAGAGTGGATGTACCCATAATTTTGTGGAACCACTATAAAATACTTGTGTGCTTTTCTGTGTTTGATTTCTGCTTGCAGGTACATAAAAAGCTCTCTATCATATAGTAACTAAAGAAGAAACAAAAAGAAATCAAAAGTCCTAGATAAACCTATTCACCCCCTCTAGGTTGCTAGCTACCATGAAAACAAGAACTTTCAGTAGGAGTATAGTCTGTGAAAGCTCAGTTGGACAAATGTCAAGCTCAGGTCGACGAAATACTTGCTGAGTTCGACAAATTTGACGGTTTCTCTATCAACAAAAGGTAGAATGATTTCAAAATATCTGGTAACTGAAACTCTGATATTTAATGTTAAATATTCTAACGAATATGGTCGTTTAAAGCATCATAATTAATTACCAAGGCAGTTACAAATTCTCAAGGGATTCAGATATTTCAAAATTGTTTTGTTTCAAATATTGAAATATTCCCTGACAGTCTACATATAAAAAAAGATTGCTGCTTCACCAAAGACTTAGGTTAGAGACATATAGTCAGATACATAGAGATTTTGATATATTCTTCTTCAGACTCTCCAAGAGACATCACATTTCATATCTATTTGAAATTTCTACTAGAGAGGAACAACATTCTAGAATGCGTACACCCTGAAGAAAAGACTCCTCCCTTGATCACAATTTCTACTCAAATCAGGGGGATCTTCTTGCAACATCATCCACTAAGTCTTCTTAGAGATACTTGAAAGAGAAGACAATATCTAACACTTATAGTTTACTTTTAAACCGTGTACAGGGTTCGAACTCCCATCAAAAGCTAACTCTTGGTTCATAAGTCACCTGATCAAAAGACTTAACTTCAGTTTTTGGGTACCTGATCAAAAGCCCAAAGGGTTGCTAGATCTCCCTTAGAAAATTGATCTTTTGGTGACAGGGCACCTGATAAAAAACCTGTAGTGGATTCCTACCAGGGTGGTAGAATAGTAGATGTACCCTGATTTATTTATGAACTACTATAAAATACTTGTGTTGTCTGTGGTTGTTTTCTTTTTATTTGTGTGTTATGATTTTAATCCATCTATAAATATAACACTAATTTTTAAAACTGCTATAAACACAAATTAATGTTTTTACTATGCACTTTTCACCCCCCCCCCTTCTAGTGCAAAGTCAGATCTATCCCTTCACTTTCAATTGGTATCAGAGGGAGGTTGGTTATTTTATAGGCTAACACTTGAACCAACAAATCTCTATAGATCTTATTTTACCTAGTAGATTGATTTTATCATGGCACAAAATAAGGAGTGTGCAAGCACTAGACCTCCTTTTTGCAATCTTAACAAGTTTGCATTATGAAAAACAAGGATTAGGTTATATATGAATTCTATTAATGAGGATATCTACAATTCCATTTTGACAGGTCCCCCTCTACCACTAGCAGCACCAAGTACCAGTGCTACACCTCCACCAGAGTGGACAGAGGCTCAGAGAAAAGCAAAAATTATTGATGCAAAGGCTATGAATATATTTGCCCAAACAATGTCTGATGATATTTTTTAGAAGGTTGTTGAATGCACCTCAGCAAAAGATATCTGGGACTCCCTGAATGCAATGGTAGCTGGATCAGCAGATGAGAGAAAAGATAGAAGATCTCATCACATTTCTCAATATGAGAATTTCAAAAAGGGAGAAACTGAATTTGTTGTATACAGGACTCAGTCTCATAATCAATGAGCTGAAGACCTTGGAAAAAAGACATTACATTGACAGAAGTCAATGAAAAAAATTTCATGTGTTTCCCTAACACATGGGATTCAAGAATTTGGCCAATTAGAGAAGCCATAAGTGTAAATGAGATTTCAACAGAAATCTTGTTGGGCAAGCTCAAATCCTATGAGCAGATCATCAAAACAAGGGAAGCTGTATAAATGACCCTATCTTTCGTAAAGAAGGACAAAAGTATTGCCTTCCAAGCAACTGAAGAGGAAGAACAACTTCCAGAGAATGAAGAACTCATGAGCCTTTTGGCTAAAATATTTTACAAGATGGGCAGGAAATACTTCAGGAGAAGATTTTCAAGAAACAAGGATAAGCCAAGGTATGATAAAACATCTACTAAAGAGATTGTCTGTTATGGTTGCAGGAAACCAGGACACATTCTTCCAGAATGTCCTGAGAGTCAGAAGAAAGATAAGAAGAAGGAGAAAGATTTAAAGAAGCATTCAAACAAACCCTCTTCTCGTAAACACATACAGAGGGGGGAAAGTCTTTGTTGCTAAAATATGGAGTGATACAGACACTGAATCTTCATCGAGTTCAAGTGAAGATGAAGAAGAAACGAATGCTAAAGAAGTCTATTTGATGGTAATCAATGCATCAAGCATCAATTATGATTTTGAATCTGAGTCTGAAGAAGATCAGGTAATTTCAACTTCTGACTTCACATCAGATCAATTCAAAATAGATTTTAAATTACTTTGTAATGATTTGATAAAATCTGAGAAGGAAATAAAACTTCTCAGAGAAAAATTAACTGAATTTTATAATCTATCTTCAGAAAATATGAAACTTAATGAAGAATTTGAAATTTCTAAACAACAAATAGTTTCACTGGAAAACAAACTATCAGAGGCTAAAAAAATTGAAGAATCTCTTAATAAGAGAAGTATCGAACTGATGAATATCATAAGTACAGTCAATGCCAGATTAAATGGTAGACTAGGCTTGAGAGCTTCGTCCAGTCAACCTAAACTTATTAAGAAAGATAATTTAACTACCCCTATAAAATTCATATCAGCTAATGGAAAAGAAATATTAGCAATTTAAAATAAAGACAATGAAGCATTGCCATATAAAGAACCAGTGAATAAATCAAAATCTATTCTAAAATAGAATGAAAATTTCAAGAAAAATAATGTTCAACATAATTCATCGAACCGAGCTCGACGAAATCATTATTATTCGTCGAACTGAGTTAGAAGAACGTTGAACACAGAAAATGAGTATAGTTATTCACTGAATGGCGCTCGACGAAATCACTATAATTCGTCGAACGGAGCTCGACGAAATCAGAATAATTCGTCGAACTCAAATTTTTAAAACAAAAAATTTAATTCTTTTCAAAAGAATAATCATACTCAAGAGTTTATAAATCCTTTTACTAAGTGGATCATTACTCCCAGGAGATATCATCCACTTGGATATAAAGATCAACCTGAATTTTCTTATATTTCTACTGATTATGTCAGAAAAATAGGACCCAAGGTAATCTGGCTCAAGAACACCTAACTTTCTTTATACATTAAAAGAACTATCCTACCACAGAGGAATAATGGTATTTGGATAGTGGGTGCTCTAAACACATGACAGGTAGAAAAGCTAATCTAAAAGGCTTCAAAGCAAATCTTGGACCTAAATTCATATTTGGAGACTCCAATTGTGGCCAAACAGAGGGCTACGTCAATGTGAAGGTTGGAGTGGTTACCTTCAGAAAGGTAGCTTATGTGAAAGTTCTTAAGCATAACCTGATCAGTATCAGTCAACTATGTGATGAAGGTTATCAGATATCTTTTAATAAGTCTTTATGCTTTATTATATCTAGTGAAAATAAAATTATTTTATCTGGTGTTAGATAAGGTAACATAAATTTAGTTAATTTTAATTCTGCTAGAACTAAGATATGCTTGTTCAATCAGATAAGTAAAACAAATGAACTTTGGCATAAAAAATTAGGGCATGTAAATCTTAGAATTATTACTAAATTGTCTAAGGACAACCTTGTCAGAGGACTACCTTCTGGATCTTACAAGAAGGAAGGACTTTGCAGGGATTGTCAATTAGGTATGCAAACTAAAAATAGTTTTAAATACATATATAAAACTGATTCACCTAGAATTTTGTATTTACTATATATGGACTTTTTTTGAACAATTACAATACAATGTTTGGGAGGAAAGTCATACACTTTAGTTATTGTTTACGATTTATCAAGATTCTCTTGGGTGTTCTTTCTTATAAACAAGTCCGATACTTTCAATATTCTTACAGACGTTTTCAGGAACATCAAGATTGAGTATTCTACTCAGATTCCATTGATCAGAAGTGATCATAGCACTGAGTTTAAGTCTCTTCTAATGATTGAATTCTGTGGGAAAGATGGAATCAGGCTATGTTTCTCTGCTCCTAGAACTTCTCAGCAAAATGCGGTGGCAGAAAGGAAAAATAGAACCCTAATTGAATCTACTGGAACACTACTTGCAGATGCTCACTTACCCTTATCCTTTTAGGCAAAGGCAGTAAGCACATCAAATTATGTTCTTAACAGAAGTCTCATTAATAAACCCAAGGGTAAGACTCCCTATGAATTTCTTAAAAATAAGAAAGCTAAAGTAAGTTATTTAAATTTTTTTGGTGTAAATGTTATATCCATAAAAATGATAAGAAACATTTAAGAAAATTTGAAGCCAAAGCTGTGGAAGGAATATTTATTGGATATTCTCTTGTAAGCAAGACTAATAGGGTTTATAATAAAAGGATGAAACTAACATGTTTTACATGTATTATTTGATGAAACTAACATGTTTTATAAGGAGATGAATACCTCTACCATAGATTCTTTTCAGGAACCAATTCTGTGTGAGAAACCAGAAGAATTAACCCTTAAGCAAAAGGATACATTGCAACCTTCTCGACATAATGCTGAAGACAGTGATCATGATGATTCTAAAATTTATGTTGAAAAAACTTTAGCTAATGAAATTCCATAAGAGGAATTAACAACACCAAGCATTAAAGAACCAACTCCACCTGTTGATTATGTCACTCTTAGAGATCACCCTATATCTCAAGTGATTGGAGACATATCAGCTGATGTGCAAACAAGGCATCAACTCAATCAAGATCAGATGCACACATGTTTTCTATCTCAGAGTGAACCTCAACCAATAAAAGATGCAAAACAAAATCCTCATTGGATCATTGCAATGCAAGAAGAATTCAATCAGTTTGAGAGAAGCAGAGTTTGGGACTTAGTTCCAAGACCCAAAGACTATCCAGTAATTGGAACTAAATGGGTCTTCAAAAATAAATTGTATGCTCAAGGATTTATAGTGACAAATAAAGCTAGACTGGTAGCTCAAGGATATTCACAGGAGGAAGACATAGATTATGATCAAACATTTGCTCCCGTTGTAAGATTAGAAGCTATCTGGATATTTCTTTCATTCTCTACATTCAAGAAGTTCAAAGTATACCAGATGGATGTAAAGATTGCATTCTTAAATTGAGACATCAAAGAGGAAGTATATGTGGAACAAACTACAAGTTTTATCTCTTTGACTTACTCTTCTCATGTTTTTAAACATAATAAAGCTCTCTATGGTCTTAAACAAGCTCCAAGAGCTTGGTATGAGACCCTTGCTAATTTTCTATAAGAAAATAAATTTTGTAGAGGCAAGATTAATAAAACTTTATTTTTTAGAAATCATAAAACTGAAATTTTACTAGTTCAAATATATCTTGATGATATAATTTTTGGTTCTACTGATTCCAAACTTTGCAAAGGTTCTCTGACCTAATGCATTCAAAGTTTGAAATGAGTAACATGGGTGAATTATTTTATTTTCTTGGGTTACAAGTAAAGCAAACATCTGATGGCATCTTCATATCTCAATCTAAATATGCTAAAGAGCTAATTAAAAGATTTGAGATGTCAGATGCCTCTTCTATGAAAACACCCATGCCTAAAAATGTTGTAGTTGATATTGATGAACATGGCAAACCTGTTGATCAGAAAACATATAGAACTATCATTGGATCTCTATTATATTTAACAATAAGTAGACCTGATATTATGTTTGCAACCTGTATTTGTGCTAGGTTTCAGGTCAACCCTAAAGAATCACACCTATTTTAGTAAAAAGAATTTTAAGATATATAAAGGGTAGTCCTAATCTAGGACTATGGTATCCTATTGAGTCAGGATTTGAATTAACTGGATTCACAGATGCTGACTATGCTGGTTGCAGAGTTGACAAAAAAACACATCAGGAACTTGTCAATTTATTGGTGATGGGCTTGTGTCATGGTTTTGTAAGAAACAAACATTTGTTTCTACTTCAACTGCTAAAGCTGAATATATAGGAGCAGGTAGTAGTTGTTCACATATTTTATGGATTCAAAATCAACTTCTAGATTATGGATTCAACTTAAATAATTCTATAATATACTGTGATAATACTAGTACAATATCAATTGCACAGAATCCAGTCTCCATAGTAGGACTAAACATATAAAAATAAGGAATCACTTTATCAGGTACAATTTAGGAAAAAATAAAATTAGCCTTGAATTTATACCTACTGATTTACAAAGAGCAGACATTTTCACCAAACTATTAGATGAAAAGAAACAAAATTTCCTTTTAAAATAGTTAGGAATGATTGATGGAGAAACATTAAATTGATTTTGAATGGAGATCTACAAATTTCAACTTTTCGTCGAACAGAGATAGATGAATTGTAAATTCCATTCGACGAGTTGTGAAACTTTCATTGAATGACGAATTGTTAACCTTTTGTCGAACGGAGATCGATAAATTGTGAAATCTTTCGTGAACCTTTCGACGAATTAAGCTCGACGAATTGTGCACCTTTCGACGAATTAATTTTTGTCCGTTCAACTTCTGAAAACTTATATTAGGTTCTCATCGAACTCCGTCCCGAACATTATCCATTTCATTTCTCGTGCACTTGATCTTTTTGTTTTGCAGAAAATAGCAGTGTCGCAGGCGATTCTCACAGCAATGAAGTTCGATGCTGGATTCGATATAGTCATGGATTCCTTTAGTCATTCAGATCAGATCTTCCAAGACGTCTTGCAACTTTTTGTGGCACAACATCTGCAAAATTTTATGACCACTCGAATCAAGCTACCCGCCACAAAAATAAAGGAATGGGTCTACACTGTAAAGATTCAAGATCTTACAACAATTACTGGATCAATCTCAGGCCATCAGGTTTCTCTTACACCTACAATTTTATCTGTATTTTTTGGATTATTGAATAGAGAAGATGAATTAGAAGTATCTAGTACAAAGTTTGATATTATGATAGATAGAATGTGTCTCTCATAGGGAATCCCTAACCATTTATTGAAAAAGAATTCTCTATAGAATATAAATTTCTAGCCGATGTGGTTGAGAAAGTTCTTCTGGGAAAACACTCAGCCCATGACTATGTCACCAGGTACCAATTTTTGTTGATGTGTGCTCTGGTTGACCAGAAAAATATTAACCGGGGGATAAATTTATTTGATTCAATCAAAAAGAAGACTAATAAGAATGATGTGAGTTATGGAAGGGTCTTGGGTGTTTATCTCCAGAACAAATGCCCATAGGTCTTGGTCTCACAAATATTTCATATTAATGCATAAAAAAAGATCACTTCTGCTTTGTTTGTTAACTGGAAAAGTGTGATTCCTAAGCCATCCAAGGTTGAATCTTCCAGGGTAGCTTCTAAAAGCACTAGGGATGTCCCAGCTACTCTCCCAACTCCACAACAAGATTCTCACCTTATTTCTCCCACTCAACAATCTCCACTTCATTCCCCTAGACCTTCCACACCACCTTCTCTACAAATGAATTTTTCTGAAGAAGTTCCATCCTCAGTCTTTCAACTAGACTTCCCAGCTCATCAGTTACCTCATTCATCTCCACTTCACTCATCGCCACCTCATTCATCTCCACCTCATATATTTTCACATCACTTATCTCCATCTCATAAATCCACACCTCAATTACACATCCAGGAGATCATTCCTGATGACATTCCCCCTATCATCAATCCTTCAACTATACCATAAGCTTTTCAAATTCCATCCTCTGCATCTACTCAGAATCCACCTGAGTTTATATATCCAGATTTTTCATCTATTGCCACTCAGCTTCTTGATTTCATTACTCCTTCACTCAAGAAGCTTTTGGATGAAACTTTCGCTCTTGTTCTAACTGCTATCTCAGAACTCTCCTCTAGAATAGACTCTCTCCAATCTGTCCCTTCTTCTGGGGGCCTAGATTCACTTATCCCTGGATCTAGGCAGGGGGAGATGCTTAATGAAGAAGCTCCAGTTCAAGCTCCAGTTACAACTGCTAATGAAGAAGCTCCAGTTCTAGATTCAGAAATGACAGTTGTGGAAGTGTTCTCAGAACCTCCAAAGGTTACTACTGTTGGTGATTTCATCATTAATCCCACAGTTAGTGTATATTCTTTATAATCAGATTTTAATTTACTACACAGTCATATTCCCAGCCTACCAGTTTTTGAAAAGGATCATTCTAAAGCAATAGTATGCTACTCTGCTCCTGTTACTGCTTATATTGTAGAACAATTTTTAAAAGATATATCTACCAGTGTTGATTTAGTCTCATAGCCTATGATAATTGATGATCCAGTCCCACATTCTGTTATGAATGATGATATAATGAATATTCCTAAGGAGGCTCATTCCTCTCCTAAATGGGATGAATCTCCAATGTCTAAATCTGATGATCTGCCTAATAAGGATAAGGAAGAGGTAGATAAATTAGTTAAACTAATTGATGAATTACATGATTACCCAAAAGTGCAGTTTCAAGATAATACAAATTCTGATGAATCAGAAGATTCCAGTAATAAGAAAAGGAAAATTAGAAAAAATGCTCAAGCTAAGGTTGCTCCTCAACCGTCTTCAACTACTAATATCCCTTATTATATTCTTCATGGGATAACGCTTACTCCATACCATCCAAGTTCGATGAGGTATTCTAAAAATAAGCAGAAAAGGAGGAAGAAAATGAAAAGGTATCATTCAGTTACAAAGACTTGGACTAGTCCTCCTCCTCATCCTTCGGCAGCAGGATAAGCAGGAACTTCATCTTCTCAGATGCCTACTTCTCATTCTTCTAGAATAACACAGTACAAGCAAGAAAGATCCATAAGGCAAGATAGACCTACATGGTCTGAAACTCATGGCAGACAAAATTGTCAGCAATATTCTACCCAGGAAAGGCCAGCCTCTCCTATAATTGAATAAGAATTAGACCCTCTTTATACAATGGCCAGGTTCAAAGAACAAGTTGCTCTTTCTCAGATAAGGATGGCAAGAACTGAAGGTAAAGATACCTCTCAGTTTACTTCCATGTCTTCATACATAAAACAGGAATTGGACAGATATCAGAAGAAAAACATGTTCAATGTTGATGAATACATGAGCTTACATCCAATTTCTTCTCAGAAGATCATTGGTTCTCAAGATCTGAAGCTAAGCAAAAGGGAATCAGATGATCCAACAAGAGAACTAATCTTTACCAAATCTTCTACTGATCCTTCAGCTGATGCATCTTAGAAGAAATCCTAACTTTAGTTCTGTTTTTAAACATTATTATTATAACTTAACTTTTTATATATATCTGATGAAATTTATGTTTCTGCCAGATATTTGTTTATGCTTTTTGCTTTTCCTGTTTGATAGTATCCTCACCCAAATTGTGGGAGATTGTTGGAACTCCTTATTACTGATTTGGGCTATGATTACTATTAGGATTTTATTTTGACCCAACTTGTATAAACTAAGGGTCTTATTTTATTTCTAGAAGTATTTCAGAAGGAATTCCAAAGAAGCAAAGTTCGACGAACTCTAAACTCCGTTCGATGAACTCTGATCTCAGCTTGACTAACCGGGTCTTAAACTCTGAGCTTAGTTCAACTAACTCTGAGCTCAGTCCGACGAACGCAGAGCTCAGCTCGACGAAAGTAGGAGTACAGTCTGTGAAAGCCCAGTTCGACGAAAGTCAAGCTTAGGTCGACAAAATAATTGCTGAGTTCGATTAATTCAACGGTTTATCTATCAACAGCAGGAAGAATGATTTCAAAACATCTGGTAACTGAAACTCTGATATTTAATGCTAAATATTCTAATGAATATGGTCGTTTAAGGTAACATTAAATATGAATTTATCATAGAGTTTAAAATTTAATTAATTACCAAGGTAGTTACAAATTCTCAAGGGATTCAAACATTTCAGAATAATTTTTGTTTCAAATATGGAAATCTACCCTGACAGTCTACATATATAAAAGATTGCTGCTTCACTAGAGACTTAGGTTAGAGACGCATATAGTAAGATACACAAAGATTTTGACACATTCTGCTTCAGACTCTCCAAGAGACATTATATTTCATATCTGTCTAAAATTTTTACTGGAGAGGAACAACATTCAAGAAGGCCCAAACCCTGAAGAAAAGACTCTTCCCTTGAACATGATTTCTACTCAAATCAGGGGGAACTTTTTGCAACATCATCCACTAAGTCTTCTCAGAGATAATTGAAAGAGAAGACAATATCTAACTCTTTTAGTATACTTTTAAACTATGTCCATGGTTCTAACTCCCTTCAAAAGTTAACTCTTGGTTCATAAGTCACCTAATCGAAAGACTTAACTTTGGTTTTTGGGTACCTGATCAAAAGCCCAAAGGGTTGCTAGATTTCCCTTAGAAAATAGAACTTCTGGTGATAGGGCACCTGATCAAAACCTATAGTGGATTCCTACCAGTGTGGTGGATGAGTAGACATACCCAGATTTATTGGGGAACTACTATAGAATCCTTGTGTTGTCTGCAGTTGTTTTCTTTTTATTTGTGTGCTGGGATTTTCATCCATCTATATATATAACACTAATTTTTAGAACTGATCTAAAGATAAATTAAAGTTTTTAATATACAATATTCACCCCCCCCCCCCCCCCCCGTAGTGTAAAGTCAGATCTATCTCTTCACTTTCATGGTGATAAGAAGCAAGAGCCTTAATACAACTTTGTATTCAAGTTTCCTATCACGGGTTTAGCCTAAGAGATTTGAAGAGGCCAACATAGATCAGTTCTGGATTATAGCAATGCAAGAGGAATCGAACCAATTTAAGATTTGTAAGGTCTGGAAGCTGGTTCCCAGACCACAAGGACATAATGTCATTGGAGTCAAGTGGATTTACAGGAATAAACTTGATGAAAATGTCATTATAATCAAGAACATGGCTAGGCTGGTAGCTAAGGGTTACATACAAGAAGAATGTATTGATTTTGATCAAACCTTTGATCATATAGCAAGATTGGAAGTCATCAGACTCTTCCTTGCATATTTTGCATATAAAGGATTTAAAGTCTACCAGATGGATGCAAAGTCAGCCTTCTTGAATGGTGACTTAAATGAAGAAGTATATGTTGAATAATCTCCAGGTTTTGTTGATTCTAACTTTCCTAACTCTGTTTATAGACTTAGGAAAGCTCTATATGGGTTGAAACAAGCCCCTAGAGCATGGTATGAGACATTTCCAAGCTTCCTCATTGAGAACAAATTCTCAAGGGGGAGGATAGATACGACCCTATTCCTAAGGCAATCTAAGGGCAAGATCATCCTAGTCCAAATTTATGTAGATGACAAAATTTTTGAGTCTACTGATGATAACCTTTGCAGGAAGTTTGCCAAACTTATGTAAGGGAAGTTTGAGATGAGTAGTATGGGTGAGCTTAAGTACTTCTTGGGCCTCCAAGTAAGGCAGACTAAAGATAGGCTGTCCATTTCACAATCTAAGTTCACTAGGGAATTGATAAAAAATTTGGTATGGAGAATGCCTCTACCATAAAAACTCTCATAGGGTCAAGTACCCCTATGGACAAAGATGAGGTAGGGAAACCTGTTGATGAAACTTTATATAGAGGGATAATTAGCTCCCTTCTATATCTTACTGCTAGTAGGCCAGACATTATGTATGCTACATGTGTTTTTGCTAGGTATCAGGCTAGCCCAAAAGAATCTCACTACTCTGCTGCTAAGAGGAATTTGAGGTATCTTAAGGGCACACCAGATCTTGGCATATAGTACCCTCAGAATTAGGATTTTGAACTAATGGGCTATCCAAATGTGGATTTTGCATGCTACAAAGAGGACATGAAGAGCACTTCAGGCACCTGTCAGTTCTTGGGCGGAAGACTTGTGCCTTGGAGCAGCAAGAAGTAGACCAGTATTGCAATCTCAATAGCTGAGTTAAAGTATATCTCAGTAGGTAGATGCTATGCACAGTTGCTGTGGATCCAACATCAGCTACAGGACTACTGTATTTAGATAAGTGAAACTCCAATGTTCTGTGATTCAACTAATGCAATCTCTTTTGCTAGGAATCCTGTCTCACACAGCAGAACTAAGCACATAGAGATTAGATATCATTTTATTAGGGATCATGTGGAGAAGGAAGACATCAGTCTTGAGTTTGTCCCAATAGACAATCAAGTGGCTGACATCTTTACAAAAGCCACTAGATGAAGTCAACTTAAACACTTTCAAGTTTTAGTTGGGTATGTTGAACTTGGTATAACTTCAGTTGCTCCATATATTATTTCTATCGCAGGACTCACCTTTCTTGCAGGTAGATAAGTATTTCAATTGGTATCAAGACTATCAAATCTTTCAAATGATATGAAGACTTAGATGGACTCAAGTGTCCAGTAAAGAGAATGACACCAGATGCTCCTGTTTAGTGGGAGCAAGTTAAGATGCTCCTGTTGAGGCGGAGCAAATCTAGCAGTTGCAGGAACAAGCTCAGCTTCCTGGACAATGCAAAAACTGAGGGGGAGATCAACCCTAATGGATGCCTACTGCTATGGAGTCACAACTGCTTCTAAAAAGACAATGTTGCTTTAGGAGAAGATGAAAAGCCAGCACCTCCCCAACTACAACTGCATTCTATAGAAGTTTTAAGTGGTATGAGGAGTGGCATTAGCTCAAGTGAATCAATGATAGTAGCTAGCTCAAGTGGATCAATGGACCACTCAAGTGTTAAGTGGTTGCAGTGATGTGTTGTATCAGTAGTATCAACAAAAGAGGTATGATATCTAATCAAGTATTTTTATTACTAGGATAATTTATCATGTACTATCACAACAAGATTTTGGCTGTATCAAGAGATAGATGTGGGCAATACCCTAAACCCCTAAACCTCAAAGGGGGGGGGGTGTGGGTAATATTATGATATATAGTTAAGTCAGTGCATATTACTTGAATAAATTCAAGTAGTATGAGGAGTGCAATGAATGCATAATGGGTCGTTGCACATTACTTTCCCACCTCTAAGTGGCATGAGGAAAGTGCTCCACTTAAGTGTTAAGTGGTATGAGGAAAGTGCATATTACTTGAGTAAATGCACAAGTGGTATGAGAACATTGATTTACTATACTGGTAATTCTAGTTGTATGAAAGAGCTACATCTGCTAGCTTACAACTGAGCTGCTTTGAATTTTAAAGTGGTATTAGAAAGCTACATCTTCTAGCTTACAACTGTTTTGAGTTTATATGCTTTATGTGATAAAGATTCTTAGTATTGATGTGTGCTCTGCCTTCTTCAAATATTGGGAGATTGTTGGGAATATTGCCCTCAATGTTCCCTAGATTTGAAGAGCCATCACAATCAATACTAAGAGCATAATTGTATTTGATGTAGTTCAAGTTCATCATGTGCAAGATGTTACTTAGAACAAGTCTTGATACGTTGTCTAAGTGATTGTGATATGTGGTCACAAGGTAGAAAGGTGGAGAGACAGAAATCTGTCTAAATCCACAGGCGTTGAGTGAATTCAGTTCACTCAATGCCAGATATCAGGAAAGGATGCTGGAAAGACAAAAATCATCGAATTCCATAGGCGTTGAGTGAAGCCAGTTCACTCAATTGCAGGTGCCAAAAAGCGTTGAGTAAAGCTGGACAGTCAAAGCCCGACATTTTGCAAAGGAGATTTGCAGCGAAGTTTACAGGCGTTGAGTAAAGGAGTTCACTCAACGCCATATAACAAGAGTCATCGAGTAAAGCTCAGTCTCTCAAAGCTTTAACAATGGCAAGGAAAAAATTCAACGAAGTGCAGAATCATTGAGTGAGGACAACACACTCAATGCCTGAAGAAAGAAGCATTAAGTCAAGCTCAAGTAGTCAAAGCTGTTATGGATCTGTTAAGAATTCTGGCTAAGTCTAGAAGCATTGAGTGAGGACATCTCACTCAATGCCCAAGGAAGAAAGCATCGACATGACAATGTTCAATAAAAGCTTAGGAAGAGATAGACAGAAAAATTTGTCTAAGTCTAGAGGAATTGAGTGAGGATAGTTCACTCAATGCAAGCTCATCAAGAAGATTGGCTAAGTGCAGAAGTGTTGAGTGAAGTAAGTTCACTCAACGCCTCATCAAAACGATAGGCAAAGGTAAAAGCATTGAGTGATGAAGGCTCACTCAACGCATTCATAAAGAGATAAGTGGCTTAGTACAGAAGCGTTGAGTGAATCTAGTTCACTCAATGACTTAGCAAGATGGCATGTATAAGAGAATCAGTTAAGTCCAGAAGAGTTGAGTGATGAAGGTTCACTCAACACACTCAATTCCTGGGAACGCAGAAGTAATTGACTAAGTCAAGAAGCGTTGAGTGATGAAGGTTCACTCAACTCACTCAACGCATGGAAGTGCAGATTATCTAGCTAAGGGTTTTTGCACTGAGTGAAGGCCATTCACTCAACACACTCATCGCTTGGGATGGAACTGAGAATTTGGCTAAGTCTACAGATGCTCACATCAGTATGAGTCAACAAAGTTTCAAATTATTGCTGGAAAGCTGCAGTATGCGACATTGGAGCCGCTTTTCTTCCATGTTGCACTTAATGCAAAACCGTGATTGCAGCTTGCAAATCTATGTGGGCCCATGCGTCAAAGAGTCGTTGGAAGGTGAAATATGAAAGGAATAAGATCGGTAGCTACAAATCAACTTTTAGGGTTTCATCTTTTCGAAAAGAGTCGAAACTTCATCTTCCTCCTCTCGCCAAAGTTGTAAAGCCTGAAGAACAAAGTTCATAGTGTAGATCTAAAAGTTCACACAGTTAGCTGTAGTGAACTTCACCTACTACATCAAATTCAGAAGGGATTTCTGAGAAAGAAGAAGACACAAAGCATTGTAATTTCTGCACTCAAGGTTAGCTGGTTGAAGAATAAAAAGACTGTCAACTCCTCAGTCTTCAACAGCAAGATCAGAAATTTGTGTTTCTGAGTTACTTCCAGCATTAGCAGCAGATTCCTGAAGATCATATTTGTTGTTGCTGAGAAGAAGTTAGGGCTGGGATTTTATTAGCTCAGGAAGAAGAAGACTCAGAGAATATTTCTCTGGAATCAAATCAACACAACCACTTTCTTTTCTGCAGGATCCTTTGGATCTGAGTTGTAAGCCTATTTTATAAAGGCTGAGGTAGGATCCAGTTATGGATTTGAGTGTAGGATCATTTGTTGATCGGAGGTAGGATCTTGCGTGGATCTAACGTAGGGAATATTGCTTGAGGTAGAAGAGTCATTCTCTTTGAGTGGTAGGGCTATCCTCCTAGCCTGAGTGTAGGAATTGTGCTCAAGTCTGAGGCAGGTGATATTTGGATCACTGAGCTGTAGGAGTAAATCTTTACTCGGAGTTATAGGGCTTTGTGCCTGAGGTTGGTCTTGGAGGAGAATTAGAGATCCCGTGGGATCTATGTTGTAAGCTCTTAGGAGCAAAGATTTAGAGAAGTGCCTTGTGTAACACACTGCTAGAAAGGTGGGAGTGAAAGTGGACGTACCCATAATCTGAGGAACCACTATAAATTCTGTGTGTGATTTTGTGGTTTGTATTCAAACTGGAAAATAACTAACTCACAACACACTAAAAGAAGGAAAAATAAAAGGGGACTAAAAAACATATTCACCCCCCCCCTCTAGTGTTTATCTATCCTTGAATCTAAAGACTTTCAGAAATATATAAACTCACTGAGATCCTTAATACCATTTTATCTCTAAGTTTTTTGTACGAGTATTTGAGAATTGATCAAGCATTCAAGTGAATTCATTCTTCAACCACTGTAAGCATAAAAAAAAGATTCTTCTAAGACCCAACTTTGAAATATTTTTTTGAAGAATACTTCTTTCTATCAAGGTTCCTGATCAAGACTTCAACACACTCAAGTCTATCTTTTAAAGTGCAGACAGAGACAGAGAAGAAGAAGGAAGCTTGTATAGTGATTCTGTTGGATCCCTAGTAAGATTTGGGCTAGATTCACTAAGTTAGGAACATATGACCCACAATGTATAGCCAGGGTAATAGTTGTGTCCTAAAGTCTAGGACAAGTCCTTAGAGTCATCATCACATGGACCAGCTATCAACAAGACTGTTAGAGACTCAAGACTTAGAAGATTTCAAGACTCTATAAAGTGAGTTCGACATTTGTCAAACTCAGGTCGACGATTATCGTGCTAAGTTTGACGATCTCAGAGTTAATTCTCTGAGCTGAGCTCGACGAACTTTATTCTTTGGTCGACGAATCTTTGTACTACTACAACATTCTGTCAAGACTATGTTCTCTAGTCTCAGGTCGACGAACTTAGTTCTCTGTCCGACGAATTCTGGATTATCTACTTCAACAACTTAGAACCAGAATACTTGTGTCGACACTCAGAGTATATGTCGAAACCAACTTTGTCGACACTAGAAGCACTTGTGTCGACACAGATCATCAATCGACACTTTGGAAAGGTTGTGTCGACACTACACAGAAGACTTGTGTCGACACTCAGAGTATAGGTCGACAACAACTGAGTCGACACTAGAAGCACTTGTGTCGACATGTCGATCATCAGTCGACACTTTGGAAAGGTTGTGTCGACACCATATAGAAGACTTGTGTCGATACATAGGATATCAGTCGACATCACCTGTGTCGACACCAGGAGTAATTGTGTCGACACACAGAATATTTGACAACTCCAGAAACTCAGCTCGACAAAATCAAATCTTAGGTCCACGATTTCTGGAGACCTTAACTTTCATTTCAGATACAACTGTGAATATTCTAAGTCCATAATGGTTGCTGAACTCCAGTCGACGAACACAGTTATCAGCTCGATGAATTCTGTCATCAGTTCGACGATTGCAGACTTAGCATTTATTCCTTCTATCCTTAGTCTATGGCAATAATTTCTAAATGATTAATGATAAAATATTCTCTGAATATTACCGTTGGATGGTACATTAATTACGACTTTAATCAGAATTATTGTTTTCCATTTTTCCAAGGGACAGTTGGGGAAAGAAATCAATGCAGTTTATTCTCAAGGACCGTCAACATTGATTGCCACAGAAGGATTCAAATTTCGAAAGGAAATTCCCTCAGGAAATATAAAAGAGATTTTTCTCTCTTTCCTGGTACAAGGCATACAAGAAGGAAGTAAGAACAATCAGAGTACCAGAGTAATTGCAGAGACACAGCATACACAGATACAGAGATTTTCAGTCAGTCTGTCTTCAACAGCTTCTCTGCTCCTTTCACGAAAGCTCTGATACAAAAAGAAGATCTGCTTTCAGAAGAAGAAGAACAATCATACAAAATCAAGAATCTTCTTACTTCAACAATCCAGGACTTCCAAGGACAACAACTATCAAATCTGTCAAGAAGATCCTGCAGATAAAGGCTAAAAGCTTGAAGGCCTATCACCCTGCAGCAAGGCTTCCATATTTCCCTAAACCATGCAATATCTCAGGGGGAGCCATTTGCTACCATCAATAATCTACAATTATTCTCTCTGATTGTTGACAGAGAAGACATAATAAACTCTCTCACCCCCACTATGTAAAGGGTTGTCATCTCCCTTCAAAAGTGATTCCTGGTTATAAGTCACCTGATCAAAAGACTTGGGGATTTGGTTTTTGAGCACCTCATCAAAAGCTCATTGGTTTCAGGCACCTGATCAAAAACCTGAGTGGATTCCTACCAGGGTGGTAGAATAGTGGATGTACCCAGGTTAGGGAACCACTATAAATTTCTTGTGTCGTCTGGTTGCACTCTTTCTTTTGTTTTCTTGCTATGGCTGTGGTAGTTAGTTATTGTGCTTTTGTATTTTGATTTCTTTACTACTGCACTTAGACTAATCTGCATTATCCAGCAGAGAATTTTATAAAAATCTAAATACTCTATTCACCCCCCCCCCCTCTAGAGTATTCCTGATCTAACTGCTCACTTTCAATTGGTATCAGAGCAGGTTCCTTTGGTTATACAAGCAAACCCTTGAACCAAAGATCCTTTGTTAGATCTAAATTTTATTCTTATTTCCATATTAGATTTATATACACAGTTATGGCACAAAACAAGTACTATGCAAGCACCAGACCTCCAATTTGCAACCTAAACAGGTTTGCCATCTAGAAGGCAAGAATTAAATTATACATGAATTCTATTGATGATGATATATACACCTCTATTTTGACAGGTCCCCCTCACGCTTCAACTTCTGCAACATCTACAAGCACTACTGCAGTTCAACCATCTGAGTGGACTGAAGCCTAGAAGAAGGCAAAGATAGTTGATGTCAAGGCTATGAACATACTGGCACAAACTATGTTAGATGATATTTTTCAGAAGGTGGTTGAATGCACCTCAACCAAAGCCATCTGGGATTCACTAAATCAGATGGTGGCTGGTTCAGCTAATGAGAGAAAGGATAGGAGATCCAACCTTATATCCTTATATGATAACTTCAAGAAAGAAGAAGCTGAATCAGTAGCTGATATGTATAACAGGTTAAGCTCAATCATCAATGAGCTAAAAACCTTGGACAAGGACAGCACCCTCACAGAGGTGAATGATAAGATCCTGATGTGCTTCCCAAGCTTATGGGATTCAAGGATCTGGCCCATCAAGGAGGCCAGAAGCCTAAATGAGATATCTACAGAATCTCTATTGGGCAAGTTAAAGTCTTATGAACAACTGATCAAGTCTAGGGAGGCACCAGAGCAAAGGACACCTCCACCAGCCAGAAAAGAGCAAAGTATAACTTTCAAGGCTGTTGAGGAGGCAGAGACATCAACATCAAATGAAGAGCTCATGAGTCTATTTTCCAGAAGATTCTATAAGATGGTAAGAAAGGACTTCAGAAGAAAGTCATCTAGGCAAGATGACAAACCCAGGTTTGATAAAACACCAACTAAAGAAGTGGTGTGTTTTGGGTGCAGGAAACCTAGGCACTTCCTATCTGAGTGTACAGAGAACTAGAAGAAAGAGAAGAAAAGAGAGAAAGACACCAGGAAACAGCACACCAACAAACCTTCTTCCAGCAAATACAAGAGGAAGGAAAAGGGTTTTGTGCCTGAAACCTGGAGTGAAACTGAAGATGAATCGACATCTTCCAACTCTAGTGAAGATGAGGAAGAAGCAAGGGCTAAGGAGGTTTGCCTCATGGCAATTGATGCTTCTAGGAGCAATTCAGAAGAATAGGAAACAGTCAATGAAGAAGCTTCAGATTCAGAAGCTGAAAAGGTAATATCTTCTTTTGATTACACTTCAGATTCTTTTAAAATTGAATTTAAATTAATGTGTATAGACTTAATAAATTCAAAAAAAGAGATTAAAACCCTTAGGGAAAAATTAGGAAATTTAGAAAACATTAACTCTGAAAATAATAGGTTAAAAGATGAATTATGCTTAGCTAATGAGCAAATAACATTGTTAAAAAGTGAGTTTTGTGAGGCTAAACAACTTGAGGAAACTCTTAATGGAAGAAGCCTCAAGCTGATGGACATCACAAGCACTGTGAATGCCAGACTTAATGGCAAGCTAGGCTTGGGTGCTTCATCAGGTTTGCCCCCCATTCTCAGGAAGAACATCTTAACAACCCCCATAAAATTTGTCACTGTTAAGGGAAAAGAAAAAGTAATCAATAAACAAACAACAGAAAATATTTCTAAATCAATAGGTCAGAAAACCAACAACCAGAAAACCCTAGGAAACAAGGTTCAGCAGAATTCGTCGAACTTAGATCGACGAAATCTTGCCAGTTTGTCAAACCCAGATCGACGAACTCTGAACACAAACTATATTTATAGTTATTCGTCTAACTGCGATCGACGAACACTGTATGGTTTGTCGAGCAGAGGTCGACGAACAAGGGGCACAAAAAATGAATATATTCAATCTTTGGGTAGAGATCGACGATCTCAACCCTATTCGTCGAACTCTAGCCGACGACCTCACAGAAACTTAAATAATTCCAGGAAAGCCTTTAATCCACTAGCTGATTGGGTCATACCACCTAAGAGATATCACCTTCTAGGATATAAATCCCAACAAGAATATTCTGTTATCTCCAGCTTTTCATACCAGGAAAACAAAGGACCCAAGGTGACCTGGGTCAAGAACATTTAACTGTTTTTCATTACAGGTAAAGAGCTATCCAAGTGTGAATCAGACCTGGTACTTGGACAGTGGTTTCTCCAAACATATGATAGGCAGCAAGGGCAATCTAACTAATTATAAGTCCAAGCCAGGACCAAAGGTGATCTTTGGGGATTCCAAATGTGGCCAGTCAAAAGGCTATGGAGCAGTGAAGATTGGAGCTGCCATATTCAAGAAAGTGACATATGTTCGAGGACTGAAGCATAACCTCATCTCCATAAGTCAATTATGTGATAAAGGTTATCAGGTACATTTTAGTTCATCTTCATGTATTATTTCTAATAAGAAAAATCAAATAGTTTTAATTGGAAATAGACAAGGCAATATATATTTAGTTGGTTTTCTATCTGCCAATTCTAATATCTGTTTACTTAACTTAGTTAGTAACCAGAATGATTTATGGTATAATAGAATAGGTCATGTAAATCTGAAAAACAATGCTAGGCTATCAAAAGACAACCTTATTAGAGATTTACCTTCTGGTCCCTACAAGAAGGAAGTCCTTTGCAGGGCTTGTCAATTAAGCAAGCAAACTAAATCTAGTTTCAAATCCATTAATAAAAGTGATTCACATAGGATTTTGTATTTGCTACACATGGATCTATTTGGACTCATTGCTGTACAAAGCCTAGGAGGGAAATTCTACACTTTGGTTATTGTAGATGACTTCTCCGGGTTCACTTGGGTATCCTTTCTGAGATCTAAGTGAGATACCTTCAAGGTTCTTACAGATTTTCTCAGGACCATACAGATTGAGTTCTCTACTCATGTTGCATTGATTAGAAGTGATCATGGCACAGAGTTTGAGTCTCTTCTTATGCATGAGTTTTATGAGAAGTAAGGTATCAGGAATTTCTTCTCAGCTCATAGAACTCCTCAACAAAATGGGGTAGCTGAAAGGAAAAATAGGACACTCATTAAAGCTGCAGGTACATTACTTGTAGATGCTTACATGCCACAATCCTTTTGGGCAAAGGCTGTGAACACTACAAACTATGTCCTGAACAGAAGCCTGATACATAAGATAAAGAATAAGGCTCCTTATGAATTACTAAAAGCGAAGAAACCTAAAATAAACTATTTTAAAGTCTTTGGTTGTATTTGTTATATTCACACAAACAACAAAAGATATATTAAAAAGTTTGAGGCAAAGGCTGAAGAGGGAATTTTTCTAGGATATTCCCAAGTAAGCAAAGCCTATAGGGTTTATAGCAAATCAACTTTAAAAATTGAGGAGTCTATCCATGTTACTTTTGATGAAGCTAACATGTCTTGCAAGGAGAAAGAAATTTCTACCAGAAGCAACTTGCAGGTACATCACTTGTGTGAGAGTTTGGATGGACTAAACCTTACCCAGGAGGTTCCAACTCATCCATCTCCACAAGTCATTGAAGAAAGTGAAGATGAAGGCATTGAAGGGAGTGATATTCCCCCAACAACCAACATAATTCCACAGGAGGAATTAATTCCAAATGTTGTTGCAGAACCAACTCCACCAGCTAATCTTGTCACACTTAGGGATCACCCCAGATCTCAAGTTATTGGAGACATATCAGGAGGTGTACAGACAAGACATCAACTCAACCAAGAGTTGATGCATGCCTATTTTCTCTCTAAGATTGAACCTCTATCCATCCATGATGCAGAGCAAGATCCCCACTGGATCATTGCAATGCAGGAGGAATTAAATCAGTTTGAGAGATGTAGAGTTTGGTATTTGGTTCCAAGGGCTTAAGACTACCTAGTCATTGGAACCAAATGGGTCAACAGAAACAAGCTGGATGCACAAGGAGTAATAGTGAGGAGTAAAGCCAGGCTTGTTGCACAAGGATATAGGCAAGAAGAAGGAATAGATTATGAACAGTCCATTGCACATGTTGCAAGGTTGGAAGCAATCAGAATATTCCTTGCCTATGCAGCTTACAAGAGATTCAAGGTCTATCAAATGGATGTGAAAAGTGCATTCTTGAATGGAGTACTCAAGGAAGAGGTGTATGTTGAACAACCTCCAGGTTTTGTTTCTCCAACTCATCCCTCTAATGTTTATAAATTGCATAAAGCTCTCTATGGTATAAAGCAAGCTCCAAGAGTTTGGTATGAGACTCTAGCCAGCTTTTTGTTAGAGCATAAATTCATTAGAGGCATTGTAAATAGAACACTTTTCACTAGACATCATAAGGATCAAATACTATTAGTACAAATATATGTGGTTGACATAATATTTGGGTCTACTGATTCAAAATTGTGCAAGAGATTATCTAATCTCATGCATTCTAAATTTGAAATGAGTAGCATGGGTGAGCTTTCCTACTTCCTTGGTCTTCAAGTGAAGCAGCTCTCTGATGGCATCTTCATCTCCCAAGCTAAGTATGCTAAAGAGCTTATCAAAAAGTTTGGGATGGCTGATGCCTCAACAAAGAAGACACCTATGGCTACAAATGCTGTTATTGAAATGTCAAGGTTAAGAAGCATGGAGCCATTCTCAAATCGAATGTTAGAGGTATCACAATCAAGCTCACTAAGACCTTTGTTTCTCAACTTCTTCAACTGCCGATTGTAGATGAAGAAGATGACATAGGCCCTGATGAGTCTGATAGAACATGTATGTTCTGTGGTATTTCTCCTGATGAACAATATATCAAACGCTCTCAGATGAATCCAGAAGGGAAATTACTTCTGGATATAATAGGGAAGGTCCTCCTCTACAAAACCAACTCTATAAGAGATATCTTGTAAGACCCCCCCCCCCCCTTTTTCAAACACCGTGGTCTTAGGCCCAGAACCGCCGCTTTACGGGGACACTTTCATGCCCTGAAGGGTCATCACCGCAAATCGCCGATTCTGCCGGTCGATTCGATCACAGAAAAGCAACAAAAGTAGAGTAAGCACAAGAGTGGTAAAACTCTAACCAGAAGTCCACAAAATATA
Organism: Platanthera guangdongensis; assembly: GCA_039583875.1. Classification (NCBI taxonomy): domain Eukaryota; kingdom Viridiplantae; phylum Streptophyta; class Magnoliopsida; order Asparagales; family Orchidaceae; genus Platanthera; species Platanthera guangdongensis. The sequence goes on from CM077159.1 coordinate 77,768,177, forward strand.
ATCACATCAGAGTAAACATGTCTCCACAAAGGGAGAGTCCACAGAATGAAATGTACTAAAAATAAGGGCTTAAGCCCGATACATCAAATCCTCACTACATAGTCACTCCAGCAGAAGCAAAATAAAATACTACTAAGGAACGGGACTCACAGTCCCCGTCTTCTGAACTCCGGTGCAAGACTGCCCCATCTCCAAGAGTGTCATCCTGTGGGGCTGCTCCTCCATGCTGGGCTCCATGATCCCCTAAATGATGTGGTTCGAAAACCGTTAGTCTAAAAGACTAAGTCCTATCATCCCCAAACCCTTCCCCATGGCTCCTAGGCACCGAGCGGAGAGGAAGAAAGGGGAGGACTTGAAGGTGGAGAGTAAACAAGAAACAGATGGCAGCGGACCTATACTATCAATTTTTATAATACATGTGACAGTAAAGTAAAGTATGAAAAATAACCTTAACTTATACAAAACATATAAGCAAGGGATCTTTTACAGGACTCCCATCGTATAAAGAGTGGCATACCAATTTATATGTTGGGGTGTTGGTTATTATCAGCAATATATATATATATATATATATATATATATATATATATATATATATATAAAGAATTTAACCTTAATTTATAAACTTGCCCACACAAGCTTATAGACCAAGGTGTTGTTTTGCAAGGCCTATTGTATAAGCGTCCCATACAACTTATACAATAGGTTACATGGGTTTTATGATAAGATTATGCTATGACATGCAAGTGGGTTATGATGTGATCATGCAAGTGCAACTCACCCACCTGACTCTATACACACAGACCTTTAGTTCCCCCTTTCTGGAGTCGAACCTCCCAACATACCTCGGTAGTGGCATACAGAAGCGGTGGGTTGGGCCTCGCCCACCTCTAAACCAGTAAAGCACTACCGGTCAGACCTATCGTATGCCTCAATACTGGTGCACTAAGCGGAGCTCCTGTATACTCTTGCCGGCTGGCGCACCGGACTTCTGTTGGCGAAGTGCTAGCCACACTTGCCGAGTCAATGAATTGGCGTCAGTGCATCGACACTCCAATATCGATGACCCACCACCTTTACTTTATGCATATGCAACATTATGTATCAGTACCGAGCCAAAGCTCCCCGGACCATCCCGTCCGTCACAAACATCAACCGAGCCAAAGCTCGCCGGGCCATCCTGCCACTCACAAACATCAACCGAGCCAAAGCTCGCCGGGCCATCCTGCCCCTCACAAATATCAACCGAGTCCCACCAACTTCCCGAGACACCAGGGTGTGCGAAAGTGAACCCCTAATTATTCTAGTTGCTCTTTAAGATTAATCGCTCCTACAATTTACGTTAGCCCAGAACTGCCCAAGGTATACCCCGTGAAAGGCTCTCGAAGGTACTAGGAACTACGATGGGATTACGCCCAAATCTCCCTTTCGCGAGGCACTTATTATTATTGGTCGCTACCCGATTTCCCGACCGTTAATTAATTTTTCTGAACCTAGCCCTAGTGAATTAAACACTTACTCCCTATGGGAAGGACGATCTTTCGTCAATCCCGAGCACCACCTAACACTAGTCATCCTCTCACTTTACAAAATCCTGTCTTCCAAAGATGAACTTTATTTACCCAAACCAGCAACCTACCGAGGATTCAACTCTCCAAAATTCACTACCCTCTTTAGTTCGGTTTCTGCAGTTACAATATGCAGACCACCCTATACTATATGAGGTGTATAAAGGAGGTACTCCAGATTGTCTTCCAAACTTCCTTTGAAATTTACCAGAGGTCTATCATAACAAATTTAGTCTAAAATCAGAGATTGATAATTTTCTTAATTAATTTATATTTATTGAATTTTCCCAAATGTTTGGCCACGGGCAATTTTGAATATGAACTATATGATATACTCAAGTAATGGCCACCCAAAAATTTTGAACACTAAATATCAGAGATATATGACTAAATTGTAAGTTCCATAAATTTACAGAGAATATTTGACCTCTAATTATTTTATCCCAAATAATTCCTTTAATCATATGTAAAAAAGTAAGTACCAATTTTACTAATCAGAAAATTATGTAAACATTACAGAGCCTTAATATGGTTCAGAAAAGATCATTATATAAAAATCATAATTTTATAGGCTTGCTAGACTCCAAAATAAAATATATAAATATTTCATGGGAAAACATACTTAATGAAGCAACACCTTAAAATAACAATTCCAAAATTCTATAAAAATTCACAGAGCTCTAAAACATAATAAATAGTCCTCTGGCTAAATTTCATCAGTTTCTAGCAAGTAGTTACTTCATAATAAATTCCTAAGTAAATAATACAAAATATCAAATTGTTATTGAAGTATCCAAAATATTAACCCTAAATTCATAATAAACTCTCCAGAGCTTGATCTAACACTAAAAACTACTCAACCTAAATCTCATCACTTTTCAAAGAGTTTTGGTGACAGTTTCTACCCTTACAAGGTTTGTGCCCTAAGATAGGGTTAGGGTTTTGAGGGGGTTTAAAGCTTCCAAATTCCCTAAACTTTTGACCAAAGGACCATACTAACCCTTATGGTCCTCTCCATAAAGTTTCAAGTCAATCCATGGTCATTTGACCCTATGATCTTCAAACCCTAAGAATCCCCATTAAGGGACTTCCCCAAGGGTTCTAGGGCTACCCTATACTTAACCATCCCAAATTCCATTGGAGAGTGAGTTAAACTATAAAAGGTCAGTGGCCAAAATATCAACCTCTGTTGAGGTGATTTGACCACTCAAAACCCAAAGGGGATGCTTGACATATTTAACCCTAAAAGGGGTCAACCTAGGGTTCGATCAATACCTAACCAAAACATCTACAAATGAGATGAAAATTTTATCAGAGCCCTAACATGCCCTCTAAGACCTTCCACACAAATTTGGGTGGATTTTGAGGAGTTTAGGACACTTAATTAATTTATTCATGGATTATTAAATTTTCCTAAAAACTATAGAAAATTTTTTATAAAAATTCTGAATTTTTGTCAGGCCCTAGGTATAGCTAGGGTAGACTCCCTGCCAAAATTTCAATTAATTTGGACCAAGGATAAAGTGTGGGCACTCAGTTTAATGTCTTCCTAGCCCTAGGTGTAGGTCCCACCAAAATGGGTGCCGTGGTCAAACCAGGCACCCAAATGGGTTCAAATAAATTTTACAATAAAATAAACACCCAGGGCAAAAAGTTACATGTTGGTGACCTTTTCAGTAGAGGAGCATAGGTATTTATAAATACTAAAACCATTAAATACAAAATACTATGACATAATAAAATAATCAGGAATATTAATACTATAGTTTCAGATCTGATATGGCACGAATCTTTGCGCAAGATGGACGGAATCCGTTCATCTTCTACCTTGAGCCGACGGCCAGGATTCGTTTCTCCTGGGCCGACTTCAAACACTTGCCGCCGGCCATCCAGCCACCTCCCCGGCCGGCCACCGCCACCACAACCTCCGTTGAGGTGATGGCTGTCGCTAAGCGGCGGCTTGGCTGCTAGAGGCCCCTTTTTTGGCGATCCTGACAGGTGAAAATTCATGGAAAATCCATGAAATTCTGAACTTAGATCTGGCTCAATTGAGCCCGAACCTTGGCCCCTAAGATTCTTAAGATCTACCCATGAATGAAGGTGTGGAAGAGGACCTGTTGAGAGGGCTGGAGGCGAGCTGATCTTCGGGTTGCCATGGCGGTGGTGGCAGCGATCGGGTTTCTGCAATAACATAGTTGGGTGGCTCGATTTCTTCAGGTAAAGGTTGGGAAATCTTCCTCTCGGCCCACTAAAGGTGTTTAAAGCCTCAGATGGGGAGGGGAGAGGGTGGATCTTCAATGGCCATTAAGGCCATTAATGGCAAGATTAGGCCATGGTAGAGGGGGCTGAACCAGGCCCTTGGTGGCCAGGGAAATGGCTGGAAACTTCTCCCCTTCCCTAGGCGAGTTGAATCCAGCCATTAAAGGTGGCCTTTGGCCTCCCTTTGGCCGAGCCTCTTCCTTCCTCCTTTTCCATTTTTTCTCTCTCCTCCATAACCATGGGAATGAAGCTCACTCTCTCTCCTAGTCACCAAGTTTACTTTGTCAATCTGGAGGTCTATTGGCAGCCCATCCATACACATCATCACCTTAAGAAACCACATGAGGAGGCTTGAACTTTGGCTAGCCTATTTGGGCTAGGTTGACCCAAGGTAGGCTTGGGTTGACCATGGTCAACAGGGCCATTTGGGTTGACCCCAATGGGTCCTTGGTGACCCATTGGCCTTCCCTAAGGTCTAAGAAGGCTTGGGTAGGGTTGTTTGGGCACCTTGGTGGTCACTTGACCCTTAGTTAGGGCACTTTGACCTTTTTAGGGCAAGGGTTGACTTTGGTCAACTTAGCCTCTTTGATTGACTCCAAGGGGTCCTTGGTGACCCCATGGCTTCCCCTGAGGTATAGTAAGGGTTACGTAGGGTTAACTTGCACTTTGGAGGTCACTTACCCTTAGTAAGGGCTATTTAACCAGATTAGGGGCCTGAGTTGACTTGGGTCAACTTGGTCTCTAGGGCTGAACCCAATGTATCCTTAGTGACCCATTGACCTCACTTTAGGTCTAGGAAGGTATGGGTGGGGTCTACTTGGCTAGGGGTAGGTCAATTGACCCTAAGTAGGCTAGTTTGACCCATTTAGGGTTAGGGTTGACATGGGTCAACTGAGTCTCTTTGATTGACCCCAATGGGTCCTCATGGCTCTAATGGGCCTCCCAAAATGTTTGGGGGTGTTGTGGTAGGTTCTTGGGGTTAAGGTGTAGCTCCATGGTCATCCTAAACTATTGTTTAGAATTCTACTATTTGCAGACCATGATGATTTCCAACTTCATGCCTAAGCTCACTTGGTCTTCTTGAGCTTCCTAGGGTTTTGTCATGACCTAGTCATGACAAAAACACTCTTAGGGGTCTAGTTGGAAATGGGATGTTACATATCTCACTCTCATTCTTTGACATTATGCAAGTCATAGTTTGTAGAAAGAAATTCCAATTTGGTATGATGATATTGGATAAAATCAGAGACAGCATTAAAGCTCCCAACTATGCCAGGATTATCTCACTTATCCTCCATGAAGTCAATACAGAAGTGTTCAACTTCTCTAAAAGGACTGTTCTTCATCACATGAAGAAAGTTTCCATCACCTCCATTCAAAGGTGGGAAGTGAAATTGCAAAATCCCACTCAGGCTGCTAAGGCTCCATCAGTTCCAATCACAGAGGACAGGACTCCATCTCCCTCTCCACATCAGATTGCTAGCTCCTCTGGTGCATCTATTGAGGGGGAGCCTACTACTTCTGTCCCAATAAGGATTCCTATACCTTCAGTAGTAACTCCTCCACCTCCTCAGACTCCAGAAGAAACACCATCTGAACAGCAACTTCAAGAAGCTCTACTCTCCTCAGAAGCTGCAATTAGTGAAATGATTGAAGAGCTAACAGTAGATTTACCTCCTATACTCTCTCCAAGGGAGACCACCACTGATATGCCACCAGAATCCACTCCAGTCCAATCTCCAGTGCATATTCCTTCTCCAGCCAAGTCACCTACTACAAACCAAGAGCAAGTTGAAACCATCTTCATCTCTGATGAGCAATCTCCTGAGATAGCTAAAGCTCCTTTAAGAAAACTAGACTACTCCATACCCTCAGTCAATGATCAAGGGGATGCCCTCATTCACACTATTAGAGCAAAGAGCACAGTCTCCATTACAGAAATTGCTCCATGGGTTGCTCCTCCTCCTCTAGTTCCCTCTACTACTGCTCCTCCAACTGCTGTTGCTTCCTCCACTAACTTGATGAATCTATTTGTTCTTATGCTTCGAGAGTAAAGAACTTACTTTGATGCTTCTCTTAAATCTGTTACTCATAAAGTCACTGCTCTAGAGGTTGAGATGAGCAGGGGATTTGCTGAAATTCGCCACAATACTGATCAGCTAAGACACCTCTTCCAACTTGGTGGAAAAGCTCTAGATCACACTATTACAAGTGTTGGTCAAGTTATGGAGCAAGGTGTGACTCTGACAGGCAATCAGATTGAAATGGATAAAAGAGCTGAAACTATAAAGATGAAGATCTGTGAAGAAGTTGGAACATTCAAAGAAGATACTATCAGTAAGCTGACTGTAGAAGTCAGAAAGGGGGAGAATTTGGTGAAAGAATATTTAGAAAAATCAGATGCACTCCAGCAAGAGCTTTGGGAAGCCAAAATGAAAGAGGTCCATGATGATGTCTTAGTACAAATTCAGAGTGTCAAATTCCATACATATGATACTGCTGTCTGGATGCACAATCAAATCCTTCCTGAGTTTGTTGTTGATCCAAATATCATTCCTCATCATCTCAACCCCCTAGGTGCTGTTGCTCCTGCTCCTCCTCTACAACCTACCTTCTCTCTAAGACCTGAATGCCAAGAAGGCCCTCCTCCAGATTCTTATGCCCAACTTTGGGAGGATGACCTGCAGATATTTTTCTCCAAGTTCCTAGTGAGATCCAGACTTCTAAGAAGAAAAGAAAATATGGTGATGGTGCTTCTGCTAGCAGGTCTATCCCAATTCCAGATTTAGAAAAGAGAAAAGGTCCAGAATTTGCAGAGATGTAGTCTCCTACCTCTAAGTCCCTTATTTTGGATACTCTCAAACTTGTTATGGACTTCCATGAAAGCAAGAATATTCATTACAACTCCCAGGAATGGGAACTGTATGAGAAGTCTATGACTAAGAGGAGATTGTATGACAGAGAATTTGGTAGGAACAACCCTGCTGCTCCTCCCAGACCTCCTAAATACTACCCCAAGCCATACAGCTACCAGAGGAGACTGCAAGAGAAGCACGATAGGCAGCACCCCCAAGTCTAAGCTACAGGACATATGAGGATGTGGAAATGATATTTTGTAGAAATGATACTTTGGAAATCACATTTATATAATTCTAAGTTTTTGATCATATAATCTTGTTTCTAGTCTTATGCTTGCTTACACTGATTTATCTATTTAGCACTTTTTATGTCTATAATTCGTCTTAGTGTAAAAAGTTCTGACTTCTACAAATAGGGAAAAATTGTTTGGTATTGTATCCATATTAACCTAGATTTGATGAAGTCACACTGAACTAAGATGAATTAAGTTGTATTTGATGCTTTGGTTGAGTAATGTGTTTGCAGGATTCTAATGTCAAGTGTACACCAATGTCAGTCTACAATGGGTCACCAAACATAGGACCATACAATGTAATCCCTCATTGTGTGATTCAAGGTGTTGACTCATGTGTAGCCTCCTTATTGGGATACACATCATATTCAGGCACTAGGACTAATTGAAAAAGAAGAAGAGGTTTTTGTTTGGAGAATTTGACTAAGTAATATACTCGAGTAGATCAGTACGTACTCGAGTGAAACACCTAGTCTATACTCGAGTAAGAGTCTTTACACTCGAGTAAGAAAGTTACCTCTCATGTAGTTAAACTTTAGCTCACATGTAGCTAAGTTAACTAGAGTGGATTCCCTCTCATTCTCGAGTGAACCGGATTACTTCTCCAGATATTTTCGTAAGTAACTTACTCGAGTAGTCATATAAGTACTCGAGTAGTTTGAACCCTTTATGTCGAGTTATAGAAAGCTGTGTCACGTGTAATATCTATTTACTCGAGTAGCTAAGTCATGTACTCGAGTAGTTCATCTACTACTCTAGTAGTCCAGAGTTTATACTCGAGTAACCAGAATTTCTTCCCTCAGAATTTCTCCAAGTCAATTACTCGAGTAGCTAGTTTTATATACTCGAGTAGTTCTTATTCACTCGAGTAGTTCAGCTTTACTACTCGAGTAGCCCAGTATTCCATTCTAGAAAATATTCTAAGTCTCTCACTCGAGTAGTTCCTCTATCTCTCGAGTAGTTCATCCCTTTTTACTCGAGTAGTATTTCTTGTACTCGAGTAGTCTAACTCCACTACCCGTGTAATTGCTTAAGCACTCGAGTAAGTCATTTTTGTACTCGAGTGGCTGGTTACCATTTTCAAATTCTTCTTCAAGTATATACTCGAGTAGTTATCTTCAGCTTACTCGAGTAGTTTTATATAATACTTGAGTAGTTAACTTCAGCTCACTCGAGTAGCTCTATAAAGTACTCGAGTAGTCATTTCTTCACTCGAGTATGCCACTCCACTCTTTTCCAGAAATTTCGTTAAGTCCAAAATTGACTGATTTCTTAATAAGCCGTGACATGATTGGTGCACGTGTATTTCATTAAGATCAAATTATGATTGTTATCACAGATACTATATAAGGTCTTGTCAAACCGACAAACCCTAAGAAAAATAAGAATATTTTTGCAGTTGATTATCTTTCTAAGTTCTCTGAGTATATCTCTCTCAAAGAAGCGAAAACATCCACCGTCAATCTTCATTGTTTACATCCGGCTAGGGTTTTCTTTTTCAGAGGATTCAGATCTAGAAGGCCTACAGATCGAGATCGCCGCTTAATTCCTGATTCTCTATCCGATCGTGTGAGGCCAAGGAAATCCAGATCTGTTTTTGCTGAAGATTTTCTTCATCTCTCTGATAAAGCCGCAAAGTCTAAAAGAAGAAGATCTAGGCCACTTGTTTGCAGATCTGATAAAGATTCACTGTTTGTATTTTTACATTTGTTCTATTTCATTCTTGTAGGAGAATTTTCTCCGAGTGTAGGAGCCTTTGTCTTTGATATTGTAGGAAGTTTTACCTTCCGAGTGTATATCCGTTTTGAGGATCGAGATTGTAGGAACTTTATTCCGAGGCATAGGATTGGTTTTTTAATCCGAGATAGTGAAGTAGTCGAGTCTAGTTTATTGCTAGATCGGTGATGGAAAGCGGATGTACCCAAGGTTGGGGAACCACTATAAATCTTGCTTCGTATATGATTGATTGGTGGATAGTTCTGTACTTAGTTCTTAAATTCTTATTCCGTAAAAGACGGACATCTCACCTATTCACCCCCCTCTAGGTGATTTAGGTAGACAACTAAACTCTTTCACCTAGCCTTGTTCCTCACAATTTCACCATGGACATCAAGTTTGTTTCTATATACCCATTTGGTTCCAATGACTGGGTAGTCTTTGGGTCTTGGAACCAATTCCCAAACTCTATATCTCTCAAACTGGTTGAGTTCCTCTTGCATTACAATGATCCAGTGGGGATCTTGCTCATCACCTTTTATGGATTGAGGCTCAACTTGAGAGAGGAAACAGGCATGCATCACATCTTGGTTGAGTTGATGCCTTGTCTGCACACCTACTGATATTTTTCCAATCACGTGAGATCTAGGATGATCCCTTAGTGTGATAAGATCAGTGGGTGGATTTTGTTCAGCAACAGCATTTGGAATTAATTCCTCTTGTGGAACTATGTCTGTTGTTCGATGAAGTTCAGTCACTTCAGTGCTTTCTTCTTCACTTTCTTCTTCATCTTATGAAGAAGGATGTGTTGGAACCTCTTAGGTGAGGCTTAATTCATCCAAATTCTCACACAAGTGAGGTACCTGCAAGGTGCTTTTGGTAGAAATCTCTTTCTCCTTGTAAGACATGTTAGCTTCATCAAAAGTTACATGTATTGATTCCTCAATTTTTAAAGATGATTTGTTAAACAACCTATAAGCTTTGCTTACTTGGGAATATCCTAGAAAAATTCCCTCTTTAGTCTTAGCTTCAAACTTTCTAATATATTTCTTGTTATTATTATGTATATAGCATACACATCCAAATACTTTAAAGTAAGTGATTTTAGGTTTCTTCCCTTTAAGTAATTCATAGGGAGTCCTATTCTTAAGTTTATGTATCAAACTTCTATTCAGTATATAATTTGCTGTGCTTACAGCCTCTTCACAAAAGGATAGTGGCATGTAAGCATCTACAAGTAATGTGCCTGCAGCTTCAATTAAGGTTCTGTTCTTCCTTTCAGCTACCCCATTTTGTTGGGGAGTTCTAGGAGTTTAGAAGCAGTGCATGATACCTTCCTTCTCACAGAACTCATGCATAAGAAGAGACTCAAACTCTGTATCATGATCACTTCTGATCAATGCAACATGATTAGAGTACTCAATCTGTATGGTCCTGAGAAAATCGGTAAGAACTTTAAAGGTATCTAACTTAAATCTCAGAAAGAACATCCAAGTGAATCTTGAGAAGTCATCTACATTGACTAAAGTATAGGATTTCCCTCCTAGGCTTTGTACAACAATGGGTACAAAGAGATCCATGTGCAGCAAGTACAAGATCCTAGGTGAATCACTTTTATTAACTGACATAAATCTAGATTTAGTTTGCTTGCCTAGTTGACAAGCCATGCAAAGGCCTTCCTTCTTGTAGGGACCAGAAGGTAAACCTCTTACAGGGCTATCTTTAGATAGCCTAGCAATATTTTTCATGTTTACATGTCCTAGTCTTTTATGTCATAATTCATTTTGATTGCTAACTAAATTAAGTAGACAAATGTCTGAATTGGCAGAAAGAGAATATACTATATATATGTTACCTTATCTATTTTCAATTAAAACAATTTGTTTTTCTTTATTTGAAATAGTACAGTATTTTGAGTTGAAGTGAACCTGATAACCTCCATCACATAGTTGGCTTATGGAGATGAGGTTATGTTTGAGTCGACTTACATATGTCACTTTCTTGAAAGTGACTGCTCCAATCCTTACTTCTCCATATCGTTCAGACTGGCCACACTTTGAATCACCAAAGATTACCTTTGATCCCAGCTTGGACTTGTAATTGTGTAAGTTGTCCTTGCTGCCAGTCATGTGCTTGGATTATCCACTGTCCAGATACCATAGTTGATTAATAACTGGACAACACTTCACTTGCAGAGAAAATAATTAATTGTTCATGACCTAGGTTACCTTGGGTCCTTTGTTTTACTGATAGGAAAAACTTGAAATCATAGAAAATTCAGGTTATGATTTATTTCCTAATGGGTGATATCTTCTAGGTGGAATTATCCAATCAGCAAGTGGGTTAAATGGTTTCCTAGTTTGATTAGAGTTGTTGTCATAATTATGATTTTTACTAAGTCTGACTGGGTTCGACGAAATGTTGTGAGTTCGTCGACCCGAGCTTGACGAAACAGGATGAGATCGTCGATCTCTGCTCAGAGAATGAACATGTTCATTTTCTGTTGCCCAAGTTCATCGACCTCTGCTCGACGAACCATACATAGTTCATCGATCACAGTAAGACGAATAGTTATTATATAGATCTGCGTTCAGAGTTTGTCGACTTGAGTTCGACGAACTGGCCTTATTTCGTCGATCTGAGTGCGACAAAATCTGCTGAACATTGTTCTGCATATTAATTTTCTTATCCGTTTTTCTTTCCTTATTTTTGTGTTTAATTTAAGGTTGATTGGAATTGTTTCTATCTACTTTTTCTTTACCCTTAGCAGATACAAATTTTATTGGTGTGGATAATATATTTTTCTTCAGTATGGGAGGTAAACTTGATGATGCACCCAAGCCTAGTTTGCCATTTAGTCTGGCATTGATTGTGCTTGTTATGTACATCAGCTTAAGGCTTCTCCCATTGATAGATTCCTCAAGTTGTTTGGCCTCACATAGTTCAGTTTTTAAAGCAATAATATGTTCATTAGCTAGTGTAAGTTCTTCTTTTAACTTGGTGTTTTCAGCAATCAGAGTTTCTTGATTGGCTAATTTTACCCTAAGTGTTTTGATTTCCTTTTCAAAATTTATTAAGACAATACACATGGTTTTAAATTCAAATTTGAAAGCATCAGAATTATAGTCAAAAGATAAAAGTACCTAATCAGCTCCTATTTCTGAAGCTTCTTCATTTTCAGATTCTTCCTCTTCATTTGATTGACTTCTTGAGGCATAAATGGCCATGAGGCAGACTTCTTTGGCCCTTGCCTCTTCTTCTTCTTCACTGGAACTTGAAGATGTGGATTCATCTTCAGTTTCACTCCAGGATTCAGCTACAAAGCCTTTCTCCTACTTTTTGTATTTGCTGGAGGAAGGCCTGTTGCTTTGCTGTCTTCTTGAATTCTTCTCTCTTCTTCTTTCTTTATTTTGATTCTCTGGACACTCTGAGATGAAGTGTCCAGGTTTCCTGCAGCCAAAGCAAACTACCTCTTTAGTAGGGGTTTTGTTATTCCTTGGCTTGTCATCCTGCCTGGATGACTTTCTTCTGAAATCTTTTCTTGTCATTTTATAAAATCTCTTGGCAAAGAGACTCATCAAATCTTCATTGACTGTTGAGGATTCAGATTCTTCAACAGCCTTGAATGCCAGGTTGTGTTCCTTCCTTGCTGGTAGAGGTGTCCTTTGCTCTGTTGCTTCTCTGGATTTAATGAGTTGCTCATAGGTCTTGTGCTTTCCCAAAAGAGATTCAGTGGAAATCTCATTTCAGCTTCTGGCCTCCTTGATTGGCCAGATCCTTGAATCCCATGTGCTTGGGAAGCACATAAGGATTTTGTCATTTTCCTTAGTGAGGGTGATGTCCTTATCCAAGGTCTTCAACTCATTGATGATTGAGCTCAGCATGTTGTACATATCTGTAACAGATTTTACTTCATCTTTCTTGAAGTTCTCATATTGGGATATGAGATTGGATCATCTATCTTTCCTCTCACAGCTGATCCAGCTACCAATTTGAGAGATTCTGCCACTTTTTGGAAAATGTCATCAGATATTTTTTGGGCCATAATATTCATGGCCTTGGCATCAGCAACCTTGGCTTTCTTTTGTGCTTTAGTCCACTCAGGTGGTGGAACTGCATTAGTGCTTGAAGCTGCTGTAGATGTAGAGGCAGTTGCTTGAGGAGGACCTGTCAAAATAGAGTTGTATATGTCCTCATCAATAGAATTCAAATATAATTTTATTCTTGCCTTCTAGATGGCAAACTTATTTAGGTTGCACACTGGAGGTCTGGTGCTTGCATAGTCTTTGTTCTGTGTCATGCTGTGTATATAATATGAGTAGAAATAAAATAAAAATTAGATCTAACAAAGGATCACTTGATTCAAGGGTTAGCTTGTACAACTAAAGGAAACTTGCTCTGATACCAATTGAAAGTAAGGGTTACATCTGAAATACTCTAGAGGGGGGGGGGGGGGTGAATAGAGTATCTTGAATACTTAAAAAAATTTTTTGCTATAAATAAAAAAAAGACCTAAGATAAATTAATCTAGCACTATCCCATGCACAGCAAAACCAAACTATCACAACCACAACAAGAACAAAAGAAAAAGTGCAACTAGACAACACAAGAATTTTATAGTCGTTCCCCAACCTGGGTACATCCACTCTTCTACTACCCTGGTAGAAATCCACTCAGGTTTTTGATCAGGTGACTGCCACCTAGGAGCTTTTCATTAGGTGCTCAAAAAGCAACCACAAGTCTTTTGATCAGGAGACTTGCAACCAAGAATAACTTTTGAAGGGAGTTAAAGAACCCTTTTTATAGTGGGGGATGAGAGAGTGATGATGTCTTCTCTTTCTCAAGATACAACTGAGAAGACTTAGTGGATATATGATGTTAGCAAAAGATCCCCCTGAGATATTGAACTCAGGAAGATTTGAGCCTTGTTTTCAGGTGAGTAGGTCTTCAATGTTTCAGCCTTGACCAGCAGGTATCCAGGAGCTTCTTGACAGATAGAGTGTTTGTTGTCCTTTGAAGAATCCTGAGATAAAGAAGGAAGAAGACTCTTGATTTGAATGTATGTTCTTCTTCTTCTTCAGCTTGCTATAATTTCTCTGGTCAAGGGCTAGGGCTCCTTATATCTTTACTGTGTTATTGCCCTGTGTATGTTGTTCTCTGTGTTTAGACGAGAAGGAAGAAGAAAAGCCCTATGCACTGTCTTGTGGAAGAAAGAGGAAAAATCTTTTTTATATTTTCCATGAAATCTTCCTTCTGAATTTTGAATTTCTTCCTTCATTCAATGCTGACGGCCTGGAGAATATTTGCATTAATTGATTTCCTCAACTGTCCCATTGAAAAACGACAAACAATAATCCTGATGAAGTCCATAATCAATGTTGCGTCTAACGGTAATATTCAGAGAATGTTAAGCATTGATTACTCAAGAATTATCACAATAAACTAAGGGACAGAGGAGAGGAAAGTCCATGTCTGGATTTGCACAGAAATTGTTAAGCAGAGAACAGAATTCGTCGAGCTGGGTCCAGAGTTCGTCGAGCTTAGAAGATATATTCGTCGACCAGATAATAGTTGTTCGTCGACCTGAGATCTAAGATCTTAGACCTGAGAATAGATAACTGCTTTCTCTGGAACCTTGCCAATTCTGTGCATCAAGATCGTCTATCTGAGAATCTAAGTTCGTCGACTGGAGTTCAGTGAAATGTTTCTTAGACTTTTAGAATGCTGAAGTAGAGTGTACAGAAATCGTCGACCTGAGAATGATGTTCGTTCACCTGAGAACTAGTTTCGTCGAGCTGAGAACTTCTAACTGCTACTTGATAAAGCTTGCCTGGAATGTGGTCTAAGTTCGTCGAGCTAAGAAGATGAATTCGTCGACTGGAGTATGATTCTGGACTTAGAATATTTAGATGTTTCGGGAATAAAATGTTGAAGTAGAATACCCAGAAATCATCGACCTAAGATCCAAGTTCGTCGAGCTGATATTCTAACTTCGTTGACTGGAGTTCAGTGAGAAGAATTTTGGTCTTAGAATGTTGAAGTATAATGTCCAGAGATCGTCGACCTGAGAACCAAGTTTGTCGAGCTCAGCTCAGAGAATTTTCTCTGAGTTCATCGAGCTGAGCACGACTATCGTCGACCTGAGTTCGATGAACGTCGAACTCATTTTCCGAGTCTTTGAAGTTTCTTTAAGTCTTGAGTCTTCTGTAATTTGTTGATGGCTGGTCCATGTAGTGTTGACTCTAAGGACATGGCGTAGACTCTAGGACCCAAACATGACCCTAGCTATACATGTTTGGTCAAACATCCTAGTTTAGGGAAACTAGCCCAAATCCAACTAGGGATCCAACAGATGCTTCTCCAGGCGGGATGGACAACTACACGGGCCACTATGCAACGAATCGCGGGCCGGATGGATGAGTAGGCTTGCAGATGAGGTGGTGAGAATGGCGGAATGAGGGTCAAGAGCACCTCATCGCTACGCACACCTCTAGAAATCGCTAGAGTGGCAGAACCAGATGTGGTGGCGGATGGAAATGGGAGCGCTACTCAAGCAACTAAAGCGGTAAAACAAAACAAGTCCACATATACATGAAACAAATAATGTTTACAACTAAAGTGCACATCATCAACATAAAAACATTTAAACACACGTCATCAACAAGAAAGCAAGAACAAGTCAATAGATCGACCGAATCTGAAGGCTCGTCGAGGGGTCGCGGGAAGAATCGTCGTGTTGTCAATCTGAATCCAAGCTTGGTCCTCAACTACATTCGGGGTTGATAAGGTTGTCACTACCTTCCAATGGACCCATCTTCTTCATGTAACGATGCAGAAGAAGGTTGCAAGCTTCCCTTTACTTGTTGGTTATGGCTTCAAACTTGAAATGGAGCTGAAAAGATGAAGGAGAAGGCCGAGAAAAGCGCCGGCAAGATGTAGGCTTCGCGAGCATGTCCGGGGCTTCTCTCCATGGTGGAGGATGAAGGGCCGAGGTGGAAGGGTGGAGCTTTGCCCTAAAATGGCGGGAGGAATTGCGGGAAAAAGAATCTCCCCTTTGGAAGAAAATCTGCTCTTAAATAGAAGCAGGTCAGAAAAATAGTCACGCACGATTTGGCGCATGACCGTGTGCTAACTGTGCTTTATTAACATCCAGGCCAAGCTTGCGGATGAAGATGCGTTGACTCGTGCATTATACTCGTGCACGGGCACTTCTAGGCGTGCGTGAAGGAAATCACACAGATAAACACGAGGTGCAAGAAATCAGGATAACACAGGGGAACCGTGCGTTTTACACAGGCACGGGCGCTTCCGCCCGTGCGTGAACAAAGCGCACGATTAACCACAGATTGGTACAAATAAGAAAGCTATAGGAAAACTGCGTGTTTCCTCCGCGCACGGTTCCGAAGAAACCGTACGATAACCATGTGTGAAGATCGTCGAGCTCAACTCGATGAAATTCATTGAGCTCCACTCCACGTTTCTCCTGCACAATCAAAAGCACGATCAAGAAGAATCGTGTGCTAAGAAAACGCACGACCGTGTGTTTTCCTCAAACCTGAATTTCAGACTTGGGGGAATGTAACATCCCTCAAATAGCTAGACACCTAGGAGTGGTTTTGTCATTACTAGGTCATGACAAAACCATAAGAAGCTCAAAGGACCAAGTGAACAAGGGCCAAGGTGAAAATCACCTTGGTCTGCCTATAGCACAGCCTCACCACCAGACTTAGGGTTTGACTTTAGGGCTCCAACTTGACCCCATGACCCTACCACAGCACCCTAAACACCCTTGGGTGGTCCATAGGGAAACTAAGGACCCATTGGTGACAGGAAAAGTGGCCAAGTTGGCTTATGTCCACCCTAACCCTAAATGGGCCAAACTGGCCTACTTAGGGTCAGTTGACCCTTCGTTAGCCAAGTGGACCCCACACATCCCCTCCTGACACTAAAATGAGGTCAATGGGTCACCAGGGACCCATTGGGGTCAACACAAGAGGCTAAGTTGACCCAAGTCAACTCTAGCCCTAAAATGGTCGAAGTGCCCTAACTAAGGGGCAGATGACCTACAAGTACCAAGATAACCCATACCCAATCCTACCTAGACCATAGGGGAGGCAAATGGGTCACTAATCACCTCCCAAGGTTAGCTAGGTCACCCAATATGGCCTAGGGTTTAGCTAACCCACCATTGGGTCAAGTTAACCCAAATGGGATAACATAAGCTCAAACCCAAATTCATTTGGGCTAGCCTCATGATAATTATATAGATGAGTTTATGGGGTGTAGCTTGACTGAATTACCCCTTTAATTTCGGCCAAGGGGACTAGGAGTGAGAAGAAGCTCCACTTGCCCTTTAATGGAGGAGAGAGAAATGGGAGGAAGACCATTCATGGCCAAGGAAGACCAAGAGCCCCTCCCTCCTCCTCTAAGGGGGCTGATTCAACTCCCCATTCAATCTGGGGAAGGTCAGGGGCCATTTTGGTGGTTGTTCATGGTCGGAACAGGGAATCCACCCATGGCCAAAAACACCATTGATGGCCATTAATGGCCACTGGTGCTTGGCCCCTTCTCGTCCCCCCATTTAATGACTTTAAAAGAATCACTAGACTCATATGATTCATTTCCACATCTTACCTAAAGGAGTCGGTCAACTTGACTATGTTGTTGTAGAAACCCGATTGGCGCCACCACCACCATGACAATCCGGCGATTGACCCGCCTCCAGCCCTCCAACAAGGTCCTCCCTTGCTCCTTCTTCTATGGGTAGATCATAGGTTTCAATAGGGAAAAGAATCGGGATCAAATGAGCTCGATTCAAGCTTTCAATTTCTCTGGTTTTCCGAAAATATTAACCTGTCGGGATCGCCAAAATCCACCCAGCCTCCGCTTAGCGATAGCCACCACCTCGACAGAGGTGGTGGTGGTGGTGGCCGGCAAGGGACATGGCCGGGTGGCCGACTGTGGGGCTAGAACCTGCTCCAAGTTGGGCAGATCCTATCCGTCGCCTGGAGGAAGAAGAAACACAGGATCCATTGATCCTGTTGTAAAATCTGTGCAGGATCAAAATTTGTGATTCATTATTTATTGTATTTTTTGGCTATTAAAAATTAGTCATCTTGGGAATTTATGTAAAAATACTTAGATGCTTGGTTAGAGAAATTTATCAACATGACAATTGTAGATCTGAGGGTCTACTTGTTTTTAAAATTGATTTCAATCAATTTGGGTTAGTGGTTTACCACAACACTCATTTTGGTGAGGTCTATACCTAGGACTAGTTAGAGATTTAAATGTGTGCCCCACTTCACCACAAGTCCAAATGACCTGAATTTTAGACAGGGAGTCATTCTAACATTTACCTAGGTCATGACCAAAAATGGGAATTTTTGGAGACACTTTTTCTATAGTTTTGAAATATTTAATAATCATAGGGTAATTTAATTAGGGGACCTAATGACCTCCAAACCCTCCCAAATTTTGTTGAGTGGTATTTGGGGTCAACACAAGGCCCTGTATAAATTTTAATCCCATTTGGAGATGATTTAGTTTGGAAATAAGCAAACCCTACCCTTGCCCTAAAAGGGGTATTTAGGTCAAAAGTGCCCCTTGTGGGTTTGAGTGGCCAAACCACATCAACAGAGGTTGAAATTTGGGTCACTGATTTGACAAGACATTTAACACCCTCATATGGATTATGGGGTGGATTAGGGTGGATTTGTCCTAGGACCCTAGTTCTAACCCTAAGGTTGAACTTTGGGGGCTTGTGAAGGACATATGGGGTTATGTTCTTGGATGGACTTGGGGCTTAGTCCATGAGATCCTAGGGTGGTGAAATGCCCTAGGAAGTGATATGGTGTTATATAGACACTTGCACCCCACATTACCACTTAATAAGTATTTATGACTTTAAACCCTAGAAATTATCTTACGGGTCAAATGACCTTGAATCTTGATGATATTTTGGTATGGATAATTTCATAGTATTATTAACCTCTGGTATTTATATTATGGTGTTTAGAGCTCAGTAGATCACCCTTGTAGTAGTAACTTCCATACTGCCCTTTTATTGTTAATGATGAAAATATGATGTATATGTGGTAGAATGGTTTGGAATTCTAGAATAGATAATCAAATGACATTAGGTTGCACTAGTAGTTTATTTGGAGTGGTTGAAGTTTTATTTGTAGTACCTCCTTTGTAAAGTAAAATAGTGTATCTTACCTAGATAAATAGGGTATAAATATTATAGCTTGCTGGAAAATCGTGATACTTAGTCAAGGAACATATTACAGCATATGGAAGCATGGAAAAAATTGTTAAATGTTGTTTAATTGAGACTACAAGGGTGTGTCTTCATAAAGTGTCTTATGATGGTTTTCCTTAGGATAATCTTTTACCTGGTTTACTAACTTGGGAATTTCATGAAACTTAGGAAGTGAAGTATTGTGATAATAATGTAGCTCTGCAAATTTTTGAGGAATTTTTGGACTAGTATTTTTGCTACTTCCTTCAATACCCCTATTTATATGAATTATTTTGGAATAAATATTTAGAGGTTAAATGTTTTATTAAAGTTTATGATATTTAGTATTCCCTGATATCCTGTTATCCTACAGTGTTCATAATTTTTGAATCGTCATACCCTAAGTAAATCTAGTACTTTATGTTCAAATCACCCATGGATTAATTTTGGGAAAATCTTGATTAAATATCAAATTTAATTAGAAAATTATAAATTTCTGTATTTAGGCTAATCATGTAATGGTAGACCCCCATTAATTATCTTAAGGCTTTTAGATAAAAATTTGGAGTACTTCCTATCATGTACATCATATAGAATAGGATGGTCTACACGTAGTAAAACTGCAAAATGAACTCAGAGAGTTGGGATATTAGGCTATTGGTTGAGGTCAGGTACTAAAGAGTTCATCATTGGGAATAATGATGGGTTAACTAGAGTAGGTGGTGCTCGGGATCGACGAAAGATCGCATTTCCCACAGAGAGGAAGAGTCAAATACATTAGGGTTAGTTCCAACTTAACATTAAAAGAGATCGGGTAATGGGTAATAACCAATAATAGTAAGTGTCTTGTGAAAGGGAATGATGGGCTTCAACTACCATCATAGTTCCTAGTGCCCTTTGAGAACCCTTCACCGGGTATGTTGGGGGCATTCCAGGGCTAACCTAAATTGTAAGAATAAATTTGAAAGAGCAATTTGTATAAGTAGGGATTCACAATTCACACACCCCGGTAGCTCTGGAGGTTGGTTAGGTTAGTTTGATTAGTCATCTGAATGGTAGGTTCAAAAGGTAGATGTAACTGACGGGATAGTCCGGGGAGCCGATGGCTCGAAAGGATTTGGATACATAAATAAGGTGGTGGGTCTTCGGTATTGGACGCTCGTTCACATCGACATCGATACGCTGACTCAGCGGGTGTGGTTGACACTTAGCCAAAGGAAGTCTGGTGGATATGGCTAGCATTTGTATGTGGTGACTCTAGGTTGTGTCCTTCTAGAGGCGTACGTAAGGGCTAGACTTGCTAGTGTGAATACCCGCCTAGGAGTAGGGGGGATGACCCACTGTCTCTGTTTGCCACTACAGAGGTTCCTGGGAGTGAAGCGAGCTGCCCAAATGGGGGGAACTAAAGGTCTGTGTGCATAGAGTCATGTGTGTGGGTTGCATTTGCATGAATCATGGCATAACATAGCACTACACTCATACTTGCATATAAACCTAGCACCCCATCGTATAAATTGGTATGAGACTTTTTATACGATGGGAGCCTTGTAGAAGACCCCTTAACTTATAAGTTTGTATCGACATTCATATAACTTAAGGTTACTTACTTCTTAGTTTGTCTTTCTTACATATGCTGCTTATTCTACTTGTCGCTATTATAGAACTGCTAACTTGCACCTTCCTCCCTTAGCTATGTATACATTATAAATAACTGCTACATTAGTTCCACCATCACCTGCTTGTTTTATTCTCCACGTTCATAGCTTCCCTTTCCTCCTCCCTGCTCGGTGCCTAGGAGTCATGTAGGAGGGGTAGGGGATGATAAGGCTTAGTCTTTTTGACTAACGGTTTTCGGACCACAACATTCCAGGGACTCCGGATGGGAGACAGGGAGCAGCAGCAGGGGATACAACACCAGTGGAGTACGGTGCACATGGAGGTGGGACAGTCTAGCATAGGAGCACCGGCTACTGGCTCCGTGAGTGATTAGTTTACTTAGCATCCGCGAGAGTTTGTAGTGAGGATTGATGTATCGGGCTTAAGCCCGTTTATATTTCTTTGTACTGTTTTATTTCAATACTTTTATTATCTTGTGGACTCATGGTGGTTTCTTTTTATATGT
This sequence comes from Platanthera guangdongensis, assembly GCA_039583875.1. Lineage (NCBI taxonomy): Eukaryota > Viridiplantae > Streptophyta > Magnoliopsida > Asparagales > Orchidaceae > Platanthera > Platanthera guangdongensis. Next base: position 77,789,236 of record CM077159.1, read on the forward strand.
GACTCTGGACTTAGTTTTATCTTAACTTTGCATAAGCCTGTTTCTCTTTGGTGATCGTAAAGGCCGGCAGGATCGGCGTATTGTAGTGTGGACCTTCCCGAGTGTCGGTGTCAATGCAAAAAGGTGGTTCTGGGCATAAGACCCCGGTGGTTTTAAAAAAGAAAAAAGGGGGTCTTACAAGGAAAGCGCACCACCTGCATTCAAAAAAATAAATCAAAAGAGGACCCTCTAGAAATACAGATATGCAACAAAAGAAATTGGAAAGAGCCACTGGGGAGCACCATGTGCTTACCCCCAACAATAGAATGCACAATTGGACACCCTTAGGCCAAAACAGTACACAAAATGGTCATAGACCGTCCGATGAAAATATAACCGAATACCGGTTGAATTGCGGTTCACGAGTGCGAAAATAAGCCCAGTTGAGTCCGAAAAACCCTATAAATATCGGACTCATCACACCACCAGACTTAAACATTTGCTCGTCCTGAGCAAATCATTTCTCCGTGAACTAGAAAACAGCTAGCTGACTTAGAAATTTCCAAATAAAGTAAAGCGAGAAATCAAATACTTCATGGGTTAGAGAATATAATAGGTAAAATTTTTAATTATACTACAAATTTTATAAATTTCGACTGGCGTAAATGAATATTGTAAATACTAAAAAATAGAATCCTGGATAATCGTTCGGTCATGCGTAGAAAGAAAGTAGGCAGGCCACTCAGTTGAGCATTGCCAAAGACTGGGGCTCGGGATCACCTCCAACGAAATCCATTAATGTCAGGGACCATACGCTTTCCCGTTCACACTCTCTCCACGACGCTAGTTTGACTTAAGCGTGAATCCGTGGGGCTTTAGGGTAGAAATGGGGATTGGGTTTCAGCGAGGTAAACAAAGATAAAAAAGAAGGCAATGCACCTAACCCAAATGATCTCAACAAAAAGATATCCTCACGGTAACAAAACATGCAGGTTCGCCACACCCCCAGACTTGAACTTGATAACATGTGTGTGTGCATTGCCTACCGCCACAAAATCTCAAATAGGATTTTCAATTACACATTTTCTTTTCAGTTTTCTTTTTCACAATTAATTTTTATACATATATTTTCTTTTTTCATCATCTTATTATTTTAACAACTTCAGCGGATAAAAATTTGGAGCACATCCACATATTCATAAGGAATATCACCACATCAACACCCGATCATGAAAATGTAAAACACTAAAGCTCAACTTGGGTGTGCGACTAGGATCGGCTATGAGGCTTTGGTGAAATAATGATGGAGATGAATCAAAAGAAGGGTAGGCACAACATGGCTAGCAAGGATAACATGTTAGGAATGGTACAAAGATCAACCGTGCCAAAATGACGGCCTACATCACGCTCACGCTAGACTAACCATGCACCAATGCTTCGAGAATAGCTTGGGGCAAGTTCTTAGCCACTAAGAAAAATGATCCATCCTCCCAACTCGAGCAATATGAGGCTAGTGACGGCTACACAAATTCCCACACCACCATTCAATTACTACAGATTCAACACTTTTGAGTAGTACAAACAATATTTACAAATGCAGAAGAGTATAAATCTACTAATATAAAGAAAAATCAAATCTATACTATTTCTACACACCATGAGTACTCGATTAGGGGCACTGCATGAGTTTCGAACTACTCTATCGTAAAATCCTAAGTCAGCACCACTATTTTGAAGTTAACACAAAAGAAATAAATTTGAATTGAGCCGAGCTCATACTAAAGATCGCGCTCATGTGGGTGCATGTGGATTGCCGCCGCCTAAACATTTGGATAAAGGGAAGGGCAAGTTAAACGTGGTGACTATGGAGGAAGCGCAGCCGTCCACCCAAGTGGTCTCAGGTTAAATTCTAATCTAGTTCTAGCTTTTATCTCATAGCTGTAGTTTAGATGTTTGTTCGTCTAGTTTTGGTTATTTTTTAGGAAGGTTTAAGGTAAAGAACCGTTGGGCACGCGTTCTTTTCGATTTTGGTGTTACCCACTCGTTCATGGCTAGGGCTTTCATAGAGCGTCATAGTCTGACTCTCGATCTAGTTGGCGATTCATTTCGAATTAAGTTTCCTTCCGATGACTCAGTTTTTTCATACTAAGGTATCCGGAGTTGTCCGATCCTTCTAGGTGATTTCCTAGCTTTTGCTAATTCTAAGGTGCTAAACCTGGAAGACTTCTATGTTATCTTGGGCATGGACTGGTTGTCCAGATATGATGCGGTTATCAAATGTAAGGTTAAGCGCTTGGAATTCAAGATGGACAACGACCACCCTAAGAGTGTTTGTGGTATTCCGTGCAAGGATTCCCCGATTATTTTGGTGGTATGTGCTAGAAAATTTTTGAATTCTGGTTGTTTTGCTTGTTTGGTTTCTGTGTTGGAAACCGTTAGTAGTTTGTCGCGTGTCGAGGATGTTCCTATGGTGCGAGAGTTTCCTAATGTCTTTCCTGATGGTCCTCCTAGTCTTCCATCTGAGAGAGATGTGGAGTTTGTGATAGATTTAGTGTCGGTTACTC